>JAQPZY010001433.1:1292500-2492500 GCA_029931535.1 Margaritifera margaritifera | reverse complement strand
TGTTGCACGAAAGATTGTGCAATGTGAGTCACGTACTGTTATATTACAATTATTTACGTACATTAGAGCATAAACTGCTGCTATTAATAGTATGTGACAGAAATATTTCGGAATGTGAATGCTCCTATTTTTTTTACTTCACCTCATCTACCACAAAAGATAAAAAGATTATTATTTCTAAAGATTTCCATTACTATACTACCCTTTTTGTTTAGTAATGTGCCTTGCAAAATTCTCTGTTTAGCATGACCACGTGTGTCTGAGATGAACTGTTATACAAACCTTACAGCATTTCATCAAAATCAAACTGTCGAAAGAACAATTCATCTTTGCGCGTGGGTTTTAGGCGCCCGGGGATAATGTTCTTTAGTGGCCCTTACTTTGTCATAGAGAACAGTTTTTATGTCAGTTGCCAACCTCCATCCTCCCCCACCCCCACCCCCTACATCTAAATAGAAGTTTTGTGAAGAATTACCCCCGTGACACTAAGGTGAGGTGAAATACTATGAAAATTTCAGCTGCAAAAGAAAAAGAAAAAAATTCTGACGGTGCCCCCTTCGCCTGGAACCTGGGGGCAATTGCACACACACACACACCCTCGCGCCTACACTGATTATACTATATTGACACCATTATATTCTGTACAAGTTCTCTCATTTAAATCTCCCATAAGATATACATGACTACGTACAATAGACATATTTATTATTTACGTTTCAGACAGGTTTATTTCATCAGACGGTTCAAATCGGGATTCGGACAGGAGTACTTACACCGAACGGAAATATAGGTCTTTGTACGTTTGAAAAAAATATATATACTTATTCATTTTGAACTAGAATATATAGACTGGTTCTGTTTCATTTACAGACACATGACAAGATAATGACTTTTAGCAAAAAACTCCTATACCACCACTTTGCGAATGTATTTCTGCTCTCTGCCTTTGGGGGGGGGGGGGGAATCAAAATCTGGGTTGTTTACTATATTATGATTGTACATCTTTGTATCATTCACACACAGAAGTCATAACTTTATACAAGGTTAAAAGTTTGCGTTTAGGTCCTCAGAAGTTGAGTGACCCATATTTAACTTTCTTGGGATGAATACACGTGGAAAATATTAAATGTTTGTGTTTTAGACTGTTACAGATGAGTTACCACGCATAAACTGATCATCGGCAAGGTCCTATGAACTGTGTTTATGGTGACTGGACCTGGGGCTTTGTCTGTGCGCTTGATAATTTGTTGTAATGCGATAACATCTGCGTGCTGTGTAAAATGTACTTGTCTCTGGTGGAGCTCCATTATGTTGGTATCAGTAGTCGTCGCGTTAGGTTTATTCAAAGTATGTGAACTTTCGTTCTGACAGGGGCGTCTTGGTTTAATTCATGTGACAGGCATGCAAACGGATTGCAAACCTCTGGACACAACGCTAACATCCATTTGGAGATATGTAGATTGATATCGTTATTGATGTCGCCCATATTCAGTCTGTACGGACTGACTGATTTCCAAAGCAAACTGGTTTAGTGTGGTGGTACAATTGTCATTATTGCCTTGAAAAACGTCCCTGGTATATATCTCGATCTAATTAAACTGTAGTTGCAGCACTTAGTGCTTTTTACGCCTCTCTGAAGAAAAACATATCTTTAGAGGCACGTCCATGAGTCACGAGTTGTGCTTGTAATTTGAATGACGGTTTTGATTTTGCGTATTTTTCTTTGAGGTTTCTTATATGGGCTGTTAGTGGTTTGCGCGCGCTGATTAACTGCGGGTAGTCCCGATTTACACCAAAGTTTGTACCGTTGAGCTGGAAAGTATTGGAAGCTATTAGCTGCAGATCCTGATAATTGCGAAAAGCAGCGATTAAAGTTCTGTGCTTTATTTTGAACTGATAGGCTGGAACTTGATCGATTGAAAATTTTTACGCCTTCCAACTCGATGCACTCGATGAATATAAACAGCGTGGGATCTAGTTCAACCTTGCAGTCCTTGTTGACTACTTCTGCTATACCCCAAAACTGACGTTGTTGCGCCTTTAATGCACCTCAGTATCAATTGACTTGTGTGCAAGAATAATGCCAATACGCTCTCTGTTTACATGTCGCGAATTCAACGGACTGCCCGCTCTGTTTTTGGAAATTCTTTCATTGACTGATTGCAGTTCTTGTGAACACAAAAAAATGTATTGTAATTTATCATCCACACCTACAGTTTTAAATTTTTCAAGTGAAATGTTAGTAGTAGATAAATTTTCAAAAGTATATGCCCTCCCACCTACCCACCCAACCCCCTTTAGAGCATGCGGAAGTCATCTTGCTTATTGATATTTGGCGCGCATAATGAATATGTGGTTCGTGCGAAGCTTGACTTGACTTGCGTCTCGCAACCACGACATTCCACCGTTCGAATTTAGTATTATTGATATGGTAGATTGTCAGAGCAGATCATAGCAGTGATCTGATGAACTTTTGTCACTGGGTACGATTTTTTTGAGGGGTGTGGGGTGGGGTGGGGGGTGGACTTTAATCAGGCTATTGCCTTTTTTCTCAACATTAAGCTGTGGTTTTAGTGTTCGTTGTTCTTGTTTTCTACGCATTACGATCTTTCAAAACAAGAATCGTGTCCATCTTTAGTGAAATCCATTGCTCTTGCGTTATATGACCATTACCTTCCATAGCCCATTATTGGACGAAAAACACTGTAAAACTACTATTGCCCAACTATGTACAAGCGGTACTGACTGATAATTGGAAGCTTCAGTATTATCAATTCTAAGGATACTGGTAAATACTATATATATTGTCGATAATAGTGTGCCAGTGTCATCAGGTATATTCCAGTAATATTGATTATGCCGATTTTATTCGTTAATACTGGACAATACCAGTTTACCAGTATCATAATAATTACCAGAGTTAGTACTGTTTATAATTTATATTTTTTACCCTTTTACGATACTGGTGATGTGACTACGCTGTATGTAGATACTTATGTTATCTAAGATTGCGGATTTTATTAAATGTTTCGAAGTTACATTTTAAAAGTTTATATTTCTTACTTTTCTTGTCGATATTTCTTTAATAATCGAAAATATTGAACGCAGTGGATGAATATGAAAAAATGCAAAATTGTTAAGTATCTCCATTATAGTTCTACCGAGTTCCTTTTCGATTTTCTATAAATGCGGATCTACTTTTATCTCTTTAAATATTTGTGAAATATCTCGGTTTACTGTAGCGTTAAACTGAAATGCAGGACAAGAATAAGATGCACTCCTTGTTAATTCCTTAAGTTCATTATTTAATTGGAACAAATTTTCATACATCAACTAAATAATTAACTATAACAGATTTAATCTCTTAATTATAAGTTGTTTATTTGTGGCTTGTTTGTTTGCTTCTTTTAATTGTCTGTGTAATTCCCCATAAGCTTATTTATCTCCATTCATATTTGTTATCCTTGATTTCCTTTCTATGTTATGAGCTGTCTTTTTCATAGTTTTGGTGAACTTTTGTTTTGCAATGTTTGTCAAAGATAAATGTAATAATACACCATGGAATATTTACTATCATTCTTACGTTTATATGCACAATGCTGAAATTTTTGGAACATTGTTCCACATTTTTCCATCTCTTCTATTTTCTGCTCTCTTTTGCAACTGTCACATTTTACGGCAGTACATGAGTATAAAATGTAGTAACACGGTTGATGATTATCCGTCTCTTTCTACTAATATATTTATATGTTTATGAGGGTAAAGAATTGGTTATAAACTAGCACATAGAAACAAAAAGTGGATAGGTATAAATCTTCAAAATGGTTGGCTGGGCACCATCGGCTAGCTTACATTGACTTAAACATAGAAAGGTATACATTTCCTAACAGCAACGCAGCCGACGACGAAAGCTACAGCACCGGCATATAGCAAAAAGTCTCCTGCACTTATTGCAGACGGCCTAAAAAATTTATTTTCTCACTAACAATAAACATCTTCTGATTTTTATTAAGCTCAGAATATCACCTTTCGTCTACTTTAAGTCAACGCTTCAAATGAGAACCAAAAGATCTTTGAGTATAATGTAGATATAGAGAGATCTTGAAAAATATCCCTGCTCCTCGATTGAATTCAGTATTAACGAAAGTTCTAGGGTTCTATATTCGGACAAATAGACAATTTTTGCTGACCCGGGTCTACTTCTATGGCCATTTATAGCCTAGTATAGAGAAAAATTAATTCTAAAATAAATTATCTTTCTAGCAGTTCAAACTTTTTCCTAAAAAAAAGTCAAACTTAATCTATTTGTACAAAAGTTAAAACAATCACCTACTATCTGCGCCCAAAATTACCCTCCCCCCCCCCCTGTTTTTTTTGTTTTTTTTTTTAAAATTGGTTTCGTATTCTAACACAATCTGGAGAAGAAAAATTATTAACACTTTACTGAGCAATACATTCTAAATTATGTTCACAGTTAGCACGTGCTTATAACATATATTTGTTCTGATAAATTTTCATATATGGCAAATGACATAGCAAAAATATCCGATCGTGTAATATATATTAATTTAATAATTAATATGGATCGTAATATACAGCGCATACTGACGATTCGACTGTTAACAATTGTATAGTCACAATGTTTCCATGTCATCTTTTAAAATTACCGATTCATGTCCAAGCAGCTTTCCTTTACTTTCATATTTCTGAAAAATATGAAAAAACTATGGAGATTTAATCTACATATCCAATAAAGAGCATTTCAAAAATAAATTTAAGTTACTTTATAAACCTATAGGGTTTTTGCAAATGAGGTATATATATATATATATATATATATATATATATATATATATATATATATATATATATATATATATAATATATATGTATGGATACACACACACATTCTGACATCATTTCATTCTTAATTTTACTCTCGATTCACAGTAAACGAGACCAAGTACATATTTACTGATGAATTATAACCCTAGTTTAACATAAATGTATGGGTGACGGTATTTGTCTGCGCTATAACCGCTGTTTAATGTAAATGTATGGGTGATGGTTTTTGCCTGCGCTATAACTGTTGTTTAATGTAAATACATGAGTGATGGTTTTTGCCTGCGCTGTAACTGTTGTTTAATGTAAATACATGGGTGATGGTTTTTGCCTGAGCTGTAACTGTTGTTTAATGTAAATACATGGGTGATGGTTTTTGCCTGCGCTATAACTGTTGTTTAATGTAACTACGTGGGTGATGGTTTTAATGTCAGTGGGTAATGTATATAGTTATTCAAGGGCAAAGTTTACGATCGTCTTAAGGAATGTGAGCTAGGCATGATTGATCTGAACTTTGAACTGAAATGATTTATGAATATTTTGGTGTTGCAAAATACATACAAGTGGTGTGAGAGAAAGAAGACTGAAAGACAGATCAATCGATTAATGGATGGGTGGATGGCAACATAAAAAACCAAGACAGAGCAACAGAAAGAACTGACAGGTGGAAGAAAGAGGGACAACTATAGAAAGAAAGAAAAGCTATTCATATCAATTGGCAGAACGTGTTGTCTCCGTCCAGTTTAAAAGATTTGTTTGACTTGGTCACTACCTTAGCGGGTAAAGCCATTGTTATAAACTAGCGTATAGAAACTGAAAGTGGGTGGGTATAAATCTTAAAAAATGGTAGCCTGGGCACCATTGGCTAGTTTACTGCGCACATATATTGACTTAAACATAAACGGTGTACGCCAATGCCGCCAACAGAGACGGCACTGCGGTATAGCATAAAGTCTATTGCACTTAGTGCAGGCGGACTAAAAATTGTAACATCTTCAGATTTTTAATTAAGTTCATAATATCATCTTTCTTCTTCTTTAAGTCAACGCTTCAATTGAGCACCAAAAAGCTTTGAGTGTGCTGCAGATATAGAGAGATCTTGAAAATAACCTTGTTTGTATATTGAATTCATTGTTAATGAAAGCTCTAATGGTTCTATATCCGGCAAAATAGGCGTTTTGGGGCTTTTGGGGTTGGGGTTTTTTTGTTTTTGTTTTTGTTTTTGTTTTTTTTTTTGCTGACCCGGGCCTACTTTGACAGCCATTTTTAGTCTTATTAAATGGAAATGTTAACTCTAAAATAAATTATTTTTGTAGAAGTTCAAATTTTGTCCTACAAAATAAAGTCAAACTTAATCTATTTGTACGTAAGTTAAAACAATCATTACCTTTGCCACAAATTACCCTGTGGTACCCCCTTCTTTTGTTTGAAAATTGGTTTCGTTCCTTTATCACAATCTGGAGAAGAAAAATTATGAACACTTTACGGAGCAATTCATTCTAAATGATGTACACATTTAGCACGTGGTTTTAAAATATATTTGATTTGATAAATTTGTTATATGGCGACTGAGGTCGAAGAAATATCCAATCTGTGAAAGTATCTCAAACTTCATTATAAATATGGAGTGTAATATATGGTGTAAACTGAGGATTCGACTGTTAAAAATGTCCTGGTCATACTTTTTCCAAATCTTCTTTTGAAATTAGCCTTTCGTGTCCAAGCAGCAATCATTTTCTTTCATTTTTCTGAAAAATACCAAAAACTAACGAGATTTTCCCTACATATACCCAATGAAGAGCATTAAAATACAAATCCAACTTACTTTAAAAATCTATTTGCAAATGGGAACTCAGTTATAACCTGGTGTGTATATATATATATATATATATATATATATATATATATATATATATATATATATATATATATATATATATATATATATATATATGCGCACCAACAGCCACACACGTTCGGACATCACTTCATT
The DNA here is from genome assembly GCA_029931535.1 of Margaritifera margaritifera. NCBI lineage: Eukaryota > Metazoa > Mollusca > Bivalvia > Unionida > Margaritiferidae > Margaritifera > Margaritifera margaritifera. Next base: position 2,485,665 of record JAQPZY010001433.1, on the reverse strand, counting down.
TTTGTTTTGATTTTTTTCTCGATTCCAAGTACACATTTATTGCTGAATTTTCCATTTTACGGTCCATTTACGTGTATGTCTGCCCTATAACCCCTGTTTAATGTAAATGCATCGGTGATGGTTTTGATGTCAATGGGTAGTGTATAAGTTTGTTCAAGGGTAACGCTTACTATCGTCTTAAGGAATGTGAGTTGGGCATGATTGATCTGAACTTTGAACTGAAATGATTTATGAATATTTTGGGGCAGCAGAAAAAATCAAAGTGGTGAGTGAGAAAGAAGAAAGAAAAAAGTTAGAGTCATGGATGGATGGAAAGAGAAAAAACAGGCAGATAGAGCAACAGAAATAATTGAAAGAAGAAAGACACATATAGAAAGAAAGAAATAAAAGCTATCGATATCAATTGGCAGAAAGTGTGTTCTCTGTCCAGTTTCACAAGAATTGTATGTTTGGGTCACAACCTGTACTGGTTCTAAATTTTGTTTACATGAATGGAGATACCCAACATTCTCCTCCTTCCTGAGGAGTTGGCGTTAGTCGTCCTGAAGAAGCTTTGTCACTGACATTCTTCTATCAGATTACAAATTATACAAAGAGTTGCCGCCCAAAAACAGGTGCAAAATAACGTATATAGGCTGAGTTTACAGTGAACAAGTAATGCCTAACGCAGTCATAATATCACAACACTTGACAGTCGTTCTCACCGTTTACACCAATTGATCCCAGATATGTATTTTGCAATGGAATCAGCAATTTTAGTCACTGAAAATGGCTTGGATTCTGAAAGTACAATTGATCAAACATTTTTTAAATTTCTCTTTTAAGTCTTTATGAAACTAAATGTTCTCATTAAAGTCAAAGGTTAATTAATGTTTATATGCCTTGCTCCTCCATTCTCCATGCAACTGGAAGAAATTAGAAGGCGCCCGAGACTTAAATGCCCAGGAACATCACCGCCCCCAACACCTCCTGAAACTATACGATGAGAAAAGGTCAGGATTACGTCCAGTTTATCGACTCAGCCATTTTAATGTGGCTTGTAATTCAATATAAGTAACTGTCGTGAATTTGCCACCTGAATCCAATAAAGAAACGGTTGTGGAAGAGTTATTGGCCTTGACGATTGCAATCATATTTTGATAGACTTTCACGGGACACGTACATAAACCTGGTATCGACAGAACTGGAATCTTTGAACATCTTTGACCAAGTCATTAGTATTTGTTTGCCATTTAATTCTGACTATTAATAAATCATAAGATAGATGAAAATTTCTGCGAGGAAGCGATATTTATAGGGATCAAAATCTTTCACAGAAACTTGAACTATGTTTGATTTCCGACCCATATGACAGAACATAGATAGAAAGAAAAAAAGAAAAGAAAAACACCACCAAACAGTAACTTCATTGGCTTGGATATATCCAGGAAATTGTAAATTTCAAAGAAAATATCTGAGGTTTTAATACTAAGACTTCATGAGGAATGTGAGAATGGCTCCTAAAATGTCCCCTCAAAAGCAGTAAGACTTTTCATGAGGAATGTGAGGATGGCTCCTAGAAAGTCCCACCAAAAGCAGTAAGACTTTTCATGAGGAATGTGAGAATGGCTCATAGAAAGTCCCACCAAAAGCAGTAAGACTTTTCATGAGGAATGTGAGAATGGCTCCTAGAAAGTCCCACCAAAAGCAGTAAGACTTTTCATGAGGAATGTGAGAATGGCTCCTAGAAAGTCCCACCAAAAGCAGTAAGACTTTTCATGAGGAATGTGAGGATGGCTCCTAGAAAGTCCCACCAAAAGCAGTAAGACTTTTCATGAGGAATGTTAGGATGGCTCCTAAAATGTCCCCTCAAAAGCAGTAAGACTTTTCATGAGGAATGTGAGGATGGCTCCTAGAAAGTCCCACCAAAAGCAGTAAGACTTTTCATGAGGAATGTGAGAATGGCTCCTAGAAAGTCCCACCAAAAGCAGTAAGACTTTTCATGAGGAATGTGAGAATGGCTCCTAGAAAGTCCCCTCAAAAGCAGTAAGACTTTTCATGAGGAATGTGAGAATGGCTCCTAAAAAGTCCCACCAAAAGCAGTAAGACTTTTCATGAGGAATGTGAGAATGGCTCATAGAAAGTCCCCTCAAAAGCAGTAAGACTTTTCATGAGGAATATGAGGATGGCTCCTAGAAAGTCCCACCAAAAGCAGTAAGACTTTTCATGAGGAATGTGAGAATGGCTCCTAGAAAGTCCCCTCAAAAGCAGTAAGACTTTTCATGAGGAATGTGAGGATGGCTCCTAGAAAGTCCCACCAAAAGCAGTAAGACTTTTCATGAGGAATGTGAGAATGGCTCCTAGAAAGTCCCCTCAAAAGCAGTAAGACTTTTCATGAGGAATGTGAGAATGGCTCCTAAAATGTCCCCTCAAAAGCAGTAAGACTTTTCATGAGGAATGTGAGAATGGCTCCTAAAATGTCCCCTCAAAAGCAGTAAGACTTTTCATGAGGAATATGAGGATGGCTCCTAGAAAGTCCCACCAAAAGCAGTAAGGCTTCATGAGGAATATGAGGATGGCTCCTAGAAAGTCCCCTCAAAAGCAGTAAGACTTCATGAGGAATATGAGGATGTCTCCTAGAAAGTCCCCCCAAAAGCAACTTAAGTTGTATGGAATTAGAATGGGGAATTTTAAATCTAAAAGTAAATGTAACAGTTTAACACTGAGATGTAATTTCTGATAGACTGAGATGACTAAAATGAACGACTAAGAAACTGAGCAAATAAACATATGGTATGTAAATCAGATGATATTCATTTACCTTTAAGAAAGTGACCGAGAGCTTTAGGGTAACAACTATGGTAAAAAGCTGTAATGAACTGATATGCAATCTTAGGAACTATTCAAAAACAGGATATTTACAATGGTAATGTCTTCCATGAAACCAAACTCCACATCCTACTGAACAGGCATCACACGTTATGATAGCGTCAGGCTCAGACCACTCTTCAAACATCATCATTGATATACCATTATATTGTGGAAAGAAGCCATTTCCACCACATCATGTTGTTGTTTGTTTGTTTTGTTGTTTGTTTTTTTTGTTTGTTTGTTTGTTTGTTTTTTTAGTTTTTTTATAGTTTTTCCTTTTAGGATAAGATGTGGAAATGAGCTATCACAAATTTAAATTTGTCTCAACAGTTAGATATTCCACTGGGTTGCACACATGCAGCTACAAAATTCAATTTTCAAGACTGTAGTTCTTTGATAATATCATATTCCTTTAAGAGCCATATTGAGACCAATAATGAGATTTCTTCCAATCAATGTGGAGCTACTTGCAAAGTAAGAGAAACAGTATTAAATAAAATACCAACAAAACAGTATTAAATAAAATACCAACAAAATTCATTTATGTAGATCGAGGGTATGCTTTCTAGTTGCGATTCTTTAAGACCACAATTCTGAACGACATTATATAATTCAGTACAAGCAAAGTCATCCAAATAATTCTTTGAAAGAATGACAAAAATTGAATAAATCAAGGCGATATCAGTGACGGGCTGATAGATGTGAGCTGCTGGTCTAAGTCCCATAGACACACCCTATCAAAGTATAGCTCTCCATTCCATTAATAACCAAGTAAAAAAAAAAATAAGTACCTCCATTGGAATCAGCCAGCAAGCACGCTTTAAATCCCTTTAAAACAGTAAACAGACCCTCCACTTAATCCTGATCAGATCTACTAAATCGTCAACTTCGGGATAAGTTAAATTTACTTTATCTCCTATATGCAAATCTTTAGATATGCAGTCGTTAACGTAATCCCATTGGAGAAACTAATTTCCAAAATAACACTTTCTATCTTGAGAATCTTGGTTTTAACAGTATTGAGATGAGAGACTCATGTGCCACAAAAAAAAGGATCATGCTTGTAAAGGCAAAAAAAAAAAAAAATTTTTTACAATTTTTCTTTAAAAAGATATTTAGACATATCTTTTGTAACTTTGACTCCTTCATGATTTCTACAAAACAGCGGCTTGAAATCTGATTTGGCCCCCTAAGCTTATTTGAAAAAGCCTGTTGAAAAACCAAATTCTCAAAATTTACTTTTTCGTTTATCATTATAATCTGAGAGCATCAATATGAGGAAAAATATCACTGTTTCATTTAGTATATATAAGGAATCTTACAAGTAACAGCTATAAAAACCAAATACAACAATTCTGTTTTGAGTTGAACGGTACTGATCAATTTCACTTTTTCCTAAATAAGATAATTATATGATCGTTAAAGAACTTGTGTCCGCTTCACTGGATTTAACAAAATTTGCATCCTATGAGGGTTTCTCATTTGGCGGTTGGGACAAGAATAATGGGGAGGAGGACAAAAAAAAAACTGTGGGTTAAATTGCTATTTGTTGTCACATATTGTGCGGATAGGCTGAGAAGGTTTGGTTTGGATTGGTGCTTTACGGTTCAGCAACGCAAGTACGTTATTTAGTCTCAAGGCAATTGAAGTAAAGTACCCTGTCAAAGTCAGCAAATGTCAAGTTGTTCTCACCATCCTCCTGTGAGTTCTGTATCTCCCTTTTGGCTTACTCAAGCTCATTCCTCAATTTTTAAATCTTCTCTTCCTTCTGTCTCTGACGAATCCGTCGAGATTCGGAGATTCTCTGCTTACACTTACTGATTACTACTTTAATTACTTGATTTCTAGGTCAATATTATCAGTAGGTATTTCCTCGTCTCAGAGGAAGAAAAAATAACAGCAGATTAAACTGAGGTAATGGCATTATATGGGAGGTTGTCTCTATCAGACTTTATGTTTCTGACTGGCATCGCTTATATCATTTACAATTTGAAGACATCATCAAAATCTGTTCGAGGAGCAGTTACAAAACACAGTGAAGACACAGAACATAAAATTAAGTCCTCTAAGACTTGGCAATTAAAGCCTAATGTGCAGCTATATCCCAATATACTGTAAGGTTTGCATGCGTGGTGTGCACAGGCACAGCGAGTCTCATGTCTTTTGAATGCCTTTCTGTTTCTGAAACTCACATCTTTTGACGTCGTGCAAATAGTCTGGAATGTAGTGTAATACATGGTGCATTCTACTGATGTATGATTTCAGTTCTTCAACAATCTTAACTGTTTGGGATGTTGCAAGATACCCGCTGAAACAATTCCAATTATGTCCAAACTGGTGTAGATAATGAAAATTGCTTTGTGTAACCTATAGAGTAAAGTCATCCTGCAATGTGTATCCTACGCTTATTAAAGTGTATACAAATCATGCGCAAATAAATGATCTACATGAAGGGAGTCATTAACGATGTTCATCACTCTGCACTCGAAACAGCTTTCATTGTCATTAAGTATGTTGTTGAAAAATTTCTGTATTTCAAAATTGGTCCACAATACAAAATAACTTATGAAGATTTGATGAAGCTAATTATACTATAATTATAATTACTTATGAAGATTTGATGAAGCTAATTATACCTATGGTGTTAGCAGAAGTAATCACGGACTATCTAATCAGTTGTGGTTGTTGCCTGATAAGATTTTACCATAAATTTTAGTAAAAGCCCAGCTGCACTCTCTTTTATGTCAACCCCTATGGCAGGTCAGCCATTTTATTATTTTTAGGTGCTAACAAACCCTTGGGACAGGTTTCATTGTCCTTTGTTATGTTAAATTGAGAGGATTATCGCCTTGTGTTTTTATTACCCTCGACTCGGGACGAAGCAATCCAATCTACTTGATAATACAACTGGGTTCGAATATTAACGGGTAAAATGTGCCTTCTATACTGTTCTTGTCACCGTTATTTACAAGAACAGTATGTGGATATTTGCATACATACGTGTATGTAAATTGTTTTTTTTTTTTTTTAAAGCATGGAAGCCCTTTATACTTTACTTATTGTTTCTTTTATTATCTGTATTGGTAAGGAAAGTAGTCCAGTAGAGTAAAGTATAGGACATGGTGGTGTACTTTTATGTAGCAGTAAGGAAAGAAGTCATGTAGCAAGGGAACGACCGTTTAATTTCGGGGGGGGGGGGGGGGGGGGGGGGGGGTTTTTTGGAAAATTAATTTAGACTAAAAAATACCTTTAAAAAATATTCTTGCTCTGATTTATAGCAGCAAAAACCCTATAATACCCATTATATTATTGGAAGAAAAAACATTTTCTTTATGTAAAAGAAAGAAACAATCCGGCTTAAAAATAAAATCCCAGCACTCCCGATCCCCCCCCCCCCCCCCCCCCCCCCAATTACATTGTTGGTCCCTAAGGTCTACCAAAATGTAAGAAAGTGGGATAGTATTGCATTTTATTTATTTTTTTCTTTCTTTCTTGTTTTTCTTTTTTTTAAATTTTATTTTATGCAGTAGTAGGGAGTAGTACGGGAAGTAGGCTAGCAGTTGTTTGTTTGTCTATTTTTTCTTTCTTTGGGTGTTTTGTTTTTATGCAGTAGTAAGGAGCAATAAGAGAAGTGGTGGGGGTATTGTAGTCATGTACCAATGGAAGTATTGTAGTCATGTAAACTTTTGATGCATATATAAACACTAGTTTTGCACTGTCTGTGATCAGTTTTGTTGCATATATATATATGTGTGTGTGTGTGTGTGTGTGTGAGTGTGTGTGTGTGTGTGTGTACACACACACACACATATAATACTGCAGGCTCTAGTGTGGTAACTAGCTCAGCCAAATGGGTACCCGATGCCTTATAAATATGCACAGATGTCTATTACAGTGCAACTTATCCAAGATCTCAATGGTATGAGCATAATGATAGGGTTGATGAAAACAGAAATGCAGCCTCTAGGTGGCAACAAGCTAAATCAATCGCTTTCCATATCACAACATTGTATGCACAAATGTTGCTCTCAATCAGCAGAAATGAAACCAAACCTCTAAATATATGTCAGTTATTGTCACAGTTGTCTTAGTAACACACTACTTAATGACCCCCCAACCTTGACCTTTGATATTTTGACCATCCTATTGCTATGGATATTTCATCTCCTGTTTTACCTTAAGTGCTAAAATACAACAATCCATTAATGGACACAGACAGTATAGCAATCGTAACCACATCACAAAACTTAACAATTAACTACAAAAGCTAACAAGAGTGCCAGCAGGCCTGATGTTGCTCACCTGCCTTAAATAACTTAACAGTTGATATTTCACTAAGCAGGATTAGGTAGTATTGTAAGACCACGACCGATGTAAACTTTCTCCCAAACTTCATATTATGTTGATTTAATCTATTTTATTCTAATCTGATACAAATTATTTCCAAAGATTAAGGCATGATTACTATGCATTGTCCCTTGCTCATAGTCACAGTCATTCAAGATCTTTAAATGTTAAATTTACAGATGAAGCATTTAATCTGTGCTCACACAAATTGAAATTACAGTTTAGTTTTCTTTTTTGTTTGTTTTTTAAGGCCATTGGATTCTTACTCTTGTTAATTACATGTAAGAGGGCATTTCAGGAGAAACTCATGTTTGTGGAATTTTTTTAATTAAAAGCTAAAAATACAATACATATTTAAAATAATTTGTGAGCAATGGCATTGAATATATGAAATGCCAGAAAATACTGCACAATACATATGATAGCTATAAATGACATATGTTTCAAACCTGCTTCTAAATATTTAAGAATTTTGAATGTGGTAAGGTTTTTTGAAATAATTATCTGCAAATAAATATAAAAACTTAGACATGGATTTTGCAAAAAATATTTTCTTACTGGAGCAAAATCAATACAAAAAAACCACACACACACACACACAATTACTTGCAAATACACATCTATAATTGTGTAAAGAAACTGTGATTCCTAATTAACAACACTGCACATGGTTTATACTAACATGCAATTGTACATTATTTCTAACATCAATGTATCTAATCAAATGGTATCTCAGTTACCATACCACTCACAACACATCATTATAATACCGTCTCAGATTGTTCAAGATTGTAATGATTCAACGGACTTTACAAAACTAAATCGTATAGCCAATTATGTTCTCTATGTAAGTGTGCTACTCGTTATATTTCTATTTTATACCTTTTCAAGTTATAAATTACAAATTATTCATTTTAATCCCTAAGGTGTATTATTTTCAAAATTGTTCTTAATGGTTCTACTGAAATGTATGCATCTTGTATGCTAATATTTTTCTCCTGCTGGTTTTGCCTTTTTATCAAGGGGAAGAACTTTGTATAACCCATTCTCAATAGTCAGTACTATGGGTTACTTCCCTTGCTTTCTTTTAGAAACAGAAGAGATGTATGTTAAAGGAAAAAAATTGATTACGTAGCATATGAATTGAGAGCTAGTTCTAATTGTGCTAAGTTCATTAATATGTGCAGTTCTTGTTTTATAATAAAACTCGTTAAAATCTTGATGATATAAGCTTATTTACGAAGTTTAATAAAAAATCTAATTTGAAATAGTCACTAAAGTGATGACAAGCTCAGCCAATCAGATGCAATATCTCCTCATCAATATGCATTGATCTCACTCGTTATTGAATTGGTGTGAAATCTTTATCATATAGGCCTAAACTCCAAGTCCAATCAAAATCTGATCAGAAATATGGCCTCCAGTGTGGTAACAAGATCAGCCAATCAGATGCAGGATCACTTTATTAATTCACCTTATTAATATGCATGGATCGCACTCATTATCAAATTTGTCCAAGGTTTTGATGATATAAGCATTTATACCAAGTTTGATCAAAGTCAGATTAGAAAAAGAACCTCCAGAGTGATAACATGGATGATCAGATGCAAGATCGCCTCATTATTATGCACTGCTCTTGCTCATTATCAAACTGGTCTTAGATATTGATATAAGCACATATTCCAAGTTTGATCAAAACAATATGGCTTCTATAGTGGTAACATGCTCAGCCAATCAGCTGCAAGATCACCACATTAATATGCATGGATATTGCTCATTACAGAAATTGCCCAAGATCTTAATGATATAAGCCCATAGTCCATGTTTGATCAAAATCAGATCAGAAATAAGGTTTCCAGAATGGTAACATGTTTGGCCAATCAGATGCAAAATCACCTCAATAATATGTATCTCACTCATTTTCAAAATCATGTGAGATCTTGCTGATATAAGCACATATTCAAAGTCTGATCAAAGTAAGATCAGAAAAACAGCTTTCAAAGTGGTAACATGCTGGGTCAATCAGATGCAAGATCACCTCAATAATATATGTGGATCTCGCTCATTATTGAACTTGGTCAAGATCTTGATGATATAAGCATATATTCCAAGTCTGATCAGAAATAAGGTCTCCAGAGTGGAAACAATGTCAGTCAATCAGATGCAAAATTACCTCATTAATATGCGAAATGTACGGAAAGTAAACAACTTGGAGGTTAATCTAGGTTTAGGGTATGAATGGACATATAAACCGATGTATGGATACATGCACAAATGACAAAGTGATTGCAAAGTCGAGCCTCCACCAAGGTGAACTAGACAATAACCCCCAGTCACCTTGACTTTTGACCCTTTGTCAACCTAAAGGATACTATATGTACACTGGTGAAATTAGTTCAATGTATGATAGACGGACACATGATGCTTCAAAAATCCTACGTCAACTGATTTTTGACCTTTTCGCCTCAAAATTCTTAGAGATATTGTACATCTTATGCCAAAATGATCTGCAATATCTGATAAAAATTCATTGACAGCAACAATAGATACTACAAGATCCAAACACTTTAACAACTTACCACACGCCTAAAGTTTAAGTAATTGCTCTCTGTCACTATAACCTTGACCTCTCTTTCTTTTGACCTGACTGGATCACTTTATCCTCACCCTGTGTACAAGTTATTTGACTTGAAATCATGAAAGAACTGATGATCTTTTAAGGTAAATATAGTTTTACTTCTCAATTCTTAAAGTAATTTATAGGATTTTAATATTTTTAAATTCACAAGGTATATTTTGCATGGTTTTGGTTTGCATTGAAACTATTGTGATACTGACTATAACACTATAATAACACCTATCCACAAGGACAAGTCTAAGTAAAGTAAATTTCAAAGGTAGGATAAGTACTATATATATATACATGCACTGACCCTTTAGTATAACTTCAAGCTTTTTTGGTTTCACCTTCATCAATTTCATATGACAGTTTCCTTGATTGATTAATTATCTTCAAAATGTCACTCAAAATGTTTTCAAAACGAAACAAGCTTATGTATTTTTTACTTCATGTTAATCTCAACAAGTTGTCACAGATTTATATTAACATATGACGGTAATGGCACTGACCAACTCAGATACTGGCTGATAACTGAGCACAATCATTGAGGTCTACATAAAATACAGTAATGGCATTGTCCAAATTCAGATACTGACTGATAACTGAGCACAATCATTGAGGTCTACATACAATACAGTAATGGCACTGACCAACTCAGATACTGGCTGATAACTGAGCACAAGCATTGAGGTCTACATACAATACAGTAATGGCATTGTCCAAATTCAGATACTGGCTGATAACTGAGCACAATCATTGAGGTCTACATACAATACAGTAATGGCACTGACCAACTCAGATACTGGCTGATAACTGAGCACAAGCATTGAGGTCTACATACAATACAGTAATGGCATTGTCCAAATTCAGATACTGGCTGATAACTGAGCACAAGCATTGAGGTCTACATACAATACAGTAATGGCATTGTCCAAATTCAGATACTGACTGATAACTGAGCACAAGCATTGAGGTCTATATACAAATTGTTTCAACACATGATCTCTTTCTCAAAGAAACAAGACACTGTTCGGATATATATATCTATAGCTGTCTAACAATCATTAGACACAGTTATACAGCCTTGCAAGACTTTGCCTGCAGGTATCCACTGTATACTACAGGTATCCACTGTATACTACAGGTAAAGATGGTAAGAGTCTTATAAATGGAAATTTTAGGTGCAAAAATCTTGTGCAGAACAAACATGTATACCTTAAGATTTGATTATTATTTTGATACTGGCATTGCACACCTGCACTATAAGGCCTTCATTATAACACAATTCCTGTTATCAGGTGAGGATTCTCATGGATCCCATTTCAGTAAGTGGTAGTAAACTTATATGTATCATGTACTTGATTATAAGGTGGTCTCACTATAAGGCAGTATACTCTATGGTTCCCATGGACAGTGTTATAACGAGGGAATACTGTATATGAATAATTTACTTCAATATAAGAGTCTCACTACAGGGAGGTAGACTCTGACTCCCATGGATAGCATTATAATGAGGGAATACTGTATATGAATAATTTACTTCAATATAAGAGTCTCACTACAGGGAGGTAGACTCTGACTCCCATGGATAGCATTATAATGAGGGAATACTGTATATGAATAATTTACTTCAATATAAGAGTCTCACTACAAGGAGTTAGACTCTGATTCCCATGGACAGCATTATAATGAGGGAATACTGTATATGTTATGAAAATGCCAGAAATCAACACTTAGGAAAAGGAAATGTCAATGCTTCATTTACATTGGTAACCCGCCATTCCTATTTTCAGAAAAAGACTGGTGCTAAAATTTTGATGCAGTCTAAACAACAACAACAAAAATGGATGGCTATATTTTGGATCTGAATTATTGTACAGTCAGAAAAGTTTATATTTTTGACCATTTAAAAGTTGGTATATGAAACAGATTGATGAAATAGCTAAACTGGCAAGTCATACATTATTATGATGATCTGACTGCAGAAACATTTTTTTTCTTCAAATTAAATTTTAAAAAATAGATTAATCAAAAAGATGGCACTGGTAAAAACTCACCCCCCACCCCACCCCCACCCCCCAGCAGAAGAATAAATAATGCTTCATTTACTCATTAGCAACATTTCCTGAGAAATGAGAATTGGTCTTTTTGCAAAATATGAACTACAACTGTTCAGTGTCGAGTGAAAATGTTCAGAACACTGGATGAAAAATGTAAAAGTTATAAAGATGAGAAAATGTTTATGTTATATAGTGAAAACTGCATGCATGTTCTACTTGCTCCACGGGTATGCTGACATATTCAAAACTACATTGGTAAAATGACTTTTAATGAAGTGATAGATGATTGAAAACTGCAGCACACAGACGAGGGCTCAATTGTGACCAATGTGTCTTGCCTCTTATGACAGGTGAGGAAGTATGCAATACTTAAATTGCCACATATTGTAAGAGTTAGGATACATGTATTAGCAGTCAAATTCTAACATACAATAAAGGTGCAAAAAAAAAAAACATTTCCATTCCCTAACACATCAAACATGTGATAAAACCCACAAGAAAAATAAACCAATTATTACTGTGCACAAACATTAAACCAATCATGCAGTAAATTTCTAAACAAAGGAAAACATCTAAAAACTAATTTTTAAACAAGACACCCAAGTGGGTATGATATTGCTCACCTGGTAATTGACATACATCAGCAAATTAATGCAAATTCACACATGTATTGAAGCTGTGGAGGGGAAAGAAAAGCTGGGAACACATGACTGCTACATTGTCTATAAATATTTGTCATTTATCTCTTTCTAGGCATATAAATTATAAGTCATTTGTACACGCAGCATTGCCCACTGGATCTCCCCTGGGAACTAAACCCCGATTTATAACTTAGAAACAATTTACAGCCCCATGATTAAAGTCAATACATTTACTTGGCATTACAAGGGGAGTTAACCTGTGCAGTCAGCATTTAATCCTGAATCTGTCTTTACTCCATCAGGCCCCTCCCCTGGAGTCATAAATTGGAAACCATTGGGATCCCCACCCAAGGGAGCTGCGGTGGCTTTGAGTTTAAGGCATTGGCCTCCTGACCAGAAAGATGCAGGTTCAATTCCCACCATCTAATCAGCCTGGATTGACTACCAAATTTCTCAGGATTTTATTTCAAAGCCATGGGTTTCTCTGCTCTTAAAAATTAAATTTGGAAAAGTTTCAGAAGGAAAGCATATTGGGTAATTTTGTTTAATTAAAAACTAGAAATACCAAATATACATTTAAAATAATTTGTGAGTAATGGCCATGAATACATAAAATGCCTTACAGTACTGCATAATACAGGTTATAACATATAAACAACAAATGTTTCAGGCACTTTATTATGACAGAACTACCAAATCTCAAACTCTGTTTAACCCACCATGTCAAACTTGCTTTGAAATATTCCCGAATTTAAAATGTGGTCATGTTTTCATTAATAATTGTCTGCTAATAAATTTATAAACTTGAACATGTGTTTACAAGAAATATGTTCTTTTTAAAGCAAATTCTTTTTCATGCACACAATTATATACGTAAAGAAATTCTCACACTTGCAGAGACTACACTGCATTATTAGTAAATTCCCACATAACAACATGTCTGTTCTGGTTGAGCTAACAACATAACAACATATCTGGTCAGGTTGAGCTAACAACATAACAACATGTCTGGTCTGGTTGTGCTAAGCCTGCTTTAAAGTGTTTTGTCTAGTAACTTTATTTAGTGGGGGGTTTTTTTTCTTATTAAAAAAAACTCTTTAACCACAGGATTGTAATAATTTATTAATATTTTACAAACTAGTCTTATAAATATAATTATATTATCAAATTATTATTATTAACTTTGAGTGTTACTTGTTATACTGTATTTTATATTTTTCTTCAGTTTAAATGATAAATCATTAGTTACGATCTCAAACGTGTTATTTTGTTATTATCGCTAATGTGTTATTTTGTTATTTTTAATTCAAATGTGTGCATCTTGTATTCTAAAATCAATTTGTGTACCTGTTTTTAATTTTTCTGCATGTGGAAGAATTCTGCATAACCAAAACCCTGCAAGTGATTATCATATGCTGATTTCCTTGGGTTTTTTTATATATAAAAAAAAACAAAAAATGGCAAGTAACATCTTGCATTGTACTATGTGTATATGTGGTTTCAGCATTAAATTACTAGAACTGAATCTCCTGACATTCCACCAGTGAATTAAACAATAATCTAACATATGAAATCATATATAATCTGATCAGGAAAACGGCCTTGAGAGTGTTAACAATCTTAGCCAATCATATGCAATATCACCTCATTAATATGCATTTATGGTCTGATCACTATCTGATCAGAAATACGACCACAGGAGTGTTCTCAAGCCCAGCCAATCAAATAAAAGATCACCTCATTAACATGCATGACTGCTGCTCATAACTGAACTCCTCTGAGATCTTGATATAAGCTTACATACTAAATCTCTTCAAAATCTGATCAGAAATATGGCCTCAAGAGTGTTCACAAGCTCAACCAACCAGATGCCTGATAACATAATTAGCATGCATGGATGTCACTCGTAATCAAAATCATCTGACGAGATAAATTTGCATACCAAGTCTGTTCTAAATCTGATCAGAAATGAAGTTGAAGGACGATGCATGGCACACACAGGACAATACCATAAACTCACTTGGTCTTTCACCATGTGATCCAAAAACAGCACTTCAGTAACCATTACATGTAAATAAAAAGCCATACCTTAAGCTCACTTGGCACTTGGTCCAGTTAGCTAAAAACAGTACTTCAGTAATCATGAAATATAAGTAAATAGCACAAACAGAACTTTTCATAAAATCTCTTGAACAAATGGTATCATATTTGAACTCGCTGATTAGACATTCAAATTTACAAAGTTTCAAAACAAAATACTAGTAAACAAAATTCATTATTCCAATGAAAGTTATAGCTATCTAAAAAGGGCAAGATGCACTATCATCCAAGTGATGACTCTAAACCTTGAATTATCTGAATCAGTGACAAATACTGTTACCATGGATAATAAGCTTACACGTGTAAATAAGCAAAGAAAAAAATCCACAGTCCTTTCCAATATTTTTTACCCAAATAAGAGCATAAGTATGTGAAAGAATGACTTTGCTCTTTCAACAATTCTGGTATTTCTTAATCAGTGATTAGCAGGACTATTAATCTATTAACCTATTTCTGATTCTGCCTTCTCCTTCTTATTATCTTTTGTTTCTGAATGTAGTATGTGACAAAATCTGGTTGTCAAGCATGAACAGAGAAAACTTGTTCCATACAGTTGCATTTAGAAGTACACATTTAAAAGTAAGTGTATATGCTTCTTGTCCAGGTTTTACAGTAATGAAATACAATAGCTTCCAGCTTAACATTGCATATTTATATAATGCTTCCTTCAGTTATCAGTAAACGGATGCAGATGCTTGTTATCATGCTGCAAATTATGTTGTTTTGTGGATATCAATTTTCATGCTTTTGCAAAAAATTTAATTTGTTGTCACTACTTGCATGTAAATTTACTGGGATTTTCACACAAGGATAATTGTTCATGGGGAAGGGTTCCCTATTGTTTCCACAGAAGGATCATTGTTCATGGGGAAGGTTTCCCTATTGTTTCCACAGAAGGATCATTGTTCATGGGGAAGGTTTCCCTATTGTTTCCACAGAAGAATCATTGTTCATGGGGAAGGGTTCCCTATCATCGTTGTATCTTTTAAATTCATGCTTTTAGTAACCACGAAATCCAAGAAAATTGGTACCCCGCAAAAAATGGCACCCATGACAAATAGTTCATTCACCATAAAATATCATAGGCATACATAATTATTTATCCTGAAAAAAGTCTGCTGACATCATCCTCCCTTCAGAATTACAAGGGAGATAATTCATTCCATCAGAATTTATGATTTCAAGTAGCCTGTCTTAAGAAAAATGTTATAAGTGTACAGCCAAAATCATAAATGCAATATAAATGGCATCTGTATGGTCCTATTTTATGACATGCAATAGATACCACTTCTTTCAACAACAATAATAATAATAATAATAATAATAATAATAATAATATTAATAATAATAAAAATTTTATTTAACGAAGGGTACCTAAATTAGTTACATAACTAAACCAATCTACCCTGTGGTCCTCTTCTTCCTAGAGGCATATGAACTTTTTGAGTAACTGGAGTACCCTGCCATATATTATTTTAAAAACTGACTTCCCCGTTTTTTAAATGGAACAGCCCTTATATTATGGACCAAGCATAAAGAATCTTTACAGGTGAAAAAATTTGTTTTTCACTTCAGCACAAACATTGTGCAAACTGTCAGTCTGAGACGATCTATGGGAATAGAAGGCTGCATGCTTTTTATGCACCACTGCCAATACATTCTACCGCATCTTAAGTACATAATAAAAATGTTAAGATTTAACACCTGTAAACAAAAGTGTGTTATGTACTATAGGATATAAATGGTGTCTTTTTCAAACAAGAAAAGTAAAAGAAAGAAAAAGAAGAAAATAATAAGCAATAATTATCAGTAACAATCATTGGTACAAGACTGTAACCTGACTCACACTCTGTGTAGATCTCTTGGAGTAACATGAACGTCTGGCTGATGGAAACTATATAGAAGGCAGACACATATTTCCTCGGGAGATAAATCTAACAGAAACCGATATCAATCTATTAGCATTGTAAAAATAGTCCTATATTACACAGAAACTGATATCAATCTATTAGCATTGTAAAAATAGTCCTATGCTACACTGAAACTGATATCAATCTATTAGCGTTGTAAAAATAGTCCTATGCTACACAGAAACTGATATCAATCTATTAGCATTGTAAAAACAGTCCTATGCTACAAAGAAACTGATATCAATCTATTAACGTTGTAAAAATAGTCCTATGCTACATAGAAACTGGCCTGTCCTTACTTATAACATAATCAGAGTTTATGAAGATGAAAACAACTTTATGAAATTACAGTCACTATAATGCAAACATGTAGTACATGCAAGAAAATACCAGAAGAATGTACAAAACAAAAACAGCTTTAGAAAAACATGTTCCATGGACACACAGATAAATATTACCTGTTGAAATCTTTTTCAAATGTATGCATCAATAACAGAGCAATATTAATGAATGCAGTACTAATTATATTTAAATAGAGGATATATGACCAAGTACTTATGATACTCTTTATAAAAAGTTATACCTATTTTTACATATACAGGTGACCAAGGTGATTTATCCTGAATCAGATATTCAAACTCGATTTCAACATGTGGGTACTTAACTTTGTGAGGGGTGAAATAAATACTAATTTGGTGCAGAAACTCCAAATGGCCATTCAGTCGACCACTTAAATGATAGTTCAAAGAAACAAAAGAAAAAAAAAATCTCTGTCCACTTCAAATTTGTTTTGTGCAAGGTATTTTGTTCTAGTGATCAAGTCTGTAACAAGCTGGACTTTGTAAAGATCTGGCCCCTCCATCATAATAATTTACTAAAGAAGCTCCTCAAAATACTGAATTTGTACATTTTTAGTCAAATTTATAAGTTGTTTGAATCATTTATTTCTTGCAATATTTAAAGAAGTTTTACAATGGAGGGCAAGGGCAATTTTTCTCACAAGGAGTACATCTCTTGCTGAGCTATTTTATTCAGAGATTGGAAACCAAGTCCATTATATTTATGCTAGTGGTTTTGACTATATGATCAATGTAACCCAGTGGTTTCCGAACTTTTTTGATCACGACCCTAAATACCCTCTTTTGCGATCAATCAATTTTCCATGATATGACATTATTATTTTATTCTCTCCTATCTGATTTTAGGCATGAGATTTAAGAAATGCCACAAGCTTATTAGCAAGAATGTTATCTCAACCCAAGCACCTAATATCTTTGGTAATGTGCACTCAGGCCCATTATACACAGACAGCTAAGTCAATGCAACAATATAACAAAATATTTTACAATGTTGTAAAGGTAGATGCCTCAGCTGGAAAAGTAGATGGTAATTTACCGTATATACTCGTGTATAAGCTAATACCAACTGCAAACTGCATAGACCCAGATCTGTGCCGGCAGATCTGGGTCTGTGCAGTTTGTAAGGACTAATCAGTAGAACAAACAACATAGACCCTGATCTGCCGGTACATTATGCGATGGCAGATCAGGGTCTGTGTTGTTTGCATTTTGACCTGGCCTATACGTGAGTATATACGGTAGTTGGTGACCAGTGAGAAGGCTGTTGAGACATAAGTAGATTGGAAATCAGTTACGAAGAATTCATGTATTTTCAAGAATATTGATTTTTTTTATTGTTTTGTATAAAACATTTTCTTTGGTCCACATATATGTGGGGTTGTGAAATGGATCCTATTGTTTCCACAGAAGGATTAATGTTTGTTATGCTTAAAAATCGGTAAAAGAAGCTGGTAGCTCAGTTAGTAGAGAATCAGAATCATAATCCACCCACACTAGCCTGGATCAGCTGCCTCGGTGTGTTCTTGGGAAAGGCACTTGACAATTTCATGACACATGATATAACAATAATGTATTACAATTGTCATTTAAACCAACAAAACCAAATCAAACCATTATGCCATGTGGCACTGTTGTTTTCTCTATATCTTGTTTTTATGTATGATGATTCAAAAGTATGCAATGCAATTATTTTGATTTATCATTTCAACAAAATTATAGATCACAAAAGACAGAATTGATCAACCATTATCTATAGCAAAACAATTACAAAAATATTCTAAACAATCATTATTATGGACAAAACATTGAACAATATTATTAAATGGTCGACACACAAACATGTAATAATAAAATAACCCCAAAATTACAAAATAATACCAAGTTTTCGCCTAGTATCTATTCCAAAAATATAACTGACAAACATATTATTCATTTTTAGCAAAGTAATAATTATCATGACTATATTAGGACTGGCCCAGTAATAATCATCATGACTATATTAGGACTGGCCCAGTAATAATCATCATGACTATATTAGGACTGGCCCAGTATTAATCATCATGACTATATTAGGACTGACCCTGTAATAATCATCATGACTATATTAGGACTGGCCCTGTAATAATCATCATGACTATATTAGGACTGGACAAGTAATAATCATCATGACTATATTAGGACTAGACCTGTAATAATCATCAGGACTATATTAGGACTGGCCCAGTAATAATCATCATGACTATATTAGGACTAGGCCTGTAATAATCATCATGACTATATTAGGGCTGGCCCTGATCTTCAGCTGTGTTTAAAGAACAGCTGACACTGCCTAACAGGAAATACTACATGTCAATCTTGTCATGTTTGATAGAGTAAACTTTGAATAAAACAACAAACATATATAATGAAAGCTCGTAGACCAAAATCCCTCAGGATCAAATTAAATTTTTTGTTTTTAGGAGTTCACAATTCAGTAAGATTCTATTTTTACATCTTAAAAAGGGATGTGATCATTTAGCCTCTCCAATGCCATTTTAACTTGCTTATAAGTCAAGTCCAACTGCAATCTTCACAGACCCAGATCTGCCATCACATAATGCACCTGCAGATCTGGGTCTATGCAGTCTGTTAGGAGTAATCAGTCAAACAAACAACACAGACCATGATCTGCTGGTGCATTATGTGATGGCAGATCAGGATCCATGTTGTTTACTGTTGGACTTGACTTATAAGCGAGTATATATGGTACAACTAATGTTTCAACAACGCACCAATAGTCTGTTATTATAATCATGATTTCATTGGATCTGTATTTGTTTCAATGTTAGTTCTAGTTTACCCTTCATGGCTGAAAGCTTTTTAAAAACCACTGGCTTGTCAAATGCTCGAAGTTTCAGTTTTTTGGGTTCATTTTTATGTAAAATCAACATTTTTTGGCCCAGGCCCAGTGGGGACCCAAAAATTCCCATCAAACAACATTTTTATTGAGAAATGGGCCTCATAAGTTATTGTGCCCAGAATCTACAAGAACACTAGTTGTGGACTACCATATGTTGATTGCAGGTGGTCCAGTAGGCTAGGACAAGATATCAAGAAATGCTCAATAATTATTCAAATCATAACAAGACAAATAATTCACAAAGACAATAATTATAAATGACTCAAAAACATAAAAGAAGGCTCCAAAAACTCACAGTTTTATACTGAAGTGTCTTCTTGGAGCTACTGCGTTTAAGTTAGAATTCCAGGCTCCTTTGACAGAAGCCCACTCAGTTACGATTCAATTTTTAAACAATTGTCAGACCCTAATGGTAAGAAACTCTTTAAAAATTAAGCACATCCACTGTCTCTGCCTTAATTACAAGTGATATTGACAAACGGTATTGACAAATATCAATTACACAAAAAAAACTTGAGAAATGCACTGAATCACTAGACTAGATTTCTTGTTTTGAACTAAAATGAGTAATACTGCAGAATCAGGACATGAAAGTTGCATGACATCTTTAATTTGACATTTAATCCTTAAAATATTCTAAATTATTCATCTTGATTTGTACCGTCATTGATGCTTATGATACCCCCAAAAATATATTTCTATCCTTGTTTCTGTTTATATGATACAGTCTAGGTATAAAAAGGAAGTTCAAAAGAGAAAACAAAATAAAACACTATGTATAACACAAAATCTGGACATCTGATTTGGAATTCTCAAGTGATCTGGAAAATTCTCATGCCTCAAAGGTTGATTACAATTGTTATTAGGGCATGTCTTGGTCCACTAATCATATTTTTGTCCATCTGCAACAATAGAAAAATCAAAGTATTGAAAACACTCATTGCTTGGAGGGCTTAAGTGATACTACGGTATATACTCGCATATAAGATGATACCAACTGCAAACTGCATAGACCCAGATCTGCCATCGCATAATGTGCCAGCAAATCTGGGTCTATGCAGTTTGTAAGGACTAATCAGTAGAACAAACAACATAGACCCTGATCTGCCGGTGCATTATGTGACGGCAGTGCAATGACAGATCAGGGTCTATGTTGTTTGAGTATACGTGAGTATATACAGTACTTTACATACAAGATCAAATGGAAAAAAACATAGCTAAATAGATAATGCTATTCATGGTCCATTTAACTAATGTAAAGAGATTACTCTAAACAATCTATTATTATTCTAAATTTTCTTTTCTTTATATGTCACTAGAGAATTGCTGTAAATAATCTTCATATTATTATTCTAAATTGTATTTTCTTTACATATCGCTAGAGAACTTCTATTAATAGCTGAAACATTTGAGAACTTATTGTGGTGATGTCCTTTTAAAAACATTTTCTACTATGTTTCAAGTATTACCATCAGTGGAACAATATCATGGGATATAACAACTACAAAGGTTAGTCATTAACCTAAATTTTAATTGCATCCCTAGGCCTGAAAGGTCAATGGATCTATTCTTTGTCACTAATTTTCGGGCTATTCCAGAAATGATGGTCTGGGAGTGTCAGAGGGCACTACAATTAAAATATTATACATGGAGGGTTATTTTAAATTTATAAAATACGCATGATGGGGTCAAAAATGATTTGTAATTTATGCCTGGTGGTGATTTTCGTGATTTTTGGCATATGATGCAATTGATATCGAACTGAAATCGGTATAAAAGGGCAACATGATGAAAAATAATCTTGCGTGTTCGACCAAGTTTCCTCTGACCCTTCCCATCCCATTTTAGATATTTTGGATAGTTATGTTGGGTGTGGGATAAGAATGCATTGCCTATCAAAAAGTTGGAATTCGCCAACATAGCAGGGTAAAAATCATAAGGTAGCCGCTAACTAGCTGGCCTAGCAAACTTAAACAACCTTACATCAAGCCATACCTGCATCAGATCGATAGACGGCAGATTTATTTTCTCGGAAATTGCGAGTATAGCATCCATCATGTGTTTAATTTGACAGATGAGACGAAACTACAGTGTTAATGAAATTTGACCTGGTACTCGCCATTTGCATTGCTAGTCACATGACTTCCCAACTCTTGCAACCTGTCCATGACTTCAAAGGTTCAATAGTCATCTGATACCAACAAAAAATCCCTTTCCAATATTGTTGTACAAAATATTCAAAAATAAATGAAAGTCATGTAACGTTTGTAAAAAAACAAAAGGACACATAATTCTCAACATATTTATTCTGAGAACAACTACCAGAAACCTGTCTATATCACAGCAACCTGGAGAAAGTCAGATTTAGCAAGCAGAGAGCACGTCAACACGGTAGTCACATGATACCAAAAAAATATCATTGACACGTACTCTCTGCTTGAGTCTGGCTTTCTCCAGGTTGCTGCAACATCAACAGATTTCTGGTAGTTGTTCTCGGAATAAATACGTTGAGAATTACGTTTCTGTTCCGGTTTTTTACAAATATTACATGACTTTCATTTAATATTTTAGATTTTTTGCACAACAACATTGGAAAGGAGGGTTTTGTTGGTATCACGTGACTACTGGACCACTGATGTTATGGACACATAGGTTGCGAGATTTGGGTAGTCACATGATTAGCAATGCAAATGGCGAGTACCAGGTCAAATTTAATCAACGCTGTAGTTTCGTCTTATTTGTCAGCGGTTTAAACACATAACAAATGCTATACTTGCAATTTCTGAGAAAATAAATCCTCCTCCTATCGATCTGATGCAGGTATGGTTTGATTTAAGGTCGTTTAAGTTTGCTAGGCCTGCTAGTTAGCGGCTACCCTATGCCGACACCGCAATGGCCATGCATTCTGACCCCACACCCCAAAATAAATGTCCGAATATCTAAAATGGAGTGGGAAGGGTCAGAGGAAACTCAGACTATGGAGGCTAAAACAAATTTGTTGTCTCAGGGGAGCAAACAAATACTATAGTGCACCTCAGATCCTGAAAATTTCACGAAAATAAGCCGTCTTAGGGACTGCCTTTTATCTTAATATGCATTCATGCTAGGTTGAATTTCTGCAAATAAATTTCATGCACGGTGGTGCTTGAATACATATATATTTCATCCAAGGTGGGGGTTGATATTAATTATATTTTATGCCTGGTGGGTGAAAATAATAAGTGCTGTCCAACCCCCCAATACCATTATTTCTGCAATAGCCCTTAGTAAAATCATACAATTTGTTACTATTATTAGTAATACAAATTATACTTAGTAAAAGACAATGGATAATATGCCATAGTCATGGGAGATTGACCAAGAAAGAAAATGAGAGGAAATAATCTAGATTTCAAATAAAAAGATTTTGATTACTCACTTTAACTTATCCTAAAGAAGATGGTGAGCTTCATAGGTGGCCAGCCACAGTTCCCCTGAGCTCTTAAGAGACCTAAAAATGTAATAACAAAATAATAATAATAATAATAATAATAATAATAATAATAATAATGATGATAAGATAGAATAAACAAAATTTGGAGTTCAAGATATAAACCTCACTAAATATTTTTAACTTTAATTATTCTGTTTGACTGTACAAGTTACTTTGTCAAGTACTCTCAGACATGTAATTTGAACCTTAATACTCATCTGGAAATGTTCCAGTGGTGCAACCAAAGAATATACAATTGCTATGTGGTTCTGAAAAGTGTTATGTCTCGTCTTCAAGCTGTACTAAGTCATAACACTACTTCAACACAAACCAAAACATTGATAATGACCGTGACACTACTTCAACACAAACCAAAACATTGATAATGACCGTGACAAACCAAAACATTGATAATGACCGTGACAAACCAAAACATTGATAATGACCGTGACAAACCAAAACATTGATAATGACCGTGACAAACCAAAACATTGATAATGACCGTGACTGTTGCTAGTAATAGTGTAGTTGCCGCTACGAAAGTGATACTCACATCTCACCATCAGCTAAATGCAGACTTGAAAAAACCTAATTCAAGGTTGAAACCACATAAGCAACAGACAGGAAAGAAGCATTCTGAGGAATGTTATTTCTCACTCATGTTACACAGAAATCTTGCGATTTTATGACCATTACTTTTTTTGTCTCAATTTGATTGGCTCGGATCGGTTGTCTCAGGTCATCATGTTACAGTTTAATGACATTAAAACATAATATGATGCACTTTAATGAGATCATAATGCCAGACACAAGTGCTTAATGAGGTTTTTATATAGTATGATGCACTTTAATGAGATCATAATGCCAGACACAAGTGTTTGATGAGATTATAATATAGTATGATGCACTTTAATGAGATTATAATATAGTATGATGCCATTTAATGAGATCATAATGCCAGACACAAGTGTTTGATGAGATTTTAATCTAGTATGATGCACTTTAATGAGATCATAATGCCAGACACAAGAGTTTGATGAGATTTTAATATAGTATTATGCAATTTAATGAGATCATAATGACAGACACAAGTGTTTGATGAGATTTTAATATAGTATGATGCACTTTAATGAGATTATAATGCCAGACACAAGTGTTTGATGAGATTTTAATACAATATGATGCACTTTAATGAGATCATAATGCCAGACACAAGTGTTTGATGAGATTTTAATATAGTATGATGCACTTTAATGAGATCATAATGCCGGACACAAGTGTTTGATGAGATTTTAATATAGTATGATGCACTTTAATGAGATTATAATGCCAGACACAAGTGTTTGATGAGATTTTAATACAGTATGATGCACTTTAATGAGATCATAATGCCAGACACAAGTGTTTGATGAGATTTTAATATAGTAGGATTCACTTTAATGAGATCATTCAGAATAGATAATATGTTTGTTAAAAGTGACTTATACAATCATATAGCATCTTCCTATAGGCCTACACAGTCAGAAACAAAGAAAGTCCTGTGATAGCAAGTGGCAAATCCATTCATCTAATTCCAGAACATTTTGGGACAAAACTCTAACCACAAACATTAGTCCTCATAAATTATTTGCATCTTTTTTTATCTTCATCTCTGCTGCCATTTTTCACCTAAAACAGTTAAATTGACTGATTTCTTATGTACCAGTACATACTTTTTTTGACATTGAGAAACTACCTTCAATGTACTAATCTATCATACTGGTGCTGAAGTACTTATTTCCCCCCTTGTTCAGAATTTTATCAAATAATTTTTTTTTTCCCCCTGGAATTTTGTCACTTAAATTTAGAACACAGAATTTTCAATTTTTTTTATAATTCTAGAAAATGCGGAATGGTTGGCATGACAGTGTAGAAGTTGGTACTGAGATGAGGAAATCCATATCTCAGAGTTACAGTATTTGTCTTACACTCAGCAGAACCTTAGCAAAGAACAAACAAGACCCTCAAATGGGCCTGAAATAGCTCACCTGGGTAGTTGACATGTGCGAGCTTGTGAATGCAAATTCACACTAATATTGAAACTTTAGAGGCGAAAGAAACACTTGGAGCACATAGTTGCTATACTGTCTGTTAATGTTGGTGTCATTTATCTTTTTTTCCTAGATCATATATATCACTTTCTCAGCATAAAAAGGGCAAGTCATTTATACAACCAGCATTGTCCCCTGGATCTCTCCCTGCCCCTAAGGACTAGGCCCTGATTCATAACTTACAAACTCAGGGCCTGAAAATTATGGTGGTCCAAGGTCCAAGATGGAGCTTTTTGGGTTCCAGACCTGTCATATATTACAAGCACTAACCCATTTGACCATTAATATTTTGCAGTTGTTCCTATAAATTGAAGAAAAATGTGCTGTTTAACAAAATAATAAACTTCTGAAGAGAGTCATAAAAGTGCAATGAAGCAAGCAGTAGTCAATTGGTCAATAGTGAGACTGGTGTTGTAAAATAATACTGGAAATCTGCACATTTATCATGCAATACATGGAACACCAATCTGAGCTTGATCTTTGTCAATCAAACATTTGTCTTTCCTCGACCTCATCTAAAACCAAGCATCTACTTTATGGGCTTACCAAATGTTCAAGATAAGTTTAAGTATAGATTTATCAGTGGGCGAAAATCTAGCACAGGGAATTCATCTGCTACAACTAGTGCAGTACCGGAAAAGAAAGTGTGACTGACAGAGAGACTGAAGGATAGAAACAACTGCTGTCTCCCTCACCAATTTCATTGGGCTGGTAATATTGATGAAGAAGGGCTGACCTGGCAGAAATTGAGTCTGATTTTCAAATAATTACACAGTTCATGACTTTGTTTACAAAATGTCAGCAGGAAACCAACTGGACTTTTAGTCATGCTTCCTGCCTATGAAATGTTGTAACCAACACCAAACTTTGCAATGCTGCAATCAACACCAAACTCTGCAATGCTGTAATCAACACCAAACTTTGCAATGTAATCAACACCAAACTTTGCAATGCTGCAATCAACACCAAACTTTGCAATGCTGTAATCAACACCAAACTTTGCAATGCTGTAACCAACACCAAACTTTGCAATGCTGTAATCAACACCAAACTTTGCAATGCAGTAATCAACACCAAACTTTCATTGAAACAATCAAAGTACATCTGCAAAGATGATTTCTAAATGATCAGACATCAAATATCCAGTGATTATGTTGTAACATGTATTCCATAAAGGTCAGTTGTATTTATATCTCCTGTCCTCAGGTTATTTTTGTAACAGAACTATAATCTGATGTGTATCCATAGTGATACCTACTATAGGTGCAGAAAACCATAGTCCTTTTGGTTGAGACCGGTGTTCCACAAAAGACAGACCCACGGTCACAAAACTGTCAGAGTACAAAAATTTAACTCATGCTCAAATTTAAAAACTTGTGATCTTCTACAACTTCTCTCCGAATAAGGTTAGAGTTACGAAAATTTTGGCATGATCTTATCTTTGGTATTCCTACATACAAGCCAAATGTCAATGATATTGAGAAATTCAAGTACGATTTTTCATTTTGGCATTTGGAGTCAAGTTCAATTTTTGTACTTAGGCTGTTCTGTGACAGTGTGGCCTGTAATCTGAACCTGAATCCATTTATTTATATATCACCTCCCATCCCCATCCCATATGTGAATTACTAAAATGTTTAACATAAAACTTCAATATTAATGACACTGCCAACATCGCTGTTACTGCAAGATGGACAACTTACCCATCATGTGTCACCCCTAGGAACTGTACCAGAAACAACAGAGAAGTAAAGCAAGTGTGTTACCACTGCATCAGGCAAGCTAACTAAGCTACAGTAGTCTTCCACAGCAAGGCCCATCTTATTATGCAGATATGGACACGGATCCCATTAAGTTGGTTTTACTGTAAAGCCCACCTTGATGGAAGTTCGACACAGCAACCACTCTGATATCTATGTGCATGCCCATCTGACCCATCCATGCAGCCATCCACACCTTACATTAGCCTCACTGTTAAAGTTTTTATGTGGTCAGTTTCTCAAATACAGTTGACAAGTCAGTCACGTAACTGTTACTTGTTATGTGGATACATCTTGATGTTAACAACACCAATATACCAAAAGCTCAACATCCAGGCCATGGTCAGCTTCTTGTTATAGTTACTTAATATATTTATTTTTATTTCTTGGCCTCAGTGTCTCCTTGGGAAAGGCACTTATCTCCCATTTCCTCAGCATCATATATTCCAATAATGTGTTAAAGTGCTCTTAAAAAAAACAACAACAATCAAACCATCCAAAGTTATTGTTCAATTTTAACCAATTATAATATGGTTTCACTTCATGAATACCCTAATTTTGAGTTATTTTGCACTATTATGACACAGCCTTGTTTTTTGAAAATACCTCTTGATAAAGTGGCCCCATTTATAATACAGGTCACTTTTACGGCTCCCATGAACATCATTATAAAGAGGTGGCAATGTACTTACTTGACAATATCTATGAAAGCTCTTCCTAGAGGCTTCACACTGTATGGAACTCCATGTTTCTCACACAGAGACTTGACCAGAGGGGCTATCTTGTACAAGTTGTGACGGGGCATGGTGGGAAACAGGCTGAAATGAGGTAAGTTTAAGACATGAAATATGTATGAGATTTGGCCAGATGACTATTTAATACAAGTTGTGACAGAATATGGTTGGAAACAATGAATCAACAAAAAGTATAAAACCGAGTATATTAGGGTACAAACAAGTGGCAAACAGTGTAACATTACACAAAAATTTCAACTGCATACAGCAAATTATGTAAAATCTATGATAAACAGAAACCCCCAGGCCAATAAGCTGTAATAAATATAAACCCCCAGATCACTCAGTTGTAATAAATAGAAACCTCTAGGCCAATAAGCTATGATAAATAAATAAAAACCTAGGCCAATCAACTGTAATAAACAGAAACCTCCAAGCCAACAAGCTGCGATTATAAACCCCCATGTCAATGAGCAGTAATAAATAGAAACCCACAGGCCAGTCAGCTGTAATAAATAGAAACCTCTAGGCCAATCAGCTGTGATAAATAGAAACCCCCAGGACAATAAGCTGTGATAAATATAAACCCACAGGCCATTCAGTTGTAATAAATAGAAACCTCCAGGCCAATCAGCTGTAATAAATAGAACCACCCAGGCCAATAAACTGTGATAAATATAAACCCCAGGCCAATCAGCCGGAATAAATATAAACCCACAGGCCAATAAACTGTGATAAATATAAACCCGCAGGCCAATAAGCTGTGAAAAATATTAACCCACAGACCAATCAGCTGTAATAAAAAGAAACCTTCAGGCCAATAGGATGTGATAAATAGAAATCCCAGACCAATAGAATGTGATAAATAGAAACCCCAGGCCAATAGGATGTGATAAATAGAAACCCCAGGCCAATAGGATGTGATAAACAGAAAGCCTAAGGCCAATAATAGGACCACAAAAGCTTCCTGTCGGCTGTAAGACAAACTAAATCACATATAAAACAGGAATGAATAACAAGTGTTCCATGAAACCCTGAGTCTTACCTGCAAGACACAAATTCTTTGCATATCAGATTATCAGCTCAAGACCTGTAGTAATATTATCCCAAAGTTTCAGTTGAATGCAGCAACTGGTGTTAAAAATATGTGACTTTTAAAATGTTTTACACAAAACTTAAACATTGTTCATATTAATGAAGCAAACTTTCTGCTAAAGCAGGCAAGTCAAGCAAGACAGGAACTCCAAGCATATCAGTGTATAATTTTCAGACCCATAGTAATTTTATCCTAAAGTTTCAACTGAATGCAGCCAATGATGAAGATATGTGACTTTCAAAAACTTTTAACACAAAACTTAAACATTGTTCACCATGATGCAACAAGCTTTCTGCTTAAGCAGGCGAGATAGACAAGACATGAATTCCTAGCATATCATTACATAAACTTTAGACCTATAGTGATATTATTCCAAAATTTCACTTGAATACAGCAACAGATGCAGAAGATGTTTGACTTTTAGAAACTTTAACAAAAAACTTTAACATTGTTGGTGACACTGCCAACACTACTGGAGGAAAGGTGACTATTATATCTCTCCATACTTACGCAGATGAGACAAAAATACAAGTCCTAGTACAAGCTGATTTGAGCTTATGAAGACATACATAGTGATTTTACATGTAAGGTAACGAAATTATATGCCCTTCATTTCTTATGGTGTTTACAACCCAGAGAAATTATATGCCCTTCATTTCTTATGGTGTTTACAACCCAGACATAAGGGAAGAAGAGACTGATACACCATGGCATAGAATTTGCATGGACTCTCAGAAAAGAGTTTTTAAGAAACAATATATTCAAAGTACATTAATGCCCTGCCACAATACCTGAGAAATGGAATTAAATTCAAAACCTAACTGGATGTATGTATGGACAGACAGATAAAGGGACATACTGATGGACAAGGGTAACATTAACTGGATGTATGTATGGACAGACAGATAAAGGGACATACTGATGGACAAGGGTAACATTAACTGGATGTATGTATCGACAGACAGATAAAGGGACATACTGATGGACAAGGGTAACATTAACTGGATGTATGTATCGACAGACAGATAAAGGTACATACAGATGGATAATTGTAACATTAACTGGATGTACGTATGGACAGACAGATAAAGGGACATACTGATGGACAAGGGTAACATTAACTGGATGTATGTATGGACAGACAGATAAAGGGACATACTGATGGACAAGGGTAACATTAACTGGATGTATGTATGGACAGACAGATAAAGGGACATACTGATGGACAAGGGTAACATTAACTGGATGTATGTATCGACAGACAGATAAAGGTACATACAGATGGATAATTGTAACATTAACTGGATGTACGTATGGACAGACAGATAAAGGGACATACTGATGGACAAGGTGTTACGGAATCATGCCTCCTTTACTTTTTTTTTATAATGATTTAATTTACTAATTAATGATCTCTGTTTTTAGTCTGAATAGCGGTTAGCATATCAGTATACATACGACTACTGCTCGATCAATAAGTGGTCACATGATCAATTGCGCTGGAAAATGAAGTCGACCTAGCTTTGTACTTTTAGAAATCAACATTGAAAGGTCACATTCCATACTACAATAACATTATGTTTACTCTTTGAGATTTTTAGTACGCTAGACCTTTGGGTAAATGACGCGTAACCTAGTTCCTGATTGGTTCTTAGAGGGTTGTGTTATTTTGAAATACCATATTATTAAAGATGGAGAAAGGATATTCCCTTTTAAAATCTGCGTATATATAGCAACTCATCCAGTGATAAATCATTCTTTACAATTGCTTGAATGAAGAGAGGTTATTGAAATTATTCAGTTCAGTGTGGAATTTATTTAATTAGTAATTCATCTGAATTACTATACAGCTCCGAGGAATTATTGGACATTATTCAAAAACTTGTGAGATTCCAGACTTGCAAGGATTATTTTGGATTTAATCAGAACTTGTCAACTTCAGCACAGTACAGGTTATTTTCATTCGGAATACTTCATCCGGATTACTCGGATTAACATCAGGAAGTGAACTTTAAAACAATTTAGGACTTTTTAGGATATTCTATACTGTAAGTTATTTTAATTCTTTCACTTTGATTATTTGTTGAACTATTTTAATTCTTTTAATATTTTAGGAAATTAAAGATTTGCATTTTAATCTTGAAAGCTTGTTTGTGTCTTTTATTCTGTTACATTACCCCTAGAGTCGTAACAGGATAAATTGGGGAGCTCGTCTCAGGATTAGAAATTAGAATAATTTCGGGATCCAAATTTAAATATTTTGAAATTTAGATTTAATTAAATATTTTCGAAGTTTTAATATTTCAGAGATTTTGATACTTCGGAAAGTTTTCTTTTTGGGATTTGAATTTCATTGTTTGAAATTTTAGTGGTTTTTTGATTTCCAGATTAAGAAATAAAGAGAAACTAACAGGCTTTCATAATGACATCCAGAGCAGAGTTTCTTAGCTGATCCTACCCAGGAGAAATTTGAGTCCTTAAAGAAGGACAAATTACTTGAAATTGCTCAACATTATAGTCTTACTGAAGCGAAGGCTTCCATGTTGAAGCAGGATATTAGAAGTATCTTGATTCAATATTTGGTAGAATCAGGTATTTTTGAAGAGGGGGTTTCAAGTGTTAAAAAAAAATCTCCGTCTAGTTTGGGAAAGAAATTACAGATAGCTAAGGACATAGAGATTGAAAAGATCAAACTTCAATGGGAACAGATGCAGATGCAGGAAAGAAGGGAAGATAAGCAAAGGGAAATACAAAGGGAGGAAAAGGAAAAGATTAGGGAAAGGGAGGAAAAGGAAAAGATTAGAGAAAGGGAGGAAAAGGAAAAGATTAGGGATAGGGAGGAAAAGGAAAAGATTAGGGAAAGGGAGGAAAGGGAAAGACAAGAAAGAAGGGAAGATAAATTAAGAGAGGGAGAAATTCAGAAGGAATTAAGAGAAAGAGAAATTCAGAAGGAATTAAGAGATAGGGAGGATAAAGTAAGAGATAATGAGATACAAATACACGAGAGGGATAAACAGAGGGAAATAGAGAAGGAATTAAGGTAAATACAAGAGAGGGATAAATTAAGAGATAGGGAGGATAAATTAAGAGGTAATGAGGAAAGAGAGAGAGATAAAGTTAGAGAATTCCAGGAGAAAAATTCTGAAAGAGAATTTAGACTAAGGGAATTAGATTTGACCAGCAAAGGGCATTCTCATGACAATCAGGGTTCATACTTTGATTTGGCCAAACATTTAAGACAGGTCCCTCCTTTTAGAGAAAAGGAGATAGACAAATATTTTCTTAGTTTTGAGAAAATTGCAGAGAATCTGGAATGGCCAAAAGAGAAGTGGACCTCATTATTGCAGAGTGTGTTAACTGGCAAAGCTAGTGATGTTTATACTGCACTCTCATCTGAACAATCTGCTGATTAATGAAGTGGTCAAAGAATACATTTGAAGAGCTTATGAGTTGGTACCTGAAACTCGTCGTCAAAACTTTAGAGAATGTAAAAAAGAAACTAATCAAACTCATGTAGAATTTGCTTGGGAAAAGAAACGTTTGTTTACAAGAAGGTGTACATCTAAGAAGGTTGAAGGCAATTATGATAATCTTGAACAACTGGTATTGATTGAAGATTTCAAGAATTGTGTCAGTGATAATATTAAGGTGTATCTTAATGAGAAAGGAGTTGAGACTTTAGAAAAGGCAGCCATCACAGCTGATGAATATTCTTCAATACACAAGGTTCCATTGATAACTAAAACTTTTCCTCAACAATCTTATGTTAAGAAATTATTTCAAACTCGTTCGAGTAATTTCAGACCGCAGGGTCATGTGATTGTAAAGAATCAAAATTCTGATAGGGAATATCAGAAAACCTTATCTCTGCCCACGTGTTCATATTGTAAGTTGAAGGGACACGTTATTTCTGATTGCTTAAAGTTGGAATTTAGGCCTCAGAATTATAATAGAGCAATTCTAAATGCTCTAGTTATCAAGAAGTCAAGGTCAGGGTCATTTATCAATGATGATATTTGCTTGGAGGCTAGCTTACCTCAGTCTGATTTTATAATGAAGAATTACGAACCATTCATGTCGAAGGGTTCTGTGTCACTTGTTGGTGACTTGGATAAGGCTACTCCTATTAAGATATTAAGAGATACAGGAGCTTCTCAGAGTCTATTGCTAGATAGTACTTTGCCGTTTTCTGAGAAGTCTTCTACTAGTGAAAGTGTATTAACACATGGGGTAGATTGTGGATATGTTAATGTCCCTCTTCATTGTGTTAATTTGTCATCAGACTTAGTTTTGGGACCTGTGACCATAGGAGCAGTGGCTTCTTTGCCTATAAAGGGCATCCATTTATTACTAGGTAATGACCTAGCTAAAGATAAGGTCGTGGTTAATCCACTTGTAACTAGCAAGCTTAGTATGGATCAACGAGTTGATCATATTGAAGTAGAAATACCTGGTTTAAATCCAGCTTGTGAAGTTACTAGAGCTATGGCAAAGTATGCTCTTGAGACTATTGTTGTTGAACAGGATGTATTTCCTTTAGCAGATACCTTTGTGGGTCAGGCTTTTCATGAGGTCACTTCTGCTCCTCAATCTAGTATTGATAGTGATACTCTTTCAACTACTATGTCTCATAAAAATAGTCAGGGTGTAATAAGACAAACACTAGATGTCTTACAACAGGGAGATTCGGATATCTCCTGTTTGTTTCAGGGGGCTATGACTGAAACTGAAGCCACGCAAGAAGGTACTTGTTACTTCTTGATGAGTGAAGTCCTTGAACGGAAACAGAGATTGCTTAGGGTAATTGCTGGTGATGAGTGGTCAGTTGGTAAAATAGTAGTTCCTAGATACTATCGTCAGGAATTACTTAGTGTAGTCCATGAAACGTCGTTGTCTGGTCGTTTAGGAATAAATGAGACGATGTTAGGCAACCAATACTTGTCGGTGAAGTGTGCGTCTACAAGTTTTATAAAAGCTATTCCTTTGTGGAATATTAAAACTGAGACCATAGTGAGAGTTTTGGTCGGGTTCTTCACACTGTTTGGTCTTCTGAAGCTGATACTATATCAGACTTTAGAACGAATTATTGTAACATATTGTTATGAGATGGTATATAATTGGGAATTGTTGTGGAACAGGAAGGGAGTAGGCTGAAGGTTTCCAATTATTGTTGTTTGCTGCGAGGGGTCAGTGTAGGAGTTTTTTTTTTGTTGGATAATAGAGTATTAGTTTAGCTACCTATACCCCAAAAATCCTCTTTAGGTTAAGTATTTTGGTCCTTATACTACTGACAAAAGGTTAGGGAATTTAAATTATTATTAATACTTCTGGGAGGAGAAAGCAGAAACAACTTTGTCAAAATGTTAGAACGTTAGAACAATATGTAGATAGAGATAGCCATATAAATTATCGATTACTTTAGTAGTACTTGTCTCACACATTGAAGATTTGAATGAAGATGAGAAATCTGAAGAGATGATTTGAAGTCACTACACTTCGCACATACTGCTGCCTGAGATTTACGAACTGAAATAGTTGATAGAAGAAAATGAATATTTATTTACAGACATTCTACATGAACCAAATAAAAGTGACTGGAGTTTACCATGTCTCAGAGCAGAAACAAATTAACACTTTCCGTACATGTATAGAGTAGAGAAAGTAAATAGAGTCACCGGGACATATTAATTTCCAGTTTCTAGACGGGATTGGAAATGAACAATACGTCGCAAGATATTGACCTATTGAAAAGGTTCTACCAAATTTCACTTACGGAGAGAAAGAAAAATTTGCATTCACGACTCCAGAACTTTACCTATACAAAGTCGTACCATTTGGGATGAAGGTTCCCCAAGTTTCCAACGTCTGATGAATATAATAACATCCGAATAGAAAAATTGTGATGCATACATCGATGATGTCATCATCTGCAATGACATGTGGCAAGATCTAATAGAACCATTCTTCAAGAGATTCAGCGAAGTGAACCTGATCATCAATATTAAAGTGACTTTTATCGTGCCTGTGTTACCTTTTCAGGGCATGATTGTGAGACATGGACAAATAAAATCAATAGAAGCTAAGGTTACGGCTATTTCTTAGTAAAATTTAATCGATGATGTATTTTCATGTGTATAATACCACCGTTACACTGTTTTGTATACATGACTGTATCATGTATTAATTTTCTTTTGATTTAATTACTTATATGTTGGAAGTACATATTAAAAAATAAGCTTTTATTGCATAAATCCTTTTTTTTTTGTTGATGGGTGATGGTGTTACAGAATCATGCCTCCTTTACTTTTTTTTTATAATGATTTAATTTACTAATTAATGATCTCTGTTTTTAGTCTGAATAGCGGTTAGCATATCAGTATACATACGACTACTGCTCGATCAATAAGTGGTCACATGATCAATTGCGCTGGAAAATGAAGTCGACCTAGCTTTGTACTTTTAGAAATCAACATTGAAAGGTCACATTCCATACTACAATAACATTATGTTTACTCTTTAAGATTTTTAGTACGCTAGACCTTTGGGTAAATGACGCGTAACCTAGTTCCTGATTGGTTCTTAGAGGGTTGTGTTATTTTGAAATACCATATTATTAAAGATGGAGAAAGGATATTCCCTTTTAAAATCTGCATATATATAGCAACTCATCCAGTGATAAATCATTCTTTACAATTGCTTGAATGAAGAGAGGTTATTGAAATTATTCAGTTCAGTGTGGAATTTATTTAATTAGTAATTCATCTGAATTACTATACAGCTCCGAGGAATTATCGGACATTATTCTAAAACTTGTTAGATTCCAGACTTGCAAGGATTATTTTGGATTTAATCAGAACTTGTCAACTTCAGCACAGTACAGGTTATTTTCATTCGGAATACTTCATCCGGATTACTCGGATTAACATCAGGAAGTGAACTTTAAAACAATTTAGGACTTTTTAGGATATTCTATACTGTAAGTTATTTTAATTCTTTCACTTTGATTATTTGTTGAACTATTTTAATTCTTTTAATATTTTAGGAAATTAAAGATTTGCATTTTAATCTTGAAAGCTTGTTTGTGTCTTTTATTCTGTTACATTACCCCTAGAGTCGTAACAAAGGGTAACATTAACTGGATGTACGTATGGACAGACAGATAAAGGGACATACTGATGGACAAGGGTAACATTAACTGGATGTATGTATGGACAGACAGATAAAGGGACATACTGATGGACAAGGGTAACATTAACTGGATGTACTTAACTGGATGTACATATGGACAGACAGATAAAGGGACTTACTGATGGACAAGGATAACATTAACTGGATGTACTTAACTGGATGTACATATGGACAGACAGATAAAGGGACTTACTGACGGACAAGGGTAACATTAACTGGATGTACATATGGACAGACAGATAAAGGGACATACTGATGGACAAGGATAACATTAACTGGATGTACATATGGACAGACAGATAAAGGGACTTACTGATGGACAAGGGTAACATTAACTGGATGTACATATGGACAGACAGATAAAGGGACATACTGATGGACAAGGGTAACATTAACTGGATGTATATATGGACAGACAGATAAAGGGACATACTGATGGACAAGGGTAACATTAACTGGATGTACTTAACTGGATGTACATATGGACAGACAGATAAAGGGACATACTGATGGACAAGGATAACATTAACTGGATGTACTTAACTGGATGTACATATGGACAGACAGATAAAGGGACTTACTGACGGACAAGGGTAACATTAACTGGATGTATGTATGGACAGACAGACAGATAAAGGGACATACTGATGGACAAGGGTAACAATAACTGGATGTACTTAACTGGATGTATGTATGGACAGACAGATAAAGGTACATACCGATGAACAGGGTAACATTAACTGGATGTATGTATGGACAGACAGATAAAGGGACATACCGATGAACAGGATAACATTAACTGGATGTATATATGGACAGACAGATAAAGGTACATACCAATGAACAGGGTAACAATAACTGGATGTATGTATGGACAGACTGATAAAGGTACATACGGATGAACAGGGTAACATTAACTGGATGTATGTATGGACAGACAGATAAAGGGACATACCGATGAACAGGGTAACATTAACTGGATGTACGTATGGACAGACAGATAAAGGGACATACTGATGAACAGGGTAACATTAACTGGATGTATGTATGGACAGACAGATAAAGGTACATACTGATGAACAGGGTAACATTAACTGGATGTATGTATGGACAGACAGATAAAGGGACATACCGATGAACAGGGTAACATTAACTGGATGTACTTAACTGGATGTATGTATGGACAGACAGATAAAGGGACATACCGATGAACAGGGTAACAATAACTGGATCTATGTATGGACAGACAGATAAAGGTACATACCGATGAACAGGGTAACAATAACTGGATGTATGTATGGACAGACAGATAAAGGTACATACCGATGAACAGGGTAACATTAACTGGATGTATGTATGGACAGACAGATAAAGGGACATACCGATGAACAGGGTAACATTAACTGGATGTATATATGGACAGACAGATAAAGGGACATACCGATGAACAAGGTAACATTAACTGGATGTATGTATGGACAGACAGATAAAGGGACATACCGATGAACAAGGTAACATTAACTGGATGTATGTATGGACAGACAGATAAAGGGACATACCGATGAACAGGGTAACATTAACTGGATGTACTTAACTGGATGTATGTATGGACAGACAGATAAAGGTACATACAGATGAACAGGGTAACAATAACTGGATGTATGTATGGACAGACAGATAAAGGTACATACAGATGAACAGGGTAACATTAACTGGATGTATGTATGGACAGACAGATAAAGGGACATACCGATGAACAAGGTAACATTAACTGGATGTATGTATGGACAGACAGATAAAGGGACATACCGATGAACAGGGTAACATTAACTGGATGTATGTATGGACAGACAGATAAAGGTACATACAGATGAACACAGTAACATTAGCTGGATGTATGTATGGACAGACTGACAGGGGTGTACTGGGTAAGCAACTCGGCCCTGGACTTATCTGCCGGGACAGGCCCTGGGTTTTGCTCACACCAGTAAAACACCAGTAAAAACGGATTTTTTTGATGGCCCACCGATGCGGCGGTCTGCCGGGACAGGCCTGGGGTTTTGCTCACACCAGTAAAACACCGATAAAAACTGATTTTTTTGACGGCCCACTGGCCCACAGATGCGTTGGCCCACCTGGATTTGTCCCAGTATGCCCAATGGCCAGTACACCACTGCAGACAGATAAAGGGACATACCGATGAACAGAGTAACATTAACTGGATGTATGTATGGACAGACTGATAAAGGTACATACCGATGAACAGGGTAACATTAACTGGATGTATGGACAGACAGATAAAGGGACATACCGATGAACAGGGTAACATTAACTGGATGTATGTATGGACAGACAGATAAAGGGACATACCGATGAACAGGGTAACATTAACTGGATGTATGTATGGACAGACAGATAAAGGGACATGCTGATGAACACGGGTAACATTAACTGGATGTATGTATGGACAGACAGATAAAGGGACATACAGATGGACAAGGGTAACATTATAATGCTACTACCATGTTCAAGACATAATAATACATTTTGAAAATAGGACCACAAGGAAAATTTGACTGCTTTTAGTCTCAGCCTGTATCTACATAGAGAATCTGCAGATATCAGTCAGGAGAAATAACAGTATGAACTGCGTACCCTTGGGGATTGTTTACATAAGGCAAAAAAAAAAACCTAAACTGATTTTACAGCACTCTTCCTGATTGACATATATCTTGGTTTCATTTACTTTGATGATGTGAAATGTACATGTTTTATTTTCATTATTATATTTAGTGTTCCTTTGTTAATGCTCACAGCACAATTTAGCACCCTAAAATATGCAATGCCTCATTTTCTTTTAACTTCATTTTTCCCCAGGACCTGGTTTGGCTTTACACTGCATAGCAATGAAAACCAAAGCAGGCTGGGTGACCCCGGCTAAACTGCTGTTAATTTGCTCTGACTGGTTCTCCATACTTACTGGTGTTCTATCTGGAAATTCAGGTGACCCGTAAACCAGTCATTGAAGAAAGATTTCTCGACGTTACAAGTGGCATGAATTTGAAGCTGTAACCATGGTTTAGACTGGTCCTCTTCTACGGTCATTGGAATATGGTTAGACTGTGACACCCATGTAAACCAATGACTCTCAAGACATCTGCAAAATAATGACAATTAAATTTTAGAGAGCCATGAAAGTTTGTCCTCTAGATGGGCAATTTTTAAAATTATAAATCAATGCAAAACATCTTAAATCACTGCATTTTGAAAAAGATTCAAAAGGTATGTGAAGTTGGCACTATTAATAACTTTTTATGTTCACTAACTGCCAATAATTAGCTCAGAACTGATTCCCCAACCCTCAGCTTCGCTCATGATAATGCCACCCTTGCCCACAGACCATCTATCACCCAAATTAACATAAGCGAGGAATTTGTGCCTCCACTGCAGCACAAGTACAAGGTTAAACTTGACCCGTGTTTGTAAAATATGTATGCCCCCCCCCCCTTTTTTTTTTCAGGCAAAAAAATATAAGTCTAGAAAATTCTTAAATCTGATAAATGCTTGGAAAAATCATACACATGACAGAAAAGTCTAATCAGATCATTTCCATATGTAAATAAATATGCATACCAAACTCCTTTTAACTAGGTTTAGTGGTTTCTGTATAATATTGCTCACAAGGTTCTATAGCAAAATGAAGAGAAAAAAATAGTCGAAAACTCAAAAAAAGAACATAAAAAAAGACACGAATCCCTCAAAGGGACTGACGCTCTACTGTCTGAGAAGAATTACTAGCAATTCAAGATAAGAACATTTCTTCTTTTTAACTGCTGAGTGTGCACACCATCTCTGATATTCCTGAACAGTAAAGTTTTCAAATTAGCCACTGTGGTGGCCATATTAGATGTAAAATCAGCACTATTTTCATTGAGGACAAACTAGACATTAGAAGACTCCTGTTGAAAACCCCATGCCAATATGACCATCCATTCAGGAGGCGTAGCGATAACAAGACTTTCAAGACGGCTGCTGTGGAGGTCATATTGGACATCAGATTGGCACCAATTTCATTTAAGACCAACTGTACATCATAAGAAATCTTCTGGTGAAAACCCCGTGTCAATATGACTTTCTGTTCAAGCAGAGTTGTGATAACAAGATTTTTAGATTGCTGCCATGGTGTCCATATTGGGTTTCAGATCAGCACCATTTTTATTTAGTACCAGTCATATTTGATATAAGACTTGCACCAGTTGCATTTAGGACCAAGCAGATATCATAAGAAGTCTTTTGGTGAAAACCCTATGTCAGTATGAC
Organism: Margaritifera margaritifera; assembly: GCA_029931535.1. Taxonomy (NCBI): domain Eukaryota; kingdom Metazoa; phylum Mollusca; class Bivalvia; order Unionida; family Margaritiferidae; genus Margaritifera; species Margaritifera margaritifera. Next base: position 2,445,219 of record JAQPZY010001433.1, on the reverse strand, counting down.
CATCTCTTTTGGAGGAGTAATGATAACAAGATTTTCACCATATAGGATATCATATTGGCATCTTTTTCATTTATGACCAACTAGATACAATAAGAAGGCTTCTGGTAAAAAGCCATATTGATATGACTTTCCAGTTAGAAGGAGTAGCCATAACAAGATTTTCAAGATAGCTTCCATATTTGAGGTCAGACTGACACCATTTTCATTTAGGACCAATTAGATATCATAATTAGTCTCCTATGTTGAAATGACTTTCTGTTTAGGAGCAGCAATAACAAGATTTTCAAGATGGATACCATTATGGCCAAATTGGGTGCCAGATTGGCACCAGTTTCATTTAGGACCAACTAGACATCATAAGCAGTCAATGTTGATATGACTTTCCATCTAGGAGAATTAGCTATAACAAGATTTTCAAGACAAATGCTGTGATGGCTAAATTGGATGTCACATCAGCACAATTTTCATTTATGACCAACTAGACAATATAATAAGTCTTCTGGTGAAAACCCCATGTTGATACGACTTTTCATTCAGGAGATTAAGTATAACAAGATTTTCAAGATGGCTGCCATGGTGGCCATACTGGATGTTACAATGGCACCATCTTCATTTAGGAAAAACTAGACATTATGAGAAGTCTTTCAGAGAAAACCCCATGATGATATGACTTGCCATTTAGGAGGATTAGCAGCAAGATTTGTAAGATGGCTGCCATTGCAGCTGTGCTGGATGTCAGATTGGAACCATTTTCATTTAGTGATAACTCCAGGCTGATATGAAAATCCATTCAAGTGGAGTAGCGGTAACAAGATTTTCTAGATGGCCACTGTGGCAGCCATATTGGATATCCGAGTGGCACCATTTTCATTTAGGTTTGTTTTTGTGAGTTTTAATGGTACCTTTACACATTATCTGCTATATCAAGCCAAGGAAATAGAGGTTATGTGCCTTGCCCAAGGACACGCCAAGGCAGCTGACCCATACTGGCCTGGGCAGTTATCGAACCCATGACCCTTGGATTATGAGTCAGTTCCCTACCACCTGAGCTACCGCAGTTCCATTTTCATTTCAAAATATCATAAAAAGTCTTCTGGTGAAAACCTGATGTCAATAAGACTTCCATTCAAGAGTAGTACAAGATTTTCAAGATGGCTGCTGTGGTGGCCATTTTGGACATCAAATTGGCACCATTTTCATCTTAACAGGACCAACTAGACATAATAAGAAGTCTTCCGGTGAAAACCCCATGGTGATATGACCATCCATGAGGAGTAGCAATAACAGCATTTTCAGGATGACTGCTGTGGCAGCAATATTGGATGTCCGAGCAGCACCATTTTCATTTAAGACCAACTAGACCATGGGATGAATGTGTGTGTAAAGTTTCATGGCAATTCTCCACGTAGTTTAGGAGGAGCAGTGATAACAAACTTGTGTTAATGGATGGATGGACGACAGACCATCCCATAAGCTCTTCTGGTCTATGACCAGTAGAGCCAAAAACAAGAGTCCCTCAAAGGGATTGATGTTCTACTGTCTGAAAAGAATTTCCAGGAATTCAAGATAAGACCATTTCTTTCTTTTAAATGCTGAGTGGTGAAACCATCTCTAATATTCTTCAGCGACAAGATTTTCAAATTAGCTGCTGTGATGGACATTTTGGATGTCAGACAGGCACCATTTTCATTTAAGAACAACAAAACATGTTGATATGTCTTTCCATTTCGGAGGAGTAATGATAACAAGATTTTCAAGATGGCTGCCATGCTGGCCATATTGGATATCAGATTGGCACCATTTCCATTTAGGACCAGCTAGATATCATAAGAAGTCTTTTCATGAAAGCACAATATTGATATGACCAGCCAACTAGAAGTAGCAATAACAAGATTTTCAAGATGGCCATTGTGATGCCCATATTGGAAGTCAGATCGGCATTTACATTTACATTTTTCATTTACAACGGACTAGACATCATAAGATGTCTTTCTGTGAAAACCCCATGCTGATATGACAAATTTATTCAGGATGAATAGTGACAAGATTTCAAGATGGCCACTGTGGCAGCCATATTGGATGTCTGAGCGATACCATTTACATTTAGGACCAACTAGACATAATAAGAAGTTGTTTAGTAAAAACCCTATGTCCATTAAGGAGTAGCAATAAAATTTTCAAGATGACCAATGTGGCCACCATATTGGATGTGCAAGTGGCACCATTTTCATTTAGGACCAACTAGACACCATAAGATGTCTTCTGGTGAAAGTGTAGCTGTGATAACAAGATTTTCAACATGACTGCCATGGTTGCCATATTGGATGTCAGATTGGCACCATTTTTCTTTAGGACCAGCTATACATCATAAGAAGTCATTTAGTGAAAACCCCATATTGATATGACCATCCATGTAGGAGGAGTCGTGATAACAAGATTTTCAGTATGGCCACTGTGGTAGCTATATTGGATGTCTGATCTGTAAAATCTCCATTTAGGGCCAACTAGACCATAGGATGAATGTGTGTCAAGTTTCATGGCAATCCTCCAAGTAGTTTAGATGGAGTAGCCATAACAAACTTTTGCTAATGGACACATGAACTATGGACAAAAGGCCATCCCATAAGCTCTTCTAGTCTATGACCAGTACAGCTAAAAAAAAACAAGTTTCATCTTTATTCATCAAAAGTTATTTATCAGAGACATGTTTGTTGAATAATGGGTCTATTCGTAGATAATGTTCTCATATAAAAACTTCCCCACTTGAAAATTGAAAATCCCCCTTATGAACATGCCAGACAGCATAATTCCATCATCGTGTGAAAATGCTGGAGAAATCACTGACATTTAGCCATCTACTTAGGTTTTCCTTTATCATCACAAGAGAAATGAATAAAAGGATGTACCTTTTCCATGACCCATGAAAATGCTGTAGAAATCACTGACATTTATCCATCTACTTAGGTTTTCCTTTATCATCATAAGAGAAATGAATAAAAAGGATGTACCTTTTCCATGATCCACTACCAAAAAGTCCTATGTACTAATAAGAAAAGTCATTATACATGGTTTACTAGTATGATTTGCTAAGTTCAAAGATTGCTGGAGCACAAGGGTTAGAATTGAGCCAAATGGTTCACAGTCTTTCCAGAATGTTCCAATACAATATCTATACTTTGCAAACTGTAAATGACTGATACTCCTATATGATAGATTTAAAAAAAAAACAAAAACATGAATGACACATTATACACTTGCCCTGTGTTTGACAGTAGTCCTCTTTGTACTAGTAGGACACAGTTGACTGTGGAGATTACTGACCAATGGGTCTCATTGACTTGAACCTTTGGTCAAAGTATTCAGTCCTGAATCAAAGTCACTGTGTAGAAATCATTATTTTCTTATTAGACTAACCAGGATGATGACCTCTGACCTTAGACCAACAAATCATTAGCTTTCTTTATTTCCCTAAGTGCAAGCCATCTACAAAGTTTGGTCAAGGAACTTAATTTATAACAAAAGTTATTCTGCAAACCCCATTTTTCTTTGAACCACAATGATCTTGACCTTTGACCTTTTGACCCCAATATAAATAGGCCTCTTCCATATATTAGGTGCAAGTTCTAGGTACATGGTCTAAAAGGAAAGTTATTATGCAAAAATTCATTTTTCTTCTTTCAGTCAGTAACCTTAACCTTTGACTTTTTGACCCAAAATCAATTGGCTTCTTTCTTACCCAATGTGCAAGACATCCAGAAGCTTTGGTGAAAGAATATAACTGAGAACTGATATTTTTGTACAGAATCCATTTATTATACTTTTAGCTACAGTAACCTAAACCTTTGACCTTTTGACTCCTAACCTGGTAGGCTTTTTATCTACCCCAAGTGCAAGCTATCCACAAAGTTTGGTCCAGGTCTGTGATGTAGAACTAATGTTATTGTGCAGAAACCATTTTTTTCTTCTTTCAGTTACAGTGACCATGACCTTTTGGACCCAAAATTGATAGGTTTATTTCTTACCCTAAGTGCAAACTATCCACAAAGTTTGGCTCAGGAAGGCATTATAGAACTAAATATATTCTGCAGAAACCATTTTTCTTATTTCATTCAGTGACCTTTGACCTTTTGAAACCAAATAAATACAGGATTCTTCTTTATCCCAAGTGCTGGCTATCCACAAAGTTTGGTCTAGGTATGTGATGTAGAACTAATATTATTGGGGGAAAACAATAGGCTTCTTTCTTACTGCAAGTGCAAGCTATCCAAATAGTTTGGCAAAGGTATGTGCTGTAGAACTGAAGTTATAGTGCAGAAAAGGAAAATTTAATGGAGAGATGGACAGAAAGACAGCACAAATCATAGCATAATATGCTTTGCCAAAAGGCAGACATATAATAAATTAATTGTCGACAAATTACCCACATGCAAGTTTCATAATTAACAACAATCAAACAATATTTTGCAGAAAATATATCAGCAATTCTGTTAAAAATGTTATAATACTACCACTACATACAATTATACACTATAAAATGATACTGAAAGGTCCTCATTTGATTCCAGCCAGTGGAACTTAACCAGCTATCCTGAAACTTCTGATTATGGTTTTAATCATACTTGCAATCATTTTATATTTTTGCCTTGCATTTTTTTGCTACTTTCTGATATTCACATTTTCAGAACTTACCCTGTCTCACTTTCCCAGCAAAACAAAAATTTGGTTTGGTTTGGTTTTGTGGGGTTTAATGCCATTTTTCAGCATGATAGGCTATACATGTTGGCTGGTATATTTTGGTAGAGGAGGAACCCAGTAAGAACCACTGATCCATGGGAAGCTACAGGCAAGCTTTCTCAAATACCCACGATGGTCAAGCCGAGACTTGAACTCAAGTGGACAGAGGTGAGATGTGTGAGGAATCTGTAATGGCAAGCACCTCCAACCACTCGGCCACCCATGGCCCCACCGAACAAAAAAGAATCGATCCATGTTTGTAGCCACACTCATTCAAGTATATCAATGAAATGGAAGGCTAGCCTTCTTAATCAATAAAACTTGATTAATTACTTTAAACTGCAAATTTCCTTGGGAAATACCACTATTTCAAGCAGTGAAGCAGTGAAAATCATCCAAGACAGCTCACCAAGTACAAACAATACAGAGTGTAACAAACATTTTCATTGGTTGTAAGTATGGAAACGAAAAACTGGCTTTGTTTTAACTCGAACTAAACCTCATTTTATTTTGTACAAAAAAGTGTACCAAGTATACTTGTGAAACCAATGTCGTTGAAAGGAGATAAAATGGTTGCTAGAGAGTATCCACATGCGATGACAAACTACTAGGTTTTGCTACATCTACCAAAATTTACTTGTCCATGGACAAGTAACCTTGCAAGAAGTTCAAATGTCCAACTCAGAAAAATCAAATCATGGATTTCAATACCATTGATAATTATTATTCTCCGAAGCATGAAATCTGAGTTATGTTCCTTGACAAAATTACAATAAGTTCTCATTATTAGAAATACTAATTATTTTTTGTCAGAGAAGAAATGACAGAATGACAATGGCTTTAGAGGGATCGAAATCCCTCCAAAAACAAATACACCAGTACATGCATCAAACCAGCTGGATCTGGCTTGATCATAAAAAAAAAAAAAAACATTATTTAAAAACTTACCTAACTAGAAAGTAGTACCGCAAAGCACCCCAGAATCCTAGTAGAGGCCCATAGAGGAAAAACAGCTTTGCAAAGAATGCAAACAACCCTGCCAAATCCTGTAATGAGAAATGTTACACAAGTTTACAAATATATAAAGCAAGCTAATATTCTGATGCTATATAGACAAATAAAGTCAATCCATTTCAACAAATTTCTTTTTAAAAAGTGCCGTTCTGGCAAAAAAAATAGCTAAGAAGGCAGGTTGGTAGGTTAATAGGTTGATTGGTACCGAATGGCAAATAAACACATTAACAGTTATATCATATTGAGGCAACTGGAGAAAAGTGCTGTGCCTTGCCCAGAGACACAACATGACGGCTGACCCAGCCTGATCTGGGCAGGATTTGAACACAAACACTTCTGCTCGCGAGTCAGGCATGCTAACCACAGAGCCACCACAAAAAAAAGCTGCATCATTTTTTGGTGATGTGTGCATTTTTGAAATGGTACAGGGGTTGGTGTGTGCATGCAAGGTGATGGGTGCCATAACCCACAGACCCAGGTTTGAATCTCCGTAGAGTACGAATTAATAATTCTCTAAACTGTATGATGTTATTTTTATTCGTATTTAAAAATTCTGTTAATGTTATCAAGCTTTGTCCTGTAGGATACAGGGATAGCACTTATATATATATATATATATATATAGATTTCCTTTCAGTAATTAGGGTCTTTAATTCTTTAAGTCTTTAGGATATTTTGTAGATTTCATGGAGGTTTCATTCTCTGTTAATAGTCACTTCCTGCCAAGTCTAGAGAGCGTTACTTTTGAACAAACAACCATCTTTATTAATACTCTACAAGAGTGAGAGAAAGACAGGACATGAACATGTTACAATTTTAAAGGTAAAGAACCCCATAGTTACCACACAAGACAAGTACAGTCATGATAAATAGTGTAAAAAGTAGTTCTGTTTGTTTTTAAATTTAAAGAGAAAGCATCATGAACAACTGCTTTGAAGATCTATGTATGAATGTAAGTATTGTGCAAGATATATGTTTCAAAACTTTTCAATGTGATATAGCTATAAGTAAAAAATTAGGACTTTTCTGATTTTATGAATATTTACTTAATAAAGATGAATAATTTATTTCTTTTGGAAAGGAGAAGCTAGAAGAATGATATGAAAACTACAAACTCTCCATCCCAGCTGCAAAAAAATAATTTGCCAATTTTGTTTCTGTTCTACAAACCTTCCATTGTCGCCTGGTGATGGAAAACCTGAACACCATGTACTGGAAATAAACCGGAAACAGCAGAGGGGGTCCAACTGAAACAAAGTTAAACAAATTAGTTAACAACATGCCCATTAAACTGCTGATTATTACAATTTGTTAACAATCCATTATGAGTCATGTTCAAAATACCTACAATTATCCGAGTGTGGATAACAGATTTTGTACAAGACACCAATCATCACTGAAGACAAGATAAAGACACAGTTCAAAACAAGAGGCCCAGCCTGAGATCACTCACCTGGCAGACACCTGCCTAACAGCCAAACCTAAGAGGAGTTTGCTGAGAAATGAAAACAACTGTTTCAAGGTTTCTCATTGTTTTGGCATATTCATCTATATTTGATGGCATATCAGAATCATCTGACCAATATTAAAAGACCTCAATGCTATGACCAGATGCTTGAAGGAATTTACATGTGTTACCTTTATCTTTCATTTTATATACATGTACCTTTTACAGAATTTAACACTTTTAATGTTATATTTTATCTTGTATTTAATGTTTACATTTATTTGGAATGGTTTATCTTCCTAAAGTATTTGTGCAATTCTTCTTGTTTTAAATGTATGGAACACTACCTTAAGTTGCCACCATGTAGCCACTATTGTGCTGATGTGTTACTAAATACATACATACCTCAATGCCAGAATGCTTTCTGTCAAAATTGGTTAATTTCTGTTAAGTATTTCTTTCTTTTTTTTTGGGGGGGGGGGGGAGGGGGAGAAAGATGTTTATATGTGTTTCTGTTTTTAGTAATGGTGGCCATACTTGATGGTGGATCCAGAATCATTTGTGAAAATTTGCAAAGCCTTCACACCAGGATGCTGTCAAATTTGGAAAAACTCTGTTCGATGGTTTTTGAGAGGAAGTTATGCAAGTTTCTTCTATTGTTTAGTAAAAGCAGCCATGTTTAATGGTGGATCGGCATCATTTGTACCAACTTCAAAGTCCTTCATGCCAGGATGCTTTCTGTAAAATTTGGTCAAATTCTATTGAGTGGTTTTTGACAAGATGTTGTTGAAAGGACTTTGTATATTATGTAAAAAACTTGTAAGACCTTCATGCCAGAAAGTTTTCTGTCAAACTTGATCAAATTATGCAAAGCAAGTCATTTAAAGGTTTTTATAGTTTTATTAACAGCAGCCACATTTGATGGCAGATCAGAATCATTTGAACACATTTGAAAGCCCTGCATGCCAGGATGCTTTCTGTCAGATTTGGTAGAATTCTGGAGTTATTTTTTAAAAGAAGTTGTTTAAAGGTTTTTATATTTGTGTTAATGGTAGCAATATTTGATGGTGAATTGGCAACATTTGTACAAATGTGAAAACCCTCACTGTCCAGATATTTTTTGTCATTTTTGGTTAAAATCTGTTGACCATTTGTTGACAACAAGTTGTATAAAGGTTTTTCTGTTTTTAGTAATGGTGGCCAAATTTGATGGTGGATCAGCATCATCTGTACAAATTTGAAAGCTCTTATTGCCAGCATGCTTTCTGTCAAATATGGTGAAAATTCTATTAAATGGTTTTTAAAAATTTCTTTACAAGTTTGTCTGTTTTTAATAATGGCAGCCATATTTGATAGCGGATCAGCATCATCTGTACAAATTTGACAGCTCTTATTGCCAGCATGCTGTCAAATATGGTAAAAATTCTGTTAAATGGTTTTTAAAAAGAAGTTCTTTAAAAGTTTGTCTATTTTTTATAATGGCAGCCATATTTGAACTGAAAATTACATTATCTCTTGCTATGACTTTGAACCTTTTAGCAAGGTATCTGATTATGGTACGTGGCACACCATCTAGTGGGGATGTATATATGGGTAAAGTTTCATCATAATATTTACAAGCACAGTCAGTTAAATGGATGTACAGACAATGTCATAACATATAAGGCCCAAGTAAAAGGGATGTACAGACAATGTCATAACATATAAGGCCCAAGTAAAAGGGATGTACAGACAATGTCATAACATATAAGGCCCAAGTAAAAGGGATGTACAGACAATGTCATAACATATAAGGCCCAAGTAAAAGGGATGTACAGACAATGTCATAACATATAAGGCTCCATTAAAATGGGTGTACAGACAATGTCATAACATATAGGGCTCCATTAAAATGGGTGTACAGACAATGTCATAACATATAGGGCTCCATTAAAATGGGTGTACAGACAATGTCATAACATATAGGGCTCCATTAAAATGGGTGTACAGACAATGTCATAACATATAGGGCTCCATTAAAATGGGTGTACAGACAATGTCATAACATATAGGGCTCCATTAAAATGGATGTACAGACAATGTCATAACATATAAGGCTCCATTAAAATGGATGTACAGACAATGTCATAACATATAGGGCCCAAGTAAAAGGGATGTACAGACAATGTCATAACATATAAGGCTCCATTAAAATGGGTGTACAGACAATGTCATAACATATAGGGCCCAAGTAAAAGGGATGTACAGACAATGTCATAACATATAAGGCTCCATTAAAATGGATGTACAGACAATGTCATAACATATAGGGCCCAAGTAAAAGGGATGTACAGACAATGTCATAACATATAAGGCTCCATTAAAATGGGTGTACAGACAATGTCATAACATATAAGGCTCCATTAAAATGGGTGTACAGACAATGTCATAACATATAGGGCTCCATTAAAATGGGTGTACAGACAATGTCATAACATATAGGGCTCCATTAAAATGGGTGTACAGACAATGTCATAACATATAGGGCTCCATTAAAATGGATGTACAGACAATGTCATAACATATAAGGCTCCATTAAAATGGATGTACAGACAATGTCATAACATATAAGGCCCAAGTAAAAGGGATGTACAGACAATGTCATAACATATAAGGCCCAAGTAAAAGGGATGTACAGACAATGTCATAACATATAAGGCTCCATTAAAATGGGTGTACAGACAAAATCATAACATATAGGGCTCCATTAAAATGGGTGTACAGACAATGTCATAACATATAAGGCTCCATTAAAATGGGTGTACAGACAATGTCATAACATATAAGGCTCCATTAAAATGGGTGTACAGACAATGTCATAACATATAGGGCTCCATTAAAATGGGTGTACAGACAATGTCATAATATATAAGGCTCCATTAAAATGGGTGTACAGACAATGTCATAACATATATGGCTCCATTAAAATGGGTGTACAGACAATGTCATAACATATAAGGCTCCATTAAAATGGGTGTACAGATAATGTCATAGCATATAAGGTCCCATCAAAATGGGTGTACAGATAATGTGATAACATATAACACCCCATCAAAATGGATGTACAATGTCATAACATATAAGGCCCCATCAAAAGCAAATTTTTTAAGTAAATTATGTTTCTCCGAGAATACTTACCCGATCACATTGATGTTAGGAACATAAGCTTGCTACCTCCCGAATCCAGTCCTCCAAAAAGACGAGAAACGTCTTTTCCATCTATATCATATAAACAAAGAGCAATAACCTTTGCCCATTACCTCCCCTTGATGCCGCCAGATGTCGCTAGTTTTAAGCCGAGTGATGGATCAATGAATATGCTTGCATGGCGGGGAGGTGGGTGAATGTTAAAGTAATGTGATAGAGTAGGTATTTTCTTAAAAAATTTGTTTTCCCCTTTAAATACAATCCCCAATCACATTAACGTTAGGAGAGCATGGAATGCAGAGCATCCTACCTATACCCTGGGCATCCTTCAAGGGAAGAAAGGCTGGATTCCCTATATGAAAGATAACCCACTCTCCTAACTTGGATGCAGCACAGCCAACAGTCACATAGCCTGTTAAGTAGAGTTACTGAACTCTTCTTACCGACAAAATTTGTGGGTGAATCTAGCGAAAGCACTAGGAATGCCCATAACGAAAGCTGTGCTGACATTAGCAAGGTCTGGTGGATAACTGGACCACAGCCACTGGACCCACCAGATTCAATTCTTGTCTCTGCAAAACTAGGTCCCAGAGATAGAAACTCGAGAAGGTTGACTGCACATGCCAGCCAACAGCTTCTTTTATGTCTCGTATCGCAACATTGCGTTCGAAAACAAGGCTTGCAGAGATTGCTCTAGTTTCATGGGCTGAAATCTTCATGAAGCGACTCTGATCTCTTGAAACTTCAGAGTATGCTAAGTGTATGACCCACTTCAGCCACAATGCTAGGGCGTGAGGGGTAATGTCTTCTTTCTCAACCTTGAATGAGAGAGAGTCGTTTTCTTGTTCCCCAAAGTATCTCTGTGTGCCTCAGCTAATCTTTGAGAGGATCTTGCAAGGACACTTCTCTTGATGTATCTATCTGATTCCCACTGAAGGCAGCCTATTCTTGGCAACAAAGCCAGGTTGCATTATCAGGACCATGGATGGTCGGTTGATTGTTATGGGTTTAACGCCATTTTTCAGCACATGATAAGCTATACATGGCAGCCAGTATATTTGGTGGAGGAAGAACCCAAGAAAACCCCGGGAAGAACCACCGACCCACAGGAAGCTACTGGCAAGCTTTCTCACATACCCACATTGGCCGAGCCCGAGACTCAAACCCACGCGGACAGAGGTGAGATGTTTGTGATCTGTAAAGGCGAGCACCTTAGACCACTCGGCCAGCCGGGGCCCCCAGGACCATATAACCATCCAATCTGAACTGAAGATTGTTTGGGTAAACTGAAAGCACATGTAACTCACTCACCTTGCATGCCAAAGATAAGGCTATCAGAAAACAAGTTTTGTATGATAGAAGCTTCATCAGGGCCCTGGCTAAAGGTTCAAATTTGTCTGAATTGAGCAATATCAGGACCAATGAGAGATTCCATTTCGTAAACAGGGTGAGGGACTTTGGTCTATTCACATTGAAATCAGCTAGAAGGTCTGTTAGATCTTTATCATGACCAATATCTTCTCTCCTATGAAGCCACAGTGTGTCGGATGTAATGGAACAGTAGCTTTTGATGGTAATCTTAGCCAACTTTTTCTCCTCATAAAGCCAGAGAAATAATTCAGCCACTTGTTGGATATAGGCATTCAAAGGGATGATGTTATTGTCTTTGCACCAGTCCCTGAATATATGCCACTTTCCCTCTCAGGTCTTTGAAGTGGAGGGCCTTATTACCCATGAGATTCTCTCCAAGATCGAAGGTTTGAATTCTTTCCTTCACATGGCACTCCTGACAAGAGCTAGGCGTGAAGGAGGAGTCAGTCCAGGCAGCGATGGGATGGAATACCTATGACTGCTGCTGTTTGAGAAGAATCTTCCTGGGTACATCTATCGCCAGATCAAGTAGACTGTTGACCCAGGACTTGTCCCATCTGAGAGGATCGATCAGAATCAGTTGCAATTCTGACCCCTCAATTTCTGAATTGTTTTTGGTACTAAGACTGGGGGTAGGTAGGCAAAGGTCCACAGACCCTTCCAACTGATTGAAAGTGTGTCCACAACCCAAGCTGCTGGGTCCAGGACTGGGGAGACAAAGGTGGGCATTTTGTGGTTCCACATTGTCATAAAAAGGTCAATCATTCGTCACCCCCCAAAGTGCACAAATCCAATGAAATACTGATTGGTGAATGGAGCATTTAGTATGAATGGTCTGAACTTTCTTGACAGAGAATTGGCCTGTACATTGAGTCTGCCAGGAATGTATCTGATTTGTACAGTGATGTTGAGTTGGAAGCACCAACACAGGAATTGCCAAACCAGAATGCATAGGTCAGGTGATTTGGTTCCACCTTGCTTGAGGAGGTAGGTCACCACCACTGAGTTGTCTGACATAATTAAGACAACTTTCCCCCAGAGTTGGCCTTTCAAGAATGAAAGGCATTGATTATAGCCTTCATTTCAAGAGGGTTGATGTGGAGAGACATATCCTCTGGTCCCCACATGCAGCTGGCAGTCTTGAAGCCCGGCAACAGGTGGGCTCCCCAACTGTATGTACCGGCATCCTTACATACTGTAACTTCTGGTTGGGGTTTTCCAGAGGAATCCCTGTCATGAGCCAACCATAGCCAAGCCACTGACTCAGGAATGATATTATCTCGCCCATGAGCTAGCAATGTCATTTGTAAAGGGTGCATGAAAAGACGGCCCAGTGGAATCAGATCTGCTGCTGCATTTAATAATCCGAGGAGTTGTAAAAACTCTCCCGCTATGAGCCACTTTCTGTTGGAAGTGGACTCTATGAGTTCGATGATACGCATCACTCGAACATGAGTTCGTCATACAAGATTGAGATTGGTTATAAATTCCATACCGAGGTGGACAAAATGCTGGGATGGACAGAGGTTCGACTTTTGCCAGTTCACTAGTAAACCGAGATGACATAAAAGGGATAGGAGATCGTCCCTGCCCTTGATGAGAATAGAACTTATCATATGTTTCTGGAAGACGTCATCCAGATACACCGCTGTTGATGTGGGTGAAGTCAACCAGAACACGGTAACGACGCAGTTCATAATCTTGGTGAAAACCCATGGACTGATGTTTCGAATGGGAGAGCTCAAAATTGATAAATAGTTCTACAGTAAGCAAATCAAAGGAATTTCCATGATGCCAAATGTATAGGGACATGGAAGTATGCATCAGTCAGGTTGAGACTGATGGCAAACTCGACCCTTCTGATGAGTCAGGTCACTCAAGCCGTCTCCATCTTGAATTTTGGCGGGGATATATACTGATTGAACCTGTTCAGGTTGGTAATCGGCCTCAGATTGCCGTTGGTGTTTTGTAAAAGGAAAAGCCTTGAATAGAACCCTGGAGATTGCGGTTTGTGAACAAAATCCACTGCCAGCTTGTCGATTAGTGACCAGACCTCCTGTGCATGATTATGGCCTTCTCTGGCTGTGATGGGAGTTCTAGTGGAGAAATTGAGAGTGAAGGGGGTTGGATAAATGAAATCCAAAGTCCCTCTGTAACTACTTGGATCGCCCACTGAGAATTAAAGTGAAGGATTCTGGTGCCTACCAGTCGGCTGTCTGCAGGTGGTCAGGGTGGTAAGTCGACGGCGGGCTGGGGGTATGAGAAACCTTGTTTATTGCCCCCCAATAAGGCTGCCTCCTAAACTGATTGGGCTACTGCCTCCTGTCATTGGATTGGGGTCATGACTGGTTCTGTGTTTGTCCAGAGAATGATCCCTTGTCTCTTTGATGCCGATCATCGCTCCTTTGGGGCTGAGACTGATTGGGTCTATATGGTTGTGTAGGCTGTGCTACAAGTTGGCGGGGCAGTTCTTGGGCTGCCTGTCTCCTCACTTCCTCTATCTTGTTTTCGAAGAGCAGGGGTGACCCAAAAGGTATCGCCCTCAATGTTGGCATGGTTTTGGTTTGATAGCTGCTGTGCATTAACAAGCATCTCATCACACTAGGTCAAGATTTGCAGAAGCAGTCAGGGCATTCGCCATGGAATGGTGTGCTGCTCTGTTAATGACTCAGGACTTTTTTCGCTGTGGACTCCCATGCATGGTCGTTACCCAATTTCTCAGTGAGCTGGAAAATCGATAACAACGCAAGATCTGATATGAAAGAAGTGGCGACAATGTTCCAAACCAGCTTCAATGTTGAGTGGAAAATATTTTTGTCCACTTTATAGAAAGTAGGGGGAATTATATTGACAGCTGCAAAATTCTTATCATGGGCTGGAAGCTCCATCTGTAAAGCAGCTGAGTGTGTTGTTTGTACCAGCAGGAAGAAAAGGCCGCTGGTAGCTGGCTTTCTGAAAAGAAAGCCTTAAAATGGCCCGGATCACTAATTCTGCTGGAGAGGCAGTCAGTGATTTCTTTTATTTTTACAGAATGAGGCAGAAGACAAAGGAAGGACAATCCTCCTCCTCTTCTAAGTTCACAGGGGCCTTGACCTTATAGGCCTGCATGGTGATAGAGGGTGGGGGACATTTGGAGGCGCACAACACCCAATAAATCTTGTCCACCGCTGCCTTGAAGCTAAACTCTATCCTCTCCATAGAGTGTGTATGATATCCTTGTCTACCTCTACATCCCTGACCAAATAGAACATGCCCATTGGCATGGAACAGGCAATGCCATCTTTGTTATACAAGTCCCGGTACCTACCCAATGGGTAGGCCATAAACAAAGGAGAGGCCATATCTGTCAGATGGACTTGTCGTCCCAGTATGAACGGCTCGCTCACCGGGAGCTTGGACAGTACTGCTGTGGACCGTGTACATGACCGCATGGACAGCTCGGTTTGAACCGGCTATGCCGTAGAAGTAGTGAAAGGGACTTATCTTTCATTAAGATCCCCGTACAGGGCTAGTACCGGCCTAGTACTGGCTGTGTCATGGGAGTGGAGAAACAGATGGATCTCTCACTGAGGTCCCTCTATGACTCCAGTACTGACCTTGCCGTATTAGCGGTAAAGCAGACGGATCTATCAATAAGATCCCTATAGTGTTCTGGCACCGAATGTGCCGTACGAGTGAAAGATGGACAGATCTGTCACTAAGATCCCCGGACGGTTCAATATTGTACGGCCGCATTGGCCTAGCAGACTTGATCGATTTAAAGTCAAAAGGCAGAATATATAGCTGGACAGATGGCTGGACTGCTTGGTTGGCTGCCAGGACAGTATCATACGGTGTCATTTTCTTAATTGATGGATAATTAAGATCTGTATTAAACCCCATGTGTCCTGACTTACAGGCCCAAAGGCCATGCTCAGGCGGGTAGGGGGAATTACGCCCAGTGGAAAAGGGGGTACACTCCCAAATACTATTGATATTTATAATTGAGAAATGAGACAAGCCTAGGGGCAACCTTTGCCCCGAATTGAGAAACTGCAATAGGTGACACACCTAGAGCTCCAGCAACGATCTAGGCAATGATGGGGATGGAAAAACTTCGGGAGGGGGGGGGGGACAACATCCCCCACTAAACTGATTCTGATTCAGTTCTAGGATGAATGTTCAAGACATCAGACTGTTCAATACTGGGCTTAGTCTTTTTCTGTCTATTTGTTGCCATTTTTCATGGAATAGTAGACCACATATCTTCTGACCAAGTCACACAAACTTGCATGTCCCTGAAGAGGTGCACTTAGTGCAAGTAAGGCACGAGTCATGGTTGTCCTCATGAGCTTTAAATTTCTTGCATTTGGAATATTTAGTCATTCTTTGATTTCTGGAACGACAAAAGCAACTAAGATTGTTAATAAACTAAGCACAAAAACGTGTAATATGTCACCAAAATAACACCTGTTACCAAAAGAGTGAGCAATAACACATCGAGAACACGACTAACGTGAATCACAACATGCAACAACAATACTCTGCTGAAGCACACGTTCCGAAATAGTGAAATTCGCAAATGGAACAAATTCACATAAAAACTGGTAAAAATGAAAACATAATGTATACCACCTGCGGTAGATACGTTATTATTCATAAAATATCCCAATTTGATGATGGATGGTTGAAGTTCAGGAGTATATAGAAGTGGATTTTCGGGAGGTCTCTGCACAATGTTGACTGATCAAGGGTTATTACCCTCTGTCTATATGATATAGACGGAAAAGACATTTTAGTCTTTTTGGAGGGCTAGATTCAGGAGGTAGCAAGCTCATATTCCTAATGTTAATATGATCAGAGAACATATTTGAAGGAGATATGGATATACAGACAATGTCATAATGTATAAGCCCCATCAAAATAGGTGTATACAAACTATTGAATACGTACTGAGAAAGAAATATCTATGTTGCCAGTTGTATGGGGGACTCTTTTTCCTCTTCTTGGCTACCTGTAAATACCACACAAATAAACTTATTATATACCTTCTTAAAAAATTACATTTCTTCAATGTTGCTATTAATATTCCATATCTAGCCTTATTAAATACTTTAAACATATGATCATTCATTTTGCATTATCGTTACTAATCAATATTTTTCTGTACTGAATGTAGCCAAACTTTGACACGTATCACAGCCAACTGTGTAATGTAGGATTTCTTTTGCTTACAGAAAACACTGCATCCAGAGAAGCTTGATGGATCATCAGGGTAATAAAAATAGAGATATTTTTATATTTTAGAAGAAATTTTCAATGCAATGGTGATGTAAATGAGTAGCATCTCGATTTCTATTTTGCTGAAAAGAAAATGAAACTGCAAAAATTGGTAAAAGTGCTGCTTGAAAGGACCGAGACACATATTTTGTACCAAAAACCACAGATATCCCAAAAGGAACCCTTGTTTCCTATATAATAGCTTCTAATTCATTCTTCAATGTAATACCACAGTGGAACACTGGCAGACATAAAACTGTTATGTAAAGTTTGCGGAATAACAAGTTAAAATAGAAATGTAATATTAATGTAAATTATTATCTTGTGTTAAGGTTTCATTCACAAGAAAGTTCAGAGTTTTAAAAATAACAACAACATGTACTTTTGTTCCACCCTGCCACCTGATAAAACAAAACATCAATTTAAGTCTGTTTTAAAGTATGTAAACAAAAGTTTATTGACAAAGTTTCAAGCAATACTGGTTCCCCCTTTATGTGGTTTGAATGGTTGTGCTTTCATAAAATGCAACATCACGTCATGCCAATTATTTTGCTACACTCAGTCAATAATCTATAATTAATTAGGAAAGGGGTGGAGGCATGCAAATATTAATATCTATTGAAGACAGGAGTTATTTCCCTTCACACCTGGGCTTCTACCATTAAGATAATGGACAAACATTTGAAAGTAGAGAGCAGACAATTCCTAAGAGATGGCAATCCTTGGTGTAAGATACAATGCAAAGTGACCAATCAAAGAATAACAGATTTATATTCATAAATATCTAAATGGCTTCAACAACAACAACTCTAACAACAAGAATAAAAAAGGAATGGTAAGCGATTTGCTCACATAAATATATCCTCTCCTCTCCTGTAACTCACCCTACCCCATGATCGAGATGAGTATCGAGTCAAAAAAGGAACACAACTTTGTAAAAATAGTGTAAGTACAATGATTAATCAACATGCATATCTCCTGATGATGACCATACTATATACAAAGTTCACGGTAATCCACTAAAAACTGCACGAGTAGTTGTATTCACAAAATTCTGTCATATACTGCATCCAGCTGCAATAATTGTCACAAAAATCAAGGGAGCAGAAGATTTTTCAATATGTTCATCTTTAAATGATGATCTTAACATGTACCAAGTTTCACAGCAATCCATTAAAAAAAAAACGCAAGACAAGTTGCATTCACTTGATCCTGTTTTACAATTCATCCAGCTGCGGGACAAAAAGGGCAATAACTTTGACAAATCGCTCAGAACACTGTCAATTAATCCATCTATTTTGTAATTTAATGTGTTGTTGAACCGTGATAATAGTCACAAGACTTGATATTCATCATGTGACAGTAACATGACAAATCCACAAATGCTACACTCACATGAACAAAACAGCCATTTCAAATGAGTGAAATCAGATCTGAATAATTCCTCAATATTGGTGGAACATCTAATTATCCGCCGATGGAACCCTGTAATTCAAAATGGCAACAGAAGATAGGGTTGTGTTATTCCATATGGATTTACAAGTTGTCAAAGATCGGGTTTGATAAAGAAATATGCTGTACAGATCACTGAGATATCCCTTCAACAGACCATAACTCAAGAGCCTTGAGAAACACTGATAAGTATCTAAAAATAATAGATATGTGCACTCTTGTGTTGCAGACAAACCTGTCTGTAATAAATTGCAGTTTTTTTATGAATAGGTCAGATCAGACCCCAAACTACTCATCAATACCAATACAGCTTTGGGTGCTGATTTATCAGAATGACAATACTAAATATCACTCACCTGGCTTACATAACTTGACAGTTGACCACTTCACTAAGCAAGATTATAGTATTGGAAGAACACAACCTATGCAAACTATCTCCGAAACTTCATATCATATCAATTTGAACTATTTTACTAGTCCAATAAAAATTATTTGCAAAGATAAAGGCATAATTGATAAACATAGTCTTTTGCTCATAACTGAAGTCATCCAAGATCGTTAAAAGTTAAGTTTACAGATCAAGCTTTAATTTATGATCTACGGAGTCACATGAATTCACTGGGTTTTTTTATTTAAGGTTATGGGTTTCTTTATTCATGGTAATTACATTTAAAAGTCTTTCAGGAGAAAAGCATATTGGGGTATTTTTACTATTAAAAGCTAACAATTCAAATATAAATTTCAATTTTTGTAGTAATGGCACTCAATATACAAAATGCCATGAAATGATGCACAATGCATGTGATAACAAAAAAAAGGCAACTGCTTCAGGCACATTAACATGTCAATACTAGCAAGTGTCAAAACTCTATTTCATAAACATATCAAACTTGCTCCCAAACATTTAAAAATGTAAAATACAGCAAATATTTTAGAAATAATTCTCTGCAAATAAATTTATAACATTTAATGTGATTTTTACAAGAAATATGTTCTTGCTGGAGCAAAATCAATATTACAAGTAGACATCATTAGAAGTCTTTTGATGAAAACCCCATGTCATAATGATCATCCATTCAGAGGAAGTAGTGACAACAAGATTTTTAAAACAGTCATCATGGCAGCTATATTGGATGTACGACTGGCACTATTTTCATTTAGGATCAACTAGGTATCATAAAAAGTCTACTGGTGAAAACCCCACGTTGATATAGCCATCAATTTGGGAGGGGTAGAGATAACAATATTTTCAAGACAGCCACAATTGTGGCCATATTGAGGGTTAGTCATTTCATTAAGGACCAACTGAACAGCACAAGAACTCTTCTGATGAAAAGTCCATGTCAAAATGACTTTCCATTTAAGAGGAGCAGAGAAAACAAGATTTTCAAGATGGCCACATATTGGACTTCAGATCAGCACCATTTTAATTTAGGATCAACAAAACATTATAAGAAGTCTTTTAGTGAAAACCCTATGCCCATATGAGCATTAATTCAGGGGAAGTAGTGATAACAAGAATTTCAAGCTGGCCACTGTGGCAGCCATATTAGACATCAGTTCGGCACCATTTTCATTTAAGACTAACTACACATCATATGAAGTCTTCTGGTGAAAACATCATGTCAATATGACTTTCCATTCTTCATGAGTAGAGATAACAAGATTTGCAAGATAGCCACTGTGGCAGTCATATTAGACATCAGATCAGCACCATTTTCATCTAGGACACCCTAGACATCATAAGAAGTCTTTTGGTGAAAAGTCCATGTCAATATGACTTTCCATTCAGGAGGTGTAGTGATAACATGATTTTCAAGATGGCTGCTGTGGTGGCCATATTGGACATCAGATCGGCAGCATTTTCATTTAGGACCAACTAGACATCATAAGAAGTCTTTCAGTGAAAACCTCATGTTGATACAACCATCCATTCAAGACAAGTAGCAATAACAAGAGTTTCAAGACGGCCCCTGTGTGGTGGCCAATCTGGATGTTAGATCAGCACCATTTTCATTTAAGACCAACTGGACATCATACGAAGTCTTTTGGTGAAAAACCCACATTAATATGACTTTCTGTTCAGGTGGAGTTGCAATAACAAGATTTTCAAGATGGCTGCTGTGATGGCCATACTGGATGTCGGATTGGCACCATTTTTATTTAGGACCAGTTAGACATGATAAGAAGTCAATTAGTGAAAAGCCCATGTTGACATGACCATCCATTAAGGAGGTGTAGCAATAACAAGATTGTATCATACACTGCATTAAGTGACAAGATAAAACAAAAAAAAAGTAAATAACTCAAATAAAAATTGTAGAAGCAAAGTGATTTGTCAATATGTACACCTTCAGGTGATAACATGATATTTAACAAGTTTCATGGCAATTCATCAAGAACTGCAGAACTTGTAAAATTAATGAGATTGTGTCATACATTGTAACAAACTAAAAAAGACAACAACTCTAACAAAAAATTGAAGGAGCAAAGAATTACTCTATACCCCCAGCTGTACAGCAGCAGGGGTATAAAAACTAATTAGCTATCCCAATGTGACAATTATGCTGTTAACTTGTGAATCATCAATGACTGCCTGTTTCACCTCCCATGTCATTTGTCACAAAACAGAAAATATGGATAGGCTGTTAAAATAATGCATACCTCTACTGGCATTACATTTCCTAAAACAAAGACTGACTCCACCCTTACGTCAGGATCTTTGTTTATCTGAAGAAGAAAATAAAAAAACATATTTTATGTGACTTTGGACAAGAACCATAACTGTAATAGAGGAATTCTGCTGAATGCTTGATCTTGATTGCTCTACTGGTTCATACATAAACCCCAAACATAGTGACTGAAGCATGAAAAGTTAGTCATTGTAACTTACTTCTGATATCAGTACATGTAATTCCTCAAGATTAATGCATCCATTAAGTTTAACAACAACATGCACCAGATTTCAAAGTACTGTGGTAAATACAAAAAGAAATCACACAAAATCATTACTCTAAACTTTAACATCGAGGCTAGACTGAGCTAGATCCCTATTTGTGGTGGGTGAAAACATTTGGTATACTCAGATTTTATCCTTTGTCCTGCCTTAAAATAACCAAATTCTGAATATTAATCTTAGAAAATGTTGGAAATAGTGTCAAAACGTTATTTGCAATAAATATTTAGTCTCAAAACAAATATGACAGTCCAGAAGTATTTTATTCACCAGCAAAGTCAAAAGCCTAAAGAGATAAAAACCAGGGTCAACAAGCTTAATAGAGGTTCAGATTGATTTAATATCAGTGACAACACAAGGGTAAAATTATGGATTTTAAACAGGGAAACCACATCCATCGGAAACATTATTCTCGTTATCTTGACTATGCTCTCAATTCTAAAGAAACACGAATTCAAGATTTTAATTAACAATCATATTTGCCCACATCGATCCAAAGAGCTGCAAAAAGAAGTCTCTGATAATATTCATTCACCCATGTGAGAGACAACTCTAGCAGACTTGTGATCCTTTCTTTTCTGGTCTTTTTTTTCTTGTTTTTCTTTCAGTGCTGTTATTCCGGCATAGTTATCTCTGGCTTTGCCTTACAATGTGATTACATCTTAATATGATGATACGAACTTTGATGTTATCATAAAGTTCAGCAAGATTTATATTTTAGCATTTTAAACAAGAGTCAATGATGTACGAATAAAATACAAAGTGAATAATAATTTTTCCAATTCTGTTTGAGGTACAAATCTGTGAGTAAAGTAATCAATGCAGAAGTCAACACTGAGACAAGAAAATACCATTCAAAGAATTAATTTGCTTGGTTTGGTGTTTTACGGCACAGCAACACATGAACATTATTTAGTTCCTAGGTAATCAGAGTAAAGTGCCTTGCCCAGAAACACACCATGGTAGCCAACCCAGTCTGATTCTATGGTAGAATTTGAACCTGCACCCTTTTGGTCACAATCATGGCACCAAGGCTCCTGAATTCAACTGAAATCTGTAATGAATTCAATTGAAAGTTTTAAATATAACCCCTACAATGGAATATTTTTGTCTCAATGCTAACCCTATCATTGGTTCTATTATTCCCATGATTATAACAGAGTAATATTGGAAATCTGTGAGCCTTACTTTTCTATTCTCAGTATGTTTGTCTCGGGTCAGTTGTTAAGTGATAGTTGGATGACAACATAATATGATAAGACACCTTTTTTAATGACTTTTTTAAAAAATGTGCAACCAAAGCAGGTCTGTGATGTGATGGAATACATCAGAATAATGTGTTTTTTTTCCCAATGTTTAGACAGGGATGAAAATTCAAGAAGTACTGCCTTGTTTTGTATTAAAAATTAATGTCTATGAAGCACAACTCTTGCAAGTACATGTACTTCATTTGGTTCCTATAATGCACAAACCAGACTACAAAATCCACACTGTTCATCAACATTTCCAGACCTGTTAAGGAGGAGTACAGAATCTTACCACATTAGGCTTTGCATGATGCTGATAGTGCATAAATTTCCACCAGGACGAAGCGGCACCCTGAAAATAAACAAGAGGCCCAAGTGGGCCTGGTATCACTCAACTGACTTACTTAACTTAGCAATTGACCATTTCACTAAGCAGGTTCATTTAGTAAAAATTCTTTCCAAAAATAAAAGCATTATTAACATGCTTAGTCTCTTGCTCATAATTGAAATCATCCAAGATCTTTAAAAGACAAAGCTTTAATTTGTGGTCCACAGAATCACACGGCTTTCACACAAATACAAATTATTCTTCACAGAGCTGTTTTTCAAGACTGTATATTTCTTTACTCTTGGTAATTAAATTTGGAAATGTTTCAAGAGAAAGCATCTTGGTTTGGGGTTTTTATACAAGCTAAAAATAAGAAATATAAAATAATGCACAATACATGTGATAAAATATAACTGACAAATGTTTCTGGCACTTTAGCATGGCAATGTTAGCAACTGTCGAACTCTATTTCTCCAAGCTTATCAAACTTGCTTCCAAAATATTTAAGAATTTCAAATGTGGCAAAGTTCTTAGAAATCATTTTCTACAAATAAATTTATAAACTTAGACACGGTGTTTATAAGAAATATTTTCTTATTGTAGAAAAATTAATATTAGATTTTTTTTGTTTTGTTTTATCTTGATTTAAACAGCATTTTTAACACATTATTGGCTATATCATGCAGAGGAAATGGGAGCTAAATGCCTTTCCCAAGGACACACTGAGGCAGCCATACCCATTTTTTTTGGGGGGAGGGGGCGGTGTGTTGGCTTTAATGGCACTTTTTAACTCATTACTGGCTATATAATGCCAAGGAAATGGGAGCTAAAATGGGAGCTAGGTGCCTTTCCCCAAGGACACCGAGGCAACCAATCCGGGATGGCATGGGCAGGTATCAAACCCATGACCCTTGGATTATGAGTCTGACACTCTTGCAACTGACCTACCACAGCTACAAACAAATATCTATAATTGCGAAAAGAAATTCTGATCCTTAATTACAACACTGCATATAGTTTATACTTGCCTGCAATTGTATTTTTTATCTATAAATATTTATATTTTATACTTTGTCTTATGTTATAAACTACAAATTAGTCATTTTAATTCCTAAGGTGAATTATTTTGCTAACTGTTATAAATTGTTCTATTGATATTTACGTATCTTGTATTCTAAAATTTAATTTTTTATCTGGTTTGCATAATTGTGCAAGGGAAGAACTCTGTGCAACCCCAAATCTGTAATTTTCAAAAGGAAATATCATGGGTTACTTCACTTTAGCATGAGAAGACAGGTATGTTAAAATAAGAAAAAAATTGATTACATAGCATACGAATTGAAAACTATTTCTAACTGCACTGAATTTCATTAATATGTGCAGAATTTGCTCATAACAAAACTCACTGGATAGCTTGATCATATAAGCCTATTTACAAAGTTTGATACAGTAGGAACCCGCTATAGCACGCTTCATTATAGCACGAATTCAGATATAACACTATCGTGGCATGGCTCCCGAAATTTCATCTTTTTTTTCGTACATGAAAAAAAAGTATTTTTTCAAAGTACGAAAAATAATGTGTAAAAAATAAATTATCATTTTGGGGAAGAGATCGTGTATGAATTCGGATATAATACGATCGTGGCGTGGCTACTGAAATTTTACAATAATTTCACCAATTTCTTGAACTACTGCAAAGTTTTGTGCCAAAATAAACAAGAGTTTTATTTAATAATTTTGCAAGCTGTATTGTATTCTTGAAGAAAAAGTGTCTTATGATTGCATCTTTCATTATATGAATAAAGATGCTAAACATTTCTATTTGTGAATGTTCATTTCAAATGTGTCAGTAGTCAATCACTGCACTTTGATCTTAGTTATTTTTGAAAGATGTCAGCTCATTTTAAAGCTGACAAGTGTAAATCTTATTATTAATGATACATGAACAATAAAGTCATTAAGTCTTCTATGTGTTTGTCTTCAATACATTCTGTGTACAATCGTTGCTCAAACAATAGCCGACATATGTTTGCTCATTCAACTGCATACACAGCCAAGCACCAAACAATGCGGTGGTTGATAAAAGATTCACACCTGAATTTATAAATCAATTAATTTAAGTCATTGACAATCATCAAAGTCAATCTCAAAGCTAAAGTTGTTCAAACCATGCGGCAATGATTTATAAAACATCAAAAAAACGAAAGCCGCCAACGCGCACACGTGGCTTGGCGGTGTTGTTAGACAATCCACACGCAATCAGTTGACCAGTGAATAATATTGTACATTCCCTATAAAAATGACCCCATTGTTGATTAACAATTATTCTTGCTGTAGTCGTTCAAACAAATAGGTGTCAGAGTTTTAATTAGTAGTTATTTACAATGGATAACAGTACATGGAAACGTTAAGCTTTTTCTGTTAAAGAGAAGCTTGAAGCCATGGACAGGATTAAGTCCGGTGTTTCCACAAGTCAGATTTAATTCCCAAGTGTCATTTCCCAAGTTACCTGCCAGTGCACATGGGCAGATAAGCCTCTGGCTTGTAAAAGCACTCACTTTGTTTTCAAGTAGAGTTCTACAACTTCCTGTGCATATACTTTGACCTTAATCCCTTAGCTTGTAAAGGCACCACACTCTTTGTTTTCCCACATGACAACCCTTTGATCAAGCCGCTTGTTTGATACTTGTTCAGTGCCAAGTAACAGAGGGTGGTTTTTTGAACTCCCTGTGATCTTGCCGCACAATTGACACGTGTCCAGTTGCATCCTTTAATAGATTTGACTTTATGATCAAAGTGTTACTTGCAAGAGCCCAAGCTCAGTCTAGTGCATAAACACCTGCATATGACAGTACAGCTGAGGAATAGGAGTTGAACGTGATTTACGATGACTAGACGACGACGATTTACAATGACTAGACGACGATGTAGGATTTCAGAACTTTATCAGACAATGATATTATACTTCTGTGTGCATATTTTCGATGGAATTATTATGGACTCACTCCTACGCATGCGATGAGATCGGCTGGTGAGTACACGTGTTGATCCTTTAACTATTCATGCTATACAATAGACATGTACATATAAATGTACCAATGCATGGTTCTCTGAATAAAGTAAAATATTATATGTGCAATCTCTGTTTTCACTGCATGTGTATTTATCGTTTATTATGCATTGATCTAAGATGGAAACTGTGCCAATGAAGCACGTTGTTTTTAGCCCACAATTTACCCCCCCCCCCCCATTTTTTTGGTGCATGCATCATTTTCTTCAGCTAATTGACTTGGTTTTGTCTAGGTTGGTTATAGCACGGTTCGGGACATAGCACGATCCAGTTTTGTGGACCCTGACCATCGTGCTATAGCGGGGTCCTACTGTATATAAATAAAATGGTATATTTGACCTTGGACTCCTCTAAGGGACCTCAGGGGAGAGGCCTCAAATATATAACCTTCTCACAGATAATTATTATGCGGGCAACCTATCTACTAAGTTTGGTGGATGTCCACTTAGCAGTTTAGGAAGAGATAGATTTAGAGAGATGGACAGATGGAGGATATCCCTACTAAAGTGTGTTCAACTTACCTTAGTAATGCCCATTAGAAAGTGGTGTATGATACTATCCCATATCTTTCCTTTGAAAACTGATATGTGTCCAAAGTCATGTTGGAGCCAGCCAGATTGAGCCTTGAATTATAAAAAAAAATCGGATTTAACCAATAAAAAGTGACTTCAGTTCATATGCACAGCATGCGTTTCCATATGAAAATGGTAATTCTTAATGTATTCTGACATCATCAAATTTGAGTGAATATATTACATTCAGCATATTTATACAAGACAAAAAACTGAGCAACTTAGATGACTTTCCATTGTAAATCCCCATGCTTGTTTTTTTTTACATACTGCGTAATTTTAAAAAGTTTTCATTTTTGACTCTACTCACCCCCATCCCATCCCTTCCTTTTCTGGACCATGACCATGGGGTTATAACCCATTACATAACATGTATGAGAGAAATTTACATATTATGAAACTTTTGTGACTTTCTAATTTTGAAAAAATTGTGTATAATTATTGTCATTTTGCAACTTTCATGTTATATTCCATTTTGCTTAATCTTCTACCACTTGAGCAAGTTACATTTTCACAATCTGGGCCCAAGCTGTGAAAATTGCAAAAATTAAACCACACAAAAATGTCCCCATATGTGATGCACCTTCTTGCTATGATTGCATATATCAGGCTTTGTCAAAAATATCGGAAAATGTCATTGCATTTGAAATTTCAGTACATTCTGTAACCCTATCCAAGGTCTGTATGTGTGTACAGGATTTATAGGCATATCAGCACAATTTTGGCTATTATGTGCCGAGTAAAGGTATCCCCCAACCCAAAAGCCCAAAATGGGTAAAATCCTTAAAATACATGAAGGATATTTTCTTTTCATACATTAATACAGGATATATTTCATTGTGTAGTACAAAAAACGTGACATTTTAACAACTGACAAAGCCATGAGTTAAAATATATCATCTTTTTAACCAGAAGATGAAATATATCCAGTATTTATGCAGGAAGAGAAAACTTTCTTTTTTATTATATACCAAAATTGCTGCTGAATCAAAGCTTAGAAGATTAAACTCCCTCTTCAGCACAACACCCCCTACCCCCCAACCCCTTTTGTACCTTCACCTCACTTTCAACCATATTCAAATGCTGATCATAAAAATGTCAGCGATTTAAGAGAGCGATAAGCTTGGTATGACCTGCTATATTGTAATAAATTATATTTTTGACATTTGTAAACTAATTTACCATATCTGACCATAAAGCAAGTCTGATTCAGCAAATGCTTCAAACTGGTTTTTTTAAAAATTGTTGTCAAGATAGTACAGGGGAAGTAACTTCATAGAGTACAACACAGAGTTAAATTTCTTCAACAAAATCTAATTTCCATGTCTGAAAGGTAATGCAGTTTCCATTTATATGTTCTAGCTCACAAAGTGCTAATTTTTCTTGTTGCAAGTATAACTTCTATAGGCACACACAATCAAGTGTCACATGGCATGATGGGAAATCTTGTATTTTCACATGTGAATATATAAAAATATATTTTTCACATGTGAAAATATGGGAACGAAAAAATACTAAAGATATTTTTCCAATAGTTTTCTATATTTCACTCTTAAGCAAATGAGAACAAGTCATATTTTTAAAAATAGCCAGAATACAATCATGGGACACATCCCAAGGCAAAAGATTGCCCATATTAGTCGTCTCTTATGACATGCAGGATGGCTCATTGGGCCTATTCTACGTCTTTGAGCCAGCAGGGGGACCCATCCAAGGTACAGTAAGGAAGGGAGTCCAGGTTAATATCGCTCTTGCAGATGGTTTTATGTATTGAAAAAAATAACATATATATATTTATATATGTATATTGATTTCGGTGAATTTCCACCTAGAAAATTATAAGCAGATGGACTGTACTATATCAGTACTAGAATTGTCCAAACAGCTACCAAATTTTGCTTTCAAAAATAATGACACGTAAAACTATCTAGTGTACCATAAAATGTCTGCACCATTAAATTTTCCATTCTGGATGTGAATCTATTCTACTTTAATGATTACCCATTATAAACTTGTATTTTCTTTTATAATTTCCCTCTTTCTGTCAAATTTTGTTTTCAAATTAATGACAGAACTGTTACTAACAAACTATTGTGGTTTCATTTATTTTCATGGGAATCAATTTTCATGCTTTTGTTTTTTAAAAAACAACATTTTCATGGGTACTTGAATTCATGGATTTGTCTCTGTCAAAGTTTACATATTTATATGTATTTAATGTTGTGTATTGACCTCTACAAATACCCAAAATAAAGAATGCGAAAGAATAAAACTATGCCGACAACAAAGGGTGGTCGCTTGAATGGTTTAAAAAATACAAATCAAACACCTGCTAAGATCAATCCCTTACACAATGTTTTCATCCAAATGCTCAACATCAAACAGAGCCAATGCAACCAACAACACCAAGCCAAGTGATTAATGAAGCACATCTATATGGCCTTTTACTTAAACCACTGTCCATAAAGTTGCACCATCACTACGCTCCAATGTTCATGGAATTAATACAGTGGTTTAAGAGCGGTAAAAATCAAGTTATGTGGATAATGTGATCATTCTATATGTGAACTCAACATGTGACCAATATCCCCTCACTCAATGCAATCAGCAGGATGTGGCAATCTTTGATGTATGCAAATCCATCAAAGTGTGAAAATGCTAGATAAACTAAAAGACAATGAAATCACTCCTTTGTCTGTGCCTGCCTCAAGTACAGACAAACTCCAACCATTTAACTTGGCAGTAAGCAAGCACTTCAAAGAAAAACTTGAAATTACATTTCATAACTAATATGCGAAACAGGTCATGTAGACCATAAGGGAAAATGAAGACTTCACTGGTGAAGATCAATACACTGAATCAGTGGACCGTCAAACATTAACACTCAAGCCAATTCATGCTAAATGGATAATTACAGCTTGCGAGAAAATGTCTGAGAAATCGAATCTATTTATCCATAGCTTTGAGAAAACTGGACTTGTGTAATTCTGCAATTTTGGGATTATTTACATCACAAAAATTGTTTGTGTGTACCAGTCGACTTAATTGACAAAATGTCTACTCAGCTTTTTTGTCCAAAAATCAGTGAGGTTTAAACTTTAGTACTGTGCCATAATTAGTGTGTCTACATAATGTTTAATTAGTACTATGCTGTATTTAGTGTGTATACATAATGTTTAATTAGTACTATCCTGTATTTAGTGTGTATACATAATGTTTAAATATTACTATGCTGTAATTAGTGTGTATACATAATGTTTAATTATTACTATGCTGTAATTAGTGTGTACACATAATGTTTAATCAGTACTTGTACTTAAAGCAATAGTTCTAGTATTTTACAGTCTTGTTGTCCCTTTGGATTAAAATATGTGGATAAAATGAGATGTGCTTTTAGTCGGATTTAAATTTTAACAGTAAAGTTTGCTACACCTGTACCTGTAATTAGAAGTATCAATGTTTGCATTTATCTATGCTTTAGAATGTAATGATGATAAATGAAGTATGGAAACTCTCCTTGAGTTTCTCTTTGCATGATGACATACTAGTACAATATAACCGATACGAAACTAAATAAAAAAGGTTTTAACATAGGTCGCTTAAATATACAAGGTGTAGTGGGAAAACTGGATCAGATGAAGTTAATGTTGTCTTCCAAGGAGAATAATATACATGTTTAAGGACTCACTGAAACCAAATTAAATAATAACCACAATGATAATCTAATTCACTGTCAGGGCTTCAATAAACTATTATGCAGCAACAGGGAGACAGCTGGGGAACATCTTGTATAGATTAGAGAAGATGTAAATGGAGAAAGGTGTTCTGACTTAGAGTCACAAGAACTTGAGAGTATTTGGGTGGAAATTTGTCAAAATAATGCAAAATCATTTCTAGTTGGTTTCATTTACAGGCCACCTTCCTCTAGAGCAATTTGAAATGATAATTTTGAGAAACAAATTGAAAATATTCTTGCACAGGAGAAGGAAACATATATACAAGAAAGGCAAAATGCAAGACAAATAGGAACAATACACACAAAACTATCCCTTATAGATCATTCAAAAACTTTACCGAAGAACAATTTCTTCATGACCTAATAAAGTTGATCAAATTAGCTAAAAAAACTTATTATCAATCAATGCTTCAAAACAAAAAGAGCAACTCAAATTCTATTTGGAGAGTTGTCAATGAACTCACTGAGGGAACACACAAAAACAGACCAATAAAATTCACTCACTTCTAGTAAAGAAGTACCACAGACTTTGTAGCATCATTTTTTAGTGATGTGTGCATGGTCAAGATGGTATAGAGGTCGGTGCTTACAGGCAAGGCAATGAGTGCCGTAACTCATGGATCCAGTTTCGAATCTCCATAGAGTCCGAATTAAAATTCTCCAATCTGTATGATAATATTATTTATTTGTGTGTGTGTGTGTGTGTGTGTAGATGATTAATGAAGCATGTGCATTTGAGTGAGAATGAAAACAACAACTGTATTTGTATTCATGAATGCCTCTGGGCATCATTAAATATACTACCAATCTATTTACCCTAACTGCATATTGGATGTATATTGACTATGTGGGTTCATATATATGGGCGAGTGTCCATCTGGGACAGAGAAGGAAAGAAAGTGAATATATTGTTTTATATGCATGCTATGTATGTTAGTACGTATATGTGTGTGTGTGTGTATGTATTTATAAATAAATATGTTCCTTTGTATGAGGGCCTCAGGGTAGATTAGTTCTTCAGCTAATTGTGTCATCCTCTTTCTATAAAGTAATTATTATTATTATTATTGGTAACTACTAGTGCCGATGCAAACTGACATAAGGAGAGTATGATGCAACCCTCAATGCAAAAGCATTGGGTGAATTATCATGAATTACAATGATAAATGTATGTGAATAGCATTTATAAGCAAGGTTTAAGTTTCTCAGTAAAATTAATGAAAAAGAGTCCCTCAAAGGAACTAACGCTGAAAAGAAATTCCAGGAATCCAAGATCACTCTGTTTCTGATGTCCTTTTATTATTTCTCACTGCTGAGTACTGAAAGCATCTCTGATATTCTTAAGAAACTCCAACATACCAAACCTGGTAACAAAAATATTTTCTTACATGTCTAAGTTGACATGTTCACAAGATACAACTAGGTGCAGTACAAAATTCCTGTCATGGTCTTTGACCTGGAACTTGAGATCATGGACAGAAAATCATAGAACATATCCCATATATACCCATATGCTAAGTAAAACAATGTTTTAACTTACCTGTACTATTGTATAGAGCAAAACAGAGAGTAGGTATGGTCCCCATCCAGTTCCAAAATGCCACATATTCAGATAGGCAAGGATTTCAAGTAGCAGAATGTGCCCTAGGGACAGGACAAAGAATGTGTAACTTGGCTTGAATAAATCCTGTAAAAAGTAAAGAAAATAAAGCTTCAATATTTAAACCTGATCTGCTAAACAACAAATTACATGTAACAACAAACCAAGTTTTCATACCAATTTACAATTTTTGTACTCAACCAAGATGGTAGCAAATACATCTCAATTGACCAAGGATATTTATATACTGTAGTAAATTATATGATCTATTCTAGTAGTCAAACTTTAGAGGGTAAATTCCAAGTTAATTTGAAAAAAGGAGAATTTTCTAAATATGGGGGTGGGTGGGATTTATCAAAGTAAACAAATATTTAGCATAATTTTCATGCATTCAGTTCATTTTCTGATGTGATTTTTTTAAAAAGATTTGTATGAATCCTGCAATTCCACTCAATTGATCAATGAAATTTCATCCCATTATATGAATTTAACACAAAAAAATCCCATCTATTCACTCTTTTTGGAAAATATATAAATAACGACAATTCTGAATTTAAAAAGTGATATATTTTATTCAGTTATAATGTATAATGGTTTGTACAGCCACAGTGAGTTGAGTTTTCAAGGACTTCCAGAAGTTTTCAAGGAGTATTTTTTTTACAAACCATGTGGAAATAGGTGAATGGACAGATGGACAACACCATAACATAACACACTCTGTCTTGTAGTGAGCATATAGAAAAATTGCAAATTGGTATTTTGCCTCTGAAAAACTTCTTATAAATATACAGAGTACTGCTGACATGACATGAGGCAGCCTTTGAGTTGGAGGAAACCAAAGACCCCAGAAACAATCTACAACTTTGATCGATGGTTGCTAACCCTACATCAGCCTTAGTCACCTGACCCACTTTAGCTTTCGTTGCTGTGCTATGGAAAGCCAAAAAAATGCCAAAAGAACAAGAGCCCCTTGAAGTGACTGATGCTCTACTGGCTGAAAAGAATTTCCATGAATTCAAGAGAAATCCGTTTCTTCTTTTTAACTACTGCATGATGAAATCATCTTGGATATTCACAAGCAATAAAATGATTGTTAAGATGGCCACTGTGGCAACCATATTGGATGGAAAATCATTGTCATTTAGACATCATAAGTCTTTGGTAAAAACCCAATGTCGATATCATCATTTATTCAGGTGGAGTTATGACAAAAAGATTTTCAAGTTGGCCATCATAGCAGCCATATTGAATGTAATATCATCACCATTTTTATTTAGGGGACCTAAGAAGTCTTTTACTGAAAATCCCATGTCGTTATGACTATCCATTCAGGAGAAGTAACAATAACAAGATTTTTAAGATGGCTGTGATGGTGGCCATACTGGATGTCAGATTGTTATCGTTTTCATTTAGGACCAACTAAACACCATAAGAAGTCTTCTGTTGAAAACCCTTTGTCAATATGACTTTTTCATTTAGAAGTAGTAGCAGTAAGATTTTCAAGATGGCTGCCAAGGCAGCCATATTGGATGTCAGATTGGCACCATTTTTGCTTAAGACCAACAAGGCAACATAAGTCTTTTGGTGAAAACCAAATGTCAATATCACCATTCATGCAGCAGGAGTAGTGATTTTCAAGATGGCCACCATGGTGGCCATATTGGATGTCAGATCAGCAGCATTTTCATTTTTGGACCAACTAGACATTATAAAATGTCTTCTGGTGAAAACCCATCTCGATGTGACTTTCTGCTCAAGAGTACTAGCGATAACAAGATTTTTGAGATCTCTGCCGTGTTGGCCATATTGGACATCAGATCAGTACCTTTTTCATTTAGGACCAACTATACATTATAAAAAGTCTTTTAGTGGAAACCCCATATTGATATGACCATCTGTTCCGGAGTAGTTGCAATAAGATGTTCAAAATGGCCTCTGTGGGGACCATAAGGAATGTCCAAATGGCACCATTTTCATTTAGAACCAACCAGACCTTGGGAGGAATGTGTGTGTAAAGTCTCATGGCAATCCTCTAAGTAGCTTAGGATAAGTAGTTATAACAAACTTGTGCTAACAGACAATGGACAGACAATGGAAAACAGGCCATCCCATAAGGTCTTATGGTCTACAACCAGTAGAGACAAAAAAAAAAAAAAGTGAAACAAAAACAGGTTGCCCTAAATTTTGGGGTGCTAAGTGGCACTAGGAGCATTGTCTAAGGTAAATTAAATTTAATAATAAAAACAAAGCATGCTAATTCACACCTTAAAGGTAAAGTAATGTTAAATTCATATTTGGAAGAATGTTTTCAAATCAATTACTAGTAGTTGTATATTAGCGTCGTGTAATTTCTGACATCATGCTCATTATGATGTCATAATCTTAATGCCTCGATACTTGTTTAAGAAATGTAATGAAAATGTATCTGCTTGAAGTAACCAATCTGTAAGGGATTCCATTTCTAAGGTATTTTTCACCCAGCTTATTTCTGCTAAATCTCTATGCAGATACAGTCTGGGCAGGTCAAGACTATCCTTGTATTTGCTGGAACTGAGGATTGAACCCAGGTCTAATGAAGGCAGAAAGCAAGTCCATAGGGCTAGATATGACCTTTAGTCATGAAACTGTCTAGGCACAAAAATGTAACTAAGACTCTATTCTCCAAAATTATAAAACCATTCTTCTAGATTTTTTAAAAAATTTAAGCTGATTTCCTTCCCAAAACTGATTTTTAACTAAAATTACAAGCATGTTCTTTTCAGCACCTAACGATGTAAAACAATGGTCTTACCACCAAAATCCACCCAGATTGTCCAGTTTGGCTTGTCAAATTTTGGGAAACCTTTGTGTTGTGGTCTCAAAATAGTTACATTTACAATCATTTACATAGGGGGTTTTGATAACATCACTTGATTTCACTAAATTGCAAACATACACTGTATAAATAACCGTCTAAATGTTTTAGACCTGTGCACTGTCTAGAAATCAGAGGCATCACAAGATGTACTGGTTTGGCATCTTCCACATGTGCACACTGTGATATTGAACTTGCAATGTGATACACATCTTGATCTTGCAATTTTTTTTAGTCTGCAAGCATGGCGAGTGTCCTGGTGACCAAGACTTGTGCAAATTTCCAAATACTACACTAGTTATAATCCTCAGGCACTGGCCTTACTCGCAGGGTGATGTACTCTCATATCACATTCAATGTTATTTGGGTATGTTTACTGTTTATCTTCACTCTTATTACAGGAAGAGAGGATAGAAAAATTCAGCCTTTGGCGGGCGGGGGGAAATATCTATTTCTTTTTTTCTTATTTCTTATATATTTCATGATGCACAATGTTTTATGAGTTGTATCAATACATAAACTCAGTTCTGTTGTTTTGCATCATGATGAATCAGAAATTACTAACTTCATTCAATACATGCAGCAAAAAAAAGAAATACTGTAATACCAATGTGCACTCACTGATGAATCATTACACATCTATAATTTTAAGTTGTATCTACGACACTTTTATAGGTAGACCAGGTTTAAGGCTGGGCACAAATCATCTTATAGCAACACATTAACAGTGACAACATATGCACTCTTCACTTTACTTTGCCACCCCTGAGTTAAATATGGGTTGGCTGTGTGCAGTGGTATGTACCACAGTGACCTTGTTCATAGTTTGCTGATGTCCCAATATGTGTGCGTGATGAACAATGTACTGGGAAATACTCCACCTTATTTAAATGCTAAATTGTTTTGGGGCTGACATTTTAGGTCACCGCTTGGATTCCCTCTTTATTTTTTACTCTGGTGTATCTTTGATCAAAATATTGTTACCCATATTTTTCTGAAGAAGCACAAAACCATGTCATGCAATTATCTACAAAACCATGTCATGCAATTATCTACAAAATCATGTCATGCAATTATCTCAGTTTTTGATTTGTTGCAAAGAAATGCAGCTATAATATGAAATGAGACAAAGATGCTGAGCAAACAACAGAGCTGATTCTTAAATTTTATATTATTTATTAGTAAGAACTATTAATAACTTTATTTACTTAAGTATATGTAATATGGGCCAATGGCCCCCAATAACAATATAATGCACATAAGATACATGATTATGCTACAGAAGGATGATGAGTACATTAATTTTGCTTTGTTACAATGTAAGACTTTTACAATAAATTTACATTGTATTTGAGACTTGACACATTACAGGATAGTCTTTAGGAACAACAGTGGACCATCACTTTATAATCCCTCTGTATTCTGCCGCTCATCTTACAATGTGTGTATAGTCATAGATCCCATTAAAATGTTTGAATTTTGCCTAATCCTTGCTACATGAATTATTCAACTTTAATTCTTAGCTAATCAGAACCAATTATAATATAATTTCATGTAATTTAATACCCTGTTGCACCGCTCCCTCGATAACTCACGCCCAGATAACTCGCGAACCTGCTTATAACGCGGGGTCAGGCATGGATCCCATGTTTTTTAAACTAGAAAATACAAAAAAAAAAAAAAATGGCCCCTATTTGTTGAAGGTGAAAAAAATCGTGATCAAAATTAGTAAATGAAACCTTGATATACCGCTCGTTTTATCGTCAAAAACAGTGGTTAGTACCTGGAAATTTGAATCAACATCATGAAATTTTTAACTTTTAATAAGAAGTCATATATATTTTTCAATTTTCTTTCCAAACAACATTCTCAGTACACTATAAATAAGAATATTTGATGAAATTTCGATCAATGAAAACGTCACTAATACGTATTGGTGGCAACACTTTAAAAATAAATGTCAATTAAATAAGTTTTGTCAAGTGAAATTTGTGTTTTAGTTCTATCTTTTAATTCGGTTTCAGTGTAATCATCATAAATGCAATATGCCCTCTTGTATTCAAACGTGAAAAATATAATTCAACCGACCCAACTAATGCCACGAGCGTTTACGTGAGAACCTAATTAAGTGCCAACCTTTTTTTTT
Source organism: Margaritifera margaritifera (assembly GCA_029931535.1). Taxonomy (NCBI): domain Eukaryota; kingdom Metazoa; phylum Mollusca; class Bivalvia; order Unionida; family Margaritiferidae; genus Margaritifera; species Margaritifera margaritifera. The sequence continues at coordinate 2,408,244 of JAQPZY010001433.1, read as the reverse complement.
TTATCTCCGACTTGCGGAAGTATTTGTTGTGTTGTTACACTCAATTAATAGCACACCTGCTTTGTATTATCATGTTAATTACATCTTTTGTATCAAATCAAAGAAAGGGGGTGGAATAACAGAAAAGTCAAAGGGCGTGCAAATCCTGCCTGCTTAAGAGCTAGCGGTCACGGCCTTGTGTCACCTCAATTCATTTCAATTGATCAATTGAACACTGTACTAAATATTATTATGTTAGTAATATAATTAAACTACCTTAAATTAGCCTATTCATGCACAAATGTGATCAAAGATAGTAAGGCAACCAAGTAAAATGAGTACTTCGAGAATAAAAAGTTTTGTTTTACAGATACGGTTCATTACGGAGAAGCGAGTTCCAGAGTTTGTATTTGAACTTAAAATTTCTAACTTGCTACTCAGGGATTTCCTCAAGGATGAGACAAAGTTTCACTGTTACTTGATATGAAATCACGGCATCCATATTTTATTAATAGAACAATAAATAAATAAGAGTTTTGACGTTGATGGTTTTTTCATGAAATAAATGTCCCTAGTTTTTGAAAAAAGGAATCTTGTTTAGTTGTGAATCGACAATAACAAAAAGCAGTGACGTAGTACACAATGTTTTCGCGTACACGTGTTGTTGAAACCGCTTGGACTAATGTTGTTAACGATCTTTCAGAGGTTCAGTATCTTGAAAATAAAGGTAATTTATACAGGAAAGCAAACAACTACATTAGAAAAAGCTCTTTATTGGCAATTATTCCCAATGTAATTATTAAATGAGTATTCAGCCATTAAACAGCCCTGTTACCCACCCACCCCACCCCCCACTGCGGTTTTATCGATGTCCAGTGGGGATGGCATCCCCTTCTTAATATTTTTGAGGTAACTCGCGCCCTCGCTTATAGTGCGGTTTATGTTTTTGGACCCCGTTGTGCGCGAGTTATCGAGGGAGAGGTGTATTTTGTTTTAATGCACAATTATGATGAAGCATAGTGTTGGAACATCCCCTAAGTAGACTGGGTTTTTCATACATTTTCAGCACTGAGATTCTGATCAAGAGTCCCAATGCTTTTGCAAATGTGGATAGTCACATTTTATAACATTTCTGGGAGTCAGGGACTCTCCTTTTTTCTATGGGGTCAAAAGAAACCCCGATATAAGGCTCCCTCACTTACAACGTAGGCCACTTTTATGACTCCTATAAACAGCATTATAAATAAGAAGTACTGTGTGTTGCTTTTCCAATGTATGTCAAGGGAGGTAACAACTCCTGCCTCAATGGAGAATAAAAAGGAAAGGGATAATGTGATTATCGTATATACTCGTGTAGAAGCCAGGTCCAAATGCAAACAACACAGACCCTGATCTGCCGTCGCATAATGTGCCGGCAGATCAGGGTCTATGTTGTTTGTTCTACTGATTAGTCCTTACAAACTGCATAGACCCAGATCTGCCAGCGCATTATGCTATGGCAGATCTGGGTCTATGCAGTTGGTATCAGCTTATACGCAAGTATATATGGTATAATATAAAATGTGTCTATTCTGTAACTACACAGAGGACATATACATTCACCGTGATGTAAATTCCGATATCTACCTGTATTAACATTAATTTCCAATGAGCAACTCATTAGTTTACAACTATTTTATCTGTAAAAGATACACAGGGTAGAATCTACGTATCATACTTCTATTATTTATGAACCAATTAATAGAAGGTCAAATTTTCAAGGTTTCAGTTCATATTCCAATTCTGTGCTTAAGATGTTTCGTGACTATAGGGCCAGACCACATGACCATTAAAACATTCTCATACTCAACTTGATGTTTTGACATCTAATTGGTCCATGACTTGATGTTAGCTAATTTTGAATTGTGTTGGAGCATGTGACTCTTTTCATAATTTTGAGGACAGGTGCCTAATCATACAATAAAATGATACCTCAGACTTCGATGAGGCTTTAAAGAACAACAGTTTTGTTTCCAATATCCTAAATGACCCCATTTTTTCCAATGCTGACTCGAAACATTTTCTTGCCTTTCAAAAAGAAAAAGAAATTTTCTAAATGTTATAACCAGTCCGAATTGGGTTTCACCCTTTGTTATGGGTAACACTATTAGGCATCACAATCATTAAGGCACTTTTCATTTACCATGATGTTTCATCAGCACCTACAGAATATACACTAGGAAACCTGATCCAATACAGTGAAACCCCGCTATAACGCGATATTTGGGGTCCATAAAATTCGATCGCGGAAAAAGCGGGGTCGCATTATTGCGGGGTTTTACTATATTTTACTTTATTCAGAGAACAATGTATACACATCTAATGTATAGCATGAATAGGGTATCAACACCGTTTACTATCTGATATCGATCCGTCTTTGTTTTCCCACATGACAACCCTTTGATTGAGCCACGAGTTTGATACAGCTGTGCTTGTTCAGTGCCAAGTAACAGAGAGTGGCTATTTGAACTCCATGTGTTCTTGCCGCCCAAGCTCAGTCTCTACATAAGCACCCACATATGACAATCTTTGATCTTGCCGCCCAAGCTCAGTCTCTACATAAGCACCCACATATGACAATCTTTGATCAACCACCGCATTGTCTGGTGCTTGGTTGTGTATGCAGTTAAAGAAGAAACATAAGTCGGCTATTGTTTGTGCAATGATTTTATACAGGATGAATTGAAGTCCAGCGCACGTGTTGGCGGCTTACGTTTTTTTATGTTTATTAAATTGTGAGAATCTTTTATCAACCACCACATTGTCTGATGCTCGGTTGTGTATGCAGTTAAAGAAGAAAAACATGTTGGCTATTGTTTGAGCAATGATTGTATACAGAATGAATTGAAGACAAACACAAAGAAAACTTACTGGCCTTACTCATGGAACAGTAATAAGTAACATTTCCGATAATGTTTATTTTGGCATAACACTTCAAGAAATTGGTGAAATTGTTAAATTTCAGAAGCCATGCCACAATCGAATTCATAAGTGATCTCTTCCCCAAAATGATATTAAACTTTTTATACACTATTTCTCGTACTTAAAAGAAAAATGTTCATGTGCGAAAGAATATATGAAATTTTGGGAGCCACGCCACAATCGCGTTATATCCGAATTCACATTATAGCGGGGCGTGTTATAGTGGGGTTTCACTGTACCTTACATGTAGTACAGTTGACTCTGTGTTTATCTCTATTCCGATGGGATCATACCAAAGCTAGATATTTCAGAGGACTGTAAAGACTTTACTGAACTATAACATTGGGCTTTGGAATACCACTAACTATTTATTGAACTATAACACTGGGCCTTGGAATACCACTAACTATTTATTGAACTATAACATTGGGCTTTGGAATACCACTAACTATTTATTGAACTATAACATTGGGCTTTGGAATACCACTAACTATTTATTGAACTATAACACTGGGCTTTGGAACACCACTAACTATTTACTGAACTACAACACTGGGCTTTGGAACACCACTAACTATTTATTGAAGTATAACATTGGGTTTTGGAATACCACTAACTATTTATTGAACTATAACATTGGGCTTTGGAATACCACTAACTATTTATTGAACTATAACATTGGGCTTTGGAATACCACTAACTAGATAGGTCAATGAGATAAAGTATTTCTACAGTAAATCAAGCAAACTTAGTTTCTCTGCCAAGAACTATCATTTGGTGTTGTAAAATAAGGTAATATGTCAAAACCTGACCACCTGACCCAACTTTTCTGACAACATGAAACTGGAAATGTAACTGATAAATTGCAAAAAAATAACACAGCAGTCTTTACAATAATTAGGCTTACCATTTTTTCAGCAGTTTTACGGAGTTTTCTAAAGTCTTGTTCCATTTCATGCTTATCTCCCTTCATCTGCGACTCTGCCAGTTTACCGATATTGAGCGGCTTCAGATACTTCTTCACATAATCAAGGTCATTGTGAAATGCTCGAAAAGCATCCTTTTGAAATACGGAAAGAAAATAAATAAACCTTTTATTCATCTTATAATGAAACTAAATATTCAATGCGAACTTAAAGCAAAAGATACAATTAATAAAAAAAATGTAATCTCCACTGAAAATTTCCCATGTTTGGAACATAATGAGCAACATATCAATACATCTACTGGTAAATACAAACAGGTTTTCACTTAAACCGAATAGCTGCATCTCTGACTTAAATTTCATTTAATGGATCCTTATTAAAAAAACAAACAACATAAAAACATAATTACAAACTCATGATACCTATTTAGAAAACTGACAACTCCAGACGGCACAGGACACCTTGATCTATTAAACAAGGCAAAACCCTATTTAAATCAAACATTTTTAAAAAGGTATCAGTACATAATATTCTAAACGTTTGATTGTAGTTTCTTTATCAGAATATGAAAACAATCATTTGGTTATTTATCATTCTGTTACAAGTATATGATCAGCAGAACATTTTTATTTATTTTTATTGTAACCCATTGATTGGTACAACATAAGTCCAATAACAAATATCACACTAATCTATGTTTAATGTGCATCACTTATACACCCAACTACTAACAGCATTGTGACACATATGCCATCACATAATGCACTGACACATCGGGGTCTATGTTGTTTGTTCTATATTTATGATTTCAAGCAGAGCTCAAGATGAGAATTTTATGAATTGGATATTTTACTCCTGGTCTGAAACTAATTGGCTTTTTTAAAAAATTAGACGGGGTTTTTTTGTGAACACCTCAAAATATAACCTTATGATAATAGTGTGTCTCAGTCATCAAGATGTTAATCATGCCTTTGAGAAGGTGTCTAACATCTTAGGGACCAAGATTGATGAATGCATTCGATCATATGGTGAAGTAGCGATAACAAGATTTTCAAGATGGCCACTATGGCTATCAACCTGGAGGTCTGATCAGCAACATTTTCATTTACCTGTAGGATCATCCTGTATCATAAAATGTCTTTCAGAACAAAACCCATGTCAATTTGAGCATCCATTCAGGAGTTGTGATACAAGATTTTCAACATGGCCACCATGGCAGCCATACTGGATGTCTAATGGGCACCATTTTCATTTATGACCAACTAGACATTTTAAGAAGTCTTTTTGTGAAAAACCCATTTTGATATGACCATCCATTCAGGAGTAGTTAAAGCAAAAGATGACTGATGTGGAGGCCATATTGGATGTCAGATCAGCACCATTTTCATTCAGGAACAAACTAGATATAATAAGAAGTCTTTTAGTGAAAACCCCATTTAATATTACCACCTGTTCAATAGTAACAATAAGATCTTTAAGATGTCAAGCCTGGCCATTATTGTTATTATTAGTAGTAGAAGTATTACTACACTATATAAACAATCAAGTAAATATAATAATGGTCAATGGATGTAATTATTATAATTTTGTTACTTTGTTATAATACATGTATATTCAATGAAGAAAAAAAAATAATATTCATAATTGCCAGGAAATGGCACTTAGCTCCCATTTCCTTGGCATGATACAGCCAGTAATGTTTTAGAAGTGCCAATAAAGCAAAACAAAACAAACAACAACAACAAATTCATAATTATAATATCATTATGATCATGATTATGATAATGATAATGGTTATAATTTAATATTATTATTATTACATGATGATAATTTAGTACAATAATAAAAAAAAGATTATAATTATTATAGCAATAAGTAGTCTTGCTAAAGCAAAATTCCACCTGTTCAACATTGCAAGAATATTCCTGCCTTCAATAGATTATACCTGCCCTGCTCCATACCACTTGAATTTTTTGTTTAAAGTTTGTTCCTTTCTTATAAAAAAAACTGAATTAAATATAGCGAGGCCTTCAAGCTTTTCAGAAAGCCAATGCTTGGATTGTCTAAAATCCCCAACGGCATTACCTCCCTTGATTTAGGCTTGGTTTGCCATTATGTGTGATGTCATTCCAGAATGAGCTAACCATTCATTACTTTAGGTGTATTGATTGAACAGCTATTCAAATAAAAAAAATCTTTTTTATCAGCACAAGGTCACAACTTGTGATCAGAAACATGAAAAAGGGCAATTTTTTTTTCTTTCTTCAACTTCTAAAGGATGAAAAGTGCGAAAATATGGACCTGCCAATTACACTGTGTCCAACAAGGAAGTATCATAAAGACCTATGTGAGTACAGCTCATTGTAAATTTTCTTCCAAGCTTATTAAAAGCTGTAAAATTATCACAAAGCCTTCTAAACGTGGAAAAAGGATTTAGACATAAAATCAGGGGCGGACAATATGTCTGGTAGTCCAATGGACTACCAAAAGGGAAACTATGGTAGCCCACGAGAAATTGTGGTAGCCCACATTTTTCAATGAATAAACATTTCCATTTAACATGCCATTGAAAAGATGTAGACGGATAAAATTATAAGGTGGTAAAAGGCTCAGAAAAATAAATAGACACACACTACATGAACATAAAATGGTTTATGTAATTAATTTATTTTTTAACAAGCAGCACTCAAATATCTGCAACTGTTTTTGCCATATGGCTACAAGAAAGTACACATGCTTGAAACATTAGAAATCCATTTTTAATTTTTGCATAATAAATAAAAGAAACAAACTGTGTAGCTTAAATTATAAATCAAATAAAAATAAAATGTTAAGCCTGGATAAAAAGCTTAAGTGGGTCCTTGTACCACAGTGCTGTGCTGCAGTTTATACTTACTGGTATGCAGGGTAGTTGGCAACACCCCCCACCCCTTTTCTGATTTTAAAATGAAAAGCCTGAAGGGTAAAAAAAGAGCACAAAACTTTGATGAATTTGTACACAAAATTTACAGTTCTTCAAACTACTTAATTTGCATGTTTTCAAATTTGAGACATATTTTTTCCATTTCAATACTTTCAAGTTTTTGGGGGAATATTAGAACTAGAAATTAAAAATACTGGATACAGACGTGTTTACCTTCCATGCATGTGTAGTCCAAAGACTCCACCCTTTCAATATAAATGGACTTTTCCAGGAACTGGAAAATGACTGTGAGCATGCTTGCCATTTAGATAGGAAACTTCCATTTGGTCTGAAACGCGAAGGAGATGATTTGTTATGGACCCCCTGCCAATTATCAGGTATGAAAATAACAATTAATGAATGAAATAACTAAGTTTTGTGCATATATTTACATCCTTCAGGCTTTTCTTTTTTAAAATGGGGTGAGGGGGTGCCTAATAATTTTTTTTTTAACAAACAACAAAAATCAAGTTAGGACAATAGTCCTGCAGGCTTCAGAACCTTACAGGTAAGTAGTGCGAACACAAACGTTTTTAGTTCTGGGAGTGCGGACTATCAATTTGTCCACCCCTGAAAATGTAGGCAATTATCATGGGAAAAATGAGAGAGAGAGAGAGAGAGAGAGTAAGAAGAAATGTAAATTGAAAAGATCTTTACTTTATCCTTTGCTTTATTGATTAAAGGAGTAGTAAGAACTGCAAATATTAAGCAGAACATGGCAAAAGATTGCTATGAGATAAGGTGTGACACTTAAAGTGAGGGTTGGCATTTAAAATGCTTCAAAAAAAACTGCAGTTTATTTGCAAAGAGTTATTGTCTATAATTATAAAAAAAAAAAAAAAAAAAAAGAAATTTGATGTATTTAATTTCTTTTTGTGCTGACTAATATAATGTAATGTTTAAAAATTTTATTCACCTATGACTAGTAGAGCTAAAAATCATGGTCTCTCAAGACAAGTAGTCTCTCATGTCAGGTCAAAACACTATAAAATCAATAAATCTGTGCACTGAGAATCTGGTCTCTCAAGACAAGTGGTCTCTCGTAGCAGTGGTCTTTCAATACAGGTTTTACTGTACAAGGCTAAGTCAGTGCAACAATATGACAAAATTTGTACTGTGTTGTACATGACTAAAATGTTCATATGTCAAAGTAGTAGGTTTTTTCAGCAGTCTTCTGGCAGCTAATGCAATATAGAAGGCTGAATGATACATTCATTGACCAATATGGCAAATCAACAACAACAACAGTAATAATAATAATAATAATAATAATAATAATAATAATAATAACAACAACAACAACAATACTGATAATAATAAGTATGACATGATTTATATGCAAGTATATACGGTACCTTTTTTTGGGTCTTGAAATTTGTGGTTTGAGGCAACTATAAAATCCATGAAAACTGGTACAGCATGAATCAAAAGAATTCACCGTTTCAACATACTGTACTAATATTAATACTGAGAGTGTCTATCAAAGGAAGCTCATAAGCATGATACCATTTTCATATTTAGTCATAGTTAGTTATTACAAGTTGTAAGAAGTAATAGAAGTATTATCAAATCATGAACTTATAGGGTTAATATGCTTTAAATTATGAAGTTTTTATATATTAAATCTACTTAGAAGAGCTATTAAAAAAATTATAATACAAGTGTGTCATAGAAAAAGCTTGAAAGCCGTGCTATATTGCATGGTACCTGACTGTACAAAAAAACTAGAAATGTAACCAAATGACACAGATGCCCCCATAACTTTGTCCATAAAAAGTGAAAATCGAACTTAAAGCCTTACACAAAATTAAGTTTCAATTTATGCAGTTATTAAGCTGAAACCAAATTTGTGACAGACAGGACACGACAAAACGTGACAGATGGACAGAAAACAAAGCTGACATTTTCACTGCATGAAAAGTGATATACCCATGTCTCACTAACTGTTAGCGCTGATGAAAAAATAACAGAAATGATAAATGAATCATCATACTGTTGCATCTTGGCCAGCATAGAAACCGATCACACGATTTCCACCTGGGTGCTTCTTTATCCAATTGGTGATGTCGTATACCTCCCCTTCAATCACCAGCCATGGATTTTCCTTGACACCATGAGCCTTTATCTCCTCCCAGGAAAAATCAGGCTTTGATCCTTCTACAAGCTTCCCACCTTTACCCATCTCAAACCAAGGCAAGTCAACAATATAACTGCGTTGAAGATGTTGTCCAAAACTGAGTTTTAATCACAACGGTTTCCTCAGCGTGTCATTCAGACTAGACTGGTCACAGAAAAGTTTATGACGGTGGGATGTTCCTGAAAGAGATTTTCAATATATTTAACCTGTCTCTGACAAAAGGTATGCTATACATAAAAGACATGTTAATTGCTGAGTGTAGTTCATTGACATGCTTACAAAATCCTGGCACTCTCTGTATTACAATCTGTAGTTGAGGGCGAATGATTGGATAAATTACACTCAACATCACTGGCACAAAGTGGAGTCTCTCTGGCCAATTTGTTGATTACATGTACTTTGTGCAAGAGTAATGGCAGGTAGTTATCACTCACATGTTATTTTGGCAGGGGAATTCCCATATGATGGTATTTTGTATTTATGTAGATGTGCCACCCATTTGGGCCTGTTGTCCAAGCATGGTTGAATATCAATGTATGGAGATGTCATTTTCTTCAGCTCAAAGTACATGACCGAATCATTATCAAGACTGTCAATACATAAATAGGTTACCCATTGATCACCTCTAAATCATGATTAAATCAAACCACAGGGGCAAGGTTGGAGCACTGCATATTTATCTTGACATAGAAATGTTTACAGATAGGTTTGTCAAGTACTTTTACTTATTGTACATGCACTAAATGAGGAGACTGACTAATGTATGAATACATGTACATACAAATTGAAAATTCACCTAGTATATGACTGGATACCTTCTTATGACTGTACCCAAAACACAATGATGTAGCCCTTACCAATATCTAAGCAGTAACTAAATTTACTATAAATCAGTCACAGTTGAACAGTTACACCCACACGCTTAGTATACCATTTCTGAACAAAGTTCTGGGCAAATTCATATTTAAAATACTAACATTTTGGTCCTAAATAATAATAAACTTTATTTATTTCAAGAGGAGTAACTCAGTAGAGTTAGCTATATAAACTACTGTGAATACAAAATGTATAATAATGAAGGTTTAAATACATTAATGACGCCAAGCACATATTATTTGTATATATGATATACGGTACATGTAAAGATAACTCAAATGCATAAATTTTATTATTTACAATGAAAACTGCCTTTCGAGATAATGGTCATATAATTTTTGTTATGAACACATTTTGATTTGTTTCTGATCTAATGTTTCAGGGGAGTTCATTGCAAAGAACAGCACCAAAGTATGCAAGTGATTTTTTAAATGTCCTTGTTTTTGGCAATGGTGTTCTGCAATGATCATTTACGATCAATCTCAATTTGGTTCTTGGTACATTCTTTCTGACTTAAAATGAAACAGGTCATGCAACTATTGTGGACAAAGTTCATTCTTTAGTTTGAACGTTAATATGGGCCTGCGGTAGGCTGTATTCAAAAAATTTAATTTAGATAACACAATTTTGCATCGTGCATCTAATGGTAAATCTAAAGTCTTGCTGCACTTTTTTAAAGTTAGTGGATCCTTTCAATATTAGTTTCAGTGGTACATCCCCAAATTGTACAGTAGTCCAAAAAATAAAAAATGAACACATTGTAAAATAATTTGCAGTAGTTTAGTGGTAGATAACTTTGTATTCTTTGTAAAAAATACATTCTGAAGTTTACTACACAACAAACCCGGTTCACTTGATGTACAGTCTAGATTCTTATCAAGATGAACTCCCAACAGTTTTTTTGGTGTCAACATTTTCAATTAGACTATCTTCAACACTCACCTTCAAATTTGAATTTATGTTCAGTTCTATAATATTCTCTGTAATTGTTTTTGCCCATGACGATTGACAGACATTATTTAGTGCGGACCAATATTCAACTTGACATAAATATTCACCCAATTGTTTGCTCACAGTTTTAACAAAAAATCTGACTTATTCAAAGTGGTATTATCTGCATACCGAAGTTGTAAATATGGGGCAAGGCATTTATATAAAGTATGAATAATAAGGGCCCCAAAAATGTACGGTTCTCTTTGATGCATACACGGACAGTAATTTATGTTTTGCTAAAGTTAAAGTTCTGATTTTAAATGTAAGCGTGCTTTGTAGCACCATCTAGTGTCTTTTTTGTCACATGATCCAGCATGTTGGGTATAAATACAGGCCAACTGTGGTTGCAATGGTGTGTGGTGTTTTTGTGAAGTGATGTGGTATGGAATAAGCAAGCGCTAGAGCAAAGATGTCCCTTCAAGTAAAGAAGTACATGCCACCCAGCAGGAGCAATCACATTTGGTCATAGATCACCAACATGGATAAGGCGGAATTAAGGATCTTGAAAGGTTAAGACCAGGTCTTTAATCGACCAGAACAAGGAAGCTTCAAGGCCCATTAAAGAAGCATGGAGATTTTGTTAACTAGTACCTTGCAAGAATACACACTGTTACTGAAGATACATTACTTTGTCTCTGTATCAGTCACGACCCAGACCACAACACAGTCAACAACTCAGAATACAATCTGCTCAACGTCTTAGAATACAACCTAGTCAGCAACTTACGGCAGAAGACAGTCGAAAACAGAAGTGACACCGAGATCTAGAGAACAAACTGGTTGGCGACCAGCCAACAAGCTGAGGCAGGGAATATAACAAATCCCACTGAGACAGAGATCTGTTACATTCTGGAACACAAGATCTCAGACAGATACATTGGGGTTTAACTCCAATATAAATACATTCCTATCCCAAAGAACCAAAGAAAGCGAGACTAATGTAGCAAAGTGATTTCTGCTATAATAATATAAACTGGATGAACCAGTTATGACGGAATACAGTGATGTATTATACAACTTTTGAAATGAACCATCCTGAAATTCTGAAACTGCAGGTGGCAATTCTTGGACAAATATACAGTGAAAAATTGCTGTCTGGCAGCTTCTATTGAAACCCCTGGATTATGATGTCATAATGTGCATGACTTCAAAAAGGACACCAGGCAAATAAACAACTAAACTGATCTTACAACATTCTTCCTTCCTAATATTAATTTTAGTTTCATTTACATTGAAGATATTAACCAACATACTTTGTTTTCATTAAAAAGGTTAATTTTCCTTTGTCAGTGCCATCAAACACCCAAAAAAACATTTGTGGTGCCTCATTTTTGTTTCATGTTGGGTTATTTTTTCTCATGCCCTAGATTAGCTTTCTATAGCATAGCAACAAAAGACAAAGCATGGTGGGTATCCAAGCTAAGGGAAAACAAAACAAACTGCACGCAACTTTTGTGCAACAAAGTAGTACCCAGCAATGGTTAGGCCCTAGTGTCACTAAATATGTAACATTTCTTCTACACACTGAGATTTTTTAATATCTTTTTTACTGCTTGGTTAGCAACAAACATTTTTTTAACAGAACATTCAACATGCAATAGGGATTAACATACAGTCATAAAATCCTGCATTTTCTTTAATGCAGTCTAGAACTATCTCTGAGGAAATTTTGTGGATTTCTCTTTTTTTTAAAATTATAAGAGTTTCAATATGCAAAATTTTAAAACTAAAGTGATTTTGCATCCTTTCCACCAGCTCTGCCTCTGACAAAAATATTGATTTTGTCAGAAGTATCATAAGGAAGATAATGTAAACATTTCGAATTTTAGTAACACCAGACCTAGTAGTAATGCCATATAAAATAAAAATGGCAGAGAACAATTTGCTAGTCTGTGTCACTCTGTTCCCCTTCTCTGCATCTCAAATAAGTTTCATACACTCCATATCAACTGTACGGTATGTCAGACTTTATAAAAATTATTTGTCAAGCAATAAAAGCTGTTTCATTTATTCGCATGGCTGTTATGCACCTTAAATGGAAAAGACTATTCACACGGCCGCTGTGTACCTCATCTGGAAAGACTACAGCCGCAATGTATATAATTAACGTAAAGCTATTTGTATGGCTGCTGCGTACCCGATCTGCAAAATATATTGATTTTGCAACTTATTACCTTTAATTCCATATTTGCAAGTCATTGTTTTTAAAACTTGTACAATGCTATACTCCTTCACCTGCAGTAGATATAGACATTTTTGAGTAAATATTCATTGAATCTAGTGTTTGAAAAATTCCAGCACTGTCACCCAATCGATTAACTTTTTCCCATTATTTACTCAGAACAAATTTTCTTGTTATTTTATGCTCAAATTAGTTGGCTAGCTAAAGTATATTAAGAGTACGAAAGTTGCAGATTTCTTAGGTTACAATGTCAGCTGTTTACCGTTTGTGTTCTACAGTGTTTTGTGTACATTCGCACAGTAAATCTGAGTAACATAATTATTTGTTAATTCAAGATAACAAAGCATACACTAAAAATAAAAAAAGCATAGAGTGAGACTTGATCCTCAATCTTTTCCGTCACAGGTCAACATTATTCCCCAACTACAGTGATTGATACGTTACAGCATAATATTCTTTGCTTATGTTATGGCAGTCTATTGAAAACAAAATTCTGGATCATTAAAGTAAAATTGAATTACATGTATCAAAATCTTGTCTTTTGAGAAAACCACTAATTTATAGACTAGCCACTGATAGTTTGCACACCATATCATAATTATTATGATCCAAACTGTGAGACAGACACCGGTTGCAGTGCAAATATTGTTAGCTCATGGCAGCCATACGAATAGCCTTTGTAAAATTTAGTACATGACCGCCATATGAAATAGACAATAGGTACCATTTCCTTTTTTTAATGGTGTACTGTAGTCCGATAAATTGGCCACCAAACCAGTAATGGTACTGATGGGTATCCCTGAAGCATTGACCAGTCACTGTGTGGATAGTCTTTTCTATTGTGGGCACCCGGTGGCTGTGCGAATAGTCTTTCCAAAAATTGGTACATGGTGGCCATGCGAATAGATACTTCCAATGGTATTAGTACCCCAAATGGAAATAAATAAATTACTGAAGGAGTCTATGTGCAGAAATATTACCAGTGGTATACCACAAGGATCAGTACTGGGCCCAATAATATTTGTAATCTTTATTAATGATTTGCCAAAATTGGGAAACTTCTGAGGTATTCTTATTTGCTGATGACAACAAAATTTATAGAGACATCCAATCTCAAGATGATGCAGACATTATCCAACATGATTCTGACAATCTATTTGACTGGAGTGCAAAGTGGCTCCATTTCCAATCAGAGAACTGCAAATGTCTCAAGATATGTAACAAACAAATGGTATGTGATGACCGTCATTACACTATGAACAAGTATGATGGAGGCATTAATATTTTAGAAGTAGTCGAGATGGAGAAGAACATTGGTATTAACATTGACAAGCATTTAGCATTTGACAAACATATTACGATTCAGGTCAAGAAAGCCAATAATATTGTCAGCATTATACAATGTACACTCACCTCCCTAGACCATAAATCTTTCTTTCTACTATTGAAAGCCCTCGTCAGACCTCACTTAGAATATGCCAACAGTGTGAGGAGTCCATATAAAAAGAAAGACATTGAATCAACAGAAAATGTGCAAAGAAGAACCGTCAAAATGTTACCTCATCTATAGGATAAAACTTATGAAGAGCGACTACTGAAATTACCAACTTTAAAATAACGCTGGCAGCATGGAGATATGATAGAGACTAGAGACTTTTAAGATCTTGTCTGGAATTTATGATCAGAAAGCATCAGTTGAGCTGTTTAAGTTAAACCCTAACACAACTACTATTGGGCACAAAATAAAAGTTCAGAAGGAACAATGCCGTCTTGACCTACGGAAACATTCCACCAACCGAGTAGCATACATATGGAACAGTTTACCAGAAAATGTAGTTAACGCCACAAAACTTTTGAAAGAAGATTTGATCAATACTGGAAAGACCATCTGATGAAAGATGACTTTGGTGTGTTGTATACAGAATACAGAAACACTAGAAGTACAGCGATAACAATGTAAGGGGAGATAAAAAAAGGCAGAATACCATCATCATACTATTTTTGTACAGAGAGGGTACCCCTGTTTATGGGCCTCCAATTCTTTTATCTCTGATTGGATTATTTTATGGCTGGCAGGAACATTTTACGTCATCATCTGTGCAAAGGAAACCAATTAACTTTCCTTTTAAACCATACATTTTTGGAAAGAATTTGATATGGATCTAAGAAAAGTTTCTGTGAAGATTGGGACTGGTTTCACTCAGGAGAGGCTTTATTTATGTATCTAAATATGGAGTGTGTCAAGAATTTTGTATGACATCTCTTTGTTTCGTAGGAATAGAGCTGTGTTTTAACATACTCATTTTCAACTGGAAATGCGTATCAGTTCTCTTCCTTGAACAGCTGGTCGAGGTAGCAACAATATTTATAATCAGTATATTTTTATCATTACTGCTACAATACAGTACCAAACTTGCTTGATACATATGGTTATTAAATTAATGTAGTAAAAGAAAATGATTCAAACAAATTTATACTTGTATCTGTTGATGTGATTGCTTTCTGCAAGAATAAGGTGGCCGCCCACCCCCAAGCAATCTTTTTTGCCTGTTCAGGCCGTTGTAACATCCATCCCCCTACATAAAAATCATTTGTCTGTGCTTTATCATTGTTTTACCCTTTTTTAACAATAATTTGATATTGTTATGTCAAACAAAATATCAGAGCACAATACAACGGTGAAATAAAAAAAATAACAAATTGAAAAAGTATATACAGTATTATTGAACATGACACAAGAAATAGTTTAGAAAAATAAATATTTAATGCAAATCTGGAATCATAAAAACAATATTTTTGGATGTGTTAGTCTAAAAAGTTCCCCATACAGGTAGGCATTTATTAGGAACAAGTACCTGGATTGTGGATTGTTACATTTTCCATTTTTATTTATTTGAAAAGTAAGCAGATGGATGTTACAAATGTCATTTTTTTTCACTTTCATATGAATAAAGGTGTTTATTATTTGATTTTTAGTTATTTTGTTTATTTGTAAGATGGCTTTGCCCATATTTATCACTAGTAGTCTACTTTTTAGAAAAGATAAAAGTGTGTTTGTAATCCTTATACGTCAATATGATCTCCTAAACCATACAAAACCTCTTATATACTACATAAATGTGTAAATTATGGCATAAGAACAGTCTGGTCATATTCAGTAGTGACTACTTGAGGAAATTAACCCCAGAAAACGTTCCATTATCTGATTTGTATTCATGATATACACTGTACAAAAAATGCTCACTTTTTGAAGAAGAAAAAAAATGTTTGCAGGCGACAAAATCACTTTTTTACACTTACTATGAACACAAACCATGAAAAGGATTATATTTTATTTGCTAATTTGTAATTCCTGATGCTTTGGCCTTCACAAAAATACCATATTTGTGAACCTGATATGAAATTTTAAATTTGGCCTGTTATCTTTAAGAAGTACCATATTCAATCAAGCCGAGACGAATCAGAAATTAACATTGCGGAGCAGTAAAGTTCCTGCGTTCATAACGACCATACTGAATACACAGGGACTTGTATCGTTGCTTACAATTTACCTATAAATTATACGTGTAATTTATAAATACTACAGTACATCTATGACTTATATGTAAATTGTAAGCAACGATACGAGCCCCTGTGACTGAATACTGAATGCCCCGTCGTCCATTGAAAAAAATCATAGGCGCTATGCACCAAACAATATGGATAAAGAATGGCCTTATGCAAGCGTAATGAGTGCTGACATGTGCAATTTTTTAAATTACTGTCACAAAAATATTTACCTTCTTAAAATAAATGACAGCCCTCAGCAGATGAAAATTCTGTTCAGTTACACCTAAATGTATGCCGGTACACCTGATCCGGAAGGTCAACTGTGACTCATTCGGAACAACAGTGATCGCGTGATGTTTCTAAAACATGTTAAGCGCGTAACAAATCGCGTGGTTTTTGTTTTATCAAAAAAGGGGAAGTGAACGCACGAGTAAAATATCACAGCAGTGAAATATCTATATCTATTTTTATTATTATTATTATTTATATAATATTTATTCTGAGATTAGTAAGCTTAGTAACAACAATATCAGATGAGGTTCAAGGTCAGGTCATCACCACAAAGCCGCACATGCCATGCATGTGCGCATGTTAAGCACATGCTTCCTTCGAGAGTTGAAGAGGCTGGGAGGAGTAGAATTTCCTTTGAATCGGAATATTGTATTAATTCCATATTATGGGCATAACTTTTCCACTCGACAATGAGGACTAGACAGACAAGAAGAGAATTTTTTAAAAAAATTTCCCCTAACAAAGTCATAGTCCTCAGCTGGTTCTTCTCCCTTCAGTCAAGATAGCTATATATTCTGAGAGAGTATGTGCTGGGAACAGCGTGGAAAGTAGTACTAACCGCCCTTCCCCCAGCCCCTCAAAAAAGACACCAATGCTATCGTTTGAAAACGTGTTTGATTTTGTATGACAGCAAACAATCTATTTTTTGCTATAAAAAAAAAACACCATCTAAACCTCTTTAATTTTAAATTTCACAATTTTCATGAGAAGGAATTTTCAAAGCTTTATTCAAGGAAAAGAAATAAGTAAATGTTAGCTCTGACAAATTGTAGGACGTGAAAAGAGATTGCAATTTGATTGTAAATCAGCATTTTAAAAACATTTATTACATAAATATGTGTTGTTACAATTTAAAACATGCCGTAATATTGTATGAATTTGTAACATTTCTATTTTTAAAAAATGCCCCTCCCAAAAAAAAAAAAAAGAAAAGATAAAGTACTTAAAGAGGATTGAAAATTCTGTTTTGATATTTTCTGTTTTGGAATAGTGCAAGTATAATCAACTTTTTTTTATAAACACGCAAAGGACATCTTATTTATTTATTATTTTTTTTTATTTTTATTTTGGCAACTAAATGATGAGCGCATCATGATCTGAGCGGAGACAAGGTCAACAGTCCTAGATATTGACTCTGCTTTATTCTTAGTAGCAACACTGGAACGCACACCGACCTGTTTTGATGTCTATAATTATTTAGGCCTACAACAACAGTCTTTTTATCAAATAATTTCACAGCTAACTTAAAATTGTTTATGGAGGACAGAAAAAAGAAAAATTATTTTGGCCTAGTTGTTTTACAGAAGAGGGACAAATTGACGATTTGCTAAGCTCTGTATCTATAAAAGAGTATTCTTTTTTTTTTTTTAACTTGAAAAATGAAAAAGAAATCCATAGCTAGTGGTTGCTTCTTGCTCAGTCGGGGTGGTTAGACACCTGTATAATTTTCATTACTGTAAATAGCGTGCATAATTCAAAACCAATAAATCAGATGACAACTATGACTTCGATGACGACGGCGATGCTGAAGAGAGTGGTGGTAGTGGTGACGATGATAATAACAGTGATGTTATTGTTGTTAGTACTTGATGATGATGATGGCGACGATGATGATAACAATAAGGAAGAAGAATAAAAGCGAGGATAATATACTCACCCGTTTCCGTGATTCTCAAAACTGTTCTCCTTCGATCAAAAGAGGGTAGGTGGGTATTTTTATTAAAAAAAGGTTTACCTGTTTTCGTATCTGAAATTATTTTTTAGGGGTCTAGACTCCTGTGTGTCACAAATTATATTAACGGGGCATTTTTGCATGATGCATTATATTTGTAATGTTTCATGTAAGGGGGAGCGTAAAAAGGAGACAAATTAAGTCTCTTTTTAAGCACAGTACGAGAAATTAAAAATACTTCAAACTTGTACTGGACTGGAAAAATAACTAGAAAAAAAAAAACAACATAAGTTACAGTCTTAGAGTCCCAGTCACGACTGTCATGTATTAGAAACTAGACTTATAGTTACGATTAACAGTCAAATCTGTGATGCTATCGTGGGTGCTGGCCAATATTGACCTTTATAGGCAGGTAGCCCAAATGTAGATGGGTCGCTTAGTGTGCAATACAAGGTAAGGAAGAAGAAAAAGGAATAGCAGGAGAAATAAAAAGCTGTCTTTGAAATTCTTAATAAATAAATAAGACCATCTATATGTCTAATTTTATTTATTTTTTTACCAGAAAAAAAAAACACAATGTATTTATGCCAACCTGAATATTGTATTTATGCCAACATGACCATTGTATTTATGCCAACCTGACCAATGCCAACCTGACCATTGTATACATAAACCATATGTATTTTGGGCCATTTGTGGTAACCACTGACCACGCTGAGTAGGTGACCACTATCTAAAGACATTTGTGTAAAAAAAAAAAAAGAAATGCATAGGAGTAAATATTAATGGGTCTGTGCAGTTTTTAGTTGGTCTCGACTAAAAAAGTAAGTATATACGGCGTGAGTGGTGATACGTTAAGGTTAATTGTGTACTAAGTATTATTCTATTACGTGCAAGTTGCCTTGACAACAGGCGCTCGGTTCTTAGATATATTAAATTTTGCAATAAAAATTAACGTTTCCAGAATTATGGAATTAATAAATTATTAAATCCACGACCTAAACGCATGTGGCCTTAACCTGATTTGGGATTTTGTCAGCGAATGATCATGTTGACCTAATGAGTGTTGATAAGTATATTGACAGCCCTGTGATATGATTATCAATTGTGTAATAGATCTAGGTACTCTGTATGGATATCTTGGTTAAACAGTTTCAACTTTGTACTTTCTCACGCATATTCTATCACTCTCTAGACCTTTTACCTTGACACATTGATCACAGTATAGCCACATTGTTTATAAGTATACGTGCAAAGTCTTATGAAAGCGGGAGTTTTTACCTGCCTCCACCACAACCACCACAATAAAAAAGATATCAACCAAAAGTTGATGCTGGATGAACAGACGGATATATGAACGGAAAAAGATATAAATGTCATTAAAACATATATCATAGGCCTTTGCGACATTAGTTGCTGGCGAAAAAACAAAACAAAACAAAACAAACAAACAAACAGAAAAACACAATAAAAACATGTAACCATGATTTGTAGGGAAGGTGGGTGAGGAATAGTTCCCAACATATTAAGTTTCATGCAGGCAGGGACCAAAATAAGGACTGAATAAGGGATAATGTTTCTGACAGGATAAGTCTTGACAGCGTGTTTAATACAATTTAAACAATGTAACATACCAACAAAAAAAAGAACATAAATATGACAAATTAAAGTGACCCCTCCCCCCCCCCTCGTCACTCGAATCTAAACTTGCCTAGTCCATCTCCCGACGTCAGTCCAGTAAATCAGATCCCATACCTTGTGTATGATATGATATTAACCACTGATATAGCATAGAAACCACTGATATAGCATAGAAAGCACTGATATAGCATAGAAACCACCACTGATATAGCATAGAAACCACTGATATAGCATAGAAACCACCACTGATATAGCATAGAAACCACTGATATAGCATAGAAAGGTTTGAGGTCTGAGATCTAGGTTTTTAGTCTGTTACAGCACAGACACTAACAATAGCCATAAATAAGTTTTCACGTCGAAATTCCACGATTCCAATAATAATTAACTTGTTTAAATGGTCGCAGCAATTAGAAATGTTTAAAGTAAACTAAATATATATCAAAATAATCGACATTTCCAACATTTTATTTATCCTTAAGTAACTTTCTGTTAAGAATATACAGATATACCAGCAATTAGAAACCGTTTTAGGGACGGACCCTTTAATCTTTGGGCAGGGGGACCTGGGCTTCTCTTTCCAACCAGGACTTTTTTTTCCTTTTATCTGAAGCTAATGATTTTTTTTCCTCCTTCAATTAATATGATGGACAGAAGTAGTTCTTTTATTTGTGTATCAACGAAATTAGAGAAGGAGTATTGTTTTTTTTTCCTTCAAAGTACTGAGAGCCGGATTATTTTAAAGAGCCACCCCCCTCAACCCCCAACCCGCCCCCCCCCCCCCCAAAAAAAAATGAAATGGGTGGGTTTCAATGGATGCTTATGGAGATTTGACCTTCCAAAATTCTGTCCATATATTTAGTGGTCTCCTCAAAATGACGAAATAAATGCAAAGTCAAAATATATATTTTCCAATAATATTTTCAATGACCCACAAGATAAGAAAAAATGTATACGAATTTCAAATTATCTATTCCAAATGAATAGAAGTCTATGGGATCTTACATGTGTGAGCTTTGATTTGCCACCTTCTTTGTGTAGACTGATAGATTAAGGCTTCAGCCATGCGCATACTTCGATTACGAAAACGTATTGGCGTACATTACCGGTAGCTAGCATAACAGTTTGTTGAATAGAAACTGGGTGTTGTAAACGATATGGTTACTCTTAATCGTAATTTGACTCTTACGTGGTAGATCGAGACGTATGATAATTTTCATTTATTATTTATATGTAGTATATTTAGACATTTTATAGTAAGGGACCATTTGTATAGATGTGTGCGAATGAATAATTGAAGTCTTATAAAAAAAAAATGGGTCTAGTCAAGCATTATTGTAATTTTATCGTTTCATTTTTTCTCCTTCTTGTACGTGTTTTTGATGATGATTTTGCAATCTACGACGTGTTCGGTCCTTTGACATGTACGTCGGACGTGTTTTTAAGAAATCATATTAATTGAAGGCCCCCCCCCCCCAAAAAAAAAAAAAAAAAAAAAAAATCTGCGGGATCATAGAATAGGCCTGATGCGCCCTTCTACTTGTCGTAAAATATGACTAATGGAGGCAATCTTTTTTGTATAATTGTCGTAAAATGGGGGAGCTCTACAGATAATACATCCTTCTGAGTGAGTGACAGGTGTAAGATGAAGTATTTTGAATTTGCAACATGCACAATGGAGAGAATGTTGGCATACCTCTATGTTACTTTCATGTACTGTGGCTGAAATTTATTTACATATTGTACTTGTGGAAACTGGACATGATCTAAGCACACAGCGGACAAAATGGCCGCTCCAAAGTACTCGAAAAATCAGCCTGAATTAGTCAAAAGTGCACTATTTTCAGCAGTTATTAAAATAGGGAAACAAATTTTGCCAGAGCAGACAATACCAGCCTCTGAAAGTACTATGAATGAATTAAAAAATATCCAAAAAGTAAAAAAAGTTATCGGCTCTTTTTTTTTTATTTACCTTTGAAGTCCAGGAAGTGAAAATGACCAAGCGGAGCTAGCAGTTTTTTGAGAGGTGCACATCTTAAGTAAGACCAAGCTGTATACTCTATAACCCAAATTTCACCCATCAATCATACATCAAAATAAAGGGAATTCAAAGTTCTTTTAACAATACCTAAGATATACAAGGTCTTTTTTAAATAGCCAGGACAGCCAGTGAGGAAACCCTGGCTAATTCTTTTTATTTATATTTCTAACCCTATGCAAAGTACGAAACTGGAGAGCGCCACCTTAAAATAAATATGAAAATTTGTGCAATTGCTTTTCTCTTTCTCATATAATTATGTATGCATTTCTCAACAAAATGGTATATTAACATTGATGTTATGCATAAAAATAAGCTAATTATGCCTATTTTGCTCTTGCTTACACAATATGCCTTGTGGCAGTATTTTGTGTGCAATGACCTCAATTATGGGAAAATTAGAAGTCTTAGAACATAGGAGTAAAGTCAACTTAAATTTAAAACTGTTGTATTAAGTCTAAGAAAAATATAGCAAAAATGTTTCTTTTCATTCGGTTGTAATAAAATTCTGGAAAATAATGATAATAAAGCAGATTCGCTTTCTTCCATATACTAGTGTTTGACCTTTGACCTCTGTGAACCTGAACTCTTCCATCCCTGTTCAGTCTGTAAATTTTATTAGTGACATCTCATGAATAATTGTGGCAAGTTTCATGTTCCTGTCTTTACCAAAACATTGGTTGCTATTGTTGAGAAAATGCAAGGTGTAGTATTAAAAAAGCCCACTTTTCATCATGGGGGGGGGCGGGGGGGGCTGGGCTTGTGTGGGACTTTGCTACAAATGAATACTGTTCTGTGGGAAAATACATGAGAATTATTCAAAAGGACTGTTTAGATGCTTGCGTCTTAAATGTTTCAGCTATACAACCAAAATTAAATCATATAATAATAATGCATATGTTGTATATATGGGGGCGCTCTACAGATAATACATGCTTCTGAGTGAGTGACAGGTGTAAGATGAAGTATTTTGAATTTGCAACATGCACAATGGAGAGAATGTTGGCATACCTCTATGTTACTTTCATGTACTGTGGCTGAAATTTCTTTACATATTGTACTTGTGGAAACTTTAAATTTCTAACCCTATGCAAAGTACGAAACTGGAGAACGCCACCTAATGGAGGGAATCTTTTTTGTCTACTTGTCGTAAAATATGACTAATGGAGGCAATCTTTTTTGTCTGCTTGTCGTAAAATATGACTAATGGAGGCAATCTTTTATGTCTACTTGTCGTAAAATATGACTAATGGAGGCAATCTTTTTTGTCTACTTGTCGTAAAATATGACTAATGGAGGCAATCTTTTTTGTCTACTTGTCGTAAAATATGACTAAGGTGGCGCTCTCCAGTTTCGTACTTTGCATAGGGTTAGAAATTTAAAGAAACAGAATTACCCAGGGTTTCCTCACTGGCTGTTCTGGCTATTTAAAAAAGACCTTGTATATTTTAGGCATCGTTAAAAGAACTTTGAATTCCCTTTATTTTGGTGTATGATTGATGGGTGAAATTTGGGTTATAGAGTATACAGCTTGGTCTTACTTAAGATGTGCACCTCTCAAAAAACTGCTAGCTCCGCTTAGTCATTTTCACTTCCTGGACTTCAAAGGTAAATAAAAAAAAAAGAGCCGATAACTTTTTTTACTTTTTAGATATTTTGTAATTTATTCATAGTACTTTCAGAGGCTGGTATTGTCTGCTCTGGCAAAATTTGTTTCCCTATTATAATAACTCCTGAAAATAGTGCACTTTTGACTAATTCAGGCTGATTTTTAGAGTACTTTAGAGCGGCCATTTTGTCTGCTGTGTGCTTAGATCATGTCCAGTTTCCACAAGTACAATATGTAAAGAAATTTCAGCCACAGTACATGAAAGTAACATAGAGGTATGCCAACATTCTCTCCATTGTGCATGTTGCAAATGCAAAATACTTCATCTTACACCTGTCACTCTCTCAGAAGCATGTATTATCTGTAGAGCGCCCCCTAATGGAGGCAGTCTTTTTTGTCTACTTGTCGTAAAATATGACTAATGGAGGCAGTCTTTTTTGTCTACTTGTCGTAAAATATGACTAATGGAGGCAATCTTTTTTGTCTACTTCTTGTAAAATATGACTAATGGAGGCAGTCTTTTTTGACTACTTGTCGTAAAATATGACTAATGGAGGCAATCTTTTTTGCCATGTGTTGTATTCTTGTGGTAATGTTCCTGCTGTGAAAGTCTTGGATTTTTTCTTCAAAAAGTGGGCTTTATATACAAATTTGCTTTCTAAGGCTTGTTCCCTTTTTTGGCACTGTCTTTTGTTGTATAACTTTTTGGCATACCTGAACTTAAACGACACATACATACACAGATATATATACACTCCGTTATAAGTAGATTTATAAAGAACCTTTATATACTCATTGTATCGGTTAGTAACCCTATATACAAAGTTATTGATCGAGATTTTATTTCCTATTTTAAAAAGTAAGTCAGTCGGTCAGTCATACATGCATTTATACATACATGCATGCATACATACATTATGAGGTACAACTAAAGTTCTCGATTTTTCTTGTTTCCTTTTACAGGTATATTTGTTTCAAGAGTTATACGTCTGTTGCTAAGTATGTATTATTTAAGAAAAGTGTTTGTATTAGAAATGAAACCTCATTGATAATAATCCACATTTATCATGAAGCAAGAAAGATACATAATGCTACCATCTGTATACAATTTCCTTTTTTGTGTTTTTTGTATTATTTTTTTTTTTTTGTTTTCTTTTAAATTTGTTGAAAATGTTTCAGTGCGAAATTTAGTATATGAGAAGTACTGTGCTATGGTTTCCAGATTTCATATATATATATATGTGTGTGTGTGTGTGTGTGTGTGTGTGTGTGTGTGTGTGTTATGTTTAATGCTAGTTTCGTATTATCGCATCTGCATATCAATCGCCTGAAGGAGGAATAATTATAACAGTTATCTCAAATATATTCCAAAAACGTACAAAAGAATCCTTGTCTTCACTATCTCAAAGGAAATGTTAAGAATTTAACAATATATACCATGTGTACTTAATTGTTTGTATCATTACTAGCACCTAGCAGATGTTTATAGAATGCCAGTGTTATACTAAGCTCAATGTTAACAGTTCTGATATATCTAAAGATATATTTATATGGTTGTACATAATCAGATGTTCCATTTTGTAAATACCTTAGTTAACGCAGCATTCCTCTTTTAGTTTGTAAATGATTCTATGTTGTGTTATCCTGAATTTGATAAGCCAGCTTTTCGTAAGATCTTCGGACTGTTTGGCTCTTACGTTTTAGATTGTTAGCATGTCCGACTTATGCGTCGAATGTTTGGCTCTTAAGTCGACGATTGTTAACATTTCTGGCATATACGTCGACTCTCGTTATCTGTATTTTACCCCGGTTTCCTGAGCGCTGCCATTAACCAATCACGTGATGCGTCAGCCATGACGATAGTGAAATGAACATTAGATACCGCACGTGCCGCGATCAAAACAATACCAGTCTTTTTGTTTAAATTTCATCTTTGCTCGTTTTCTCTTAAAAATTGACATGGATAGCGATGGAAAATATCAAAAAGGTGGAGGTAGTTCATGTTCCGTTAATGGATGTTCAGATAATAGTCGCAAACACAATTTATGGAAGAAATCAATGCGTGAAATACACGGACAAGTGCATGAAGACTGTGCGTGTTTGGTTCCAATTAAATTTCAGTCTTTGCCGTCAGATGGGCATGCAAGATTTTCAATTCTTGGATTAAAACCTTAGCAGATAAGTTGAAATCACTGATAATATGACTTCCAAGAAAAATAATTAGAGTTTATTGGAAGGAATATTTCAGAGAAAACTACCCCGCACTACATGTATTATTGACTGTGCAAAAATATTTATTCAGAGGCCAACTAATATCAGATCTTAAAAGTAGAGGTGAGAATTACGGCGATTATAAATAGCACAACACTGCCAAATATATGATAGGAATATCTCCACATGGGCAAATTATGTTTATTTCCAAGGCATTTGGTGGACGGGCAAGTGATAACTTCATAGTTGAAAAAAAAGAGGATTTTGAAATTACCTTCTCTCTGGAGTGTTGTTCATCTTGATATGTAGCTAACATTGTTTTGTGGGAAGGACTAGTGAAGATTCAGCAGGACTAGTCAATTTCGCAATCTACTAGTCCTTCTTGCTGTAGGGAAATTTATGTTATATTCTAGGCCCGAAGAAACTCATATTTTTTCTTACGAGTTAATGTTTTTTCACTTGACTAAAGGTGAAACTTGGAACCGACACATAAAATGACTAAATATTATTTTCCCAAATCTGTAATTAAAATAAATGACACACTCATTAACACCATAACATGATTAAGAAATCAGAATCAACATAAAACTATAATTATATAAATTTATAATCACTGACACATACATGTTTTGAAAATTTTACTGAAACAATGAACGATCTACTTCAATTATGCGTGACATTATTTTCTCTGCATAAAATGTACGTAGTTTTGTAACATGGCCATTAACACCATTTTCATCATACTTTACATTCACAAACTTGTGGTTATCTGCACTTAGCCATACAAGAATTTTACATTTCCTAGGACCGGTGCAAAACATTGTCATCTGTATTTGCATATAGAACCCTCTATTCCCTTTCTTCTTAATAATCAGACTGTCATTCCCACTCTTTTGGACATCATATTTCTTGTTTGAAAAAAAGTTCATCCAATGTTGTCCAGTTAGCAGGCATTGGACTTTTAATTTCAAGCAGCATGTCTTCATTTAAAATTCCATCTGGGCTCGCTGACAACCAGTTTTCCTACATATAGACATACACTCCTTTTTCAAAAACAGAATATCCATTAGAATTTAAATATTGTTTTGCTGACACTTCACTTTGAAGTCCGTGGTTTGTGAATTTATTTCCTACAAATCTGGAATGTAAATGTTCCCTTATAAAATGTGTGCAATCAGTTGCATGAATCCTTTATGGTATTTTTACGCACTTGCTTTGTTTACAATCTATTTCACTAGTGATATGGTGGACGTTACTGCTATTTTTTGCTTTGTAAAGTAATTTTTATCTTTGGGTATTTTGTATTATGGGCCGGTGGCAAGCAATATTAAATAAGCTTTCTGTTCTGTACAGCTATTATTCAACATAAAACCTCGCGATCATGCATCCAGGCCCAAATTCCGATCAATCATTAAGGAAAAATATCCCCATGACTCAAAATGTTTCCACCATATAATGTGTAAACCTTGTCAAATGATGACACAGTAATCAAAGCTAAACCTAAAATGCGTGGCATATAGAGTGTGTCTGATCAAAGTTCCCCACACTGAATGGACCATTTTTTAAATTTTACGGCAGAAACGAATTGTCTCCAATTTCAATAGATTGATGTTTCGGCTAGTTGTCATTACGTACATGTTTTATAAAGTAACGATTCGCATACAAAATGTCGGGAAAAATGTTAAGCCTCTCTCTCTCTCTCTCTCTCTCTCTCTCTCTCTCTCTCTCTCTCTCTCTATATATATATATATATATATATATATATATATACACACACACAGATGTTGCTCTCTAGTATTCACTGATATGTTTCCACTGTACGGGTTGTTATTAATAGATAGGTCAGTTAAGGATATGCACATAATTGCGTCCTGTGTAAATTATGAAATATTCACTCCTTTGAAACGTTGTAAAGTGAGCTATCATATATATATATATATATATATATATATATATATATATATATATATATATATATATATATATATCTTCCTCTGCCTTTCTTCGTGGACGTTTTAGTCAGGAATACAAGGGGAAAATATAATTTCCTTTTATGTTCAAGTAGACGGCATATACTTTATCATATGAAGAACATAATTTTCTTAAAGTATTTACATCAGGAAGCAAGAGTTGTGAAAAAAACTATCCTTTATATGCATAAATCAAAGTATTAGGGGGAGAACCGACAACGAGACATATGTATAACCTCTAATCGTTAAACAAAATGTTTGAATTTCCCAACTTAAAACAAATATAATGATTTCAAGTTCAAAAATACAAATTGCCTCTGACTGAACACTGACCATAAGCACTGACCAGTCAAATGTTTTAAGTCTACAACTGAAATGTGGGAACATTTGCTGAAACTAGAGCCGGGAATCAAACCTAGACCTCGGAGGTGCAACCCATTTTCGCATCTTTACGTGTATGTATGTATGTATGTATGTATGTATGTATGTATGTATGTATGTATGTATGTATGTATGTATGTATGTATGTATGTATAATATACAATAAAGGTTAATATTGAAGAAGCGCAAATATAAAGTTTAATATGATGCTTACTGTAATATCTATGAAATATGAGACGAATCCGAGAAAATTTGGTCTACATACAGAAATATACTAAAATAAACTTAAATATTGATGTAAATTTGATGGTAATGAACTTCATTACATATAAAGGTAACATAGATATGACATCTATGCGCTTATTCTGTACATGTAAAAGTCGGACTGACGGACGAAAGACGAACAATATAGCATAGTATCAAATAACCCAGTAAACTGATAGATCCGGGAAGAAAATAGAGGAAAGTGTGCAACTTAATTTTCTTCTTCAAAATTCAAATGTATGTACTATCTTAAGCCACCAGGGTTACTTGAATAAGACCTATGTCCAGATGTATTCCATTGATAGCATTCAAATTCCTCCGTCGCTCACTTCATGGAGACGGAAGTAGAATATTGATATCCTATAATCCTTGATTCAAATGTCTTTATCTTATACCGTATGGTCCCTATAAAACATGGAATGATTTCACTAGTTGTTTATTACGGCATATCAGCACATGAAAGGCGTTATTGTGCTGTAGCAATCAGAGGAAAGTGCCTAGCCCAAGGACACACCGTGGCGGCTGAACCGGAGTCCAGCATGATAATCACTGAACCACCTCGACTTCTCTAATCTTAATTTTTGAGAAATGTTTAAGACTTTTACGGAGTGATAATATAAGTTTCGGGAAAAATCTTACTGAGTTCACGTGTGCATAATAATTCCCTTACCGCTTTTGCAATAAAGCCTTTCATGTGTTGATGATGAGTTCAAGTGTGTAGAAAGTGATTTGCCAACTACAAGAGTTACGGTTCTTATGAGCAGTTATCAAAAATTATTTCCCTTCCAGAAACACCAACTCTGTCATGTCCTTTCACAACACAAATAAAACTGTAATTTTAAGACTTCACTTTCATCTTACATTGTCCAATTTGAAAACATATTACAATCAGAATAACATCTGGATTGCCATTAACGTCAATGACAAGTTGCTTTTTGAAAATTTTATCACGAAATTTGCTTAGTCAAAGAGCAAAATCATTTTTTGTCCCATTGTCATTCGTACGATACAGGCGTCTCTCATGCATATCATCATAGGTGTGCCATAATTATTTATACGCTAATAATTATGTCGTGCTCATTTGCATACTCATACGTATGTCATACTCATGTGTACGCTCATATGTATGCCATACGCAAGCGTATGCCATTAAATATACGGTACTCATTTGGATGCTCAGTAGTATGTCTTTGGATGCTCGTACGTACTTCATACTAATTTGTATGCTCATAGGAATGTCATACGCAAGTGTATGCTAATAAATATACGGTACTCATTTGGATGCTCATGAGTATGGCATGTGGATGCTCATACGTATTGTAACACGCACAGGGGTTCCTCTACAGAGCGAATCAAACACCTGCGTGAGGTCGGGCTGGAAGTCCCTTGTTTTCCCCTATTTCCAAGGACTTCCCGATAACATTCGTTGTCAACTGGAAGTTCTCGCAACGCGTCCAGACTATAATAGCTACAATTTTTCCCTAATCAATCAATAAATGACGACATTATCACAACTACAACTTCACATTTGCATGGCTTTTCTTCACATTTGCGTAGCTTTTCCTTGTTAGTATTGCCGTGGCATGAAGCATACATAACACAATTCAAACACCCAATGCAGGGAAATACTAAAACTGCATCAATAGAATCTTGTCTCTGTTTATTTTTAGGTACAGATAGGATAAGCTCTAAATATAATTCTTTACTAACATTTCACTTTTCATTATTAACCAATTATGGACCACCAAACCCGTATATTCTCTATTGTATCAAACCCATTTCTAGACTGGTTCACAGTTGTTCTTACGAAACCAGTTCATGTCACTGACAAGTCTCTTAACAACTCTTAAGTATGACGTCTGTTCCTAGAAATTGGCTAATTACTCGGGCTGGGAAATATTTTCCCAACACCGACTTCCCATAATCAAACAACTAATCACTAAAATCTAACGAACCTATATATGGAGACGTAAATACAAATGGAACATACCCAAATTTATTACAGTATTTCATACTCAGTTGTATGCTCATAGGCGTGTCATACGCAAGTGTATGCTATTAAATATACGGTACTCATTTGGATGCGCATGAGCATGTCATACTTATTTGTATGCTCATAAAAATACCATGCTTCTTTCTATGATCCTAACTATAAGATGTTCGTTTTATGCTCATAAGTATGTCATACTCATTTATATGCTTAAACATACACCATTCATGCTTACGTGTATGTTCGTGAGTGTACCATACTCATTTATATGTTCATAAGTATGCCGCGTTGATTTGCATGCTCAAATTTGTGCCATTTGTTTTGGGTTTCCAAACAGCAAACCCAGCTGTGGAAATAAAAGGTATTATTGACGACGATGATCATGAGGAATAGACTTCAGAAGAGTGTGAGGATAAAATACGTTGATATGTAGCTTCATTTGATGCATTATGGAAACGAAATTATGTCCTCATTTTTTCAGTAAAGAAATTAATGCATTCGACACAAAATTGTAAATGTTCGGATTAAAGGTGTAAGTAAACGACTAATGTCGGGCAGATAGACGGACGAATGACTAAGAGTCATAGAATTATATTAGTTCGGAGTAGTTCCCAATCTAAACGAATGAAGGATTAAAAAGTGGTAATTTCAAATTTAATCAAATTATATTTCAAATTTAATCAAATTATTTTAGCCAGATGGATAACAGAAAAGACACCCTGGTCTACATATCATTTGCATTTATATATGTAAAATTCCGTCGTTGCTCGCTTCATGGAGAGAGAAGTAATGTTTTTAATATTGATATCGTACAATGTTTGATTCCAATACTCTTATCTTGAATAATCGTATAACATGGTCTGTGGACCACACAAGGAACGGTCAAACGACATGCATTGAATAAGCTGTCTTATAACACGGTCTGTGGACCACATAAGGAACGGTCAAACGACATGCGCTGAATAAGCTGTCGTATAACATGGTCTGTGGACCACATAGGGAACAGTAAAAAAACATGCGTATAAAATCCAATCTTGATTGAAAGTACCTGGTGATTAAAAAATTGTAGGGACATTCGCTAAATCTAAATTCTAGGGGATAGCAACTGTCCAACAGAGGGATTGCAATAAAACATTTTAAGACTTTGTTTTCTTTGTTTGATATTTCAATGTATTTTAAATGGATCATACAAATGTATCATGTATATACGTAGTCTATGCATAAACGTAATAACTATTTCTATACTAATAAATGATGAATCAAATATCAGGAAACAAAGAAGAAGAAGAAGAAGAACAAATAATAATAATAATAATAATAATAATAATAATAATAATAATAATAATAATAATAATACCACCACCACAAATAACACCAACGACAACGACAAAAACAACAACAACAAATGCAATGATTTGCCTCTTTGCTATTTTTTTCCTATTATATTTGTAAAATTTTAAAGAAAAATAAAACAGTCTAACCAATAAAAGCTTACCTATCTGTCGAGGGGATCTAGTCCTATATTGCTCCTCTGTATCACCAGTGGAATTTGTACCCTGTAAGGGCAGATAAAACAGTGCGCTTGTACTAGCCGTACTTGATCCAGTTAAACAGTTAAATGTAATGTTTGTACCAGAGATAAAAAGAAAAAACTTGCATAACAACACGGTTATATATAAAAAAAATGCAGAACGTGACGTGCGTCAGATCAATGCATATATTCCACAATTATTTGATTTGCTAATAGTGAACGGCTTGAACACGAACACACACACACACACAAACTTATCCTTCACTGTCCAGAATAGAGACTTCAAGCACTAAAATACATTTGGAAGTATTTTAAAGATGTGAACAACAATTTTATAATCTCGATCAACCTTATTGATATGGGGCTTGAGGGTGGGAATAGAGAGACGAGAAAGTGGGCATAACTACTGCTATTTCCGCAGGGACATATTAATTTACAGCACATTGATTTTTTTTTTTTTTTTTTTTTTTTTTTTTTACAAATCTAGCAATTAGTGTTGGAAAATGTAAGTAAATTAACTCTCAATTTTTCGGAATAGATATGCACTTTACACGATTCTACATGCGTGTACACAGTAGTGTACGAGTACTATCATCAAATAGTGAGAGGATACTGCACATGCTTATCATTTCTTGTACATTTTGATGAATAATAGTAAATAGTTTAATGTTATATATTTTTCTGATTGTATGTTTGATTTATTTTACGAATCACAACACCATATTGTAAAACATCCCGTATTAACAAGAAGATAATGTCCACACCATTCTCTGGGATCGTAGCGGGGATGGAGGTGTGGGTTGGAAGAGTTGAACTGCTTTAACGTGCTGAATGACGGTATAAAGCGTAATCTGGAACCAACATACCATGTGTGTGTTAGTCCCGATACTATGTGTATATTAGTGGCAGGCGATAGAATGATAAGCACAAGCAATATATAGCTTTAAATATCCTACCGTCATTTATTTATTGATTAATTGATTATTTATTGATAAACTGGTTGCATGCGAAGAACTGTTTGTGATTTTATATAAATACGGGTTGTTGTTATTCGTTTCCTGTTTTTTTTTTTTTTTTTTTTTTTTTGCATCATTTAATTATTTATTCGTTTATTTAGTTATTTTTAGTTATTTATGTATTTATTTATTTATTTGCTTATTTATTTATCATACATTTCTTAAAAATGAAGGTTATTACTCAAGATGACTCAATGATAAGGCTTTTTAAATTATTTTCTTGTTCGACATTAATTTTGTACTGTTAATTTTACCTCTTAAACTTATTTGCTTTGCCGATTTTCTTGATCACTAATCAGACTTACTTTATATTTATTTAATTTATGTTATATTTATCATTCCTATTTAAAAAGACTATCTGAGACACTGGGGATCTTTGTGTTGGGCATTACCCCGCAGACGTTTTTCGACTCCGCCTTCGAAAAGACCATTATTTTCAGATTGCAAAAATGCTCATCATG
The DNA here is from genome assembly GCA_029931535.1 of Margaritifera margaritifera. Classification (NCBI taxonomy): domain Eukaryota; kingdom Metazoa; phylum Mollusca; class Bivalvia; order Unionida; family Margaritiferidae; genus Margaritifera; species Margaritifera margaritifera. The sequence continues at coordinate 2,374,604 of JAQPZY010001433.1, read as the reverse complement.
TTATGGCAATAAATATAAGCATCTTTAAGACTTTCTTCAATCACTCAAAGATGAGTCAAGTGTTTGAAAAACCCGAGTGTAAACTCGACAAAAGTGTACAAAACACAACAAAGTTAGAACAAATAAGAATGAGAAATACCGCATATAGTATATCTGAGTTGGAGAGGATCAATTCTGAAATATCGTATGCAGAATTTTTCAAGAGATATTTGCTCGAAAATCGTCCATGCATTCTGTCGTCAAGCTTTACAGATTCTTGGAAAAGTAGAAAAGAATGGGTAGATGATACAGGAGCCCCCAATCTCTTGTTTCTGGCAGAAAATTTTGGTACAGTGTTTTTTTTATCTCCAAAGCGCGGAGATATTGAGATACAGTCCGTCCATATGTACGTGTGTAAGTGACTGACCATTTAAGGGGGGGGGGGGGGGCGGAATTGCAGAGATTATCTCTCCGACCAAGAGATTTTTTTCTTTTATCACTTAAAAAAAAAAAAAAAGTCAAATGATGGATTTAATACAAATGAATGCAAGAGAATATTTTAAAAACTTTTTGCTGTCCGGAAATTTAAAAAAAAAAAAAAAAACCCAGGGCCACCACCCCTGAAAATTAAATGGTCGGTCGCTACTCCTCTTGTACACTGTTAAAGCTAGACACATACAGTTTGGGTCAGTGATAGTCATATGGGTGTACATTGTCCCAACAATTTTGAAATCTTGATTTTGCTCCTGGGGTAGGGCTAAACAGTATGGGTGATTCTACATACATTTCAAATAACTCCTGAGATTGAAGTCAGAGTATTGGCATGTATGATCAGTGATCCAAACATCAACACATATCTGACTGGGACCACTGGGTCATGCCCTGTAGTCTTTCCAGACCATCCAGGAACAGAGTCCCTGGGTCATAACATAGGAACTATTAAGATACTGACCCAATAGCAATATATACACAGATTGGGTATTAAAAGACAAATTTATACATGCAACATACACTGACCATGGTGTCCATCCCTATCCCCTAGGGACTTGGCCCCTGGTTGGAAACTATTGAGGCCACTGCACCCATATAACCATATAAAGACTCACTGAGCATGAAAAGACACATTTATACATGAAGCTGACATTGATCCTGGCGTCTATCTCTACCCCCAGTATCTGGTTCATGACTGGGAACTATTGAGACCCCCACCAATATAACCATATAAATATTCACTAGACAAATTTATACATGAAACTGACATTAGCCCCAAGATCCATCCCTACCTTAAAACACATCCCCTTGATGGGTCATAACTTGGAAACTATTGAGATCCCAACCCAATAACCATATAAACTCTGAGCTTGAAAGGATACATTTATACATGCAGCTGACACTGGCCCTAGGGTCCATCCTCACCACCCAAGTGACTTTGCCCCAAGGTCTTTTAGCTTGGAAACTATAGATGCAAACACCCATCAGGATCCTATGAAACTTTTGGGTGGAGGTCAAAATGGGGAATCACTGAGTTATGTGATTTACAAACACAGATATCTATTTGGTTTGGATTATTTTAGCTTCCAGAAAATATGCTAAATGTCTGCATTATTAAATACACTCCCATGGGCACATATAAAATGAAAGTAAAATGTTAATGTCTCTCTCTCTGTTTGAAAAAAAATGTGATCCTCCTGAGATCATGCCAGTCATTTCTTGGGTAGTGTTGTAGAACTCCTACACTGGTCAAGGTAGAGACTTTAGACACTGAGATTTGGCTTGAAAATTTACAAGTTTGACCCCTGGGACAGGGTAATGTGGCAGTTATCTCCTTTAATTCACTTATTATATATCAAAATTATCATGAGCATGTTATTTTCAAGACTTGAATGATTCCAAGAAGCTTGCAAAAATGTTATTCATGTTAAAAGCAAAGTAGTTAAAGAATATGCATAGAATTAGAAACTGGTAGAAATTGTAAGCCATATGTTTGTTAAATTTCATGAAGTAGGTAAATTTAAATGACACCAAAAAAAAAATTTTTTCAAAATATTTTTTAAAAATTCTTTACCAGGTAGAGCTATTGTTCCAGTAGCTGACTGTGGAAAGGAAGAGTACTCGTCACATCCCAAGGAAACCATGACTCTGACTTCTTACATAGAGTATCTTAGAAACAACAGAGAAAAGGGTCGAAACAATGATAAGTGCCTGTATCTGAAAGACTGGCACTTTACAAAGTAAGGACTCAACTATAGTAAAACATTTTTTAAAATATTTAAAAAATGGTTAGAACAAAATTACAAATGTAAAAAAAATCAAATAAACCAACTAAATCTTGTCAACATTCTTAGTGTTAGTGATTTTAAACAAATGTGTTCTACAGATTTTTATTTTAAACTGTAGTAAAAATTAAACCAGTTTTAGTCAGCCTAGAGTTACCTTGAACTAATTATGTAAAACAATGAAAAATGCTTGGTTAGGTATAATAATGATATTTGGATTAACATCATTTGTCATGGATACTGACATGTATGAAGATTGGTTAGGGATAATGTAATTAGTTGAATAAAAACTCAAAGGGTGTGTTGCTCAAAATGTCAGGGCTTTGTGGATGATTTGATAATAAGTCTGGATAATAAATGCAAAAAGGTATGTGCATGTGTTTGCTACTTTGCAAAAATGTAATATGTTTTAAGATAACTACTTGGACATATAAATAACACAAAAAAAATAAGTTTAGAAGCTCTTTATAATCAGTTGTTATGTATGATGTTTACATACGTAACTTTTTTCCATGTAAGTTGTATGGTTATTTGAAAATACACACTTAACTTTTGTCAAGTTGTTTACGTAGTATTTTCACAGGCATTTCACAATTAGACATTTGTAACATATGTCAAGTAGGCTAGTATTTTTCCATTAAAACTACTGATATTGTGATGTGACATAGGTCATGTAGGCATGTGTATTTATATATAGATTTTGGTAAACAAATTCATTCCTGTTCTAGAATTTTGGTTCTAAAAGATTAGTCTGTAAGAAATGTATTTTAGTTGTGTTGTTGGAACCAGATATAATTTGAGAGGAATTGTTTATTTACAATATTCATTGGAAATATTAAAGTGCTCATCGATTTTTAGATTAATACATGCTTTTGGGATTTATTTGAACTCATTCAAATACATTCTGGATTACATCTTTGGGTTACATCAGGACATTCAAGGCTATTGGAATTCATTCGAAACATTCTATTATTTTGGACTTGTGATTCGGATATTTAGGATTATTTGGAATTTAACTCACAAATTGTAAGTGTCTTTTGAATTTTCACTTAAATTGTCTGGAAATAAATTGCTTGTTGATTTTACTTACATTGTTGGTTTCACTTTCTTTCTGTTACATATTTTTAAGACCTAGGGTCCTAACACAGTACATAACAATTATTTATTGACAAATAACCTTGCTAATATTTCAAAAATATTGTATATATTTTTTGTTACTTTTGAACCTAATGTGCACAAAGGGAGTTAATTCAGTGTAAAAGTCCAGTTATGGCTGTTCCATTTAACATGCATGGTACCCAGGGAAGGCAGTTTTTAAAAAATATATCCAAGGGTACTCTGATTACTCAAAGAGTTCATATGAAAATAATACAGAATTCTAAACTGCATCTATTGGTGACTACTCCATGTTGATAATGACTTCCCTGGGTCCAGAGTATTTCGCACTGGAACAGCCCTTAAGCCTTTTTCAGAATTTGGAGAATTATTTTATACAGTAATTCAAAAATTATATTTGTGCTTTTTATCAAGTTTATTTCAGTATTATTCAGATTTATTTTATATATCACATGTTCCATGAATGCCTCGATAGAATTAAATAGAAGTTTCTAAAGATGCAAGGTAGCATGTTGAAATAGACTTTACCATATCTGGATATTTGCTAGAGTTACTCATCTTGAATAACATTACAGCGGATGTATTTTCAATGAGTAAGTGGAAAAGTTGTTTGGGAGAACTCATGTATTGTCAAAATTTTGCAGCATATTAAAATCTGGTGTAAACTTTGTTTGTTCCCTAAGATGCTAAATTATCTTCTGTGTGTATTTAAACATTACAAAAGCAGTGCCATTTAAAAGCTGTTAACTTACATATGTTTTTATAAACTGTTTCACTGTTTATAATACTTCCATGAAACAAATTTAGATGCAGATTGCAATGAAATGTACTGTGTGAACTTTCCGTGCGTAGTTAGCAACTTTGCCATGTTTCTTCCAGTTGTCACAAGAATTGTACATACAGATTTCTCCATTGTCTCAAGAATTGTACATAAAGATTTCTCTGTTGTCACAAGAATTGTACATAAAGATTTCTCTGTTGTCACAAGAATTGTACATACAGATTTCTCCATTGTCACAAGAATTGTACATACAGATTTCTCCATTGTCACAAGAATTGTACATACAGATTTCTCCGTTGTCACAAGAATTGTACATACAGATTTCTCCATTGTCACAAGAATTGTACATACAGATTTCTCCGTTGTCACAAGAATTGTACATACAGATTTCTCCGTTGTCACAAGAATTGTACATACAGATTTCTCCGTTGTCACAAGAATTGTACATACAGATTTCTCCGTTGTCACAAGAATTGTACATACAGATTTCTCCGTTGTCACAAGAATTGTACATACAGATTTCTCCCTGGTCACAAGAATTGTACATACAGATTTATCCGTTGTCACAAGAATTGTACATACAGATTTTTCCGTTGTCACAAGAATTGTACATACAGATTTCTCTGTTGTCACAAGAATTGTACATACAGATTTCTTACTGAGCCATTACCATTAATTCCATTTGCTAAATTTGCTAAAGATTGCTAGTTTAGTTATATAACATAAAAATATGAATACCAGCGATATTTAAACAATGCTTTTGATACTTGCAGAGCTTTCCCGGACTATCAGGCATACGACACTCCCATGTACTTCCGCTCTGATTGGATGAATGAATTCTGGGATAGTCGAAACAATATAGATGATGATTACAGATTTGTTTATATTGGTCCCAAGGGGTCTTGGTAAGATAATGGTTTGTTTCAACATACATCAGTTTTATATTTTTATCCCCTCGCCCATTCATTCATGTGTTCCTGTATTTGTTTGTGTGTTCGTTCGTTTGTTCTTTCAAGTATCTTGAACTCTGTTTCACCCAGACTCATGATAATTGATATGTAGCTGCATCTCAAAGAGAGTAACTCAGCCATGGCAAAACTAGGTCACTGTGACCTAAATATCAGTTGAAAGTGCATGAAATATGGGTTACAATGATCTCGCTTTGGTATGGTTGAGTAACTCTCACCGAGATGCATCCACATAGCACTGGACATCTCAGATTAAAGGAGAATGTGTCACATACTAATTAGCACAACTATTTCTTTGAAACTGTGGTTATTCTCCTTGAAGAAAATCATGTTGATTGATAGAGAACTTTCAAGTATGTGGTGAAATTCTCACAAAAATTAGACAAGAGATGTTGAAGTTATAAAGATTTTGAAATTGTATATGTCATACACGGCCTGCATAGGTGACCCACTTGGCTCCTTATAGCCTGCTTGACTAATCCCACATGCTGAGAAAAATGGGCAAGGTAAACATTAAGCTGGGTGATTAGATTGGTTATAAGGTCATTGAAATTTATGATATGTGCTAGTTGATTCACAATTGCTGCATGAGGCCGAAAGGTTAATTTTTCTGAGTGTTGGTTAAATAGAGCCCAAGATATTGAGGGTTAAGGAATGAATAGCTGAAAATTCAAAAGTCGCTCAAGCCTGAAAATTGGGTAAGTGACCTACTTTTGGTATCGTTAGTAACTCATGTTGAGATGCATCTACATACTAGTTTTCCTGAGTGTAGGTGAAAGAGAGTCTAAAATACTGAGGGTGCAGATGAAAATATGAAAAAGTCACTCAAGTGTGAAATTTAGGTTTACTAGTGTTTACTTACTAGAAGATTGCAATAGACTATACATATCTTGTTCTCACAAATGGAATGAGACTATTACAATCCTTCCACTATATTGATATTTGTAAGTAATTCCTTATAAATTTATTCCAGCAAGATTTACTCCCCTTCGGTACTCTTCTTATAAACGAGGAATAACTTTATTATTTAAAAATGATTGTTGTCAAAATGTTTGTTTTATTGCTGTGAAAGGATTTTTTAACTTCGAAAATAGTTCAATAAATAGTTCAATAACTTATTAAATTTAATGTTGACCACTGTTGCTATCATGTTGTTTGTTGCTTGGCTTTTCCTTGTCTATTTAAAACTCAGTGTATGATATATGGGTAAACATTATGACGTTACAAATGAAAACATATTTGCATTCATCCAATCAGAGCAGCAGTTACATATATTACATATATACATAACGTACATTCGGGGTTATCTGGAACGCCAAAATCCACGTAAAATTGATTGATTTGAAATGGAATTAAGCTAATTAAATAAATTAATATGGAAAAGAAAGTGTAATCTCTTCCTTAATTCCTTCTAGCTGCACACAAAATTAAAGGCTTTGAGAATTGTTATAGTTGTAACATCACAAACAATCACAATTATCACAGTTATCAACTGCCTTATTTTTCATTCATTTATTATAATAACTAAATATTTCACAATGGTTGATCATTAGCAATCTGATGACATATATATTGGTGAAACAACAATACACTCATAATGTTCTAAATTATTGCAAGGGAAAAAAAAGTATAATTATTGTGACTGCAAGTTTCAGTGCTGGGACTGTAACTTTTTTCAGGGAAGCAGTCCTGGACTGCAACTTTCAAAATCCTGTGGAGAATCCTGTACATAGTGGGGCTGCCCAGTTGTCCAGATACGGACAAAGATTGCAAAATAAGTTGTCATACATGAAGCAAAACAGTTCACATTTCATTATATGAGTACACATAAAAAAACTGTCACAAGCATAGAATTTTTTAAAATATAGGGAGATACCTAAATTCAGTAATTTTTGTACACCATAAATATTTTAGTTAGCAAATGAAAATTCACATTGCAAAATGTTGGATTTTCAGAATCCATGAAAATGATGCAAAAATATCAAAACGTACAGTCACATTAAAAGCAGAACAAATATTTATGCTGTGAATTAATATTACATACTGGTATGTAATCCTTTCCTGTCATTGTATTCCTATTTCAGGACTCCATTGCATGCAGATGTGTTTCACTCTTTTAGCTGGTCAGCCAATATTTGTGGACGGAAAAAATGGATCTTCTTCCCACCAGGTACTTGTTACATGATATTATTCCTACAGGAACTGGTGATGATATCACTGATTCCACCACTTACACCATATATGATATTATTCCTACAGGAACTGGTGATGATATCATGGATTCCACCACTGACACCAAAAGTCACAGGGTATCCAGGTGCTCTTCCATATAAATCAGGGACCATCCTAGGGGGCGATTAGGGTGCAAAAGTCATTGTTTGGTGTCAGATTTTGCTCTTAATTATCAGAAAAGCAGTTTACAAGTCGCACTGAAATTTACGAAATCTTATCCAGGACCATTAATAGAATATGACTGCTCATGATTGCCATTGATTTTAAGAAAGTACAGGGTTTATTTTGCAGATAGAAATTGTCAGTTTACTGACCATATGCCTGATAAAACAGGGTTAATTACATCTGACATAACTAATTATTAAATTACTTGCAACATGGGATCAACTACTTGCTATTCCCTCCCCTCAGACTATGGAAGTCTACCTGTGTACACACAGAATTCTTCTGCAAAAAAACCCCCAAACTCCCAGCAGGAACGTATGGTTTGATCAACAAAAAGATTAAAATGCCATTTTAGATGAGAAATAAGACTTTCAGTAACAGTGGAAATAAATACTTTCATTTTATTTGTCCTCAATAAAATTGACAAACTTAACCTGCTAATCCCACAATGGGGCTTATCATTGCTTAAATGGTACAAGGGCAAAATCCAAAGTTAAACGAAATGCCACTTCCTGTTGTACTAAATATGGATCAAGACCAAGACTATGTTTTAAGTTGACAATGGGGAATAAGACTAGGGTAGAGTATCAGATAATATTGGTATTTTTTCATGATGTCCTTTACATGAGCATCAGTATGTTTTTTTATATTTTGATAAAAAAATATTTAAAAAATTGTAACAATATTAGCAACAACAACAGCTACTAATAATACAAATCTTGATGGAATGGTAAAAATTTGTCAATTTGAAATTTGCTGACTTCTCCCTGTTTTGGAAGTTGCTAGAAGTGACTTTTCCCTGTTTTGGGGAGCCAGGATGGTCTCTGATGAATGATGAGACAGTGCATTCTGCCAGTCTTGCTAGAAATTTTGCCCTGCTTTTCAGACACACCTCCCCATATCTTCACTCTTTATGATCAGGCAGACCCCCAGAAACCTTTTTCTTAGATGCCCATTGGTTGGAATGTGGTCCCACGGTGGGTGCCACAAGTCATAGAGGAGAAAATATTGGGGCGTGCCAGGGCTCGAATCTGAATCCCTTACAGAAACCAATGTTTCATCTAAGCCATCTGGGCAGATGTACCCTAACCATTCCTAGGACAATAGACCTGGAGCCATTACCCTGGGTCATGGTTCAAGATGTGTGTAGTTGGGATCATGTTTGTGGCACAATAAAAACTGAATCTTTTCAAATCCAGCCATATTTTATCTCACATAAAAGATTTTTCTGTTAAATTTTCATAAGATTTTACCCCACCACACAGATTGTGGAGGAAGGTATGGGCACCATTGAGGTTGTAGTCATTTTTCTTTGCAGGGATAACATCCTATATCAACAAAAGGATAATTTTATTTCCCAGTAAGAATGTATTGGTGGACAGTTGGGATGTGGGTGGGTGGGACTTCACAACTGGGATAGGTGGGTGGGACTTCACTGCAGACACTGCATGAAAATTTCTTTGTTAATTTATTTATTTTATGAGACTGACTTTCAAAAGTTTTTAAAATTTCACAAGATGTCTTGCTCTTCTTTTCATGCGTGTCTATGATGAAATGGTTACATATCTGATAAATTCATTTTGCCTTAAAATATATTAATGTAAATAATTTTTTTTAAATATACAAATTTTATTTTATTCTAGGTGAGGAAGCATTTCTTCAGGACAAATTTGGTCAGCTTGCCTATGATGTCACCTTCAGTGGACTTAAAGACCAATCAAAGTTCCCAAATTACTACAAACTTACTAGACAAATTGAGGTCATCCAAGAACAAGGGGAGATAATCTTTGTACCTAGTGGATGGCATCATCAAGTCTTCAATATGGTACGATTAGAACTGGTTGTCTCATGTTCAATCTTTATTTACAAAGGAAGTACTGGTTTGCAAACGGCTCATTATAGATACACATGAACCCTAGTAAACTTTTTCCATCTTTTCATTTGTCTTCCACAATTTTGACCTATAGCCACACGTCTATAAGAACAAAGGGTTGTTGTCCTTATTGTGTTCATTATTCTGAATCTTTTTTAAAAAAAGGCATAATCACTTTTTTTAAAAGCCCACATTTCTGTCTTTGGATCTTGCACCCACAAATGTTGATTTAAAAACTGATCGGTCTTGCTCAAATCTCTAATCCATTTGGCCATCAGTGATTACACCTAACAGATCAAAATCAATGTACAGTTTATGTGGCTGCAGGTGCTTGACATAGTCAGTAAATGTTATACTTTTTGTACTGAAGTATTAGGCACATTTGTATACTTATGTATCACTTTTCTAGTGGCAATGTTGCCATCAAACTTTTAAGACTTGTGATGATTATCTGCTGTGAAGCAATTGCCATTTTATGACTGTCAATGTCACATTTTTAATTTCATGTAATTTTTATAGCTCTAAAACAAATAGACATATTTTTGTTACAAAGAAGAAATGGTCTTATCTTGAATTCCTGGAAATTCCTTTTGGACAGTAGAGCATCAGTCCCTTCGAGGGACTCTTGTTATAGCATAGCAACAAATAGACATGTTTTGTAACCATTCATACAGTTCAGATGACCTGAAAGCTTCATTTATATATACAGTAAGTCGGTCAAGTTGTAGAACAGATTTGTCTTTTACAAGCAACTGTCCTTTGTATGTAAGTGGCCTTTAAGGCAGGTTTTACAGTAGAATGGGTAATGCAAATCCAATGTTTGGTTTACTATATACAGTACTCCCAAATCATAACTCTGTACATGGGAGACATATAGTATACTGCCTTGTAGTGAGACTGCCTTATGATGAAGTACAGTATACATACAGTATGCCATCATTATAACACTGTCCATGGGAGCTATAGGGTATACTGCCTTGTAGTGAGACTGCCTTATGATGAAGTACAGTATACATACAGTATGCCATCATTATAACACTGTCCATGGGAGTCATAGGGTATACTGCCTTGTAGTGAGACTGCCTTATGATGAAGTACAGTATACATACAGTATGCCATCATTATAACACTGTCCATGGGTGGAGCCATTGGGTATACTGCCTTGTAGTGAGACTGCCTTATGATGATGTACAGTATACATACAGTATGCCATCATTATAACACTGTCCATGGGAGCCATTGGGTATACTACCTTGTAGTGAGACTGCCTTATGATGAAGTACAGTATACATACAGTATGCCATCATTATAACACTGTCCATGGGAGCCATTGGGTATACTACCTTGTAGTGAGACTGCCTTATGATGAAGTACAGTATACATACAGTATGCCATCATTATAACACTGTCCATGGGAGCTATTGTGTATACTACCTTGTAGTGAGACTGCCTTATGATGAAGTACAGTATACATACAATATGCCATCATTATAACAATGTCCATGGGAGCTATTGGGTATACTACCTTGTAGTGAGACTGCCTTATGATGAAGTACAGTATACATACAGTATGCCATCATTATAACACTGCACATGGGAGCTATTGGGTATACTACCTTGTAGTGAGACTGCCTTATGATGAAGTACAGTATACATACAGTATGCCATCATTATAACACTGTCCATGGGAGCCATGGAGTATACCACCTTATAATGAGACTGCCTTATAATGAAGTACTGTATACATACAGTATGCCATCATTATAACACTGTCCATGGGAGCCATAGGGTATACCACCTTATAATGAGACTGCCTTATAATGAAATACATTATATAATATTCACTCATTATAGCACCAACCATGTGAGCCATGGATTATACCACCTTATATTGAGGCTGCCTTAAAATAAAGTACATTATATGACACTATCTCATTACAGTGCTGTCAATGGGACCCATAGAGTATACCACCTTATGGCACGACTGCCTTATAATGAAGTACATTATACATACAGTACTTGCACATTATAATGCCCTCCATAGAAGTCATAGAGTATACTGTCTTATAGTGAGACTGCCTTATAATGTATTATAATTTTCTTACAGTACTCCTTCATTATAATGTTGTCCATGTGAGCCAGAGTATACTCTCTTAATGTGAGATCACCTTACAATGAAGGTAATTATACATAGAATTTTACTACCACTTAATGAAATGGAATCCATAACCATACTTGCCTTTTAACATGAACCATGTTATAATGAAGGCCTTTTAATGAGGGAGTGCTATATGTTGAACAGGAGGACACAATTTCTATCAACCACAACTGGTTCAATGGTTGTAATGTGGACCTGTGTTGGGAGCATGTAAAGCAAAGTCTGGCAAGTGTAAAGAAGGAAATAGATGATTGCAGAGAAATGGAGGAATGGGAGGAACGATGTCAGGTAAAACATATTACACACATAGTGTATTCACCATGCCTGTGTTGTTGCTACAGAATTGTACTTGTTACACTGTGCAATTTCGGAGTGTCATGGTGTGGTTGGGCCAATGCATGCCATGCTGTGAAATAATATTTTACATTGTGATTGAGATAATAAGACAGGTTAAGCTACCACCTGCTAGGAGTCAAATACACAGTGTAATTTAGAAACTGGCCTCTTAGATTCCAATGGTGCCTGTGATAGATCTTGTTATGTAATTGTATGCTCTCATATGTGAGTGGAGTCCAACCAGTGCCTGAATTATACATTACACATTATATAAGGGACTGACCATTTAATTGCAAAGGGGGAAAGGGGCCTGGACTTATTTTAAGAAAAAAAATTCTGACCCCCAAATAGCTTGAAGAAAAATCTTGCTCATTTGTAGAAAATTATATTAGGTGAAAAAATAATAAATTATCCTGAGGTAAAGAAAAAAAAAAATTTTGGTTCGAAAGAAAACCATAAATGTCCGGTGGTCACGCTACCAGGTGAAGTGGGCAATTAAGTTTTTCCGAAAAAATGTAAACTTTGCATTCTTCTGTAAGGAAAGCAAAAATAACTTTGCCCCGTGACTTTTTAGATGTGCACTGAGTGACAGTAGTTTATTGCTTCTGAAATGCTTCCAGCCGAGTAGTGTTGGTATTCCCAAGCAAAATGTATTGCAGGGTTGATATCAATTGCACAGACAAAATAAACTATTACACATTCACAGGCATGTGTTTTCATAACTGATTGACTATTAAAACAGCGCTCATTAACGGAATGTACAAGTTTAATCAACAGGGAATATATGAACACACTTCCAAATATGGCCATGTTACTTAAGGTTTATGTGCCCTTCTTGGCCATTGCATTATGTATTCTGGCCATATGACTTCACATTAGCAGAAACTTTACATTGTAATTAATTCTAACTAATAGGAGTGCCTAGATTACATTATTGTAATTACAAATAGGTATAAATAGTTAATCAACGGCCTCTAGAACAAGCATTTAATTATTTTGTTAGTTTTTAAAACTTCAAAAAAATTGACAAAGTCCAAATGATTCACATTTAGTTTGATTTAACCTCCTAAACATGTAGTTGTAACGTTGAGGTTACAGATCATTAGTGATGGCAGTGGTTTGTATACAGATAAACACTATGGTGTGATGACACCTGAGCAGTTGCCCACATGTACATTTATAGAGGTTGTTTCAAACTAGTTAAGAATTGTTTTTGACTTTGTCATTTGCATTTTAGTATTATTGTAAATTTATTAACTATTAGGGGTGAAACGATACACCTGTGCTGTGTATCGATATGATTCACGATACACAGCCTACGATACAATACATTATCGATACACATATCAACTTGATGGTCTTTTCATCTTTAGAAGGTCTGTCAGTGGTAGGGTTGTGCTGTTTTATATGTGTTGACATATTGGTTGTATTTCTAGTATGCAGATTACAGACAGACGTAGATTTAGCATCTGTTCATATGCCATTTTCATCCTTGACAAGATTAAAAAAGTACATCCAAACAGACTACATATTAGTTGTTAGTGATTTTAATTCAATCATTTAGGCCATTTGAGGCTACTCCATTTGATTGGATCCAGGACTTGTCTTGGTAACCACATCCTTTTTTTTGCACTGCATGAATGCTTCTAAAACATCTTATTATCAATTTCATGTCTTCAATTAAATTTGAAAGACATGATGGTGTTATCTTCAACACAGAAGAAATAGTGCAATTTCCACCTACAAGGAAAATCTTATCTAGAGCAAGTCCAGGTGTGGGAGTGGAGATGACTAACAACCAAAATCTATCACATTGCAGGCACTCGTTTCTGTTAGTGAAAAGGAAAACTATTGACAATGCCCACTCCCCTTCTACACAAAATTAACAAACTAACACAAGGTGACAAACCTGCACGGTTTGAAATCTGCTTCCTTGCTGATTCTGTGCTAATTTTATTTATTCTGTTGGCACGTTTAGTCACTGATTACCTATATCAACATAAAAGGAAACATTTCAAACTTGTTCTCCATTTACGACTTTAGTAATTTACAAATCATTTAATAACCATTTTGAACAAAGTTTCTCTGTTGCTTTGTATCTACCTGGATCGAGTTTGGATGCCAATACTTCCGGTATGTCAGGCAGTGAATAAGCTGCGGTCAATTCTGATTGGTGGTTATTGTTTACCCTGAACTGCAACAAACAATAACCACCAATCAGAATTTAATGTAACATATTTCACTGAGCGACACACCGGAAGTGTAGCCTTTAAATTCGATCCATATGGACATTATATGAAGCAGCAGAGAAACTTCGCGTAAAAGTAGTTATTAAATGATCAGTAAAGTACTTAAATCATACATGGGGAACAAATTTGGAAAGTCTCCTTTACGTTGATATATATTATCAGTGGATGAACATGCTGATGGGATAAAATAATTGGCATGTAATCAGTGAAAGAGGGGGGGGGGGACACATTTCAAACCACGTAACCTTATGTTAATTTGCAAAAGGTGAGTGGGTGTTTTCAACAGGTTTTTTTCTCTTTTTTACTGACAAACATTAGTGCCCGTACCTGTGATGGCCATCTCTGATAAATTCTCAGTTTAAAGAATAAAAAGGCAAATGACTAACAATTATTCATAACTGCTGAAGATTAAAGTAACTTCTATGGGGTAAGTATCGTTTTGTATCGATTCTTCACCTCTTGTATCAATACGTATCGAAATGGAAAATGTATCGATGCGTCGATATATCGATGAATCATTTCACCCCTATTAACTATTAATGATATATAAATTTACAGATTTTGTGTACTTTAATTATCTTTGGTTTGTAAACTCATTAAAGTTAAGGTATTTACTTTTTGGGCATTCCTTGAGAATTTAAATTTTGATTGATCTCTGTATTAATCATTCCTATTTTTATTGCAAGCAATAAAACTTCTGGAGTTACAGATTTGCAGCGTTTATGTATATTATGCCCTGCCTAATGAATTTGGGGTTGGGGGGAGCGACAGGAATGGGTTCCATATATCTGTCTGTCAGCCTGGCCATCCATCTCACTTTTGTTTCCGAAGCACAACTCTAAAATTGTTCAAGATATCTCTATGAAATTTGGTACAAATATTAGATGTGGTCCAGATGTGCCTTTTGCTATTCACAGTTCTTCAGTTTCAGTACTTTTAAAACTGTTTTTGTGTATTTCTTTGTCCATCCATCATCCACACTTTCATTTCCAAAACAAAACTCCAAAACAATATATCTCAGAAAATTTGGTACATAGATTAGTTGTGTAGATGGTGTAAAATTTGGTACATATTTTAGTGGTGTAGATGGTTTAAATTTGGTACATAGATTAGTGGTGTAGATGTGCCTCTTGCTATTCACAATTCTTCAGTTGTTATATTTTTAGAGTTTGTATCCATTTGTTCATCCATCCATCCTTCCTTCACACTTCTGGAGCATAACTCCAAAATCATTTGTGTGTGTATATATATATATATATATATATATATATATATATATATATATATATATATATATATATATATATATATATATATATATATATATATATATATATATATATATATATATATATATATATATATATATATATAAATACAATTTTAGTCAGAAAGTAAAGTAGAAACTATGAATGAAAGTATCTGGATTAAAAGGGTCAGATAATTGTATGTTTGACTATATGTATGAGTAAGTAAGTAAGTAAGTAAGTATTAACATTTTGTAGACATTTGAAATGTTTTAAAAGCAAAAAAGTAAAAACAATAAAAGTATTATTTAATCGAATACTCAAATTCATAACTAAAGTGTAGATGTAAAATTGAATAAGAACTTAAATCTGCAAGCATAACATACCTTTTCTGTGAATGCACACATAGCACATAAAAAAAATAAATATTGTGTTTATTTCTGATTTCTGTTACTTTGTTGTTTCTTGGCATCGTGATCGGAAAATTAGTGTTATTTACATGTACATTGTAAATCTTGAGGGGGGACATAGTAGTACAGTGATCATCCTCTTGAATGGTCTCCCTGGCCTGGTCCCCCTCTTGAACGCCGACACCCACCCCGGACCAGTGGCCACCTGCTTTATACTGCCAGAATCCCTTGGCACCAACTAGTTTGTGTTCAGAAGTACCCCTTTAGGATGGATACCCCTCAAATGCAGCCAGGGGCTGGCATATTAGTACAAAAACTGTCACATTTCCCCCCTTGTGTGGCCATATTATGGGATTCACAGATAGAAATATCATGAATATTTGTTGATGTCTAAATTCAACATATTAACAAGTGTTGCAACATGCCAATACAGTACCTAACTTTAATCCATACAAAGAGGTAAGTAATTTGATTATCCTTACTGCTGTGTGTTATTTAGCCACGATGTCGTAGCCTTGACGTATGAGGTAGGGGCGCTAATACTAGTACTGTGTGTTCCTTAGCTGTTAGGTTTTGTCACATTGATAATTACTGGCTATTATTATCATTGATAATTATCAAGATGACATATGATAACCACTGAGAACCACATTCAGGGCTCAGGAAAAAGTTTCCCAAGCACTCGTCCCTGGGACGAGTGAGGTGCAAGTGTTACTTGTCCATGTTCTCGTTATACCCAACACAGTACACTTCTTCTCTACAATGCTTGCGCTCTTACTAAAGAAACACAGGTACTTGATGCAAGCTTGATACTAAAATGGGTCAAAACCATGAAAATAGCATGTTTTAATGTATGGCTCCTTAGATAACCGTATAATAAGAAACAAGGTTTGGAACTTGAGTGACTGCAGTTGCACACATACCCTTGATTTCTTTGTGGTATTCACATTAACAGTAAAATCTTTCAGTAATCTAGATGTCATAATTTCCTTTTCAATGAACTATCACACATCTTTATGAGTTAGATATGGCAGAAGTTAAGAGACAGAGAATGTCAAAATTGTATGATTTTCATCTGGTCAGACATTATTACGCTTGCCCCATATCACCAGTATTTTCAGGACTGTGCCACTTTATTAATTCATTGTCACACCAAAGTAAAGATAGACACCAGCAGATATTTTTATATAAGTATGCAATTATTTTTCACAAGAAAAATGTCAGTAACTTGCATTTGAAAGAAGAATTCCAACAGTCTCAATTTCCACCAACTTTTGTACTAAATGATCCATTTTCGTCAAACCTCCATTCTGGAGAACTACACAAAGGCACCATAAAAGGAAGATTGCTGATTGGGCACAAGAATTGGAATATTTCTAGGTCATTACCCCAACTAGATTTCAACCAGTTGGCTGTTGTCTCAATATTATCTGCTTTATAAATAGATTACAACAGTAGGCATTATGTGAGAATTGGCTGAGACACTTAAAATACTCATTTCAAATATAAGATGGCAACATTTTTCTTGTGAAAAGTAATTACATGCTTATAGAAATATCTACTGGCATCTTTGCTTTGACATGACAATGTATCAATAAAGCTTCAGTCTTGAAAATACCAGTGACCTGTGGCAATGGTAACATTGCCTGACCAGATGAAAATTCACACAAATCTTGACATTCTCTGTCTCGTAACTTTTTAGAGGTCTGACTCATAAAGATGTGTGATAGCTCATTGAAAGGCAATCTTTCTCCACATCAAAATGATACCTACATTACTGAAAATATGTGACTGTAAAAGCAAACACCATTAAGCAGTCGAGGGCTAAGTGTGAAACTGCAACATAATTTGTTCATAATATTTACCCATTTTAGTATCAAGCTTACATCAGTTACCTGTATAAAAAAAATGAAGTAATTTCCATTGCAACATGTTCTAGACTGACAACAAGTAGGCAAATTAGGCATAAGTTATTTATAATTGATGCATGACAAATGTTGATCAATGTTGAACTTCAGTGCTTGTTAAGGGTAGAAAATGCACTCAGATTTATTCTCAAGGTGTGAATTTGCATCTACTTGGCCCAGGGACAAGTACATAGTGAAGTTTTACTCGGCCCAACCAATTTTTACCCGGTTAGGACGAGTGGATGAGTGATTTTTTTGAGCCTTGCACATTATTGTTGAGCTTAAGCCAGTGTGACATCCGGTTGCCATAAAGTAAAATTGGTATGCTAGCTGTTGTGACTTCTCTCTCATAGGTTATAAAATGTATTTGAAAGGGTACGAGACTAAAACCAGTTGATCATGTGGCAAGCTCACTTTCTTTGTAAACACTGATCATTACATGTAATAACTACAAATTGTCAATGAAGGAATAAGTTATTGCAAAAAGTGCAAAATGTTGCCAGACATTCTCAGTTTAGAAGAAAAATGAAAGCAATTCAACTAACGAAAAGAGGGCGAGTTCTTTTATCACTGCTGAGAACTTTGATGTCAGAAAAACTGAAATAAACACCAGTTACACATTCTACAGTAGTGGGAATATTAAATGGATGGACAATGATAGTTACAGCCAGATGTTTGTATGCTGATTTTATTGACAAGGTGGTTTTGTAACATAACTGATGATTTTTCATAATTATTTCAAATAACATCTTAACTTTTATCACATTGATTCCACAACATGCATGTGATTTTTAAATGAAAATATTACATTTTTAAAAAAACTTGTCATGCCTCTCTTACTTTATATTTAGTTATTATTACTCACATCTGTGTTATCCCCATCTAGAAAAGCCATACCTCTTTTAAGGCCACTTTCCTACTGCAGAAGGCTTGGCCTTATAAAAGGGAGACCACTGTATACTATCAGACTAGTTGGCCTTATAAAAGGGAGACCACTGTATACTATCAGACTAGTTGGCCTTATAAAAGGGAGACCACTGTATACTATCAGACTAGTAATCTAGAATGTTGAGAAATGTTCAGTTTTAGCATCTATAAGTTTTTTTCCATCCATCATAAACACTTTCCTTTCTGGAGCAAAAATTCAAAACTGTTCAAGATATCCCTTGAAACTTTATATACATATCAGATTCATGGTATGATGTGCATTGGACTTAGTGGAATTCTTCAGTGAAAATGATACACAGAAAAATACATGTCTTGTACTTTTGTTGTTACCCATACACAAGTCACCAGAGCTAAATTACCAATAACGAATTTTATCCAGATCAAACAAGTTCACACACACATGATGCCTATCACTTCCCTGTATACTTTGTAGATTTGAAGATGAAATCTTCAACAAATCTCTCTGTCTCCCAAGAGTCGTTTTGGTGGGGTGAAGGGGTATAGATGACTCTACCATGTTGTATTTATAATTTTTCCATTTGAAGCAATACATTCAGTACAGCCGATGAAACATATTGGTTTGATGTGTGATGTGACTGTTGAGAGCGCTCATTTGAGTTCATCAAGAATACACAGGCATGATTGGGTCACTTATTCTTCATGGTTAAGAGTGACAAAACTGAGAAATCAGATTAGATGCAAAATATAACTTGCCTTCTAATGTTTCTAAATAGGACATCTCATTTGTTGAAACTTGAGCCTGAAATGTTTTCTTAGCTATAATATAGTACTGTTAAGTTTATATTTCAGTGTCAAGAAATTTTGAAAGTTTAGTTATTATTACTTAAATTTTTTTAATGGTTAATTATTCACTAAATGGATCTTATCTCCACTAAAAATGTTTTCCTTAAAAAGAAAATTCAGATTATGTTTCCATGGATCTTTGCTAATTGACATTTTTTTATGCTCTTTAAATTTTATTATTTACATTTTTTCTCTTCTCCTTTAAGCTGATTCTGAAAGCCAATGCAGGAATTGACTACAAGGATTTCTTCAAGTTCATGATTCATATTGCTGGGAACAGATTTGCAATGCTAGAAAGATTGTTACCAGTGTTGAAGGAAGAGGCTCTAGAAGACTCTAAAGCAGACGTAGCATCACAAAATATTACAAATTGCGACACATCTAGGCTATCACACATATGCAGCCAGTGTAGGAAAAGTACTTACAATACTTCTGGGTCTCTATATACAGCCGACAAGAGAAATGTAACTGTCAGTTTAAATCAGAGTGAGGGTGATTCAGAGCTTCAACATAGTAAAATGGATTGTGTCATGGACAAGTCAGTCTCCGAAACCAAAACGGGACTTTTGAAAGATTCTAAATCTAATACTAAATTTCAAGAAAATACTAAACATGGTCATATTGAAGAAACAATTACTGATAGCAAAAATAATGTGCAGTCTGAACATTTGGAATCATGTAATTGTTCACGAATGTCTGACATTCACCAGCAACTCATAGAGAAAATAGATGGGGGCTCAAGTGCACAGATATTTTCTAGATGCATTGTGAATGAGCAAAATGAATGTTTGTTCAACAAAGAACATTTGTTATTTGATCTACTAAAAGTCAAAAGCATTTTACAAGACATGAAAGATAACTCAGACTTTCAAGGTATTAAGGTGGATGATTGTCCCAATTTTTTGGATAGACTGGTTTCCAAGATAGAAACTTACACCTGTGATTATGATGAAAAATAAGGACACTGTACCAGTTTACTGCTTTTCTTCTTCTCATTTTGCAAATGCTTAAAACGATTTCAGTTTTTGCTCGACTATTCTTTCATTCTACTTGTCCATCCCTGTACATCAAAATTTTGGCGACTTTTATGATGCACCGCTAAAATTTGTTTCCCATATCATGTTGGATTGCTCCTCATATTTGTTCTTCTCTTGATTTTAGATTGGTATATTCGATTATCTTTTTTATGTCTCAGTCAACTAGTCTCTCACATGGTTTCATGAGATCTCCCATCAAATAAGTGTCTAGAAAAATCCTTTATTTGTCTCTGTTACCAAGAGATAGTGCTTCAGTAGAACTGTTTTGAAGCGACACAACAAACATCTCTTCCTATCCCCAAATTTTCTAGACATACTTTCTGCAGTCATTCAAGCTAAAATTACTGTATATACTCGCATATAATCGAGGTCCAAATGCAAACAACATAGACCCTGGTCTGCCATTGCATAATGCACCAGCAGATCAGGGTCTCTGTTGTTTGTTCATCCGAGTAGTTCTTACAAACTGCATAGATCCAGATCTGCCGGCGCATTATGCAATGGCAGATTTGGGTCTATGCAGTTTGCAGTTGGTATCGTCTTATACGCGAGTAAAGATGGTAAACTGACTACATAAAGGATATAACTTTATATCGCAATATAAATAGATGCTGTTCCTGGAGGTGTGTCTCAATAAGTCAGTGAAACTATCTACCATATATACTCGCTTATAAGTCAAGTCCAACTGCAAACTTCACCAACCCATATCTGCTGTCACAATGTGCTGGCAGATCTGGGTCTGTGCAGTTTGTTAGAAGTAATCAGTAAAGCAAACAACGTAGACCCTGATCTGCTCTCTATACTCATAAGTTGAGTCCAAATGCAAACTGCAGTCCTATATCTGCTGTTGCATTATGCTACGGCAGATCAGGGTCTATGTTGTTTGCAATTGGACTCGATTTATAAGCAAGTACATACGGTATGCTAAAGGTGACATCCTTTCAACAAGAACAAATACATAAGATATCAGATCAGATCATTCTTGTATCACAATGAAAACTTGGTCTTTCAGCAGTTCACCAGACCTTAGCTTGGCAGACACCTCAGAGCCACGCGAGAGTCTGCTTGAAGAAGACAGTTTTTTCTTGCTCATCAGTGGTCACTTGTGTATTAAATTGTGATCTTGACCTTTTAAATTAAAATCAGTTTGTAAGTATTAAAAATTAAAATGTCTATTTATTGTTGTACCCTCTGAATTCGGTGAGTTTCCGAAGAAAATTTAGTTAACAGGGCAAGACCATTCATAATATAAATCCTATTTAACTTTTAAAATATGTTTCTCTCAAGCCATCCTTAAACAAGAGTCCCTCAAAGGGACTGACACTCCACTTGCCGAAAAGAATTTTCAGGAATTCAAGATAAGACCATTATTTCTTATTTAACCGCTGAGTGATCTGATATTTTTGAGTAATAACAACATTTTTGAATGAGCCACTATGGTGGTCATATTGGATCTAAGATTGGTACCATTTTCATTTGGACCAACTAAACATCATTATAAGTTTTGGGGTGAAAACCCCATGGGAATATAACCATCCATTCAGGAGGAATAATGATAACAAGGTTTTCAAGATGAGCACCATGGTGGCCATATTGGATATTAGATCGGCATCATTTTCATTTAGGCCCAACTAGTCACCATAAGAAATCTTGTGAAAACCCTATGTTGATAAGACTTTACATTTAGGACCAGTAGAGATAAAAATTGTCAAGATGGTTGCCAGGGTGGCCATATTCAGGGCTTTACAAATCCACTTGCCCGACTCCCAGGAAAAGCTCCAATTTGCCTCAGACAAGTTTTAAGTTTGCATGGTACTTGCCATGGTCAAGTCCCAAAAAATTGAGAGAGAGAGAGAGAGCTTGTGTTCAGTTTGTAATGATTTATGTTCTGCAAGTTTTATACTCTGCAATCTCGCCACAGTATATATATATTTATATCAGCAGCTTTATTTTGCATTTATACGCACCACATTTTTCAATTACATAACTGCCCGCAGTTTCTTTAATCTATCAATCCTTTATTTCACATGATGTACTGTCAAAATCTGTCATTTCCATCTTATAGTCAATGTCAAGGTCAGTTTTGTATTTTCTCATGCAGACATGATAATGTGAATATTTGCATTATTTAAAAGTTTGGATGAATAGGAAATAAATATTTATATTTTAACTAGTAAGTTATATTTTAATTGTAAAAATTATACATATACAGGATTCGTGAACTTTCAAATCCAAACCTAGCCATGGGCAGTTTGTGTGCTCCATATTGGCTGACTCTAAACAATTGGCTTGTCAAAACATTTTAATGAATTTTCCTGATTTCAAGGTGACTAGGCGATAATTGTTTATAACTTGTGAGATTTCCTTGACAGGTGTGTTTGGAAATACAAGGCACTCGTCTCTAGTGATTAGCCACCTGGAAATCAAGCATCCACAAGTGGTGTTTATCATCTGTTCTTTATGTCAATATCACAGGAAACCGATACATTCTTACTGTTTGGCAAATAATTAAATGTATAAAAATAAGTATTTTCAAATCATACTAAAAAGTCAGCTTGTCAAAGATTGTTCAGATGCATGTTGCTGATTTCAAGGTGAAAATTGGATGACATGGAAGTGGAAGCAGATATGTGAGCGGACACAACTCCGCAGAAAAAATGTAAAGTGTGAGTTTATTGATATTATAGAATATTTCAGTAAGGGACTTCGTTTTGTTGTTTTCATACTAAAAAAAGAAAAAACAAAAGTTCTCTATTTGTAAAATAAGTTGGTAATGCAATTTCCTTAAACCATCCTATATTTGATTTTACCATAATGTTTTACTTTAGTTGTGATATTTTGTTTTTGTAGTTTTGGGGCAAGCTCACTTTTAAAAAATTTGTAAAGCCCTGATATTGGATGTTAGTTGAGCACCACTTTAATTTAGGACCAACTAGATATAATAAGAAGTCTTCCAGTTAAAACCCAATGTTAATGCGACTTTCTGTTTAGGGGGAGTAGCGATAACAGAAGTTTCAAAATAGCTGCCATGATGGCCATATTGGATGTCAGATCGGCACCATTTTCACTTATGATCAACTAGACATCACAAGAAGTCTTTAGGTGAAAATCCAATGTCAATTTGACCATACATCTTGATGCATAGCACTTACAATATTTTCAACATGGCCACTGTGGTGGTCATATTGGTACCATTTTCATTTGAGACCAACTACACATCGTAAGTATTCTGGTGAAAACCCCTGTTGATATGACCATCCATTTGGTTGGGGTAACAATAACAAGATTTTCAAGATGATTACTGCGACAGCCAGATAGGATGTCTGAGTGGCACCATTTTCATTTAGGACCAGCAAGACATCACATGAAGTCTTTCAGTGAAAACCCCATGTTGATATGACCATCCATTCAGGAGGAGGAGTGAATAAAAGATTTTCAAGACGGCTGCTGTGGCTCTCAGAGAAGGCCCATTTTCATTTATAACCAGCTAGACCATAGGATGAATGTGTATGTAAAGTTTCATGGGAATTCTCCATGCAGTTTAGGAGGAATAGCGATAACAAACTTTTGCTAATGGATGGAGAAGTGATGATGAATGGATGACAGACAGGCAACAGACAATCCCATAAGCTCTTCTGGTCTATGACTAGTAGACCTAAAAATTACTGATTTTTTGTCTTCCTGATTCAAAAATGTTGGATGTGGGTAGGTACATAGGTGTTTTTGTTTTGTATTTTTAATTTTTAACAGTGGGTAATGAAAATTATACATGGTTCCCTGGAATTATGAAGAAAAACTTTTTTGGGATGGTTGAAGGACAGCAAACAAATAATTGTTTTTAAAGATGGCTTCTTAGGTTCTGTCTCTGTTTCAGAGACAATAAATACGACAAATATGACAAAACCTATATACACCATATTTGTCATATTAAAGTTTAAACCTCACTTCTACTTCTGCTCACTACTATTTTAAAGTGTATCACCAAAAATTAAAGGATTAAAATAAAAAAATATTAAAACTGGCTTTAAAAATTTCAATCTTTATTACCTTTTCTGGGCTTGAAATATTCTTATATCTGTGAATGAATCATAAAATACTTCTTCTACATTAAAATCCAATTTCATCATTGACAGAAATGACAGATCTCTATCATAGCGAATCCTGCATGACAACAGAATTAATGTGTCAGCCCGACTAATCCTGATAAATGTTTTTAAAAGGTCTGAGAATGCTTCCTCAATATAAACAAGATCTGAACCAAGCACTACATCAAAAGTCTCATTAAATGTCTCAACATCTTTGGTCCAGTCTAAGGCTCTTGTTTCTATGGAAACAGACTGACCTTTACCTTTTAAATTAAAATCAATTGTCTTCTGCAAGTATTCCATTACTGACTCCCTGTCTGTCACCACAACCTTTGCACCTGAAAAGATAAATTGTTTAAATATTCACTGATATGTATGCTGTCAAGGTTGCAATAAGCAACATTGACAGCACAGGACCATAATTGTACAACTAGAATCAAAATGGTGTGATCAGCTGATGCTCAACATAGTCAAAATATTGAAATATGGGCAGACAATTAACATCCATTAACCAGGTGTTGGCACAGTTTTGGCTGATAACGCATTTGAGCTATAGCATTTGAACCTTAGTGACTGTGTGTCAATCGCCTTATTTGCGCCTCAATATTAAACTGTATCGGGTATTGACTGGCCACACCATTGAGACTTAGGCTGTATCTACTGCTTTCATCCATTGTTACAATATACCTCACCATTCCAGATGTCAGGATATAACAGAATCCCATTTTTTACCCCCAAATACATGTACATGGATAGAATGTAAATTTATTTTTATTTCAGGGAGACTAATTCTCATTGATTTTATGACAGATAAAAGCACAAATTTAAAGATTACTCGGTTCCATCCACAAATGTAAAGATTACTCGGTTCCATCCACAAATGTAAAGATTACTCGGTTCCATCCACAAATTTAAAGATTACTTGGTTCCATCCACAAATTTAAAGAATACTCGGTTCCATCCACAAATTTAAAGATTACTCGGTTCCATCCACAAATTTAAGAACTGAAGATACAATGTCTGCAAATCTACACAAAATTATTGCAAGAAAAGTAAATGAATTTGCAGTACTTTGTTTGAGCAAACAGTTTTCTATAATGAATGACACCGTGGACTAGAAGCTATTCACTGTACAAGGTGCCAATATTATATGACTGCTTCTCAAAATTTGCATACACTGATTCCAGGTATTTATATTTAAGAAACTAAGTAAGGAGAAATGAAGTAAGGCTTACTTCTTACGTGCCTTGTAATCCTACACCATGCAAGGCTAAAAGTAGGTTATGTGTTTTATGGCACCTTAGCACAAAAGTGCTAACTAAAGATAAAGTTTAAAAAATGTAAAAATTACTTACAAAAAAAATAAGGAAGACCCTTCCAAATAAATGTAAAAATTAAGTACAACAATATAACAATATAAAATATAAAACGTAAAGATGTTAAAATTATGTAAAATGTATATAAAATAACCGATAAAGGTAACACATGTAAACTCCTGTATCAACGGCACTCCTTTAAAAAGTTCAAGATTTTCTCAGGTGGTACATCCTCATAGAGTTTCTTCAAGCAGTTAAAGTCAAAATACTTGTGTCTCACAGGGTGGAAATCGACACACTCAACAAGAATGTGCTCCACTATCAGTGGACACTGGCATGGTAAGCATTCTGGTTGGGCTAAAGCTTCACCCTTCAGGAGGTATGCATGAGTCATGTGACCTGCCAAATGAAGACCTCCATTGTGTTCCCTTCATTGGTTTATTGTTCTCAGGTTATCATTTGTTTGGAAAGTCCAGAAATAAAACTTTGGACCTATAGTTCCAACTTATTACCAATTGTAATCTTTTGTACTGTAATAAATGCACTGTTGTCAAAGTCCTAGATTGGAAGGCTTTACAAGCAAACACACACACACATACACAAGGGAATACTGTCTCAACAGCTCTTACCAAAACACTTTCATCAACTTTTAACATTCTATATTCAACACAACTTTTTGCTCCTGTTAATCATCCAGAGATTAATTTCATTTTTAATTTTTTGAAGTCCTCGACTTCCATGGTTGGAAATTCGGAAGTTCCATACCTAAAGCCTGAAAGTCCCATAACTAATTACACTTGTTTGAAAACTTGTATAAATTTAATGAAATTTTAGTGATTTGTATGTAAAAACAAATATATTAAAATGCAAAGTAAAACTAAATTTAAAACAAAAAAAGATGGTCTTTTTATGTTTTTGTATGTATTTTATCAATATTCAGAAAACTTTTGGGAAAATCTTTTTACTGTTAGCAGTACCCAAACCAAATATTAATTGTTTAGCATTTATCTATTGCATCTTGTTCCTATGATTAAGGCCTACTGATACAGGCCAGTATAAAACATGTTAGTTTCTGATTTGGAATATCACTTTATTGATATACAGTATACATAATTAACATAAATGGAGATACAGTGATAAAGTACTTTTTTCATGACTGAAAGATTGGTACAACTGATGACCATAACAAACAACCTAATAAAGTTCCCAATTAATCAAGACCACCAATTTTACCACATACACATCGCTAAAAAGTCATAAGTGCTGGTTTCAGGATAACTTTCCCAGATCTATTTAGTGTGTTAATTGTTTTTCGTGGTATTCAGTCAGACTAAGCTGAAAGTAGCTACTGGTCTATACAGTCTGTCGCCCAGTAAGGTTGTGAAATATACATATTTACCATATATACTCACATATAATCCAATACCAACTGCAAACTGCACAGACCCAGATCTGCCATCGCATACTGCGCTGGCAGATCTGGGTCTATGCAGTTTGTAGGGACCAAAGATCAAACAATATAGACCCTGATCTGCCGGCACATTATGCGATGGCAGATCAGGGTCTATGTTGTTTGCATTTGGACATGGTTTATACTCTATGGTAGTTGTCAGCAATTAGTGTTTGAGCTTTGAGGTCCAGTACACGTTTTTTTACAAGACACTTGCAGTTATTTTGTTGAGTGCTCGTGGCAGTAGATAGGCTGGTTGGAACTAAACATAATTTTCACAGACATGTTTTTGAGATATGTTTAATGGATAACCAACACCTTAAACTCTGTGATATTTTGATTAATGTTCCCACTAGGTTGACATGGTAATGGTGACTAGGCAAAACAAAATGACAAGTGAATTGGCATTGTTCACTTCATTATGCATTGTAAATCAATCAATAGGCACAATTCAATTGTATCTGGGGTGGAGATTAAGTTGCATTTCAGAATGGTTGGGATCACTGTTTTTTTTTATTTGGGCATATAAATAGAAGAATGGGAATTCCCAAAGCCATCCAGTTAAAGAATTCTGGACGTCCTAGAGAAGAACTCGGGCATATAATATACCAATACGTCCGCTAATGGAATCCCTGTCAACATTATTGTAAATATCTAGACATTATAAAATAATTACTTTTCTCTTTGGATAATTATGTACTAATTAAAATTATCATTTATCTGTGAATATCTTGTTCAGAAAATTCATATTTGTATTGTCTGGATTGTGTATTGATGTACCCATCAAGTTCAGTGCTGGTTAGAAATGGACTAGAAAATTGTAACTAGGTTGCAGTATATCTTTGCTTGCCAATAAAGAACACTTACATGATATTGTTTCAGTGTTTTCTTATACAAATAAAGAATTCTGGTTGCAGTTTTGGTGTTTGTTTCATGTTTATTATTTGGGAATATAAATAGAAGAAAGGGAATTCCCAATGCCATCCGGTTAAAGAATTCTGGACGTCCTAGAGAAGAAGTCAGGTGTATAATATACCGATAAGTCAGTTAACGAATTCATGTCAACATTATTGTAAATATCCAGACATTACAAAATAATTACTTTTCTCTCTGGATAATTATGCACTAATTAAAATTATCATTTATCTGTGAATATCTTGTTCTTAAAATTCATATTTTTATTGTCTGGATTGTGTATTGATGTACCAAGCAAGTTCAATGCTGCTTAGAAATGGACTAGATAAACTAGGTTGCCGTATATCTTTCCTTGCTAATAAAGAACACTTACATGATATTGTTTCAGTGTTTTCTTATACAAATAAAGAATTCTGGTTGCAGTTCTGGTGTTTGTTTATCTATTAGTGGGGTTAAACTAAGGTATATCATTTTGTTCATGTACCGGTACATGTATTGCCATTGGTGATATATGTGCACAGTACCCAAGTATCCCCAATGACCGACCCTGCATGATAAAAAAAAATCAATTTCTGCAAACTCTGGGAAAGTTCACAAACCATGGCCGATGTATCGTTTTGCTTAATCTGTTTGAATGGACATAAAGTATTTCCAAAAATCAAATGAATAATGTCCAACAAGTCACAATCAGCACTAGAAAATGATCTCTAACTATGGCAGTGACCAAGATAATAAAAATGTGTGCAGCTGCTGAGTGGAGTCCATTCTAATACTGAGACTGTTTCATAATGTAAAGATTGTCTAACCACAGAATGTATCACCAAAACGATACAAGTCAATTCAAGTTGTCTCTGAAAATTTGAAAGAGAAGCCCTATTTTCTTTCAAAATTGCTTGAAACGATCTCAACACTTCAACTCCAAATACAGTGAGGATACCCTCAAATATGCAAATGAACCAAATCACTTAGACTGGTCCAAAAATTTAATTGTGTAACACAGTTGTTTTCAATGCTACTATAGGCCTGAAGCAGTTCCATGGTCTGATGATCGACTATTCAGTCGCCTTTAGAGTATGGGAAAAACATTCTTTAGTTTACGTTCCAACTTGAATTTTTAAAATATTTTGTCAGCTTTAAAAAATGTACTTCATATATGGAAATTATATATGTTCTGTTGAAAATTGCAATCATTAATGTAAATATCTGGACCCTTAATATTTCTGGACATGATATTTTCAGAATCTATAATTTTCATTCATAAGTTATGCAGTTAAGTCTATAGTGTGCATTCAGGGGTACATATAGTTTTCAATCCAGTTGTTGAAACAGTGCTTTGAAAGAGTTACTGCCCATAGCAGGCTGAATAAATCAATGAGAGAGCTGATTACACATGCTGGGTATTCAGTATGACAAATTCCATGATGTCCACATGCCTTGACTTGTAAGAAAAACTTATGTGTGCAGGGTTTGAATTGGAGAAACTGACATATGACATGTGTCATTGTCTATGGAGGCAAAGATATTTTTTCCCAACTATCTTTCTGGGTAAACAGAATGAGCAATTTAATTTGACTAGTTTCTTTCAGCTACATCCATCCAGATAGCAGAGTGGTAAGCTACATATGCCAAGGGTCAATGTAGAATTAAGTGGATGTTGATGACTCTTGGATAACAATGATGGTGGTTATCTAAAAAGGTGAACAAAATATACTTCTGAGAGTAACAAATACTTGTACATGTAAAATCTACATACATTGAAGAGTACAAAAAATAGACTTTTCCACACAACCTTTGATCTATCAAATCTTGGTAACATACTACATACATTTAATTCTTGTCTTACCAAGCAAAGCAGCCACCATTCCAACCAAACCCGATCCTGCACCTAACTCGATGACTGATTTTCCTCTGACTAGATCAGGATGATTCTCCTGGTAGTGACACAGAATAATTGCCTGTGAAAAGAGAAATGAATAAACAATCATTATGCATTGCCTCACCCATGATTGGCATTATGATGACATAGCCATCTGTTTATACGGCGAGACAGGAAAACTATCATCAAGGTACAACCCTTTGGATAACAGTAATTTAACATTTTGTGTTTCACTAACGTTTCAGTTGAATACAGATGATGTTGAAGATACAGGACTTTAAAAAATGTAACACAGGACTTTAACATTGATGACACACATCTGCCATATTCACAGTGTGTGGGGGGTTGAGACTCAAAAAGTGTGTTTTGAAGTCCCAAGGGAGTCATTGTTCGTGACCCCCAAAAAGCAACGCCATCCAAATAAGAAAAAGCTATCTTTTCATATCAGCCTATAGCAAATGACTGGAAATTCATATTTGAATGAAAGAAAATACCATCTGTTTTCCTTGAAGTATTTAATACACTTACAAATAAAAATTGATAGACTTAGCATTGTCAAATATTATCATCACACACATATGTGCACATAGTCACAACCACAAAGACATTAAATAAAAAAATACACCAAGTATCTGTCTTTAAAATCCACTGGATAGTGGAATGTAGTCTTAATTAGATACAGTCTTCAGCTCTAGTGACATTGTCTGTTGACAACTGTTTAAACATGCTAGTTACTTTTGGGATTGAGCTCTGCATTCGTGCATTGTCACAATGCTGGGTGGTGTTACTATGTTGACAGTTGTTATATACTCCAGAATGACTAATGTCAATATGATGGTTGCAGTATGTGCATGGAATAAAATGCTCCCCCTTGCTGCTACGCTGCACAAAGTCAAACTCCGTCAACCAGGTTTTCTGAAATTTAGTTTTGCTGGACTTTGCTCACTTTTTGCAGATGGCTCATCATTTCCTTAATCACAGCTACATTTTGACATTTTGCCTTAAAAAATGAATCACACTTGTACTATTCCAACTACGACAATAATCATGCTTGCATTTTATATATGGAGTAAAAATCCGACTTTAAAGAAACGTTACTGCTGATCACAAACTTGCCAATAATCTTTAATAAAGATGGCTTCAACATTCTCATTCAATGCAGTGATGTGTAATAACTTTTGTTTTTTAACACGCATCTCTTTGATTTACCAAACTTCAAACGAATTGGGTTGTTCCTCTTAGTGTACTTTACCTATGCAAATTAGCCTAATGGGCTCTCCCACAACAGTGTTCAAAGAATTTGACACTACATCATCCTAGCTATTGTCAGCCAATTAAGTAATATGTGAAAGGTGGTTGTTTATTTCTGACCACCTTACCTTTTAATTGCCTCTATGACAATCAGCTGTATAAACTACCCTGAGGATAGTTTACATGAGCTCTGAGCAGGACTGTTTACTGTTTATACATATACAGGTAACAGGCATATATCGTGGTGGTCAAGAAATATACATCTCTCTCTCTGTTTAAAAAAAGTTGTTTTTTGGCTAAAATTACTGAAAATCATGTTTTTTTTAACACAACCTTTTCAGGGGTTTGTGAGTCAAAACTCATGTGTTTCACATGTATGCTATGGCATGTATGCTAACATCATCACCATCACTGCTGGAAAAGCGATATTATCTCGAGACAATACATAGCAGGTGTTCCACAGAACACTAAGTTTTGCCTGCAAATAACAGTTTAACAACTTTATTAAAAAACATTACAAAAGTTTTAACACTGCTGATAATGACATTATCATATCCATTATATCTCACTGTGAAGAAAAGAGTCACACAATTTTGAACCATCTCAGTCTCTCTTCTGAGTTCCATTTCTCACAAAATTATAAATTTCTTATGTAAAGATTTTTTTCCAAGTATTATTCTGAACCAAAAGGCCATATCTTGCAAGTGTTTTCATAATAAGTTGCATGTTTGAGTAAACCTGTTGACTGAACCAAATAAGGATGATTTTTAGTCATTATTATATATTCAACACAAGTTATTAACATATGGTAAAAGAGAACACGAAGGTTAATTTTTTTGCTTTTTGCATCACTTTACACAAGTGACCTCAGTAAAAAAAAAAAAATCAGATCCCAGTATTGTGCCTTAAATGAGCCCAGCTGGCATTTTCTCCCCAAACTTTTTTTTTTCCCATAAATTGAATAAATCCCGAGTTTTCCCCATCAATTGAATAAATCCCCATATCTTGACCGTTGGAGCGGGAGAGAGGTACATAAAGTGATACATATGTCTCTAGATCTTCTAATGCAGAAATTAAAGCAAATTTGAATAGCACAGATTCCATCTGTGATTCTACTTTCTTTATACTGATAAATGTTTGATAATATGGTGACCTTTTTATGTTGGATTAACGACATAAATACAGTGGCATAGCAAGAAATTATGGGCCCCCTCCCCCACAATACTTAATTCTGCGGCCCCCTCCCAATACAAAAGTTGTTTGATGGGAATTTTGGGCCCCCACTGGGCCAGCCCTCTCCCCTCCCCAATGTTGTGGGGGTTGATACACCACTGGCCTAAATATCATTATCATCAATCACACTCACTGCATCCCAAACAACTGCCGCAACACCGAGACTGTTCCACTCTTGTTTAACTGTAAGAGTTTGACCCATAAACTGAAACGTTCTTTCCTTTTTTTGATGTGGGAGAATATTTTCCTCTATATAAGGTACAAGTGCAAGTGCATTGTTTTTATCACAATTGGTGCTCTCGTCAGATGTGGTACGTGTACAGGAGCCCGTTTGGTCACTTGTACTTTCTCTTCCTGGCTCAGAATGCAACTTCTTGAATGATTTAGTGTTTTCTTCTACATCTCTCATTTCTTCAGCTGGATTTGCTATAGATATCATGACGCGAGTCAATATAGCGAACGTTATGACCGAATTAATCAAGATTTTCATTTCCTCAACATTTCGGAACAGTGTCCGAACGAAACAGTGTTACATGTGTATGGATTCAATATCGAAAAGGCGCGTTTCTCAAGAACTTGGTGTTTGTAAGTAATCGTTTTAATGACACAGATGGCAGTCATACAGTAAAATTAAAGTCTCAAGAAACGGGCAATATTCAGAGTGGGAAAAAGACGGAACAGGCCCCCCCCCCCCATCCCTTTTTTTTTTAAGGTAAAAGAATATCAGTGAAAGTATCAACAAAAAAGACGTCAAGGCTTCGTGGTATTTTCCAGCCACAAAAAAGTAAATTTGAAAAAAATATATATATAAATTTGTCTTCACATCGAAACCGTGTAGTCTTTCTAATCATATGTGCATGGATGTGTAACCGTTTAAAATATGTTAATTCCTTGTTATTTCAAATAATCAGCAACGTAACAGATTCAGCGTCGTCAAAGCTCATTTACATAACAAAAAACTAGATGCGATGATTTCTTGAAATACTTCTCCATAATATCCCAAATCATGGAAAGATGCTATCAAAAACCATTTAGTACATAATAATTTTGATAATCAGGAGGATAAAATGATGAACTTGCAAAAACAAAATTCACTAAAGTTTGTTTACAAAGATCTTTTAAAAAAGGAAAAAAGGCAGCACACTGCTAAGCAAGAAACTTGGATGCAAGTATTAAATAAAAATATAAGTAGTGAGGAGTGGTCCGAGATTTATAGCCGGGCGAAATGTTGTACTAAGGATATCAAGTTGATCTCTTTTAACTTTAAATTAATCCATAGAATAATTGTTACTAAAAAAAAATTGAAAAGAATTAACATATTAGACGACAACAAATGTATTTTCTGTAAGAGTGATAACGAAAGTATTGAACATCTCTTCTATGATTGCAATATTACTTCACACTTTTTGGTACCATTTTATTAAACATTTTGCACCTTCTTGCCCAAATATTGTACATTTGTCAAAAAAAGAAAAGAAATATTTGTAGGAAGTGAACAATTGGACAGTTTGTGTAATTTCTTGCTTATTTTGGCAAAATATTATATTTACACTTGCAGATTCAATATGCAAAATCCTTCCATTTATGCTTTTAAGAAAATAGTTGAATTGCATAAGAACATTGAAAAATACACTATTAAGTTAAATAAAAAAGAGGAAAATTTCTTCAAAAATGGACCAAAATAATGAATATGTAACTTGTGTAAGAATCCTTTCTCTTCTTGCATTTCGTTATATTTATTTGGGTCGGATTTGATGGTAAATAGGAACAAAATACTGTAATATCACAAAGTCTATGTCACCTTGACGCTGTATACTTGTGTTCGTCTATTTGAATTGTGTATCTAAAGAGATTATGTGTTATATGCATGTGTGCATGTGTGTGTTTTCATTTCTTTTTCTGTATATTATATTTATTATCCCTATATTATCTGATAACCAGAAATGTTTGATTGTAAGGTGACCTTGGGATGGTGTTCACCCACCCAGTGGTAAACCTATTACTAGGATAATAATTTTAAAAAAAAATTGTAATGTATCAAAATTTATGATATTGAAATCAAAGAACGCAAAACTTAAAAAATGAAAGCAATATTCTCCGAGTTGTATCATCCAAAAGGCAGATATACTATGTATTTTCTATAATCCAGTTTTTGGAACCAAGTCCAACAAGCTGACCAACATT
This sequence comes from Margaritifera margaritifera, assembly GCA_029931535.1. NCBI lineage: Eukaryota > Metazoa > Mollusca > Bivalvia > Unionida > Margaritiferidae > Margaritifera > Margaritifera margaritifera. Next base: position 2,339,808 of record JAQPZY010001433.1, on the reverse strand, counting down.
GGTTAAGATCATGTAACTACTCACACCGGGCCGGAGCTTATAACTCGTAAACATGTATTATATAATCATAACTCTTGTAAACATAAATACATTTAATTTTAAAACTGAAAACAGAAGAAATTTCTGAAACAAACCTATCATAGTTCCTGCATTGTATCAATTTGTAGACTTTAAAAGACACAAACTGAAGACTGAAAAATGTACCGTACTTTTTTAGCCGAAAGTTGCGCGACGATTCGGCCTTGTTGCCGATTACTGTGATGCGGCACCTCAGACCTAGGTTACAAAGCTCATTTATTATGCCGTCCTTGCATGTGGTGCTATATGCTTTCTGCAAGTTGAAAAAGACGGCAACTACATGTTCTTTCTTTATGAAAGCTTCTCTAATAAATGATTAAAGTCTAATAAGATGGTCTATTGTGCTTCTCTGGCGTCTGAATCCACATTGAACGTCAGATTGAAGTTTGTTGGATTCAAGATTCCAGAGTAGTCTATCGTTTATCATCCGTTTCATGGTTTTGCAAATAGTTTGTTAATGCGATGGAACGATATCTGGAAGGGTCGGTTTGGCCCATTCTATGTTTGGGTACTTGTATCACCATTGCTTCTCGCTATGACTACGAGAAGTCGCAAGTTTCCCAAATGATATTAAAAATGTTTAGCAGTATATTTTGAGCTGTGTCAGGTAAGTGTTTCACCAGTTGATAGTGGATATCATCTGGTCCTGCTGAAGTATCATGAGCTCGGTCAAATAAATCTTGTAACTCTCTTTGAGTGACAGGTTTATTGTAATCTCCAGCATTAGCAGATTTGAAATTTAGAGGAATCTTTTCTTTCAAGTTTTTGATACGGCGGAAGTTCTCAGAATAATTCTCTTGTGAGGACCTCTTCGAGAATGTTTCCGCTAATGTATTTGATATTTCTGGTACAGTTGTGACCATTTCATCAGATTTCTTTAAATACTTGATACTGCTGCTTTTATTTTTGCAAATGATTTTTCGTACCATATTCCATATTGATTTAATAGAGGAGCGAGAGTTCAACCTTAAGACATAGGATCTCCATGTTTTCCTCTCGTTCTCTCTAATGGTACGACGAGTCGTTGCTCGGTGTACACGGTATTTATTCAGATTTTCGGTTGTTGGATTGACATTGAAATGTTTAAGGACCTTTTTCCTTTCCCTGAGAGCGTCTTTGCATGCATCATCAAACCATGATTTGCTGAGACGTTCAGCAACATCCTGGGGTATCTTTGTACATAGGAGTATTGAATCCACTTCTGTGCCAAAATTATCAGCTGTCAGATCTGACTCGCAGAGGGATTGAAACATTTCCCAATCTGCCTTGTTCGATCTCCATCTCTTCATGAGACCTTGAGGTTTGGAAATATTACTTCTTAAATATATTGGAAAGTGGTCACTACCACATAGGTCGTCACTAACGTCTCAAGAGAAGTCAAGAAAAAGAGATGGACTGCATATTGTCAAATCTAAGGATGAGTGGGATCCTGTGGCTGGATGCAGGTAGGTATGCGACTTATCATTAAAAAGGCAAAGATTGTGTTTGGAAACAAAGTCTTCTATCTTCTTCCATCTCTCATTGATATGTTCACAGCACCAAAGTGTACAGTGGCCGTTAAAGTCGCCAAGCAAACCAAAATGCGCTGGCAACTGTTCAATAAGACGGTCAAGATCAGATTGATCGATTGGAGTGTTTGGGGAGAAATACATTTAACAACGTGAAAGAGTTTTATACAACGACACACGAATGGCTACAGCCTCTAAAGTAGGATTGAGATTAAATGGGCTGTAGGGAGTTTTGTTATTTATCAGTATTTCTTGAAAAGCTGATTTACGTAGCGAACTATTTAAGATTGACTTTATCGTTTTCTTTTATAAAGGTTGCCTGGAGACAAACAGCTATTAGATTATGTTCTTTAAGCAGAAGACTAGTTTCGTCAATATTTGCATTTAATCCTCATCAATTTCATTGTCTTATGGTGCGAGTCTTGCTTATGAAAGTGGTGGAAGTATGGGACTTTTGGGAACTTTCCTTGATGCGGTATCAGGGAGTTGTCCTGTGTCCATACTCTCTTAACTCCCAAACTTATTAGAAAGCTTGATTGGATCGTCAGATCCTTTGGGAAGTCTAGTAGATTATTTAATCCTCTTCTTGTTTAGTTTAGAGCATGCATTACCACTGGTGCCAGCGGTCTGCTGCACTTCTTGTGGACATGATTTAACTGGTTTCTCTGTACGAGAGCTGGGAATCTTCTGTGGTACACTGAATATACTTCCACTGGGGACAGTGGTTTGCTTATCTTTTGTTGGGTTGGATTTTGTTGGTTTTTCACTGTAGCATTGGATGTTCTAACTCCTACATTGTGACACTGATTATCTGACTTGTCTACTTCGCTGTCGGTTTGTGTGGCTGCTAGCACGGGTTTTGGTTGCGTCAAGACTGTGGATTTGGTTTGACCTTTTGGCCATGTAATGTCTGTCAACGTACAGACAGATTTGTGGAAGGCTTCATCTCCACTTTAGTTGCGCTGGCGTAGGATTTGCCAGTTGTGTTAAGTGGAGATGTGGCTTCCACAAATTTCATGGCCTCAGGAAAGCTCACGCCTTTCTCCTGTTTCGCGCGTTGGATCTCCTTCTCTAGTTTCCACTTAGGATAGTAGAATATGAGAAATGTTCAGCTTCACAATTCGCACAATTGATTGATTGATTGATTGGGGTTTTAAGGCGCACCAGCACTGTAAGGCTATATAGACCCGTAAAAAGGTTAGATGATATATGATTTATGTACGATAAGTGGTTCACGATCAACGTGCGATAAAAGTACAAAAACAAAACAATGAGGTGGTGAGAGTAATATACGAAGGTTCCCAATCAACGGGGAATGTAAATGGTGTGTATAAAAGGGTAATTGGATCATAAAATATATTTAGGATGATTGACAGTACAAATGTTGGCTAAAACTTCCAGAAGTAAGTAAGTTGTACACCAATTATATTTTAGAATAAATGTTAACTTCCTTCGAGAAATTTAAAATACAAGCCACATTTACTGTATCAAAAATCTTCTTCATGTGCTGAACATGGTAAAGGGTTCATTGCAGGAAATGCACTCGGATGGGTCTTCACCATTTAATATGTAGGAGTGGGTTATGCAAGTATGACCAATTCTAATTCGTTCAATGATTCGCCTAAAGAGGGTTTGACCACATGGAGCTTGTTATTGACAGGATCATTCCATGATGCCTGCCACTTACTAAATGAGAGAAATGTATCAAACTTCTTTGGAGAAACCCAAGAGAAAACTACCTACACCTAAACCCTCCATTACTACGACATCCGCAGCAGCGGAAACCACTACCACTACTACTGCCACAGCAGAGAGTAGGGCATGGACGTGGAAAAGGTGTTGGGCAGTTGCAGCTATGATCAACTCCATTATTTTTTTTCCAAACCTAACAGTCCTTTTGAGGGTATCCAAATTCTTTTAGAAACAGAGATACTATTCAATCATTGCCAGTTTGTGTTTTATGTTTGTGTATGCCTACGTCTTTCACAAAAAACTAAAACTTACACCTCTATTGTGATAGTATATAAGTATGTTTGTCGGTATAGTGTGTGTAAGCACTCGTAGCCTTCGAATTTTTACAGACAGAAAATTCTTTTGTTAACAAGTACAAACACTCCATCAGAATCCGTGTAACATAATTCAGTCAGAGCGTTTTTTCCTATCTTCCAATCAGAATACAACCGACGCGTGACGTCACTTTACATATACATGTCCATGAGTGTTTCTACAACGTACCAGTGCGAAAATAGTGAAAATGGATTATAACGTAGCTGAAATGAAGACATTGTGTTGGGGTGTACCTGCAGCGGATACTCAGAGTGATGCAATGACTACTGATGCTACTGTAGCGTGTATTTTTCCAGATGAGAAAGACTTCAATATGACTTTGTGCGATTTCTGATCTTCGTCACAAGATTTTGTGCCGGTAGTACCTATTTCACCATTATTTCCAGTCTATGATTTTGAAAAGAAAAGACGAAAGACTTGTACACTTTATTACAACGTCAAAACGAAGAACCGACATTTTGCTCAACAACAAGAGGAAAAGAGATTACAACAAGAGAAGTGGAAAACTTTTAACAGTGCACAGAAGGGAGAGAGTGAAAACAAAACTGTTGGTGTATTGCGGTACAATTTGGTACTCCGACTCTTTTCTCTTCTTTCACTCCATATAAATGCATGTTTGCGTGTATAATGTTTATCTTTCTACCCCCCTCGTCTTTTTTTTTTTTTTTTTTTTGCATTTCACTGGTAGGGTTATAACGATTACAAGGGTGGTAGGGGAGGCAGTTTTGTTTAGAAGAGGGTTAATTGGAAGTTATAGGGGAATAGGGAAGTAGGGAATCACTGGGCATTTTTAATGACAAAAAAAAAAAATATTAATCACAGGCTCTCAACATATGATGCACAGCTTCGCGCCAAATTCTGACTTAGTTTAACATTGGCAAATTAAACTCTATTGCCTCTCTTCATAGGTCACATTTCACTCAACGTACGATAAACATTTGTAACGAAGTGACTGACTTTGGATAAGCAAAGGTCAGTAAGTGTACTCAATCTAGGTTGGCAAAACCGTAAATTTGTGACAAACTGAAGAACCAAATCTGCCTCACTTGACACTGGACAATTTTGCATCAAAAACTAGATGCCAGTGTTTATCATGCGACAATCGGCAGCCTTTTGATATGAAGCTATAGGGAGATAGAAAAGTTTATTTTGTTTATAAGGGATTTAAATTTTATATTATAACCCTTCCATTACATCATACCCTGTATGGTCAGTAGATTAGTGGGTGTTTGTCACTCCAAAGGCTTGCTGGATAGTAAATATGGGGTGTTGTTAGCAAGTGTTGGGGATGATGTATAGTCCATGACTGGGTATTGGATTGGAGACAACTGGGTATTGGTCATTACAATAGAGTTGTATGAATAGTAGATAACTGGGTAACGGATAGTATATGACTGGGTGTTGGTTAGTCAAAGTGTATGTTAAACCTATGGACGTTTTTAACATTACGTTTTCCCTTGTCGCCATATATGTCCATAACGTTAAACCTATGGACTAACAGCATAATGTTAAATTCCCCTTATCGCCTTAGGGCCACACCTGGCTAATGTTAATTTCCTATGGACATTTTTAACATTACATTTCTCCTTATCCCTATCAATCATAAAAATGGCGGCCTCATGTTAAATTCCCATTTTACCTATAACGACCCATCATATTAAGCCTATGGACATTTTAAACATTACATTTCCACATGTCCCTGTCAATCCTAAAAACTGCGGTGTAACATTAAACTCCCGTTGTCCAAATATCGGCCCACTATACTACTCCGGAGTAATATATTGTTGGATGCTGTCTATATATCTTTATTAAGGCGGTGTAATTGTCTTTATTGGTCAGTAGGCATGCATGTAGAGGTGTTGTACGGCACCTCATCACAAAAGTGGCAATCAAATGTCAATAAAGGTTAATTTGGAAAAATGTGAAATTGAACTGCACACAAATTTTGCAAGATAAGGCCTTCCAAACAAATGTCCAAGTATAACGTGTTAAAATATTAAACGTAAAGGATGTTAAAATTCTGTAAAATGTATTTAAAATAACATAACGGTAACACGTTAAATTCTTAAAACATTAAAATTTGTTGTATAAACCGCATTCACTTAAAAACGCCAAAATATCTTCACGGGTGGTACGTCCTCGTACAGTTTCTTCAAGCAGTTCACTTCAAAATACTGCAATTCGACACACTCGACAAGAATGTGATCCACTGTCAGGCTAGACACTCTGGTCGAGATATTCCACATATTTTTCTAAGTATGACGTTAATGCTGATTTATACAAAATTTGTAGTCAGTATATGGAATCGTTATTGGTCAGATCACATACAGTATAGGAGGTGCCTACTAATGGAAAATGCACATATTGACAAAGGACGTGTACGCGTGCGCCACTAAGAAACATATATACGTACGTTTCCAATACATGGTCACATCGACATGCACGTTTTTAAGTGTCAATTTTTAATAAAATATTCGTACGAGAAAAGAGTTTGTTGTTTCGTTGGATATGAATAGAAGTACTATGTTACGTTCAGTTTACATTTTTGCACTTTGCCGGTTCAATGTTTACGGAACTGGTGTCCATTTGACAGAATTCGAAATGTGGCATCAAACAATATAATGAAAATGAAGATCAATTTGTTGTTTTATGAAAGCGTTCTTTAACTGTAAAGGAAGTAGATATATACTGTGAAGGTTGGTCAATGATAAAGTGATCATAGATTTTGAATAGTAAGAATATATTTCATTCCTACGACCTCATAAACAGCGATTTTCTTCGAAACTGGTCTAGTCCTCATATCTCGGATCTACACATGGGATTGTCCAAGACTTCCGTGAATTACATCTCGGAATATGTTCCGGTAAGATTGCAATGTACTAACAATTAAAACAACAGTTACGTTGAGTTACGCAATTAAATTTTTTTCAGGATAATCAGGATTATTCGTGTCCAAATATTTACAAACATAAAATAGTTGCATCCCCCGTGACATTTCTAAAAATAGACGACTTCGAAACGAGACCAGTCGGCATGTAGTCAAGAAGGATGAAAGCAGTGTCCCGCCTTCGTCAGTGATGTAACGAACGTAACGACGATATAATTATTGTTTCTAGATTAAATCGCAATTTAATTAAGCAATATTAATTAATGTAAATTAAATATTCAAAAGGAGTATTTTCATGCAAGTCTGAGAAGTACCTTTCTTCATCATCCGGCAACAAGCAATTTCTGTTCAGTTACTCTGACGACAAATTGATCTCCTCTCGCGTCACAGGTTACGAACGAAATTCATTTTTAAGGTTTCCATGTTTACTGACAAAACCGATTGGCATTTTTATGGCGGTGCATTATTGTATTGTCGGCCTGGTTAATATTTCGTCGCGACTTTAAATTCGTGGTCTAGCTCACCCACGAAAATTGGAACACAACGAATTTAAAATGTTTTACAGTAAATAGAATGAAACTCGAGAAACATTAATTTCTTGACGGTAGGTTCTTGACAAGAAAGTGGGGTTTTCCGATCTATAAATGTAAATCTTCGAAGCCACCCAACTACATGCAAAATCGAGGACTCGTCTGATGATCAGTGGGAATTATCTGGGGACGAAATAATTGAAAATATTGTAAATTTTGATCTTGTAAATATAAATCAAGAAGAGAGGGAACGTTTACAAGAAGACTGGAGGGATAGCGTTGGCGATAGCGATGACAATGAGGAATTTGACGGCTTTGAATTCGCCGACGTGTACGAGACACCTAACTTTTGTCAGTGGACTAAATCTCAATAGATACGTAATATGCACACATTTTCCGAACATGTAGGCCCAACACGAGTATTTGATAAATCTGGAACACCGCTTGAATATTTTCACCTATTTTATAGTCACTTTATTTTCGGAAATAGCATGATTTACAAATGCGAATGCACACTGTTACGACTCTAGGGGTAATGTAACAGAATAAAAGACACAAACAAGCTTTCAAGATTAAAATGCAAACCTTTAATTTCCTAAAATATTAAAAGAATTAAAATAGTTCAACAAACAATCAAAGTGAAAGAATTAAAATAACTTACAGTATAGAATATCCTAAAAAGTCCTAAATTGTTTTAAAGTTCACTTCCTGATGTTAATCCGAGTAATCCGGATGAAGTATTCAGAATGAAAATAACCTGCACTGTGTTGAAGTTGATTAGCTCTGATTAAATCCAAAATAATCCTTGCAAGTCTGGAATCTCACAAGTTTTAGAATAATTTCCGATAATTCCACGGAGCTGTATAGTAATTCAGATGAATTACTAATTAAATAAATATATTCCACACTGAACTGCAATAAATCTCAATACGACCTCTCTTCATTCAAGCAACTGTAAAGAATGATTTATCACTGGATGAGTTGCTATATATACGCAGATTTTAAAAGGGAATATCCTTTCTCCGTCTTTAATAATATGGTATTTCAAAATAACACAACCCTCTAAGAACCAATCAGGAACTAGGTTACGCGTCATTTACCCAAAGGTCTAGCGTACTAAAAATCTTAAAGAGTAAACATAATGTTATTGTAGTATGGAATGTGACCTTTCAATGTTGATTTCTAAAAGTACAAAGCTAGGTCGACTTCATTTTCCCACGCAATTGATCATTAGACCACTTATTGATCGAGCAGTAGTCGTATCTATACTGATATGCTAACCGCTATTCAGACTAAAAACAGAGATCATAAATTAGTAAATTAAATCATTATAAAAAGGTAAAAAGGTATGATTCCGTAACAACACCTTAAGGAGAGACTGACCTAAATCATCACAAAGGTGCTCGGACTGATGTCACGTTATCTGACATAAAGGTTTTATATGATCTTTTGATATTGATGGAAGTTATGAAATTCGACAGAGATGAACTGTATTGGTATAAAGTGAGAAATTCTGGCTTGTTGGATCGAATTTCGGAGAAATTATGTCGCGTGACAGGTTTGTCCAGGTAAAACACTATCTGCATTTCATTGATGATACAGGTGAAAATCTTCAAGGTGACAAATTGCACAAAATAAGGTTTATATTAGATCACTGTCGTCACCAATTGGAGTCGGAATGTGTTCCAAGCAGAGGAATATCAGTGGATGAAGCCACGGTATCATTGAAAGGTATACTTGGAATTAAACAATATATGAAAGACAAACCTGTTTAGCATGAAATTATGGGTGGTTGCAGATGCAGTATCAGCATATCGCTACAAATTTGAAGTCTGCCTTGGGGAGAAATGAAACTGTTGTGAACATAAATCTAGGTTTGGCAGCCAGAGTAGTTATTGAACTAACAATACCTTTGCAAATGAAAGGCTGTCATCTACACTGACAATGTTTAAACCAGTCCTCAGCAGATTATCTGCATCAAGTAAATACCTACCTTTGTGGCACAGTGTGCACATATCGAAAGGGATACCCAAAGGCCTTAGTCTTGTCAAATCCAGTGGCAAGACACCTAGTCAGAGGATCATCAGACTGGCTCATGTGTGCTCCCTTGCTTGCATCTTATAGGAAGGACAACATAATTGTTTAACTGTCATCTTTCCATGCACCTGTCGAACCTGACGTGACCACAACACAAAGAAACAAAGATGGGACCGAGAACGAGCACAGTACATGGGGGGAGTAGATAGGCTTGACCAAAATACTAGGACAATCGTTCCAAGAAATCCATGCGGTGGTATAGAAACTAGAAGTAAAGTTGTAGGTCCAGTCGTTGTACAATACCTATGACACTGAGGCGACAGTCACTGATCATAATCCTCCAAATAAACAGAAACGGGACTTGCTGTCATCTCGTCTTGATGTTGCACATGCTCTTATTGGAACATTCAGGTCCAAACGCCCCAAAAGTGAAAGCAACAATGACAGTAGACTCGATGACAAAGACCATTGGCCAACAAGTGCAGGTGGATCAGACAGGTTGTGCAATGTATGCAACAAGAAATATGGCAATTATTTGGAAAGCCACCCTTGTACCTCTGTGAGGGATAACCCTAACAAAAGGCACAAAACAAGGGCTTGTGAGAACTGTGATGTTCCTCTGTGCTGCAATACTAGCAGGACTTGCTTCCGTGACTATCACACAAAAGTATACTTCTGGCAATGATTTTAATGCCTGTACAGGTGTGCATGTACAGGTAAATGATGCGCTTGCCAAAGAACTGTCTTGGACTTTTGCTACATGAATCTGGTGCAAACAAAGTTAAAACGTATTTTAATTCATTTTTATTTCCATAAAAAATGAACATAAAACCTTGTATACTTCAATTTTTAAACACCTGTATAAATATAGTTACACACCTGTGGATTTGCCTGAAATGTGAGATACCATTTCATTTATTAAAGCCTCAATTTGTAAGAACGCTACAGTGGATCAAAAACAGACCATATATTACTCTTTAAACACTTTATTTAAACTTTATAGAGAATACAATGAAATTTACCTTTTGATTTATCTGTATAATCACCTGTGAGAGACTAAACTTGTTTATGAGCATATTTTCAGAGAGATGAATTGGTCTTCTTTACAGTAGTATCAAATATTTATTCCTATCACAAGAAATGAAATTTGTACAAGTCATTGAAAATGAAAATATGTTGCCTACATTTTGAAAGTTACTTAGTGTTGAATGGTAGTCTCTCCAATGTAGTTACTAAATGGTGAAAGAGTTAAATAGCTGAACTATATTTTCTTGTGCTGCAACTTAGAAAAATAGTTTATTTAATAAAGTTCAAGTGTTTCTCAAATAACGGCGTCTAATTATACAAGTATTCAAACAATTAAATCATGAAGGTTTTAATTAATTAAATATTGTACGGTTACAGATGTATTACTAAACAATTATAGCACCTACTTATTAATTGTAGCTTTGGACATTTAAATCTGACAAACGTCACTTATGTCAAGTTTCAAAGCGTTTGAAGCAGAACATTATAAAAGGGATAAAAGTGGATGAAGTTGGACACGTCTAAGTTTGGTTGATTGATCGATTTGGATTTTACGTTGCACCAGCACTGCAAGGCTATACAACGCCATAAAAAGGTGATATAATTACGTCTGGATTTTGTCGTTCTGCTTTTAGGCGACAATAATATACAAACGGATAATGACGCCAATGCACTGGCTTTTAAATGCGTCGTAAGGACGATGTCAAACATATTGTAATATACCATATTATTCCACGTCTTATAGATAGTGGTCGCACTCCTTGCAATTACCTACATCTTGCATTGTCCGTTAATCAAATTCTGCTGATAAAGGTCATCTCCTACCCATACTTGACATTCTGGGATGATAAAGGAAAATTTCCATTTCCAGTTGAAGGCAAAGATTGTAGGGATAAATTCCGATCTGACGGAGTACACATATCAAACAGAGGGCAATGTTACTTGTACAAAGCTCTTAGGATGCAGCTTTCACTGTTTGCTAGAAAACTGGCAAAAAGTAGATATCATAGACAAGTTCTGTCGAGCCATTGCGTAGAGAGAACGTGTCCATCCAGCTTATAGGTATCGCAGTTGAGACTTTCCCTAAGTTTGCTGTCCTATTCAATCCTCAAGACTGCATTTTATTTGTACATTACAAAAATGTAATCATATATGGTCAGTTACGAAAATGTAATAACATACTTAAAGGTCAGTTCTGACTCATTTAGTTTTTTCGTTTTATGATAGCGTGCATATCCATTCCATTTATGACTAGACTACAGTTATTGTTCGATTCGTGATCATTGTGATGCGTATTATCAGTTTCTTCACATATCACTTATCCTGTGGCTCGATTCACTTGCCCCCGTTTCTTTTCAGCCGTGTTTCCCACACGAGTATATAATATCAGGTGGGTTTTCCCACTTGACTCGGCTTGATATTGAACTTCCAGGCATTCATTACTTTGTCACACCTTGTTATTAAGTAGGTCTTCATACCTGACTCGACCAGTTATCAAGTTGATCGCTGATCACTTGACCCTAGTTATTGATCTTGTCTTCTAACTCGACTCTATTTGTTGATTGATTGATTGATTGGGGTTTTAATGCGCACCATCACTGTTAGGCTATATAGCGCCGTAAAAAGGTTAGATGATATATGATTTATGTATGAGAAAAGTGGTTCACGATCAACGTGCGATAAAAGTACAAAAACAAAACAATGAGGTAGTGAGAGTAATATATATAGGTTCCCGATCAACGGGGAATGTAAATGGTATGTATAAAGGGTTATTGGACAATAAAATATATTTATGGTGATTGACAGTACACATGTTGGTTAAAACTACCAGAAATAAGTAGGTTGTACACGAGTTATATCTTAGAATAAATGTTAACTTCCTTCGAGAAATTTAAAATACAAGCCACATTTACTGTATCAAAAAGCTCCTTCATGTGCTGAACATGGTAGCAACGATCGCATATAGGTTGGAGATCGAAACAATCTATCAGAAAGTGCTTTACGGTAAAGGGTACGTTGCAGGAAATGCACTCGGGTGGGTCTTCACCCTTTAATATGTAGGAGTGAGTTATGCAAGTATGACCAATTCTAATTCGTGCAATGATTACATCGTCCTTATGGATCGTTCTGTAGGAAGGAGGCCATTCGCCTAAAGAGGGTTTGACCACATAGAACTTGTTATTGACAACATCACTCCATGATGCCTGCCACTTAGAAAATAACGATTTTGTTATACCTGGTGTAAAATCGGTGTATGGCATTTTAAAATCAGATGGTTGTTCAGATAGGGCTATTCTGGCAGCACGGTCTGCTCTTTCATTACCTTTAATACCGACATGACTTGGTAACCAACAGTATATTATATTGTGAGAGTAACACAGTTCGGTATGTTTAGTGAGAATGTTAGACAATAATGGGTTTTCCAACTTTCTACTGTGGATTGACTGAAATACTGATAGTGAATCGGAGACGATGATAGAGTTTAAAATATTTTTGTTTTCAATATATTTCAGGGCAAGATCTATTGCCCTGATTTCTGCTGAAAATATCGATGCGCCATCTGGTAAACGAAGCTTTGTAGTGTGATTTCTACTAATGAAGGCTGCAGCAGCTTTTTCACCATCCTTTGAGCCGTCAGTATAGATTCTTGTGTAGTCCTTAATTTGGAGAGAAGTTCCTTGTAAGAGTTATGAAAAATGGAACGATTTGTCTCCGAATGTTTTCCTTCATGCAGTGTAAAAAGTACTTTGGGTTGTTTTAGAAGCCAAGGAGGTGTTACAGAAACAGAGGGCTTTTGGATTTTTGAAAGGTACATTTTTGTATTGTCAAGGCTGGAAGATATCCTAATGCCAAATGTAGGAATGACGTTTGGTTTATTTGCGTACACAGTTCTGAAGTTGGAAAACAGACATAAAAGCAGGGTTTAAAGGGTTGGATCTCAATTTTAGGGCATACTGTAAAGATAATGCTTCTCTGCTATGTGATAGATTTGGCTCATTCGCTTCAGCTAAAAGACCGTCAACTGGGGAGGTCCTAAACGCTCCCAAAGAGAGTCGTATTGCCTGATGGTGAATTGAGTCAAGCATTTTTAAATACCACTTTCTGGCTGAACCATAAACAACGCAACCATAGTCCAGTTTGGATCTAATAAAGGTCCTATATAGGTTAAGAACAACCTTTCGATCAGCACCCCAGTCAGTTTGCGCTACTACTTTGAGTAAATTAAGGGCTTTCAAGCATTCAGCTTTCAACTGCTTGATGTGTGGAATGAAGGGAAGTTTTCTGTCGAAGACAATACCTAACAACTTTGTTTCCTCAACGACCGGTATAGGTGTTCCGTCTAACATGAGTTTAGGATCATCATGTTGTCTTAGTAGCTGACAGAAATGCATACAGTTTATGATTTTGAGAATTTAAAACCATTGGCAGTTGCCCAAGTTTGAATCTTGTTTATATTTTGTTGCAATTGTCTTTCAATTGTATGCATATGTTTGGATCAATAGCATATTAGAAAATCATCAACATATAGGGAGCAATCCACACCAGTAGACAAAAACTCGGTGATGTTGTTAATTTTGATGTTAAAAAGCGTAACAGAGAGAATGCTGCCCTGAGGTACACCCATTTCTTGCTCTTGCTGCCTACTCGAACTTTGAAATCTCTATCTGTAAGAAAGTTTGATATAAAAGTGGGTAGACGGCCTTTTGGACCCAAATCGTGCAGGTCATTCATTATTCCGTACTTTGATGTTGTATCATAGGCCTTTTCCAAGTCGAAGAAAACAGCTACTAAATTGATAAAAGCATTGCGAATGAATGTTTCAAGTCTAACCAGATGATTGTTGGTACTACGCCCATATTGGAAACCACTTTGGAAAGGATATATTAAATTGTTGGACTCCAAATACCAAACGAGCCTTGCATTGCTCATTCGTTCCAACGTTTTACAGACACAGCTCGTCAAAGCAATTGGACGGTAGTTAATAGGATCTGTGCTATCCTTACCTTGTTTAGGAACAGGTATTACTGTGGCCTCTTTCCAAGATTTTGGCACATTCGCTGTGGTCCATACGTCATTGAAAATTTCCAAAAGAGTTGTTAGTGAGGGTGCCGGTAGGTGTTTCAAAAATTGGTAATGTATCTCGTCAGTCCCGATGTATGTATCATGGGCTTTGTTTAAAGCGTCCATGTGTTCCAGTAGTGAAAATGGTTGATTATAACTTTCTTAAATTATTGGATGTGAATTTTAAATGTGTCTTTTCTTTTGGAAATCTGTTGAATAATTCGACGATGATGAATTTTTTAAAAAACTGTCAGCAAGTACATTTGCTATATCAAACGTTGAGTTTAAAGTAGAAACGTAGTTTTTCCATGATGTTCTCTTACATTCTTTAATTGTACGGCGAGCTTTAGCCCGGAATATGCGGTACCTACTTAAATTTTCGGGCGTCGGACGATTGTTAAATGTTCTCAATGCTTCTCGGCGTCGTCTACTGGCTTCTTTACAATCTTCACTGAACCTTGGTAATTTTGGTTCTTTTAGAGTTAGATGAGGATTAAGGAATGGATTCTTCTGCAATCTCGAGCAAAATAGATGTAAAACGTTGAACAGGATTATTGACGTTTATAAAGGTATCTCTGTTAAGTCTAGTTTTGCAAAGCGTTTCAAACTTGACCCAGTTCACCTTCTTTAATTTCCAGTGTGAAACTGACTTATCAAAGGCAGACTTCATGTTTTTTGTGAAGGTCATCAGCGACCTCACATTTTATAAGAATACCTGGATGCATCCACATCAGCACATTAGGCAACCATTTGAGACCCCTCTGATGCAGTAAACCTTATTTTTCCAACTTTTTCAACGGGTATATAAGTAATTGTATCCATGTGCCAATCAGTACTCTGTAGCATTTATTGCAAATTGCGATGAAACGCAAGTTGTAAGAGTCAAAAGAGAATGATATTATAAACAAGTCATGTCAGGATCAGTCCATCATTACTCTGTTCATTTCAGAGTTGCACATGTGTTAGCATTTCATCTCAAATTTTAGCATTAACAACCGATTGATATAGCAATTTTTCATGTCGTCTGATTTCTGTCAGAATGTGAAATTGTTTCATTATTTCCTGTCAGTAATGATACACTACATTAATATTACATCAGCCTAACCCACGACGATTAAAAATTCCAAAATTAAACTCATGCTTTTAAGGAAAACAGTCACAATTTAAAGCTAAAAAAAATTTGACAATTATATGATAATCACTTTAAAAGCGAGAATTGGTTGCAATTTGTGCCTTTTTCATCATAATGTTATTGTTTTACTTACATATTCAATAAAAGTTTTATTATATGTAAACCCATCATCTGGACTATTCGCTCATTTATATTATTTAAATTTTGACGTACACATTTTTTACTATAGTATACAGATTTATATGGATATTAAATTCCCAGATAAAATTTGTGTCTTCCATCATGCTGGATTATTCCATGTTTGACTGTCTGGTAATATGTAGAAAAAGACCACATGCCGGATTATTCTATGTTTTACTGTCTGGTAATATGTAGAAAAAGACCATAAATTTTGCATTGCTCAAAGGAGACCTTTATGTATTTTGCATTAAGTCGTGTGCTTTTTTCAGATGCTACTGAGGTGGACACAAATGAGAGTAATACAAATGCAGAGATAAATTGAAATAAAATGGTGTTGTCTTAAATTAACAACCCCAGCCCCCATAAAATGTGGGTTTATATTTAAATCTAATACCTAAAATAAAAAATTTCCCTCATCGTAAAAAAATGTGCGGCATCATTAGAATTGTTGCCTGTGTTTCTTTCAATAAAATTTGAAAAGACATACCGTAGTTATTCTAATAGACACCCCGGGGTGGTGCAATTTCTAAAGGGGGCGCTTATTAGAGTACTATTAGCATTAGTACCATCGTCCAACAGTCTAAAAATAGACTAGAACCGCAGCAACAAGTAAAGTTATATTTAATCACGCGTGTAACAGCTGACCCAGTACTGTAAATTTCCACTACCTTTCAATGACGTCATGTGTTTACGATGGGTTGGGCAGTCGTGTAAACAGGACTCATTAGATGTTCTGCGCTATGGAATATAAATTCAATAGTTCGATTCGTGGTTACCACGTGTACAAAGACGTATTGAACGCGAAAATCAGGGATGATTCATTTTGTCAAATTGAAGAAGACAATGAAAATGACAGGTTCTGTGTGCGACTTTTGAGAAGAAATAATGAATCAGTAACTCTCGGACATATACCAATGGAATATAGTAACATTTTTCTTTTCTTTTTCTGAAACGCGAAAGGTAAAATTATGGCACTCGTTACTGGAAATAAATTTTTTGAAACTGGATTAGAGATCCCATGCACGCACACTTTCACTGGTGCGGCCGGTGATACTGAAAAGCTTTCGAAACTTTTGAAGCAAAATTAGACACTTAAGTTGTGAAATGGAAGAACAGGCATCCACATCGCGGAAGAAGGCTTAATCGGTTGCATTTAAGTTTAAAGTTGTAGAATTTGCAGAATAAAAGGGAAAACAATGCCGCGAACGTTTTTTTTTTTTGTTTTTTTTTTTAAAGTAAGCAGGAAACGCGTTAGGGAGTGGTGTCAACTGAAAGCCAAGCTCAGTACTTTGCCGAAAACACGTGCTCCAAATTTGCCAAGGGGCATCCACATCTGTTGCCTGGAGCATTTACAACGTTTTGCCCACATGGTTAGTATGTATGAACTCTACAAGTAAAATACTGTTAGAGAAAGAAAGTTAAATCATGTAATGGAGTACATTTTGTCCAAAGATTGTCTTAAAGGCATTAAAATTGCTGCACAATGGCGTCACCTAACTCCAGTTGAATGAGGTCTTGTTTGCTCAAAAGGCTACCAATTTTATTTATCACTTTTTCACATGATCTTTAACTGTTTGTATCAGGCATTTCTTTAAAACTGGTACTGTAGAAATAAAACTATTTTTATACACGAATCACAGACCTAGTCCAGTTTGGTCGTTACACCATGATTATGTCAAGAAAATATGCAAGTGCTGTCTTTTAATTTATAGAAATTTGCAAGGGGTTCCTGGTTATGAAAGCACACGAATCACCAGATGTTCCATTCACCCTCCTGAAGATCAGATTTAGGAAAGGTTAGTTTATTGATCGGCCTTTTACAAACTTGGATGTTCATTTCTTCCTTGAGCATGTGACACAATATGGATGTTTTTTGGGTTTTTTTTCTTCTTAAATCAATATTCAGCCATCAGTCAATAGATATATGTTAATAATACCTTAAACAATACCCGTTCAACAACTTTTTCTTTCTTCAAAATATATTAATCAGAGCTTTAACAAAATTTAACATGTGGGAATATATCTTGACAGTATCCGGGATAAGTTCCATGATCTTTTATACTATGTACTCAGGATCAGTGTCAAAGGCATGACAAATAATGTTCTGAACATGGTCAATAAAACATACAAGAATATTATTTGTTTTACGCAAGTTATGTTCGAGTTTTTCAAGAATGTCTGAGAGGGTTTCAATACTCTTCAGTTTAAAAACAATATAAGGCCAAAAGACACAGACTTATTGTGGATTTCCTTCAATTTTATTTCAGCCAGTAGAACGTCAGTCCCTTCAAGTGACTCTTGGTTTTCCGTTTTTACATTTTCACAGTGTTCCATGAAAAATTAGATTCTGTGATATCGTCAGATACAGTAAATGCTGATTATTTAGAATTACAGTTGTGTTGTTCACTAATTAACAGTGCTCCACCCAATATCGATTAAATAAACAACCAACTTAACTAGTTATAACATTCAGCTTTTTATTGTACCATTCATAGTTAAATGGTGAAGCAAAGCAATGCTGGCAAGTGCATACATCTTATATATTCACTAACAATTATCATTTTTGTAAGCATCATTCAGAAATAGTATACGTGTATGATTTTTCTTCAGCCCCACAACTCGTAGTGTACAACAAAGCCTGCTCTCTCCATGTTTACAGCCTTTATGTTTCATGGACACCCAATTCCGAGTGGACAGTTTGAATTTCAGAATTCATACAGGTACATGTATTTTTAGGAAATTTGGTTTATTTCATGCCTCTTCTACTTTCTGTGTTATCCCTCCTATTATGAAGAGGGGCTGTAATATTGTTACCTTTCTCTGTACATAGCAAACTACTCCAAGTTTTCTGACAATTCTGTTCGGAATTGTCTTTTCCATCCAAGCTTTTGGACATTAAAAAAGATTAATTTTTTTTATATCTGAAAACATAGAACATAGACAGTAATCTAAATTTTAGGATCCATTTCATATCTTATAATCTGGAGTTTACTTAATTTAACAATTTTTTTTCTGTATATACAGCATGTGGTCCAAGTAGCGTGTTGAAGGCATCCACAGTGTGGTAAATTAAATTCCCAAGCGGTGGAGTAGTCCAACTTAAGATTGCAGAGGTTAAAAGGATCCCTGTCGTACACGACACAAAATAATTTCATGAAACACTGTAAATTTTACTTGTGGGGTCAAAATCAAGAAACTAGTACCAAACACAGCTGATGCAGCACATGATCCTAAACATGGCAGACATTGCTGGTATCAAGGAACAGTTGTCCAAATCACAAATATCTTTTGCTGCATTGACACAGTCTTGGAATTGCATACCATCTTAACGAAAGAATTAACATTTTGCCCAGCTTCATCGACTCAGGCTGCCGAGGATATGTTTGAGCCGAATAGTGATTTCAGTCGACAGTTGGCCCTTGCTAGGAGCTTCGATGCCAGCAGACACGAGTGTCTCTTAAACGTCACAATATTCTGTGCCTGTAGACAAACTCCCGCCGTTCACATTGTACCCAGCTGCATTCTATATATAAAAATTCATGCACTATCAAGTACGGTCTCTGGACTGTAAAAGGAAACATATACTATTTATTCAATGACTTGAATACAGATATTTTGTTAACAGGATAAAATATGAAGTTAAGATAATGATTATAGAAACTCCTCATCTTTAGGCAAATTAACAGACTGGTACGACTCAGTATTAAAATCTTCAAGATGCTTGGGATGAAAAATGTCAGTATCCGTAGATATTTCAACTTTGAGCCAGATATGAATTTTAAAAATGTTTGCTTACAACCTGTTCATGTTTGCCTATGGGATGGGAACAATTTTATTTTTTAAAGTTTGCCCACTTATACAGTGACTATGCATGCAGTGCATACTGTCTAGACAAAAAGACATTTCTACAGTTAAAAACAGGTCTATTCAAGAAAAATGTGTACGTATGCTTCTAAAAGTGCAAATGGTACCGCAATGGAAACATATTTTATAAATCTCATAAAAGAACCAGGTGCGTTACGTCTTAATTACATACATTTGTAAAGTTAAAAGTTCTCAAATAATATATATGGCTTGAATTTTGGGTAATCCTACAAAATCATCGTACTTTCCTAGGAGCGGCAATTGTTATCGGAACTTACGAATGCGCATGCTCTGATTGAAGCAGAAGTGTTGACGTCACTGTTCTATGCGTTCCGTTTCGAGACATTTTTTGTCCAGCAATATACCTCAGAGATTGCCGTAACAAGTGTCCCAGACGGTGTGCGTTTGTTTCATACGGGACAATGGTTCCTTGTGAGTGCGCATGCTTGGATTGAAGCAGAAGTGTTGACGTCACTGTTCTATGCGTTCCGTTTCGAGACATTTTTTGTCCAGCAATATACCTCAGAGATTGCAGAGAGAAGTACGTCCCAGACGGTGTGCGTTTGTTTCATACGGGACAATGGTTCCTATACAAATCTCTCAGAGGGGCTTTTATAACCGTTTGCAAAAAGATAAACGAGAAATCATTTATTTGTTTTAAAAAGGAGAGGGAGGGGGCTGAAACTTTGGCGTAACGTCAAAGTGGTCCATCCCGCTTTGGCAGTTTATTCCGTAGTAATTTCAATTCCCTACCCCAACACACATTTAGTAGCAAACCTCTAGTCTTGCATTTATTATTTTAATTTGGATCGGCATTCTACCTCGTTACAAATAGGACATGAGAAGTATGCGAAGTTCTATATTTGTATGGGCTCACAATGTTATTGTTATTAAAAAAAAAAGAGAAAGTTTGAAGAGTATATATCACAAGTTCATGCCAATAGCTGTAGTATCTGGTAGCTGGTCCCGTACCTCTTCCATCGTGTCGCATGGTTCAGTACCACATCTTGTGCATTTATTTGGTTTCGTGCTTTACGGCACAACAACACAAATAGGTTATTTAGTGCCGAGGCAATTGGAGTAAAGTGCCTTGCCCAATGATACACCACGGTAGCTGACCCAGGCTGGTCTGATGGTAGGATTCGAACCCATATCCTTTCAGTCGTGAGTCGGGCACGCTAATCAGAGTCACCGCGGCTCCCGTCTTGTACATTCAATTCAAAAGCCACTTATTTCAGATATTTCTGAGGACCAGTACCCCAGGATTGGGGGGAGGGGTAGGTGCACGTGTAAGTAAGTACAGCTGTGCCCCTAAGCGTCACTTTAGTAATAATCTTGAAAATGGACAATGTTCGTATTGGTGTGATCAGATTGATTTTACCTCAATCACCCAATCATTGACGCAATTTTCAACTCGACGTTTCAAGTTTTCTGAATGCCCATATCATATTTTTGAAGCACAACTTTTAACATAGCTAAACTTATGTTTCTTCGTCAGTTTCAAAATCGGAATGTTTACTGTAGTTGGTATTTGCGATTTTTGCTTTGGGTTATTCTATTACGGTAACACGTTTACATGGGCGGATGCAGCCCCCAAATTTGTAACACGCTTCAAATGTCATGACTTTCTCAATGATCCATATGCAAATTCATCAAACTTGAATTTGAGAAATATTTTGAAATCTAAATGTTCGGTGTTTTTTTAATACAATCACTTTGAGTGGCATGCAGAGTTCTGTTTAAATCAATGCTTCTCCTAGTATTACATACGTTCCTGCGGGTGGGAGAAATAGCGGTTAGACAGCCGGGTTGCAGGAACCCAAATCTACTTCAGCTCTCATGTTCTGATCAGTGACACTTGTTTAGTAATAAAGTTTAAAGGCGCGATGTCTGTAATTTTCGAGAATTACAGTATGCAATTTTAACACTCAGAATCGTTTATTTCCTGTAAAAATCTTTCCCTGAGAAACATTAGACAGCATACGTTGATGTAATGACATCATTAACTGCGTCTGAATATTCCTCGACTACACGGTATCGCGGTCACTCGCCATCTTGATATTTCTGCCTTCGACAAGTCGATGTTTTCCGAACGCAATTAATTTGTTCATGGATAAGAAATTATACAAATGATTACATCACAACACGTGACGTAGACCACATTGGCAAGATGTCGACGATAAGTTGTTTATTGTTTGGGGAGTTTTCGTTAGGAAAATTTTGGGATAAATATTTGCCAGCAAGTTACATGTGATTGTAATAAAAAAATACAGTACTAATTACTTATTTTCGCAAGGTACTGTATGCCAGAAAATCAAACTTTAAATAGTAAACATAAAAGGATGAGGGTTGGGTAGGGCCAAGGGGTGGATGCATGCGTGTTAAAAATTCGTTCACTTTTAGTTTTACACAGACCATAATATACGTAACATATTTTTCAAAAGTTGTAGATTTTAGTCTACCTGTGAGTGCGAGAAAATTAGTAATTCCATTTATGATTAGGAGTATAATTTATGATTATGTGTATAATTCCATTAATTCCACATCAAATAATGGTAAAAGGGCACCAAGAACAGTTCGTTTGCATTTCAAATTAATTCACGCGAATAACCCAAAGGAAAAACAATACTATATATATATATATATATATATATATATATATATATATATATATATATATATATATATGATTGAGCCGGCAGTGATGCATGAAGGCGGATATCACCCCCAACCATCATCAAACATTCCTGACTGGTGTGTCTGCACTAGATGCAGACAAATGCCTACTTAAAGGGAAAGGAAATGCTGTGAAAAGTCAAGGGAATACTGCACTTCCACACTTCCGGGAGGAACTGCACTGAAACATGACCTGCTGAAATATGCCACACTTAATCTACCCCATCTGTTACTATCAATATGTTTACTTGACATTTATTTTATTAGGCACTACCAGATGAATGTTGGCAACAATCATCGACACCTGGCAACAAGCATTGTTACCTGGATATATTCATGCTCTGCTTCATTCACTGTCAACATTTCCATTAGACCTCAAATCCGTGTAGTAAACCCAATAAATATAAATACACAAATCTAGTTCCATCATTATTGTTGGATTTTGGTCACATACAACTATTTTTATCACTGGAATGCATAAAAACATCCTTCCTAAGAAACTATTGTATTCTGTATGAATTGCATTTTATCACTAAAATGTGATTATGAATGAAAAGCAACGGTTTTCCATAAAGCTCTATTTCCAACCATAGATTATATACTTCAGTTTCAATGCAATCTGTTTATTTTCTTCTTGCCTCAGGATAATTGGTATGATAACGCAACAGCTTAACATTTCTCAACTGTAATTAATGCACCTGTTTATTTTGAATGAAAGATATCAAATGCAAATATGAGAGTTTTCTGGCTTCATAACATTAAGTTCACCCGAACTGATTCTTTTTTCAGCACATCAGTGTACTAGTGCTTGATGAAGCAGTGTTGGCACTTGCCAGATTGTATAGGAATGATGTGCTGGTTACTGATGAGGAAGCAGATCTGAGGAAAGCGAACCGGCACCAAGTTATCGCCAGTTTATCCTCTGGCAATATCGCCGACTATGCGCAGGGGATAGACGAGTTATTCCAAGTTATTGTGTTTGGCGGATCAGGGACAAGTATCTTGATCCCTATGGACAGTACAAGGGATTCCTTCCAGACAGACTGGCATAATATCTTTTAACACGTGTACAAATGTGTTTCTTACATTTCAGTATTAAACCAATGATATATATATATATATATATATATATATATATATATATATATATATATATATATATATATATATACACATCATGGTACAATACCTATATAATACATATTTCACTGTTTCCATGTAATATATGTGATTTTGCAGTCTGCACAAGTTTGAAAAAAATATAGAAACATTCCTTGCTATCTGAACATACCTATTTTTCCAAGAAATGTTAATTGGAGTTGTTTTCCAATAATAATTGGGTACTACTTTACATTAGCATGTACTTTTGTACAAGACCAGTGGCCTGTGCATGCATTGAAGCCATATGTACAGCTCCTGGTTATATCATTCTGGACCCCTCATCCTCAGCTCAGTTGGTTTGCCCATTACTAGCCAATGTTCAACCAACACTTACGCACATCACTCCTGCTATGCGGTTTTAAACTCCAATTCTTCAGGAGTTAGTTTTAGGACAGGCGCAGCCACAGAGGTCACTAACCAGGGTCTGTCAAATATCCAGATTCCGATCCTTGGTAGGTGGAAGTCGGACGCTATTAAGAAATGCTTGTAATTAAGTCCCCACTATAATTGTTTTGCACATCACCGCAAGCATTTTTACCGTCAGAGTTTCGCTTTCTATTGTTCAGGTATGGTGGGTCTACGGACCAAACAAGGCTGTCGACATGAAACCTGCTCGACTCCACTGCATATGGGTGCACTTAAGATGGAATTTTCTGCGAGACATTCTACCAAAGTTTTCAAGATACTCCATCATTCCATCTGGATTTATGGTCTTGAAACGACCATTTATGGACTTCGTGTTCTAAAGTTTGCACCTTCTAATTCAAAATAACTAAAAACACAAATGCTCTCATGGACAATGAATGTGTATTCCTGGACAATGAGTGTGTATTGTGCAAGACTAGTTCAATTTCATTGCATTTTTAATATCATTTGTGTCAATATGCATTTCCTGCATCTCTAAAAATATTCATATATTTTTTCCTTATGTAAGTATTGGGTATATATTTTAAAAACTACTTTGCGGTTTGTTTGTTTTTTTATGCAACTCGTCGACTCTTGGGGAGGTGTGACAGGTTGCCGCAAGTCATCATCATTGCGGGGCTACACAGAGAGTGCTTTTGGTGTCTGAGCACCAAAACTTAACCACATTAACTTCATGAACTCTGTAATACATCTAAATTTAAGGAATTTATGCTAACATGTATATACAGAAACTATGCCATTATACCAGTAAAATTATCTACTATGCGTTTGTATAGCTATTTAATTCTGTTGGACATCTATATGCATTCTTTATATAAAGTCACTAGCAACAACCTTGTATTTTATCATTATTGCTGCCGTAATTTTTAACAGCTTCTATCTTTCTTCTTGCAAGTACGAGTGTATGGTCTTGCGAGTGTTCAAGTCCATCTCATCTTGCTATTTCATTCTTTAATTATTATCTGCCTCTTTTGCCTTACTGTCCTTTCTGCTATATACACACACACCTACCAATAAATCTACTTGCACTTGTTTAAGTACATGTTTGCGTGGTGTGATGATATTAGACATTACTCAGTTATGATAATAAGCTGAACACTCTGGATCAACTCGATTCCCCCTTAATGGTTACATGGATTTCATTAACTAATCGTTTTTAGGGTTTGTAAATGCGCATAATTAACTGAATGATAATTAGCGTCACTCTCAACTGAGGCTCAAAGGAGCCGAGACATGTATTTTTAATCAAGATTTTTTTTTTCTTTAAATCCTAATTCCACCTCCAACCAGACACTGTCGCCATTGGCAACAAAAGAACTGCCTGTGATTGTGGCTGAATTTGTTGTGTCCTCCCCCCCCCCTTTTTTTTTCTAACATGTTATGCCAAAAACTATTACAATGTATTCGTTTATATTTAGGATACTGTTATCTGTCCCTTATGATCAATATAATTTACTTAATAGTCATTCAACTTTTCACTGTCTTGCCAGTATATTTCATTATTTACCTTCCTTTACTGTCGTCTTCTTTTTGGAGGTCATTGCTTGTTTTGATAGTTTATGTGAAAGGCTGTCTCAATCCGAAATTTGAACCACATTTAACGTTATAAAGTCTGTAAAGTATCTAATTTTAAGGAATTTATGCTAAAGTGTTCATACAGACTTTTCTACTATCCCTTTGTATAGCTATTTAATTGTGTTTGATATCAATATGAATTCTTTATTGAAAGTCACTAAAAGTGGCCTGCAACAACTACCTTGGAATATGTTATTATTACAGCCTTAATTTCTTAACTGCTTTTGGGTCCATTGTTTAGCCTATGTATTTGAGCGTCGATCATATAAACTAAATGGAACTAGTCTATTAATGGATGCTGTCAATGTTGTGAATGGCGGGGGGTGGGGGTGGGGGGTGCGGGTAGCAGTCATGTATATGATATTGAACAAACCTTTTCAAAGACACATTTATTTATTTTTTTTGGGGGGGGAGGCGGGCGGGTTGAATGTGCAAGTTTGTATTGATCAGACAATAGATCATAAAGGATGTTTAAACACATCTCCTAGTCATATGATTATAACTGATCACACTACCCCCCCCACACACACACACTTTTTTTATATATTTTTTTTTATTTGGTGGGGGTGGGATTTACAATTTTATTTTGCATCCGAGTGAGTCAGGCCTTGTTTATGCACCCGTCTACGGGTGAGAGATATAACCGATTCACCCTCCCATGCGTTTTCTTGTAACAAATTATCAAATAGGAGTCTTAATGTTTTGTAATAGGTTTTGAATGTTGAGCATGTGCCATTTGTGGTCAGGGTCACCCTCCTCCCACTGATCATAATTTCTTACTGTAATATTCCAGATGTGTTACCTTTTTCTGTTCATTATCTCATAGATATATTCTATGATTTGTATATTTATGTATGTTCTAGCTGTATAGAGTCAATTATCTGCAATTATTTTCCCATATTTTTGCTTGATAATTCTGATTATTTCTATTATTTTTTGTTTCATTTTTACGCACTTTAATATAAAGTGAACTGTATTGTCTTGTTCTTTATGACATATTGGGCAAGGTGGTATTTGTCTCATGATTTTCCGGTTACATGCATTTTCTCCTGTCCACCATGCGTTATGTAGGTATACATTATCCTTGAATGCAGTGGAGTCTTTGTGTTATTTTCATCCAGTTTTTCCATACCACTTTCCAGTAGATGTTGGGTGCAGCTTTTCTACTTTTTTTAAAAAATTATTATTGTTGTGTTTGTATGTACTGACATGCATTTTCATCTTTTTCTACATCAAAAAGTTTTTGGTCTATTCTGTAAGTAGTTATTACACTTTTACTTTTCCTGAATATGCGTGACAAGTTTAATGCCTTTTTTGATTTTGTTGTCATGATAAATCTGTGGAATATTGTTAAGTGTAAAATCAAATCAGTAGACATATACTGTTGACCAAGGGTATTTTATTCCATCTCCGAAGTTTCTTAGGAAATGAAAAAGATGACGAGATAACACATGCCATGGTACAAGACTATATCAGTGTTCAATCTAGACAGCGCCATTGGCGCACTCTGGACGTAAATGGTGCACTGGCAACTGGTCAGTGGGCCAAATTGGCTCACTGGCATTTCAACTAGCCAACACCAGAACTGGTTATATTTTTTATTCCCATCGTCATCACTTTTACGAAAAACAATAATTAATGCGCATTCCTTATTACATTTCATTTATTAGATACGTTATTATAAATTATAGAAGGCTGAATGTAGTGTCGTCGTTCAACTATCTGTTACTATACTTTACTATTCTTTACATAAATTAAGGAGTCTGGAAGAAAATTAGCAAAATCGTAGCTACCATTTCATGTCTCTATAATCTAGACAAATTGGCTTACAACATTAAGCGCGGAAAGGGCTTTCCATTATGAGGGTTACGTACACATTAAGCTTCATTTATTGATATTTTTTCTCGTTGCAGGCTGCCTCGTTCAGCATTGATCATCTCCGTGTCATGGCCAAACGAGAGAAACAACTTCTGCCACCATTACGATTGGATCATCATCATTTTGACCCAGCACAACATTACATCGACTTCCCAGCACTTGGCTACTTGGAACATAATGCCAACAAAGATTCCCAACCGTATCGGCCTGTACTGACAACAGGAGATGGGAACTGTCATTGTCATCCCCTTTCCATTTGACTTTGTGGTAGCGAGTCTCTGTGTTTTGAAATTGAAGTCTGCACCTGTATTGAAATGGCCTGTAATTAACTGTTTTACATGACGCAGAATTATTCAAAAGATTTTCTGCTGTGTT
The DNA here is from genome assembly GCA_029931535.1 of Margaritifera margaritifera. NCBI lineage: Eukaryota > Metazoa > Mollusca > Bivalvia > Unionida > Margaritiferidae > Margaritifera > Margaritifera margaritifera. Next base: position 2,312,346 of record JAQPZY010001433.1, on the reverse strand, counting down.
CTCCTACGTTTGTAGAGGCTCTCGTGAACTGCGCCAAGATTGGTGCATATTCTAGTGCGTATGATATCCAGGCTGCAAGTGATGCGCTGAATTATAACATCAACGCTTTCTACCCAAAGTGCACAAATGAAACGACAAAGTCATTTGGAGTTATGTGGTCAAGAATAGGACTACAAAGCGGTCGCATCTGGTTGCCCAATCATTTTGTGGCACGGGTTCAGTGTAAAAGGGAAATGGTCAGCACACCGACTATGTCATTTAATGGTCTGGACATCACTTGCGAAGAATCATATATCGCCGCCGACCCATTTATCATAAGTGAGGATAATTTAGTACAAAATCAAAGATTAAGCCTGGATATAACATTGAGCAGTGACACTGCTTACACACAAAAGGAAGAACTCGAGATAACTAACACTTCGGGCTCGCAACATGGACATAATGAATTTGAGGATCAGGCAGCGGAATCAATCCCAGGCATTGTTGAATACCAAAAACTTACCCTCTTCCAAATAGGAAAACCACTAAATGCAAATACTAAATATAATTGTGCGTGACATCCCGACTGTGAAAGAAATTCGAACTGGAATTAAACAAAATGTCTACGTGGTTGTGGATAATGTGAACAATACAGAGAGGAGAAAAGAACACAAGCCCGCGCAGTACTGGGATGACTGTGGTGTATGGGACTACAAGAAGGCCCGCATGTGTAAAACAAAATATCTGATAAGAGGGGGACGGAGAAGATAAGAAACTTTGCGAAGTTTTAGTCCAAGAAGATCTGATTTACACGGAAACACATAAAGTGGGAACAAGGAAAACTGTTCCAGCCTCAGCCACCCCTGTCCGAGATAATTACATTCGTTAGGTATTATGCAACACTGAAAAGAAAACCCGATTACAAAAAAAACGTGTCACCTTCACACGGTTTAAATAGAGAATATACCGGATATACATCGTGGAATATACCGGAGAATATGACGACACGCTGGTTCACCAAGGAAATGCAAAAATGTGCTCGGATGGTTACGAGAGAATGAATCCACAGGTTATGAATAAAATTGGGAAAATGAGGAGCATCAAAAACCGATTGATGTGTACGCTAAGATGACCCATCCGATAATATGTCTGTAGATTGTCCGCGTGATATCAGGCGATGTCAGAACATTAAAGCAGGAATAAAAGCGGAGAAGAAAACCAAAAGAGGGTCAAATAATGTCGCCGACGAGTTATTGGATGTCTTGGGAATGAGTGAAAAACATCCCTACTTAGCGGAAGTTTTTCTTTCACGAGACAGCGCTCTTCCGGCAATTATCTGCTACACAGAAGAGCAATTCGTTTTTTGGAGTCCAGAGCAGGTGTGGTTGGCATTGACAGTACATTTCACTTGGAAAATCTTTTGTAACAACAATAGTTTACAAGTGACATAAAGTGCTGCAGAAGATAACAGACTATGCACCAATTTTGTTGGGACCGTTGATGCTCCATTGGGACGGTCAGCAACAGAACTATTTCTGGTTATTTTCCCATCTGAGAGATGTGCCAGGTAAAAAACTTAAAAATGTGGAGATACTCGTGGGGACCGACCATGAGAAGGCAATGGTCAACTCTACTGATCTGGCTTCCCCTGATGGCAAAAGATGTGCACAAAACACATCAAAGACAATCTTGTCAGTCAAATGACACAAGATTTCTAAAAACACTAAGAGGAGGACAGATATAGTTGAAATGATGTTTGAATCAAATGGTGTTGACACAGCCAACGACTCTGCAACTTTCGACGAACGTTAACAGTCTTAAAAATAAATTGATTGAAAATAAACACGAGAATTTTATGTTATAATACGAAAAATACATTCAGGTGAAAATTGCAAAACATGTTCTATCCGGTGATGACCAGCTGTGGACAAACAATAATACGGAAAGCATGAACCACCGGTTAAAGGTTCTGCTAAACTGGGAACCAAGGAAAACCAACCAACTCATTTTAATAATATACGAACTGCTCAAGGTCCAGTTCGCCGATCTCTGTACGAAGGAAGAAATGTCATGAAAGAGAGGAGTTTGTCAAAAGAAAGCGAAGTAACATCAAGCGAAGAGAAAAGATGGAATTAAAACGCGACGCGTTTTGATTGCATACGGATGCTGATACTTTGTTTTATTTGTGGACACCTCTTAGTTCTGTTGTTGTGGGGGGGGGGGGGTTCGAAAAAATAAAAAAGAATTTGGATAACAATTTATTTAGATATATTTTGGAGTAGGGTTTCTCCAAATATGCTATTTTTTGGATGAGGCGTATTTGTTTAATTTCCAATTTCCGGGTCCCTATTCTTTCTGCCCCTTGGTCTAAAGAGGTATTTATTTTTGGAATGTACTCCCCTCCTCAGGCATTACACCTTGTGACTGGTTTCCATTCCAAGTATCCCCATATTAGTGAATCCTTGCTTAGGTTTCTTATTGTCCAATGTGTGCTACATATATTAGTTCTATATTTTGGCATGTTATGCTATAATCTTTAGTTTGTGTCTGGACATAATATAAAAGTAAAATCTTTTAAGTTGTTGTTTATTTTTATAGAGAAAAAAAAATTAATAAATAAATTTTGTTGTGTATGTCGACTGGATCCAAGTTCTTCGTCTGACAGGGTTGGCTGTCATCATATTTCTCGGTTTGGCTTTTGAACTTCCATTTCCGTGGCTTCTAGCAGAGGTGTACTTCTTTCTCTTCTCTCGGTAAAATTTTAGTTCTTTATTTATTTCAACTACGGTGGTTTTCTAAGTTTATTATTCCCTAAAAAGAAAAGAAAAAAAAGGAAAAAAAAAGCTACTGTTGTTCTATGTATGTATGTTCTGCATTTCTTTTTGGTTCAACTCCCCCTCCGTGGGGGAGAGCTGTCTATTCCCTCAGATCATTGGGGCCTTTCCTTATTTATTTACGTTTTGCCCGTGCTTAAAGCGCGGACTTCAAAGAGAACACTTCCTAGGACGATATAAAGCACAGTTTCCTGTGATCTTTCCCACTTCCACGACGCTGCTGTATGTGTCGACATAGTCTTGTCACTAGGTTAAGTCAGTTTGTAGTTTTCAGGAGGCATGGGCCTCTTACTTTGGAGGTGACTTTCGATGGGCTACCGGATGCCGTGTCCATCAGTTGTGCCGCCATTCCTCGTCCTGGGTTACCATTCCCGACTTTGCATATCTCCAGATTGGGGAGAACGATGTCGGTGAGATGCCTCCGGGCGAGATAGTGAACACTATATTGCACTTGTGTGAAATTTACCTTTGCCTCGGAGTATGTAGGGTGTTCGTGGTTTCTTTTCTTCCACGCTTTCGCCCTCGCTGTGTCTCGTCGGCAGTATATGCGGCTCACTCACCGCATAAATACTTCCCTATTTCATTACCTACGTTTAAATTCTGATATTTTATTTTGCCACCATGTTGGTTTTCGATCCGATTTTTTTTTCATGATGATGTTCATCCTTCTAATAGAGGAAATGCATGGTTTTTCCACCACATTTTATCTTAAATTTCTCGTTCCCTCATATAAAGCGTCTACAGGTTGTTTAATCAGTGATAAACGACGAAGCCACCTCAAATTACGCAGGCATTAGATTACCATATTTCTAGGCCCATTTTTGGGCCCCACAAGAAAAGAGAAGAAATAAAATCTCATTTAGCACATATATGAGAAGCGGATTAAAAATTTCATCCGCGCGGACGTAATTGAAAACATCCCCGTTTTTTTCTCTCTGCATTTTCCAACTCGAGATTTCCAAGCACGCCAGCGTGATTGAATATATCGGTATTTAAGGTTTTATAAAGAGAAAGAGAAGAAAGGAGAAGAAAAAGGTTGTATTTTATAAAGTTTCTTTTATTAGTATCGTGAAAATTTACCATTAGTAAGTGTATTCATGTTGACCCAGATTTGTATTTGTTTTGTCGGTCCATATATATCGTTCATCTGGTTTTCTTCGGCTCCTCTCCAGGCCCGTCTACCTCGCGTGAGCCACGTAGCATAGCCCTGCAGAATCTATGCCCAGTACTTCCCGAGGTGTACGACTCCCCGTTTCAGATTGTTTCTCCTCATGTTTCTTACTGGTTACTTCTATTATTAGTGTTATTCTTTTCCCTTGTATTGTATTTATTAGAATTCATTCAGACATTTGCTCAAACATTACAGTTCTCTTGTAATTATTATTTTTTTTTCTTAAATTCCAAAAATGCTCTCCCCTGGACAGAACTGTTTTGCTGTCTGGTGTGAAAATGGGGAGCCATTTCATCCTCCATTCAGTATTTGGAAAATTGAACGGTTTCCGCACATGAACTATATCTTTACATTTCTTGTGTGTGTGCTACATTTTACAGTATTTATTTCCTCGATATAGTTCAGAATTTTGATAGGCGCCTTTCCAACATGCGGGCTCCCGGTTCCCATCACTCACAGTAGTTGTATTCGGGCATCTAAAGAAATTACTATGTTGAATTGATTTCTTATCTCTAAATGATTCTCTCTTTATAAATCTTTTCCTTTTATTGTCTGAACATATGTCATATACTCTTATCGTGATTATTTTTTTAAATATTCAGTGTGGAAATATATTTCTCTTTTAGATATCCAAAGTTGACGAGGTTCACCTCGTGAATGATGATTATACTTTAGACTAAAGAGGCTTTTCAGCAGCTATTGCCATGTGCAACTACTGTTCATCACTGCTTGGCATGACTTAGTTACTTACCCTCATTGCGTGGAGATGAGGCGACATAAAGCACCATCTATAGCAATAAGTTATTTTTTACTTCTAGTTTTACATCCTAGATGTAATTTCCACTAGGAGAAACAAAGATAAGAATGCATTTACATCAACGAAATCGGTGGTGAAAACTGGTATTAAAGTATGTATGTATGTATGTATGTATGTATGTATGTATGTATGTATGTATGTATGTATGTATGTATGTATGTATGTAATAGTGATTTACGGTACCTCAGCACAATAGTGGCCATATGGTGTCAACTAAAGGTAAAGTTCGAAAAATGTAGAATGAATTGCACAAAATATTTAGGAAGATAAACTCTTGCAACTAAATGTAAACACGAAGAACAAAATAAAATATTAAACATAAAGATGCTAAAATTCTGTGAAATGTATACAAATAAAAGGTAAAGGTAACACATATAAAAAAAAATTAAAATATATAGTAAAAAATTTGTTATATAAACCGCAATCCCTCAAAAAGTCCAATATTTTATTGAGTCGTACATACACTTTCGTCATGCAGTTTACGTCAAAATACTTCTGTCCCACATGGTGGAAATCAACACACTCGATAAGAATTTCAAACTCAGTGAACACTGGCATGGTATGCATTCTGGTTGAGGTTCACCCTTCAGTAGGTATGCACGAGTCATCAGGTATGTGTGTCCGATACGCGATCGGCACAATGCCACCTCATCTCTGCGATTTGTTCAGTAAAGTGGGTTTTATGTTTTGAAGTTTGTTTGTGGAGTTTCCGTTCCATATATATTTTGCCAGCTATGAAGAACGTGCTGATTTATACAATATTTGAAAGTCAGTATATGGTATCTTAAATTCAGAAACGGGTGATTGGAAGGCAGCATTGGCTCCTACTGATGTATGTTTTCTATACGTAATTATTTAGGCCTTTTTTAGTCTGTTTATGACGGGTGTACTGAGGGATGATAAATTTACTTCTGTATTTAGCATGTGGGCGTGTATATCAATGAGATACATTTACTTCTGTATTTAGCATGTGGGAGTGTATATCAATGAGAAAAATTTACTTCTGTATTTAGCATGTGGGAGTGTATATCAATGAGAAAAATTTACTTCTGTATTTAGCATGTGGGAGTGTATATCAATGAGATAAATTTACTTCTGTATTTAGCATGTGGGCTTGTATATCAATGAGATAAATTTTCCAATATAGGACGAGATAACGGATGGATGTTGTTTGTACGTTTTTATAGGGTGTGTGCACGCGCATCAGCCATATATATATATATATATATATATATATATATATATATATATATATATATATATATATGTATGTGTGTGTGTGTGTGTGTGTGTTTGTGTGTTAGGATGTATCTACTGATGGATCTTTTGTAAAAGCCTTTATTTAGGCTGTGTTAGTGTGCGTACTGGTCAGAGGCATATAATATTTAAAACGGGCCTTTATGTTTATGTTGTTTACACGCGTTTGCTGTGTACGTGTGTCTATCAGTCGGATTATCGTAGCACATACGACAGACCTACTGATGGATACTGTCTATGCGTTATTTAATGCCTGTGCGAATGTGTCTGCCAGAAACATGTAATATTAAGGACAAGCCTACTGATTGATGCTGTCTTGAGTTTTAAAAAAAATTCATGGATTCATGGATTCCCTTAAGTATTACCCCCTTCGCTTCAGCACACTTTTTCACACTGTCAGTCCTGTTTGAAACTGTCACTCCATTAATCACGTCTGTATCCATACACAAAAGAATAGCACTGCCGACTGCGTGGTTACTTTCAAAACATCTTTTTATCAGTGAATTATACATAACAGGGTTGAGTTAAAAATTGTACTGTAGCTAATCTGGGTTATAGGAAGCATGTGGCAAAATCTGAAATCGATGCTCGGCTGGGTACTTTGTCTGGATGGCGAACTTGTGCGCTAGTGCCTTGCCACGAAGCAGGTTAATCCCCCAGGTGCATGTGTGCGGGCGAAAACATTTTCAGTAATGTTCAAGGTCTTTGAAGTACATTTTGGCTTATTTCTGACAAGTGAAACAGTGTGTCCTCGTTCGGTAATATGCGCAAGTGGCCACTTTGCATAAAGATTTTTTAAAAGTTTAGCGCAATTAACTTTTCTCAAAGTCCTCAAACAGTACATGGTGACTGGAAACGTAGAGTAACTGTTATTAAATCGACCACTGGAATCTCATAATTTGACATCAAGCTGAAATCATTCATACGTTTGAAAGGATTACAAAATGTTTGCAAACTGTTTAAAATGAATGTATCAGTTGCAGATGGGTGTTCTGTTTGCTTGTTGGTCACGACCAAAGACAATTTGTCAAGCGTAAAGTACTCTTTAGACATCTTTATACCATTTAAATGCCCGACAAAGAACAATTATTAGGGCATCTTACCTACGATATCGAAAGTACAATCGCTTGCACAAACAAATTATGCGGGACAAAATTATTTTAGAAAATAACCTGAATTGAGAGAATGGGATTAATTGAACAATCTAACTACACGTTACGCAATCAAGAGAAAAAAAATTACCCAGCAGAAGGGTCTCTGTTACTCACGTGGATGACCGGTGGCAAGAAGACGCAGCTGACATACAAGCGTATCAAACATACAACGATGGACACAAATACATCTTGACAGCGATAGATGTATTTCCAAAGTACGCATGGGCTGAGGTAGTAAAGACATAAAAATGGAGATGATATCAAAGACGCTTTCACAGAGACCATGAAAGAGTGAAATCTGAAAAGAAGAGTTTTACAACAAAAGAGTCAAGGATTTGTTGGACAAGGAAAAAATTGAGTACTTTCCAACTTGCTCGGACAAAAATGGCGTCAGTAGTGGAAAGGTTTAACCGAACACTCATAACTAGAATATGGAAATATTTTTCAAACAAAATGAAAACAGAAAATGGGTTGACATTTTACTAAAGGTGAGTCAAGGATACTATAAAACTCAATGCACATCAATAAAGTTGAAGCGAGTGAAGAAACAAAAGCCAGGTCAAACGTATGGACCAGTATATTCGATTATCTGACAACTGATACATATTGAACTACAAAATTCGAAATTGGTGAAACAGAATTTCGAGATACAGAGCAATTTTCGCGAAGAGCTATCTTCCTAACTACACCGAAGAAATATTCAAAATGAGGAAGTTAATAATAGATGATTCAGTAGTTTACAGACTGGGAAACTTAAAGTATACAGATACTGAGGGCATGTTTTGCAAGCAAGAGTTATCTCTGTATGACAAACACGATGGCGTAAAGTTGAAAATAGTTTTTAGACCAAAGGAATAAAAGGTAAAAAGTATGTGCTCGTGCAATGGAACGGATTTGATGATTCGCTTAAGGGATGGGAATCAGCAGAAACATTATTTAATTAATATAATTGGTGGAATCGCAATGCATAGGTAAAAGTTTGTGAAAGATAGCGAGTTTCTAGAATGTGAGAGATGTGGTAAAGACAGTGTATTAACAATGAGGAAGTTCAAAACTTGCACGTCATGCGAATTTGTATTGTGCACGACACCCGAGGGGGAAAAAAAAGAAGTTACGTGCAAACATATCGCAGTCAAACAACAAAAGGTAGACGAAAAATATGATAAGGCGACTGCACTGCGTCCTGTCAAGGTAATAGAAGACATCACCGAACAAATGAAAGAGATAACATTAGAAAATATTAAGTTGATTCAAACTACATATTTGTAAAAGCTGAAATACAATGTAAAAGACTATAAGTTGGTCAATGAGATTTGAAAACAATAAAAGGCAATGAAAACCAAATGTATGTATGTATGTATGTAGTAGCTTTTTACTGCACCTCAGCACAATAGTAGTGGCGATATGGTGGTAACTAAAGGGCAACGTTCGACAAATGTAAACATGAAAAAAAAGCACACAAATATCTAGGAAGAAAAACCCTTCCGAGTAAATGTAAACATGAAGCACAAGATAAAATAAAAAAACGTGCAGATGTTCAAATTCTGTAAAATATACATAAAATAAAAGATAAAGGTAAAACATTTAAATTCCTTAAAACATATGGTAAGAATTTGTTATATAAACCGTGTTCCCTCAAAAATCCAAGATTTTCTCTGGTGGTACATCATCATTCTTAATGCATTTCACGTCAAAATACTTCTGTCCCACAGAGTGGAAATCGATACATTCGACAAGAATGTGCTCCACTGTCAGTGGACACTGGCAGGGTATGCATTTTGGTCGAGGTTCACCCTTCATGAGGTATGCACGAGTCAGATATGTGTGTCTGACACGTGATCGGCACAACACTACTTCATCTCTCCGATTTGTCCTGTACAAGGAATACCACTCTCCAATAGTAGGTGTGATGTTCTGACGTTTGTTTGTGGAGTTTTCATTCCACATATTTTGATAAGTATGACGAATATCTGATTTATGCAATATTTCAAGTTAGTATATGGAATCCTCCATTCGGAAACGGGTGACAGCAGGGTAGCTTTGGCTGCTTATCTGCCTTTTCATGAACCTTTATGCCAGTGTGACTAGGCAGCCAACAATACAAAATACTTTTCCCAGAATGTATGAGCAATAAAGTTCAATGAAAATCGAAAAGACGCTGATGCAGTCGTCAGGTTATTTAAACCTCTCTCAAACTTCATTCAGAACATAACATATAACATAACATAACATAACATAACATATAACATAACATAACATAACATAACATAACATAACATAACATAACATATAACATAACATAACATATAACAGAGACTCACATAACTACTCAATCAATTACGAATTTGTCCCTGACAAAATTTATATCATGAACAAATTTAAAACAGCCATAAGACTCTTAATCACAAGGAATTACCACAAAATTAACCAAAGTCTTTTGATTTAGGAAGAGTTTTCAACCCATGAAGTAAAAACCAGCACAACTTTCATAGTGTGGGGATAAACAGATGTTGAAGATCAAGTTTTTACAGACATCCGGTAGTAACTGTGTTATGTATGATGTTTGTATACTTAACTTTTGTCCTTAATTGTAATTTGGATGAAAATACATATTTAACTTTTGTCCAGTTGTTTGCATAGTATTTCGCAACATATCCTGTTGTGACGTGTGTCAGGTAGGCCAGTATTTTCACAAGCACTTCGCAATTAGACTTTTGTGACATTTGTTAGGTAGGCATGTGTATTTATATACAGATTTTGGTAAACATATTAATTCCTATTCTAGAATTTCGGTTCTAAAAGATTAGTCTGTAAAGAAACTATTGTAATAATCAGATGTTACAGTTGTAAAAACCAGATATAATTCAGACAGGAATTAGTTATTTAAAATATTCATTGGAAATACTAAAGTGATCATAGATTTTATGAATTTTGAGGATTTATGTGAATTCATTCAAAACAGTCCGGATTACATCATTGTCTTACATCAGGACATTCAAGGCTTGTGGTACATCATGACTTTCAAGGCAATTGGAATTCATTCGGAACATTCTATTTTTTTAAACTTGTGATTAGGACACATAGGATTATTTGGACTTTAATTCATGTTATTGAAGTGTCTTTTGAATTTTCACTTTAATTGTCTAGAAATAAATTGCTTTGTCGATTTTACCTTTCTTTCTGTTACATATTTTTAGGCCATAGAGTCGTAACAAATGAAAGTTTGCTACTGAAATATATGTAACAATTACATGTACCAACAGTTGGATTTGGAGATTCCATTACACCTGCATGGCCGTTTCAATGACAATCCATTAGTTCCACAGAAATTACTTCCAGATGAAAATGTTGTATCTCCCTTGCAACGAAGTCTGTTGATGAGTACAAGGGTCCAAAACCAACAGTACCCAAACTAATATGCACATTCAAAAATAAAGGTAAATGTGTTATTCAGTACAGAAATCTGATGATTTAAATAAAACTTTTTTGTTATTGACATTCAAATGTCAGGATTTTACAAATTCCTTCTAACACCACCTGACACAATGTTTTCGGAATTGTTGCGAAGTCTTGCCTCCCCGTTGACACAGTATATATATATATATATATATATATATATATATATATATATATATATATATATATATATATATATATATATAATAAACTCTCTCTCATACACACAGCAGACGCAAAGAAGAATATGCATGTGTGCTAACACGCATCAACAAATATAGGGTATTACTCAGATTAGGAAACATTACATACAAATTCAGAACTCAGCAGTAAATACAATGTATGCTGTCGTATTCTACAACACGTTAAAGTTTTAAATAGGGTCCACTTTTTATCAACCGTTTTATTATACACCTTTGCATGAAGCGCGTGAAACAACAGTTACTCATTTTCACTACGATCAATGTTGGTAACACGAATTCTCAGACTCATGGGAACAGCAGACCCATATATGTGATTTACAGTTATTGTGCAGTTTTCAAATTTTGCATCACGGAAGATTTCAATAGCTGAATTACTCTGAAAGGCTCTCTCCGAGGCCAAGCGTGAGAGGCTCCGGTGAGGACTTGGCATGGGAATTACAGTATGATTTTGACAGGTATTTATAACGGAATTGGATAAATTGTTGGAACTTGATACATATTTCTTACAGAGAATGTAACTCATTTCCTTTTGCATGCCAAGTGAGGCTACGGCATAGTTATTCGCGCATGCTGGGAAGGATCGAGGAAAAAGTAGTTCCAGCCTCGTTTGAGAGGATGGTTATACGGGATCGGAAAATGAGAGTATCGTTTTCAGACTTCGAGGAAATGACGGTAGAATTCTGGCTCTGTCTTGAGTAAAATATTTATAGGTGTATAATAAAACGCTTTACCTCTGCTAAATATTTTAAAATTTTTTGTGGTATAAAACATTACTTTCGTAACTTGTAAAATTTATTTTATTTTGGAAGCACAGCGAGACCCTAAATTAAATATTTTGCGATCAAAATGAATTAGATCACCAAACTTGTCATGCCCTCCCCCCCCAAAAAAAAAAAAAATTAAATAAATATTTGATTTAATTCCTATTCCATGCAGTACAGGATTTCCAAACATTTTCAATAAGTGGACAGTTATAAAATAAGTGCTCAATATTTTCAACTTCTTCTTTACAAAAAGTACATGTATCGTCATCAACGAAACATATGTTTTTGAAAAATTGATTTGTTGTAATAATTCTCTGCATGGATTTAAACTGAAAAGCAATCAAATTTGTATCTTTGGTGCACTTCTTTGCTAAAATTAAATATTTTTTCCAGGTCTGATCGTTATCTGGCACCTTAATTGTCAAGACCATGCCTCGTGTTCAGCATAAGGTTTATTTGTTTGCATGTTTTAAATTCTAATTAGCTAAGAGTAAAAACAAATTCAGAATTTACATTCATACGAGTGTTTTGCTTGTCAAATATAATTTTTAATTTTTTCTTTTCCAGTGACCGGATATTTTTCAAATAATTGAGAAATATTCAATTAAATTATTAGCTTGAGCCTTTTTACGTAGTGCTTCAAAATTTAATAATGATCATTGCTTATCAAAAAGACGTTTGTTTTGACCGCCAAGGCAGAGTGGTCTGGAACAATAGCTGAATCTGTGAAATATGAAAACATGTCCGCAGAAATCAGGAAATAATCTAATCTGTTTTGTTTTATAGGACTGGGCTGTCTACACATAAATAATCTAGCATCTGGTTTGACTACTCTACATGGATTTAGTAGATCTTGGTCATTCTTGATATCTTGGATTGTTATTCGAGGCATGGGATTTCTATCATGAATAATATATTATGCATCAAGTTCCATGTCCTGAACAACATTCCAGTCACCACAAATGATAACAAATAAATTACAAAAACTACCGATATCTTGTCAGATTCTTAAAGAAGTCGGGATTATCATCAGTATGACCATATAAATTAACCAAGATTATTCTATTACCATCAATCAATTTATCTAATACAATGCATCTACCGTCACCATCGCATCTTTTACTTTGGATAAAAAATTCAAAATTATTTCTAAAGGAATGGCAACACCAGCACTATTACTAGATTTATGACTAAAAACACACCGAAAATCCTATTCTGCCTCCCACTAGTTTTCAATCACAGCAGTACTGTGTGTTTCTTGCAAACATAAAATGGATGAATTTTATTATTTAACCCAGTGTAAGCTATCTCTCCTTTCTAAAATAGAACTGCACAAACCCCATTTATTGATAAAATTTTCATTTGACCGTTCATAATTTAATATTTAACTATAATTTTAACGCAAGAATAATGTGAAATATCAACATTATTTGAGTACACCTTAATCAACTGATACACATGATTATAATATACATATTCAAATACACACACAAATGCACATTAAAAAAATATGAAATTATAGTATTGTAACGATTTGCCATGACCGCTTGAGAGGTGACGTATGTATGTATGTATGTATGTAGTGCTATACGGCACCTTAGCACAAAAGTGACTATGTAATGCCAACAAAACCTTTATGTTCCAAAAATGTCAAATTAAATTGCACAAACATTAGGAAGATAAAACCTAAATTAATGCATAATTAAGTACAAAAAGATAAATCATAAAACCTAAAGATGTTAAAATTCTGTAAAATGTATTTAAAATAACAGATAAAAATAACATGTGTATAATCCTTAAAACATGACTAAAACTTCTTATTCAAACCACATTCCCTTAAAAAGTCTAAGATTTTCTCGGGTGGTCCATCCTCGTACAGTTTTGTTTTTTTAATGCAGTTCACGTCAAAATACTTTTCTCTCACAGGGTGGATATCGACACACTCGACAAGAATGTGCCCGACTGTCAGTGGACGTTGGCAGGGTACACAGTCCGGTCGAGGTTCGCCCATCAGGAGGTCTGCATGAGTCAGGTATGTGTGTCCAATACGCGATCGGCACAATACCACCTCATATCTCCGATTTGGTATATACGAGGGATACCACTCATCTATAAAGGGTTTGATGTTCTTAAGCTTGTTTGTGGAGTTTTCATTCCACATATTTTGCCAAGTATGACGAACGTTTTGATTTCTACAATATTTCAAGTCAGTATATGAAATCTTCCATTCGGATACGGGTGACTGCATAGAAGCTTTGGCTCCTTTATCTCTTTCATTACCCTTAGTGCCAATGGTGACTAGGCAGCCAACAGTACAGAATACTTTTCCCAGATTGTATGAGAACATGATGTTTCTGTAATATCTGGGATATTAACGGGTTGTGAAATTTAAGATTCTGCAGGGTTTTCAGTGTGGAAAGGGAATCCGAGAAGCTCGTGTAATTTGTTTTGGCTGTAATTTCTGCAGTAAAATTTGAGGCGTTATCCGGTAACCGCTTCGAGATGGTACCATGGGATGTCGCAATGGCAGCTCAGCTTTGTATCCATCTTTCGAAACGTCTGTATACGGGACGTATGGCTACGATATGAGGCTACATATCTGGATACATACAGCATTTGTGGAAATTTTTCTTTCCACTTTAGCTGGGCTTGCGTAGGATTTGCCACTGTCTTAAGTAGAGCTGTGGCCTCCACAAATTTCCTGGCCTCGAGAAAGCTCATGCGTTTATTCTGTTTGACGCGCTGGATCTCCTTCTTTTGTTTCCATTTGGGACAGTCTCTAAAGTACGAGAAATGTTCTGCCTGGCAATTCGCACGAGAGATTTTCTCAGAGCAGGACGGTCCATCATAACCCTCCTGCCCGCATCTGGGGAAGACTGGTTTCCTCTTGCAACCATCTTTGTGGTGGCCATATTTCTGGCAGTTGAAATACGTTAAAGGATTAGGAATTAAAGGGTCAACAGGGATGATTTGAGAGAAGTATATTATCGGAGTGAGCTTAGCAGCTACACTCACAAGCAGTTGGCCGGAACAAAGTCTATAACACTTCTTAGCTCTCCAGCTAAGCATTGAAGCGCTTTTGCTATCATAAAAGGAGACAGCTTGGTACGTTTTTGATTCTCATCATTGGATTAAATGATGAGAAATATTTGTTAATTTCCCTGACTCAAATGAGTTTCTTCATTCGAGTCGTTGGTGGAATTATTTCTGGTCCTTTTGAGACCTGGTCTCGTGCTATAGGTTGTTTTGGTTGGTTTTCCCATAGTGGCATAATAAAACATTCGTCACCTGTGTTTCCCACCCGCCTCGGAGTCCAACAATGGGACCGAATTTACGCCAATATAATGCGTTTCTCATGTCAGGGCTACACAGGGAGATATACTCAAAGAAAGTATAATTGACCCTTGCCACCGCCCTCAACAGCTATGTCCTTTGTAAGGTTTGGTGAACAACACTGTTGATTTATCACAAAGGTGACATTTTAACTGTATCAAAAACAGTCAACTTCAATATCTTTAACATAGCCCCTGAAGCTTGGCGTGACAAGCCGATTGAGCAGATCGGGCCCTTCTGACCACCTGTCTAACTGAAGTGAGGCCAAAGTAGTGTTTTGCATCGGAGAGGCAACTTTCTGCCTCTCGTCTACGCTACTCAGCTACCAGGATCCTTTCCTCCAACGACACGGGACGCAAACCACGGCAAACGGGTTGCCTTCACCCAGTCGCCTCTTACGACATGCAGCGAGAACGCATCCTAGCTATTCTACAACCTCGAACCCGCAGGGGCTTGGGAGGTGAAAATCCCAATATGAAGGATCATAAGCGTACCCTACACTAAAGTGTTGGATATAAACATATACTTACCAACTATTACAAAACAATGAGAATATGAGTTGTGAAAAAACCTTAGACCGTAATAAGAAAATGCATACGTGTACACATACATATATTAAACATTGGAAAGTTATTCATGGATCTTCCTGTAAGAAATAATAGTCTCTAGTACAGATCATCTTATTGTGTATGTGAAAAAAAGAAAGAGAAAAACATTTTAAATATTATATTGACCAGTTTGAAGTAGAGGCTTGTCAGTGCCTGTATAACTTATTCGTTTTACCTTAGTAACAACAATAATCAGAACATTAATAATGAGGTATTATTTTCGTCCCTATCATCTCCATTACTATCAGAGCCGTCTACTAGAGACAATACATAGGTAATTGTTAACTATTGTTAGATTATACATTAAACATTGCTCCTCTCAGACCATCCAGGACCATGAATAGCACGAATAACTGACCCACTGTAATTATTACTTAATCATTATAGCTGCAATGTGCTATTGAGGATTAAGCTGTCTTGCCGTTATAACGTTTAAACAAACCGCATCTGAGTAGGCTGAGTAATATCAACGGAATAAAATACTCAGTAATATTACTCATATTATCCAATTAGAGGGTGAAATCCTCTCCTATTTCGGAGAAAAATTCAATGCAATCGGAGTTTCCTATCGTAGCCATACGTCCCTGTATACAGACGGTTCGAAAGATGGAGACAAAGTTGGAGATGCCATTGCAACACCCCATGGCACCATCTCGAGCCGGTTACCGGACAACGCCTCAAATTTTACTACAGAAATTACAGACATACTCAAAGCTTTGAACTACGTTGCAAACCTATGAAAAAACAAATTACGTCCTTTTTCGGATTCCCTTTCCACATTGAAAAACCCTGCAGAATCTTAAATCTGACAACCCGTTAATATCCCAGATATAACAGAAACATGATGTTCTCATACAAACTGTGAAAAGTATTCTGTACTGTTGGCTGCCTAGGTACAAAGGGTAATGAAAAGGCAGATAAAGCAGCCAAAGCTGCCCTGCAGTCACCCGTTTCCGAATGGAAGATTTCATATACTGACTTGAAATATTATATAAATCAGCATGTTCGACATACTTGGCAAAATATGTAGAATGGAAATTCCACAAAGAAACTTAAAAGCATCAAACCCATGGATAGTGGCGTGCCTGGTATGGAACCAATCGGAGAGATGAGGTGGTATTGTGCCGATCGCGTATCGAAAACACATACCTGACACGTGCATACCTCCTGAGGGGTAGCCTTCGACCGGAATGTGTACCATGCCAGTGTCCACTGACAGTGGGGCACATTCATGTCGAGTGTATCGATTTCCACCCTATGAGACCGACATATTTTGAAGTGAACTGCTTGAATAAACTGTACGAGGACCTAACACCCGAGAAAATCTTGGACTTTTTATGGTAATGCGGTTTACACAACAAATTGTACTCATGTTTTGAGGATTTTACACATGTCATCTTTATCTGTTATTTTATATACATTTTATGGCATTTTGACATCTTTACGTTTTATGTTTTATCTTGTTCTACTTAATTTTACATTTGTGGAAGGGCTTAACTTCCTAAAGTTTTGTGCAATTCAGTTTTACATGTTTGGAACTTAACCTATTATTGGCAATACATAGCCACTTTTGTGCTGAGGTGCCAACACTACATACATACATAGATACATACATACTCATATTATCCAGTTGCATGTTAAATCACCAAGACTTGCTAAAATCGTATGGGCTAATGAAGACTTTAGTTTGAACAAGAATATCACTTCTTCTACGCATTATTATGGTCTACCTTTATTCCCCGTAGATAAAGAGGTGCCAAATGAATAACAACTTGAAACAAAAACGCAACCATCCAAAACGCCTAACTAAGTGAATGAACCAAGACAAAAATAACAACAAAAACAAACAAACAGACAAAAAAATATGAAAGCTGGCTAATCAACTATATCTGCACATCTATGGATGCGCATCCTATATGAATATTTAATTACTACATTTTTAATTGCTGACAGGTTTAGTTATTTATTTGTTTGTGTCAAACCAGCAACTTTTGTTATTTTGATACTTAAGAAGTTATTTGCAAAAGGTACAAAAGGGTCAATACAAACGTCCGCACAATCATCACGAAAGAACGGAATAATTTGCACATACCATGGTTCTCTGAGCTTTTTCAATAAGTGAAAAAATATCCAACTACACATTTTAACCACACAGATAAAATGTATGATTTTGATTTAATCACTGTATCAATAACATCAAAAAGGTCAAATTTAAGTCTTCCCCCTGCTTTTGATTTGGCATAGACCCGGCAATTAAAGTACCAGGCAGATTCTATTTTCGAGTGCTTGGAATTTGATAATTGTAGGCTTTAGTACACCTTTGGAACCGGGAATTGTGTGGATGGTAAGTATGCCTCTCTGATCCATGTCTTGACCTGTAGCTTCTTTAACTAAATGAGCAATTTTGGTTCTTAGATTTTCATTTTGTGTCTCTGGAGTATCAAATATTTTCACATTGTTTTCTTCTGGAATTTTGTTCATTATGATTCTGCAATGGCCCAATGCGCTGTTGTTTTGAATCTTTTATATTCACATTTTCAGTTTTTTTTTTCTTTCTAGATTTTCTTTTAATTGTTCATTTTCAAACACTTGTGACCCAAGCCTTTCTTCCAAGTCTGTAATTCTATTTTGTATTTCTTGCTCCCGTTCTCTTTTCAACTCTGTTTTCATTTTTGCAAATAGTTGAGTCACAATTTCTTACACCTAGTTCCTCTCTTGTTACCAGTAAATTAATATCTTTTATTGTAAAATCCCCTTTCAGAGTCAATTTAATTTCTTGCAAGTCCCTCTGGATTTGGCTAACACCACTCTGTTCCTCATTGTCAATAAATAAATCTCATGAGTCCTGTGTTACACTGGATTAGGGATTAGTGTTTTACCTGGTTTGGGACTCTGTGCTTTCTTTCCTGAGTCCTGTGTTACACTGGATTGGGGATTAGTGTTTTACCTGGTTTGGGACTCTGTGCTTTCTTTCCTGAGTCCTGTGTTACACTGGATTGGGGATTAGTGTTTTACCTGGTTTGGGACTCTGTGCTTTCTTTCCGAGTCCTGTGTTACACTGGATTGGGGATTAGTGTTTTACCTGGTTTGGGACTCTGTGCTTTCTTTCATATGTCCCTGTAAACGTGAGTTGAGGGTGGTTTGAACTGTTTTCTTAGTGTGATGCTAGCATTAAAGTTACAATTAATTTAATTATTTCCTCATTAAAAGTCAGTTGTTCAGGCTACTAATAAGTGTCTACGGCTAAGAGATGAAATACAATGGGAGGGGGGGGTCTCAAATAGTCACGTTAGATCCTCAAATTCCATAGAAATGATGTCAATAGTTTTTCCATAGAATTTAAAAATAAGGTTTTCTTTCTAAATTATATATTCCATAGAAATTTTGAGACGATATATCCAAAGAAAGAACATCCACACATTGATATTTCCAAACTGAATCACTCCATCACTCACATTGTAACTTATAGAATAACACCAATACTTGAGAGAGATTGCATTAGCTTTTGGCTCTGGCGGCCGTCTTAATACCCTCTCCCCCCCCCCCCCACCCCAGCTTTAAATACAACTTTATTTAAACTCTACAAGACAAGGATAGTTGCCTTTGTTTGATCAACAACAGTTGCTTAAATCCTACAAATGACTTTTAGAAAGACATTTCAAACTAATGAATAATAGTGTATTAGGTAAACAGATAGAAAATCCGAGGAAAAGAACGACAGTAAGATGTGCAGATGAAAATAAAATTTCAGACGTAAGACAGGTCTATGATTAGCTAGGGGAATAATTATTGACGATGACTTGGTGTTGGTCAGTTCTAAAAACATTGTAGAATATTGACAGCAAAAACGTAGAGCGTACGGTATTTCTGATGATAGTGTTTGCTATCACCTAGAGAATAACTGAGGCCGACCTAACAGATGTGTTCAAGAGTGCTCGTGGGATACTCGTCCTTTGTTGTTTTGTGATGGTAGGACAATGTAAAAAACCACAAGTCTGGTTTCTCCAAAAAAAAAATTAATCGTTTTTAGTCAATTTGCAAAATATTCTAGGAGAAAAAAAGTTCAATATGAAGATAGTTCATTATGGACGTCAGGTCCATGTTTAAACCAACTAATGACTGACTGTTTAAGACCTATGAAAACTTTGTAGGAAAAGTGTGTACACTGGCTCCCATGGTGTGAATTCAGGACTATTGTTTATGATACATATGGCTGTCTCAACTCTTGGGACGGACCCCCTCAAGATAATTGTTTTTTGACTAATATATTTTTGTTATTGCTGTAAATCAGAGCAAGATAAATAGATTTTTTAAATCCCAGGCACACACCCCTCGAAAAAAAAATGTGACGAACTATCTTCAATGTGTGCAACAAAATTTAAATTTTATGTTGATGATATTTCACAAGTTGCCAGAGACTTCGTAATGGCACTTTATTAAAAGCAAAATTATGTGTGTGGAAATTCGCATGAAACCATTTACATACAACATATCTTTGAGACATTTTTGTAAATCAAGGATTGATTTAGCAGTATGATGTGTGCTGCCAATCCTGGACGAATACAGTGCAACAGACACACTGGAAAAGCAAATTTGCATGACCTACTGGTTTGATAGTATTACTGTATAAGACGGTAGGCTTATACTAGTCTTGGTGAGGGGGGGGGGGGGCAAAGATCCAGCGTCTTTTGAATTGAGAGATAGTACGGATACATAAAGTTATGTTCAAAGAAGGCAACAGATTCTTTTTAACTGCACTCAGAAGTGTTGAAGTTTTTATGCAATGCTGAATGTAGCAGAGTCACTGCCAGCACCATTGGACTGCCAAGGTAGATGAAAAAGCACTGAAGAAGCACTGCGAGTGCTTCACGTGGAGTATTGTTCACAACGTATAAAAATATAGCCGTTATTGTTGCTTGATATTTCTTGACTATCCAAGCCAGATTTGCACCAATTTAATTTGTTTTGTTTTTTTTTCTTCAATTAACTGTGTGTAATTATCTTTCTATTCCGTCATGCAAAAATGGAATTTGTGATTTGCTCATTTTTTCATATACTAACAGTTCTATCAGCGGCCAATTCATTTTAAGTACTTTAACATTGTTAACAATTATCCCAACAGCTTTATCCTTAGGCAGGCAATATAAAAACATCCAGCATACCAGGCTACAAGCATTAGGCATAATAATATCAAGCTAAAATTTCTGTTGAATACAGCAACTGAAGTAAAAAAATAAATAAAAAAATATCAGAAACGTTATTACAGGACCTTAGCATAAGTGTAAGTGTTAACTACAATCCCACAGCAGTCACCAGAAAAGTGATACATAAGTCTCGCTATGAACAGGTCAAAAAATTATTTAGATGTTCATTACCTGATTACAAGTTATATCATGGTTCAGTCTGACAAATATAGTACCGGTTTAGGATACTGTATAGCCCTTAGCAACATCACGCTTTATTTTGTATGTCCCTTAGCAACATCACGCTTTATTTTGTATGGCCCTTAGCAACATCACGCTTTATTTTGTATGGCCCTTAGCAACATCACGCTTTATTTTGTAATACCGTACCACGCTCAATTTGTTATACCATAGGGAGGGTATCTCGAAATGTATAGTCTTTTAAAAATTTACTGCTAATCTATTGTCCAGACTCTGCCGTCATATCTTTCTCTTGTTTTTGTCTCAATATTTAAAGAAAAACCAAAATCACTGGGAGGTATTGTAATTTCTGTCGTCGTGATCATACCAATTACTTTACATGAAGAGCCGTTACAGGTATGCCGTGAAAATTTACAAATTTTCATCTTTGTCTGTCAGGCTGATATTATATTTGTTAATGGCACCTCTTTATAATTGCTTGTAATAGTCATTAACATTGTATGAAATAGGCTCACCGTGAAAAATATTTTAACAGACAAAGTTGGATAGTGTAGCTGTGTGGAGGCCGTGCTGTTACCATTTAAAAAAGGTTTGGGTTTTATTTATTAATTTGATCAAGGTAAATAAATACACTTTCAGTTTCTACAATTGACAGACTGTATAAGATTCAGCAGATGTCTGCATAGATCTCAAAAAAGATAATCTTTCCAATGGTCAAACACAAGATATACGGTAGGCAGGAAAACATAAAAAAGAATGATAAAATACCTTCTTCTGATGAAATAGAAAATAGTACGGAAAAAAATCTAGTTAAGTGTCGCTTGAAATAATGTAATCATTTTTAATTGCGTAATCATCTTGAAGATAATTAATGTCCTGTGTTATTTGTTCTGCTTGTATTTCACATATGATGGGTGTTTTAACTGCTTTTCATTGTCAATTGCACCGTTTTTATCAACATATCCCTTTCTATGAACACAGTCTATTTCTATGAACACAGTATCTTTCTATGAACACAGTATATTTCTAGGAACACAGTATCTTTCTATGAACACAGTATATTTCTATGAACACAGTATCTTTCTAGGAACACAGTATCTTTGTAGGACCACAGTATCTTTCTATGAACACAGTATATTTTTAGGAACACAGTATCTTTCTATGAACACAGTATCTTTCTATGAACACAGTATCTTTTCTTTTAATAGGCATACCATTTTCAGCTGGTTTCTGAGTTAAACAATTCATCGTATCTTTCTCAAATATATACTTCTTACCATTCATTCTTTTGGTCTTCAATATTTTTAAAACTTTGTATATGCGATCTCGTTTGTTGTAGAAAGATGACTCTTTCTTTAAAACATGCCGTCTGTATCTTCCACCTTCCGATCTTCCATTTTCTAAAGAATTGGATCACCTAAAATTACGTGCCTAATTGTAAATGTTTCCTCGGTAAAGTTAGGAAGGTAGCCCTTTTAAAAATTGGTTTTGTATTTTGAAATTCTGTTGCACCTATTATAAAATTTAGGGTTTCAAATGTACCAGTTGTCAAGTAATTATACCTTTGATCTGTTTTCTTTCTTGCTTGCTTCAACTGATGTTATGTCGATTGATCTGCGATGAGTGTTTTTGTAGCGCTTATTAAATTTTCTAAAACGTCAGCCAGTTTTCTGGTTTTACTTTGAATGATTATTGGCTTAAACCAATCAAATTGTAGACTATGATACATTTACTCTCTCTATCTGTCTTTGTTTGGTTTGATTGGTAGATACTGGCATAGTATTTCTCTTGATTTTCGGTGATCATTCTGTCTGTCCTGTTTAAAATGTATCCTGTATTTTCCTGTTGTTATTTCGTGTAAAAAAAAAAAAAAAAAAAAAAAAAAAAAAACATGCTCGTGGAAATGTCTGTATTAAAATGTTCCACCATAAACACATAAATGTGTAATCATCAAATTCTTCAAGGACGTAGATATACGCTTCTGATCTTCCCTAATCAAAAACTGCGTATTAAATCAGCAGTCTTAACAACATGGTATCATGTATTTCTTCGTTCTTTTTCGTTGGTTATTTTTCAATACCACAGGTGTAGCATTTTGTCATCTCCATTTATTGTAATAGTACGACTTCAATAGCACGCTAGTAAGGGTCAGGAGCAGAAAATAAATTCGATACTCCAGGATTTAAAGACCCACACATCGAATTTGTTATTATGCAGTTGTGCTTAAAGTAAACAGTAGCACAGCGAGTACACACTAAACTTTACCCGTTGCACAAAAAAAAAAAACGATTGTCTGGCTTGATATGGTTGAGTAATCCAGGGGCTTTTACTTTCACAAGTGCGGAAGTTTGCCAGCAATGCCCTCGTACCCCTAAACGAAATGGTTTTTTTTTTTTTTTTTTTTTTCACGCAGTAGCGCAGAAATGTGCTAGAAATCCAAACCCGTGTGGTTAAGTAACCCACTTTCTAAACACTCGCCTATCGAATTTACATTTTTTAAAATTATTATTCGGTGGCTTAGAAAATGCCTGCCAATCGAAAATTATTTTTATTTTTTATTTTTAAAGAGTCTGTTAGAAAAGATTCGCCGAATCGAAAAAGATCATATTGCTACGCCAGAATGAGTGTTCCAGTTTCAACTATACGTATCTACTACATGCAAATAGTCATGTAAAGTATTTAGTGAATAATAATTCTCATCAAACCCTGCCTTCTTCTTCTTGTTGTCTAAATAGTGAATTGTTGCTTATAGTCAACTTACGTCATTAAAGGAGATATAACCGTTCCAATACTATTGAGGGTTCTACAAAGACTTTTGTGATTGCCTCCCTTATATGGATGAAACGAGTGCTATTGAGATGAAATGAATTGACTGTATTAGTGAAGCGTGTGCCGTGAGGAAGATTATATATATATCAAAGGACGCCAAAATAGAATAGAGAACTGAAATCGGAAATAAACTCAAACGAATATAATCGTATACAATTAAAAGTACAATATTATTATGAATACCTAAATTATCTTTTCAACGTGAAAACAAATGTAAACTAAGAGAGATGGAGGGAGAGAGTGGGATACAAAGATAAAAAGTTTTTCTTACACCCGATTGTTGCTAAGTGATTGCTCCTATGCCAATATGTAATTTGTCAAACAGAAATTCCGAACTAATCAAACATGATTAAAGACTCATACCTGTCCGATCAAAGACATTCTGTTGTCTAGGCCTAAGTAATGAACCGTCGATCAACGATTAATGGTGATTTAACGCGTGAAAAAAGTGAATCACCTACCGATACAGGTGTGAAGAAAATCATCTACCAGCACAGGTGTGAATAAAATCCATGTCAGCTTTGACACGTGTTCACAAAACATGACCGCACATCACAAAAAAGTATCTAAATATAACTTTTATTATTTCTACTTTTTCTGTTCTTAAATATGTCCACTGTCAACGAAACGTTACAATTTACTTAATTTCTAATACAACATATACAGTCAAACGTACTAGTATCGGACCCATTTAATCCATATCCTTCCATTCACTGTTCCACTTTGAACCAAAATTCCATCATCCATACGCTGGTTTGTGGTTTTATGGGTTTAACGCCATTTTTCAGCACATCATAAGCTATTCATGGCGGCCAGTATATTTGGTGAAAAAAGAACCCGGGAATACCTAGGGGAAGAACCACAACGACCCACGGGATCCTACTGGCAAGCTTTCTCACATACCCACGTTGGCCGAGCCAAGACTCGAATCCACACGGACAGAGGTGAGATGTCAATGATCTGTAAACGGGAGCGCCTTAGACCAATCGTCCACCCGGGGCACCCTCATCTGAATGAAATCCATGTCCAGAGAGAGAGAGAGAGAGAGAGAGAGAGAGAGAGTTCTGCGATCATTTGGACGCATGATTCTGATGTAGTTTTTTTATCCAACAATATACCGTTTCCGCATTATTTCTTTTATTTATAGCTATTTTGAAATTGTGAAGTCACATCATTTAAATGTGCAAATCTTTAAAAACCGGAAATTTCCGAAAAACTTATTGATACGAAATACGTATACGGTTGGAACGAATATTGTAAAGCATCTGGAAACTATTTTCTCGATTTCGGAGGAAAACTACATGATGATGAAACAAAAGAAAGGACAAATGACTGAATGAATAAAACTTTGTGATCCTGCAGCAATAATTTTACCGCCTGAGAGTTCTGAAAATTGCATGAAAGTTTTCTTTTATGCAAGTCTCCTAGGCAAAGAACATGTATGTGAATCATCCAACAGAAAGAAGAAAAAAACAACTTCAGACATACTTTAATTTGCTATCAATTATTATCATTACCATTGAGTTTTTATTTCCGTTATATGGCTTATGTATGTATGTATACACACACACACACACACACACACACACACATATGGGCGTCCGCTGAGGGGGTGGGGTGGGAATGTTCAATCACTTTTTGGAGGGAGTGTGCATTTAACGCCATTTTTCAGCACATAATAAGCTATACACAGCGGGCAGTATATCTGATGGAGGAAGAACACGGGAAAACCAGGGGAAGAACCACCGACCCACCGCAAGCTACTGACAAGCTTTCTTACATACCCACGTTGGCCTTGCCGAGACTCGAACCCACGAACCCAGAGGTGAGGTGTCAGTGATCTGCTAAGGCGAACGCCTTAGACCACTCGGCCACCCGAGGTGCCCCTCATGATTATTTAAATCAATATACCGTATGTATTCGATTATAAGTCGATCCCAGCTGTAAACTGCACAGACCCAGATCTTCCGTCGCATAATGCCTGGCAGATCTGGGTATGTGCAGCTAGTTACAAATAATCAGTAGAACAAACAACATAGGCCCTGATCTGCGCAATGTGCGACGGTAGATCAGGGTCTATGTTGTTTGCAGTTGTATTAAACTTATAAGCGAGCATATAAGTATCGTGATTCAGCCTGTCTGGACTACTTTCCGAAAATAAAAGGTCAACCTAAGTGTGAATGACCACATATTAACCGGAAAACTATTTACCAGGTTCCACACAATATTTCATCATCAACGTCTCTCACACCTCCATCAGAAATCACATGATCGTCTGCTTATCATATTCGGTTTTGAAAAGTTACGATGTGAAAGCATCCGTGTCATTATGTATGGATTGATTGTAACAAGTTTCAAGTTCATTTCATAATCAATATATGAACAACATTGATAAGTAACAATTAATGGACTAAAGTGGTACAACCGTTGACTAGCACAAATAAAATATATACATTCTGATCATAGTTTGACGCATCTGACATTGTGTTTGCATATATATGACTGTTTGCATATATAGGACTATCTGTGCTAGGAAAGTTGCCCTTGAGTAATTTAAGGCATCGGTGTGCTACTGTTTTTCTAGTACACGGGGGCCCCGGGGTGGCTGAGTGGTCTAAGGCGCTCGCCTTTACAGATCACTCAAACATCTCGCCTCTGTACGCGTGAGTTCGAGTTTCGGCTCGACCAATGTGGGCATGTGACAAAGCTTGCCAGTAGGTTCCCGTGGGTCGGTAGTCCTTCCTCCAGTCATCCCAGATTCTTCCTCCACCAAATATACTGGCCGTCATGTATAGCCTATCATGTGCTGAAAAATGCCGTTAAACACCACATAAAATAAATCTTCTAGTACACAACATCTCATACAAAAATTCTGCAACACCTGGTGCGATAGAAACCAGATAACCAGTCTGTTATAAATAAATTTATGTCTCTAGATTGTTTAATTATCAAATTCTCTACGTGCATGTGTGTTATATATGAACTGTCTTTTTGTTTATTGAGGATAGGGTATTTATTTTTAAAAATGAAATTCATCATTTATACCTATTCTACACAGTGCCGGCTCAAGGGTATTTGGCGCCCTAGGCGAACCTTCAGCCTTGCCCCCCACCCCCATTAACTTTAGAAAATGAATATTGTGCATTAGTATGAATACAAATTCTGCATCTGTTTTTCTCTTTCTATTTTTAGACATTTGTTAGCTTCTATTTTACGGTATTTCTCTTTCTTTTTTTATTCATTAAGATGATTTTGCCGCCTCCCGCCTCGACGACCGCCTAGTTGGCCCAGCTGTTTCGTATTTTGTGGTTAAATTTCCCTATATCTGCCACTTTTCTATTTCCAGGTGGTGGGAGTAGCGGGAGACAACTCGTATTAGCACCAAGTACATATACTTGTATACCATAAATGGCCTTGAAAAATACTAGCCACTCTTCAGATAAATATAGCGATATATTATCAATAATTCAGCTCATACAGCTGTTTATGCATATTTTATATTAGAAAAGTGTGAAAGGTCCGCATCCCAATATTTATTTTCCAAATCTTTTTTTCTCCGTTGATTTCTGAATGAAACGTTACCTAAAACGTGCATAGTTAACACGAGGAGATATCATTGGGGCCGGCACAAGCAATGCCTTTTTTCCCCCTCTCCCATAGACCATGAAAATATGCTTGTGTTACCTATTTTCCATTAGTATCGTAAAATACATATGTAAATTATCAAAAGTTAATGCAGACTTAAACTTCATATTTTATTTAGAACAGAAAATCAATGATTATCTAAAATCACTATTTTCCCCATCTTGAGCCTTAGCCGCAGTGCGTCACGATCTTACGTTTCTCGCGCCAATTCCCGGAATTTTTCGCGAGAGTGTACAGTGCGTACGCACAAAAGTTTTTATAATCCAATTACATTTATTCGGTTTCAATGTTGATCTTCAATTTTGTTTGAGAAATAAAGCGTAAATGCTAATTAAAGTACATTTAACGAAGCCTTTAATTCCAATGGCATTGTACATGTCGATACACACAGTGGTTGCCATGTTGGATGTGAGACGGCCCATGTGACGATCGTCTACACATCAACTCAAAATATCTGTAACGAGGCCGCTTTTCGTTCTTTCTTCTTTCTAAAAGCCCTATTGTTTTCGCCTTCTGAGCGGTATAGGGCGACAGATATTTTTGGACTTTGAACAGTTAGAAGTCTATTAGTTCTCTTCTTTCTCGGGAAACAGTAGGTTAAGGTAAGGAAAACATGAAAATATTGAAGCGAGTTATTTAAGTGGTGTGTACCGTCGCCATACTGTTGATTGCAAAATCCGAAAGTCACGTGTATACACGAGGAAATAAGTCGGAAATTTCTTAGTTAGTTTACATATTAGAGGATGTCGTTTTAATGAAAGAATGTAACATATATGTATGCGTTATTTCTTTGTATCTTGGAGTATTTATTTCCAATGATATGTATTGAACTGCTTAAAGAATTTGACCTCAAATTGCCTGTACTACGAGCAACAAAACACTTGGACATATTTTCCTTGTGTACCAGGCATTAGCATTAAACAGCAGCGTTGGCAGCTGTTTTTATTGATGCAGGGTATGAATTTTATAATTACAACGTACAAATCGTGTTTTTGTTTTTGTCACGCAGACATACGTGATTTATGTACCGAGCACATGTTTGAAGTGGCAATAGCGGAAAAGCTTTCGCCGCCATTCAATATGGCGGATACCACCATCCGGAAAGAGGGGATCCTGTAAATATTCCCATATTTCTCTCTTAAACAATCAAGTTAGTGATTTCCATCTCTATGTATACTGAGCAAAAAGAAGCGGGTGTCTTCTAAACCTGTCAATAACACGTTGGATAGCATTATGTCGTAGAAATAAGGGGAATTCAACAAAAGCTCGAGACTACAGCATGACCATGGATTGTGGTCAAGGTTGAGCAAGATCATATTCAAATATACATTACTGATTTATCAAGACATGTTCATTTCAGCCTTATTGAAATTTAAGTCATTGTGGTTGTATCCGTTGATTCGATTTATGATAATGAAGATCTTAAGATCATTTTGGTTCCAGATTGAGGTTAAACACAACTCCATCAGAATAGCATATCAATTCATGAAATTCTTAATTACATGAAGATTAATAATGAACACTGTCCTCATGTCCTATATATATTTATCAACAAGTGGGGATTTTAATGATTCTCCATCAATGTGGTTTGGACTTGTTAATCCTGCCCTTCCAGATCTGTATACTTGAAATGCTAACACCAGTGTCCTGATTACTTGCCTGTAATCTGGTCATTTTTCATTGCAACGTTGTTTTACAGTGAGAAAAAGAAATCAGAAATTATAACTCTTTAAAATTTAGATTTGCCCTACATACCCTTTAACCCAACTTTCTAAGGAATTAATTTATCTTGTCTCCAAAAGCATAAATTTAATCATTATTTTCAGTGGACATGAGGAGGACCATGTATATAACAGAGCTCTTGATAAAGATTTGATAATACGAGTATTCTACTCTCTGGGCTGGAACTAGGGGTGAAACAATACACATGTGCCGTGTATCGATACGATACACAGCCTACGATACGATACAGTATCGATTCTCAGTTTAAAGAATAAGAAGGCAAACGACTAATAATTATTCTAGACTGCTGAAGATTAAAGTAACTTATATAGGGTAGATATCGTTTTGTATTGATTCTTCACCTCTTGTATCGATATGGAAAAAGTATCGATATATCGATGCATCGTTGTTGTTTGAAGTTCAGTGTGGTAATTTGTGAACACAGCAAAACTTAACTACAATCAGAGCATCCTCTTCCTTTTTCGTGAAAAAAAAATCTCCGATGTGTGGCAAATGCAGCAATTTTCAACTTCAGTTGTTGCACAAGAATTTTTTATCGGATAATTCAATCCACATCCTGTATCCAAGATATTTTCTGGCTTGACAAAAAAGTAGGAGGTTGTTCTGACTGAAACTCGTTAATCAAGACTGAGTCTTAATCATCAAGACATTAATGATACCTTTCAGAATGCATCAAACTGCTTAGTGATCAAGATTAATTCAAGGTGCAATTGATTATATGACTGAGTGTTCTTGCAGTATTAAAGCACTATTATTAAAAATATTAACAAGCATCAGGAAACTGTGTACCATTATCATAGTTTATACTGATTGAACATGCCATCATAAAACGTAGACTGCCTATGGCTGGAGCAATATATCCGAGAGCTTGAAATTAAATTATTTTGTGTAAACTGAACACATTTAAACATTTCTTTATGGATTTTTAGTCAATTTGCGTGAAATTTGAAAAAAATGTTATTTATCTAGAGCTCTGTATACAAGTTATATTAATTGGGCAATATTTATTCTTGTATTTGATAGTAAACTGGAAGAAAATGTATGGAAGCTCTTGCATCTCGCAGTACAAAATATAAGTAAATGTGTATAGGATAAGTGGTTGGACTTGAACTTCGGTGCCACACTATTGAACTGCAAATTTAATTTTAAAAATGCACAATTATTTCATTTGTAAGACTTTTCAGTAAAAATGTATGCATTTATTGAGTAGAAAATGTATGCATTTATTGAGTAGAAAATGTATGCATTTATTGAGTAGAAAATGTATGCATTTATTGCTGATAGTTGAGTAGAAAATATTTGCATACTAAACATCTTGATACAGCAAGTACTCATGAACGCTGAAGTTCTCCTATACATGGAGGGTGTTCAGATTTCACATCCATTCAGCTGGTTGAAAAAATACATACCGTGTCTGCTCACAGATCAAGATCTTGGGGCTTAAACTTGGACCACATGTTGTTGACAAACTAAGCCTATGTCCATTTGTCCATTTGGTTAAGTTTTTGTGTTAAGATCATTTTCTCTATGTTGGGTTATTCGTTTTCTAGGAACACACTTCTAATACAGAGTTGATTATGAATTTTTGGGGGGGGTTTTTTGCCAGTGAGGTCTCCAGAAACATCCCAAGGGGCTTAAATTGGGACCTTGGTATTTCAATCTAAAATATGTTTATCCCAATGTGAAATATTTTAAACAGTTCAGATTTTCCAGCTTGAGCATGTATACAAAATAATGTCTAAAGTAGTTTTAAAAAATAATTTTAACCCTACAAGGAGGGGGTGGGGGCAGGCTAAGTTCAGTTTGAAATCACTAGAGAAACCCTGACCATACTCTCTTATAGGAAGTATGTGGATTCCACACTTTGCTTCTGCTCATCATAAAGTCTAGTCTTCCAGAGCTCTTAATAAACAATGCTTTTAATATTTTATGCAAAGAAAGTCTTTGAAAATGTGTTTAAACTATGCAAATTTTATCCAAAGTGGTCAAGGGTCCCCGGGTGACCTAGTGGTCTGAAGTGCTCACCTTTACAAATCACTGGCATCTCACCTCTGTCTGCGTGGATTTGAGTCTCGGCTCTGCCAACGTTGGTATGTAAGAAAGTCTGCCAATAGCTTCTTATGGGTCGTTGGTTCTTCGCAAGGTTTTCCCCATGTTCTTCCTCCGCCAGATATATTGGCCGCCATGTACAGCCTATCAAGTGCTGAAAAATGGCATTAAACCAAACCATCCAAAGTGGTCACATTATTCCTCCTAACATCATACTTAAATTTAGACAACTCTAAACATCATACTTAAATTTAGATAACTCTGTGATAATGTCCAAAGTTAAGTCTTATATGACTTTGCTGTTTTTTCTTCCAGATATAAGCTGTGTTCATAAATTCTTCATATGTAAAGTTATAGATATAAAGATCATTCAATGATTCAATGTAAAGTTATAGATATAAAGATCATTTAATGATTCATTGTAAAGTTATAGATATAAAGATCATTCAATGATTGTCAAATTATGTATATCACAAATATGCACATGTATATGATGCACATGCAGGATATAATCATATCTAAAATTTATAATTTTTTGTTCTTTTCTTTAAGGCAAAGGCCACAGTATCGATGCAACATAATTCTTAAAGGGTTTTGGGTTGTTTTGCACATGTATACATGTACGAACTTTTGTTCCAGTAGATATCTTACTTGCTGATTTATGCAGAGCTCTTGATATGTAATGAAACTGTACTTTAAGCATATAGACTAAAAATGCACAACATTTAATGTAAACTATGAGATTGGGAGAAGTTCCAGATGTTCAGTGTGTATGCTTGCATGAATTGTACTCAAGAGACACCAGAACAATCATGAAATAGAGACTTGTAGTCGTTTGATAATTTCTCAAAGGCATGATAAACGTCTTGATGATAAATGTTTTTGTCACAAAACACTTCATCACAAATTTTTCAAGAAAATGCGATTAGATTGAAACCAGGGTGTGAAATACCTAATTCATTAAAATCTTCTCTTAACTCTGTGTACAACATGCCCAATGGCAGACTGCATGGACAGGGTCTGAAAATTTCACTTTTGACTTGCTGGTCCAGGACCAGTAGGACTCTACACTGCCCAGGTCCACATAAGTCCAACTCTCAAATGAATCATATACAAAATACCCTTAAAACAGATAGGGACTACATTCGTAATAACTTCAGACCGAGTCCTATCCGGGAAGAATTTTTATTGGAACAGAAAAGGCTTTTATCTGTGATGAAACAAATGTGTCTGAAATATTGCTGTAAAGTTTCAGTGAATTCGGTAGTTACAGGCTTTTTTCTGGCAACATTGTTTTACAACAATAACAAAGATCAAAATGGCTGACCATGAAAAATTCAAGAAAATTTAAAGTTTAATTGTGAATTTGTTATTTAAGATAAACTATCCAAGTAATAAAAACATTAGCAAATTACTATAAATTAGATCTGCAGAAGTACTGAAAATTCAAGTACTTCATACTAAATTTAAATTTAAGTTTAGATCCCCGGCTGAAAAAGTTTTTTTTAAAATTAAATAATATAGCAAGGATGATGCACATTCGTACTTCGGATAAAGCAATATAAATGCATAAGGTTTGGATAAAAATTAGCATAGAATTGGTGAAGGGGAGGCAGATTTTGAACCACGCGAGTTAGTCACCTCATGTTAATTTGTAGAAGGCAAGTGGGTGTATAGTCTTTTCTTTTTTACTGACAGAAATGAGTGCATATGCCTGCTACGGCTGTCTCAGATGTATTCTAAATTTAAAGAATAGAAAGGCAGACGACTAATAATTATTCACAACTGCTGAAGATTAAAGTAACTTTATAAGGTTAAGTATCGCTTTGTATCGATTCTTCACCTCTTGTATCGATATGGGTATCAATATGGAAAAATTGTCGAGTATTCGTTTCACACCTATTCTATAGTGACCTATTTATCTGTACTTGTATTCTAAAAGTCCATTTCCACATATAACACACACACACACACGCTAAAGGAGAGCATTTTCCAAGTTTTCATTGCATTAATGCTTGCTTTATTTATATCTAAATACCAATAGATATAATGTTTGTTTTGATACAGCCTTGTTTTCAAAGTATTGCAACATATGCGTGTCACCTATATTACAGAATTCATCAAGATACACACGAGCATCTGTACAAATTTGAAATTCAAACCTGGTCCTTTTGGTTGAGACATATATCTATTGGTTTGTTAAATTTTGAATTTATGTACTTAATTTATAGTTATTGTTATTGTTACTAATATTATTATTAAAATACAACATTGTCTGTTGGTCGGCATAGCCAATTTCGGTAGAGTTCTTTTGTAATTTTATAGTCACTTTCCTTACTAGTGCTTCATCACATGGGTACTTCTCGGAAGTAGACGATCACATATGATCAGACACATCTAGCTAGTTAGGAATTGCTGAACAAGAAAAGGTAACTCCTGTTTTGGGAAAGGTCTATAATGCAGGCGTGGTCGTGAATTCCATTAAATTGGTCCAATTGTTTGTTTTTTTTTATCAATACTCAATATATTTAACTTTTTTTAGTTCTTTGTTTCTGAAAACCAATTATTATATAATTTCACATGATTAAATACTCAATTTTGTCTTTTAATGCACAGTTAAGTCTTCTTGGAACAACCTTCACCTTAAGGCTACCTTGCTGATAATCTTGGTCACTTATTGGACTCCCTAAGAACAGCATTATAAAATGGGAGCACAGTACAAGGATTAATATGGTAGATGTACATACCTGTGGTAAACTTTACATCCTGCTTGGTCTAAAATCACTCATATATATGCTGAGTAGGCAGTTTTACAGTATCAAAAGGAAACAAAAGTTTATACATTAGGGAGGTAACAAAATAGCAAAACAACCGTGACCAAAAATTATGGGGCTTTTTTATTTTCTTACCAAGGGCTTAAAATGGAGTGTAGTTCCAGCATGCATGGGCTCCAATCCCATATGAAGTACATGCATTTGAAAATCGTTCAGAATTCACAATTATAAGTTAAACATTTGCTACATTTTGGTTGTATTGCAAAGCCTGTGGAGTGATGTTTGCCATGTATACTTGTGGGTCAAGACTCCAGTTTCTTAGTCGCTATTGTCTTGATAATCCCTTCAGTCAAAACTAAGCTATAGTCAAAACTTTAATGCTCCAGTGACCAGCATTAACCTTTGCATTTAGCTCAGTTTCTTGGACATTATTGCCTGCATAGTAATATTATGTGATGTGAAAACAAAGCTTTGCAATCTGGTCATACCATCTGGGGCATTCTTCTTATGATATCCCTCGCAAGGGCACATACCACTCTCTCTCTCCTTTCTCTCCCAACCCCCGGCCATCTATAGACATATTCATATGTTTGCATCTTTAAATGTGTAAAATGGTTTATTCCCTCTAATTGATACATGCTGGCTTATCAATATACTCTATATAATTTAGTCCAAATGCAAACAACATAGACCCTCATTTGCCGGCACATTATGTGACAGCAGATCTGGGTCTATGCAGTTTGCAATTGGTATCGGCTTTTTTGTGAGTAACGACAGTACCCAATGTTATATGTGCACCTTGATGTAAAAAAAAAAAGAAAGTTTTTAAAAAAGAATGCATTGATGAATGTGTACAAACTAAAGGAATATAGCACTATTATACCAAGATATTTCAGTTTAATACAGCAACAGATGTAGAAAATGTACGACTTTCAAAAACTTTTAACACAAATGTTAACAGTGGGGCCAATGCGACTGAAAAATTTGTTCCTATAGCTTGCCATTCATCAATGCATTGTTTTTTTTAAAAAACTTTTTTTTTTTTTACATCAAGGTGCACATATAACATTGGGTACCATCTATACTCGGATATAAGCCGATACCAACTGCAAACTGCGTAGTCCCTGATCTGCTGGCACAATCAAGCTCCCTCCCAAGCTGGCTTACTCAATATAGTACATGTACTCTCATTGCCAAAAATGCACAAGGAAATCAATTTCATTGGCTGACAGAAATGTGTTACTAATTATGACAGTTTGATGACCAGAACACACGTGGTCGATGATCATGGAGAGAAAATATAAAAAAGAGAAGATGAAATCGTCTGTAAAAACACTGCTGTATTTATTTCCAATGTAGTGTACAGAAAGGAAAAAATGAACACTCATATGTTCAGGGCTCGAAATTAACTTTTTTCAGTACTAGCAGCATATCGATAGTTATAATATTTTCAACTGGCAAAAATCGCACTATTTTCAATATCCATTAATATATTTCGTATTTTGAAATAAAAATTTACAAAATATTACTAGCAAGAAACTTCTAATTCGTTGTGGGTTGGGGGGCTAACAATTTCAGAATTGTAACAAGCAAAATGCTAGCTTGCTTGCATCAATTTTGAGGCCTGATGTCCACAATAAATTCTGGAGGGGAATCATTTTTCAAATTCTGGTACAGAAAGCTCATGGCAGGGGAAGCTCATAATGATATGTGTTTGAATTTTCTTGAATAAATGAGAAACAGATAAGGATATTTACAACCCTGTTTTGTTGTCAGTGACTCCACTTTTTGACCTGTTAGGGGTCCTTGGAATCCACTTTGATCATTTTTTGAATGAACACTGCTGTAGCTGTTAAACAGTTGTTGTATGTATTACTTTTAAATATTATTCAAGGCAGCGTATATCTTCAGAGATGCCATTTGTATTGCAAAAGTTATTGTTACATTTTTTCTTGTATACTGTATATATTGACTGGACTGGGAAAAACTATTTTTAATTTACATGTCTCGTTTCAGAGGACAAGTTTGTTCTTTTACATTGCAAGTTATACAAGACAAACATATTTGCTATTGGGCAGTGGTCTTTGTTTGGAGGTGGACACAATGAGAGGTTTACTATACAAAGATTTCCTGTCTAACCTGCTTTAGCAGAAATCTGTCCTCCTCACTACTTTCATTGCCAAGACACTGAATTCCCCATTACCCTTGCTTAACATACCTTGTTAACAATTGGGTTCATCTTGAGAGGCAACCTTACTAATTACAGTAAAACCAGTCTTGAGAGACCAGGTTCTCAGTGCACATATTTGTTAATTGTATAGTGTTGTGACCTGTCATGAGGGACAACCAGTCTTGAGAGACCAGGTTCTCAGTGCACATATTTGTTAATTGTATAGTGTTATGACCTGTCATGAGGGACAACCAGTCTTGGGAGACCAGGTTCTCAGTGCACATATTTGTTAATTGTATAGTGTTATGACCTGTCATGAGGGACAACCAGTCTTGAGAGACCATTTTTTGGCAGAAGGGGTGGTCTTTAAAGACAGGTTGTACTGTGTAGGGGTGTCTGCAATACTATATGTACTCGTGTACAAGTTGGATCCACTTGTAAACTTCATAGACCCAGATCTGCCGTTGCATAATGCACTGGCAGATCCAATTCTGTGCCGTTTATTAAAAATTATTGTTAGAATAAATAATATAGACCCTGATCTGCTGGTGCATTTTGTAATGTCAGATCAGGGTCCATGTTCTTTGCAGTTTGACCCAAGTTATAAGCGAGTGTATATGGTAATCAATATCAATAAATTCTTCACGTTTAAGTTTGGATTATTGTGTTGCCATCTTGAGAATGGTGAGACTAATCGAAGCCATCATAATTTATGCATTGGTGTGAGATAGAAATCCCATCTGAGGGTCAGAATTTGTCTTTTCATTTCTAAGAATACAAGAAATATTACATGCATTCATGATGTCATCTGTATATGTCATTGAGTAGACTTCTTTGTGACATCCGTGCCATATGCCTTTGTCACATGGGCAGGCTGTGTCAAACGTTTAGGAATGAGATAAATAGGTCACACTTTTCCACTTGTGACAGAAGTAGCATTGTTATCAGCATTAAGATTCTGTGCTGAGAAGTTTTACGTTGAAGTTATTTTAATTCAGATACAGTGGTGTCAAGATGGCACATTCTCCTCAACCTTTATGTTTCTGTACTGAATGTATGTGCACAGTGTTGCACATAGGATCCCAAGGGCAGGGGACAATGTCCTACCCCTCCCACATTTGGGGGACACAACAATTTAGCGTGACAAAGGAAAATAGCAGTACATAATACACTAATAGTGTTAGAACATTTTATTTGCTTTGACAGTTTTGCCACATTAGCTTTGTGGTCTGCACTGTACTATCATGTTTTCCTTGGACACTGACATTACTGCAATAGAAGTTTTACCATGTTCTCGAGTAACTCGTGAAAACATGAACATGTTTGAATATCTGGTTAACCTGAAATGAGCTGCACCATGGAATGTTCTGTTCTGGATCTTGCTCTTATTTAACTTTAATGTACACATTATCTACCAATAAATTAAATTAAATCTTCCTCACCGTTGTGGTGACTTTAACCTCGAAAATATGTTCCACTAACAGCCGTCAAACACTTTACATTGCAACTCGGCCGACTACCACAAACCTTGAATGTTTTCATTGCCAGATACATTGTTTTAAAATAGATATTCATTGCCATCTTACAATTTGTATCGCCTTTCACGACTTTGGCCTTTGCTAGTGCCAATATAGACATGGATGGACATCCACTAATGAAAAGTTTTAGGCATATTTTCTTTTTCTTTTTTCTGACAGTAAAGTACACTGGGAGGACGCACAGGTCAAGATTTGGGGGACAAAAAATTACGGGAAACAATGTGCAACACTGTGTGCAGGTTCCCGAGCCCAATGGCTACCAGAATTCTGGGGCTGGGCAACTTTATGTTGAATTATTAATATCACAACTCTTAAACCATTATTATATAAATATTTCAATAATGAGAATAATTCATTACCGACTAAATACAATAAAGATTGTTTATTACGTTCTTGGATACAACGTTTCCACTGTTATAACGTTTGAGTTTAAATTCCCCGGTCAAATTCCTAACTAATATGTATTCCAAAGGCATTGTTATAATGTTCCTTTGCTAAAACGTTTAATTGGTTATAGAGTTTTATTTGTGTGGTCCGTCTGAGAAAATTAGCTCAATTATAACGTTTTTATCACTCGATGTGCCAAAACCTGATAAACAATGGTGGTCGGTTTAAACAGCAAAGGCGCTGGGTAACAAAAGCACGATAATCACATGTCATTCATAATCAATAAATAACAAGAGCCTAACAAAGGCATGATAATCACTCCTCATTCATAATCGGTACTTTAGAATCATGGGTTGCTAGTTCAATGTAATAAAAGCATCCAAGGCAATAATTTTGTTTTGTACTGTTTTTTACTATATAATTTAGAAATATCCTTCAACTATCATTCTCTACCTGTATGTTGACTAATCGAGTACAGCTCGAAGTAAATCTCTCTTTGCTTCATTTTGAATTCTGAGTGTTGTGAACATTGCTGAAAATTTGCCGTTCAGAAAAAGAAAAAATATCGCTTTAGACACAAAGCTATATGAGCATTTTGTCATTGAAAAACATGTCAACAAAAAATCTCAGATTAATAGAAAACAGATGACTCTTGACAATTTCTTTCCATTCAAATTAATAAAGGACTAATTTACTAGTTTTAAACAAAGATGTTTTCACATAAATGATTTTTATGATTCACCAGCTGATATATGTACATGTATGTTGACACTTTCATCAGATGGTAAAACTTACTGGTTTATCATTTATTTTCTTCATGATAACATGCATTTACACAAATGCATGTGGTTTCTTTAAAATTTTATTACCAATACATACGAGTTTCGGCTGTAATCATACCAGTATAAATTTTTACTACATGTATGTCATCAACATTGACAAGTACATAAACAATTTGAAAAATAAAATTATTTGGATGTAACATTTCTCAGTTATGACATTCTAAAATCCCAGTCCCCTCTGAAACGTTATAAACAATCTTTACTGTACATTGTTTAAGTGGTTTTTTTCTTTCTTTCTAATTGTTGCTTTTGCTCCCAGAAGAACATTTCTTGTAGAAACCTTGTCAAGGTTAATCAGTTTATTTGCAGAGAATTATTTCTAAAACTTTGCTACATTTTAAATTCTTAAATATTTGGAAGCAAGTTTGCTGTGTTTGGTGAAATAGAGTTTGACAGTTGCTGGTATTGCCATGTTAAAGTGCCTAAAACATTAGTCATTTAGATGTATTGTATATTATTTTATAGAATTTGATATATTCAGTACCATTACTCCCAAGTTATGTGGAATTTATATTTATTATTTCTAGCTTTTAATATAAAAACATGCCACAATATGCTTTTCTTCTGAAACACTTTAAGATTTAATTACCAGGAGTAAAGAAACTCGTGGCCTTAAAAAGACAACCTATGAATTATAATTTTAATTCATGCAAAAGATGTGAGACTCTATAGACCACGAACTAAAAATTCATCTGTAAGAATAACTTTTGAAGCTTTTGGATGACTTTGATTTTGGGCAAGAGTCCATGCATATTAATTATTTTTGAAAAGTGCTTGAATTTTGGTGGTTACCTTGAAAAGTGCTTGAATTTTGGTGGTTACCTTGAAAAGTGCATGAATTTGAGGTTGGTTCCAAAAGTTACTGGAAAAATGCTTGAAAACACTCAGTAGTCCTTGAAAAGTGTTTGAATTTTGAGGGGCAAAAATCCATTCTGTTTTCTGATACAAATATCAGGGGAAAAATGCAGTGAAAGAGTTGGAAACTATATCTTTTTGGAATTGTACTTCTACTTTGGGTTGCATACATACTCAGTAAGACTTCAAATAGGGCCACTTGTGTGCTTATTAGTACTCAGCCTCATTTGGGAGTCCCTTGTGATGTTTAAATGACTGGATGCATGCAGGACTGATACAAAAAAAAAACAGTAAAGTACTCTGCAATGGGAAGAATTTTTCAAATTTGATTGCTATAAGTACTTTATATAGTTGGGAGGGCAAAGCGATAGCCAAGCAATAAACAAAGAGGTACGAGTTGTGTTCAAATGACATTGATGTTTAATCTGTGGGTGAAAGTGCTTTGAAATACAATGGCACGAGTGAAAAGTACCAAAAAAATGAAATATTACCAATGGGAATGAATTTAGAATTTGTTCACTTGAATGTGAAAAGCTCAAGAAGGAGTCAGAAAGTAAACACTGCAGCTAAATCCCAAATTGATGTTGATGAGATGACTGCACCTCCACCACCCCTCCCCCTCCACCCCCACCCCCCAAACATCATACATCCAAACCCCCTCGGCTACTGTCCTCTCTGAGGTCTAGTTCAACCAAAAATGTTTCATAGTTCTTGTCTAAGAATACATTACTTAGATCTAAAATTGTATGGACTGTATACAACATAATCGACATTCTTTCCGAAGTTTAGATGCAGTTATTTATAGTGTTTAAACTTACATTTTTGTCCTTGAAAAGTGCTTGGATTTATTGATGAACTATCTGTATGAAAAAGAGCTACCAATGGGCTACCAAATTTAAGCTGGACTGCCAGGTTTTTTACTGGTAGCCTGCTGGGCTACCATCTGATTTTGAAATGTGTCAGACTACTGTATGTGAATACCAAGATTTTCCAATCACTGACAACTCTAATTAATATGCCACTCTATGTTTGTAGGTGGAGCTGAAGAACCAATTTGAAGTGTACTCAGCTGCCCTCATGACATCCGACCGGGGTTCCACTGGGGAAGCTGAGATGCCATGTGATACTTCACCGGTAGGTTTACTTTACAATTCAGTAATTCAGAAATAAATCATAAGGATTGGGTGTCAATTGTGTCAGATAGACGGCAAATCATAAGGATTGGGTGTCAATTGTGTCAGATAGACGGCAAATCATAAGGATTGGGTGTCAATTGTGTCAGATAGACGGCAAATCATAAGGATTGGGTGTCAATTGTGTCAGATAGACCGCACTTTTGTGAAAGCAAGCGATATCTGAGCCAGAGGGTGCATTTGCTCCAAGGGATCAGTAACCTTGTGAAGATTAAAACCTGATTCGTATTATTTATTTCTTTCCCAACACACTTTATAATGATTTTATCACATATAGCAAAATAAAATAAGTGGTGATGGTTTTTCTTGGTTTATAATCACTCCCTATTGCACATCATTTCCCCCACAGGAAACTTTTATTTATTTTAGCACTTTTATTTAAAGTAGCCATTCAGATTTGTTGAAGTTAGTACCTGCTTTCAAACTTGGAAGTGCATAGCACATGCTTTCAAACTTAGAAGTGCAACACCATGAACAAATGCTGTAGATTCGACAAAAAAAGTCAGTCTTTGTATAATAGTTTAACTGCATAATGAATCAAATGGTGAATTACAGTAGGGTAAAAACATCTAGGAGGAGTCCTAATAGATAATGTGATATAAGTTTAGAATGTGAGGAAATGGTGGTGTGATTTGTGATCGGCTTTGATGTTCAAATAATCATGATGATCATTTTGCACGAATTTTATGTTTCTAAATCAGGTCATCGCTTACGGGATTATTAAAGTGATAATTTCCAAGATAAGCAACCATTGTCCCTGAAAATGTGTAGAAATGTTCAAGTTGATTATTGATGGAATTCCATTGATTCTCTCTTTCTCACAAGGCTGACCACATGTATAGATTTTTCCGTATTGTTCATATTTTTGGTCATAGTTGCCTATATGCAGAGGGACAATGCAAAGTGCAGATTTTTCTATGATCAGAATTTACATTTTTATTCTGACAATTTCTTGTGAATTCCTTTATTTACTGGTTGATTATCTGACAAAAAAAATATGTATTTTAAAAATATTATAAGCTGGAGGGATAAATTGTCAAAAAATAAAATGAAAATATAGTGACCTAAATTTTAGGGGGTTTTTGGTTTTATTTTCTACTATGGATTTCATAAGTTATTTCCATTATATACATTTTATTTCTAGGCATAGAATAAAAGTAAAGTAATGATTCGTGCTAAATATGTGGGTTGCACCCCTCTCTCTCCCCCTCTCTTAGACAAAGGTAAAGGATATCAGATGCATGGCTGTGCCATGTGTCTAAATTATTATTTGTTCCTTCAGCACACCACAAATCAAAAATGTTTGCAATTGACTTTTTACAAAACACAGCGAGTGAGCAGAATGAATTATTTTATTAGAATGTGTACAAGGTCACATGAAGGCTACATACTGTTATAATTTTATTTTTTTAAAACCTTGAAAATGTGTCCTATCTAGCAGCCTCCCCCCCCCCCCCTCCTTTCAGTGGTGATCACTGTTGAGAGGAGGTAAATCATACAAAGCTATTGTGTGATCATGAGGAAAGGCCAGGGCTAGATTAATATGGTGAGAAACCAGCGTCACTGCTCCAGTGAATGCCCTATTTGTTTACATTGGTTTAATAGGGGCCCCGGGTGGCCGAGTGGTCTAAGGCGCTCGCCTTTACCGACCACAGCCATCTCACCTCTGTCTGCGTGGGTTCGAGTCTCTGGCTCTGCCAATGTGGATATGTGAGAAAGTTTGCCAGTAACTTCCCGTGGGTCGGTGGTTCTTCTCTGGTTTGCCCGGATTCTTCCTTAGCGAGATAAAACTGGCCGCCATGTATAGCCTATCATGTGCTGAAAAACGGCGTTAAACCCACAGCAGCAACAACAACACTCTGGGAATTTGGTAATGTCTGTGTGTGTGTGTGTGTGTGTGTGTGTATATATATATAGAGAGAGAGAGAGAGAGAGAACAAAATGAATCGGACCATCTTTTATTTGCAGGTAGTAAGTGTTTGCTAGTTCTGTAGTTCAAAAATAGATGCCAAAGATCACTTTTCCAGGCAACTAGATGTTGTTTCATACCATAATCAGGTCCATATATCAAAGGTCAAGGTCTCATCGGTGGAAAATGTAAAATTGTTATTTGTTTCTTTGTCTGGACTGTAACATTTGAACCATATTTTCATGAAACTTAACATTGTTACTAAACTGTGTGTTACATACCAGTCTAGCCCCACGCCTTAAGGTCAAGGTCATAGCAAGGAAAATGTTGCACATGCCTTTTTTCTTTTCCAGGCTGTAGTTTTGTAATATCTACATATATTTTCATAAAACTTTGCCCAAATATATATTGGGACTGGATGGTGTGTTGCATGCAATTGTCGTGCTCATATTTTTTGGTCCTGGCAAAGGAAACAGTAACCTGTTTTCTTGTCCCAGCTGTAACTTTTGAAACATAGATAATATTTTCATCATATTTTACCCAGATATACCATGTATACTCGCTTATAAATCTATTCCAACAGCAAGGTCAAAGTCACAGCGAACAAAAACTCCGAAACTTGTTTCTTTATCTTGGGTGTAATTTCTAAAGTGCACGAGATATTTAAATGAAACTGTACCTATATAGAAGATCATAACCAGATGGTGTATCACATACAGATTCCAGTGTATCACATGAGAAATGCTATAAGATGGGCTTGTCATGCATCATTTAGGAGGCAAAATTTAAATTTTTGCTCACAATTTATAATCAAGTAATGTCGGGGTTAAGTTTAAACAGCCTGACAGTTCGAAGTTTTTCTCAAGCATTGTAGCAAATATTTAAACTTACCAGACCATGTTTGATTATTATTCTGAAACAATTAGAGCTGAAACGAATATCCGAAAATTAGAATCAGAATACTTTCTTGTGAATATTCAAATAGAAAACTTTCATTTTTACATTTTTCGAACTTGATCTTTAGTTGGCACTACATAGCCACTTTTGTGCCGAGGTGCCGTAAAACACTACTTCATACATACATATGTCAGCCCTAAAGGATTTTTAGTTTGAATACTCAAAATAGTTACGTAAGACCGCTAAAATCTGATATAATTATATTTGGATGACACAGTACAGTGTTTTCACAGCATCGTGGGTGGAAGTATAAAAACCTTTAAACAGCTTCTCAAATACTTCTCAACAGAGTTTGAACAAATTTGACATGACCAAATACGACAGAAAGCATTATGGTATGAGGTCTTTCCAAT
The DNA here is from genome assembly GCA_029931535.1 of Margaritifera margaritifera. Lineage (NCBI taxonomy): Eukaryota > Metazoa > Mollusca > Bivalvia > Unionida > Margaritiferidae > Margaritifera > Margaritifera margaritifera. Next base: position 2,268,142 of record JAQPZY010001433.1, on the reverse strand, counting down.
TTGTTCAGATGATGCAGATCCATCATCAAATATGGCCACCGTTACTAACAGTGGAAACACCTTTACCTGATCTCTTCTCAAAAATAGCTTGACACAATGTAACCAAATTTGACAGAAAACATCCTGGCATACATGTCTTTCAGATGTTTACAAATGATGCTGATCCGGCGTCAAAATAACCACCATTGCAAAAAAAAAAGCTTTTTAAATGACTTGCCAAAAACCACTCAACAGAATTTGACCAGGTATGATGGAAAGCATCCTGGCATAAAGGGCTTTCCACTTTGTACAACTGATTCCAATCTACTATCAGATATGACCAGTGTTATGGAAATTATTTTTTAAAAAAAAAGAAAAAAATTCCTTGCTCAGAAGAGAAGGTCAATAGTAGGGAAAAGATAATGATGCAGATGCATTATGGGGAGGTAGCTGGAGATAACTGAAAAATATGAGGATATACTGCTTCGCTGCCATCTTCTAGCTTTCAGCGTGAATTTCAATTTTTAACATCAATTTGCATTTGATAAACCAATACCATATATACTCCCTCACAAGTAGACTCCAACTCCATACTGCACATACCCAAATCTGCCGTCGCATAATGCGCTGACAGATCTGGGTCTGTGCAGTTTGTTAGGAATTTTGAGTAGAACAAACAATATAGACCCGGATCTGTTGGCACATAATACGATGGCAGATCAGGGTCTCCATTGTTTGCAGTTGTTCTTGACTTGTAAGCAAGTATATTGCAAAGAATTTGAACAAGCACCATTAAGATTATTCCAACCATCCTTATAACAAAATACTGTAGGATCTGTTAAGGCTAAAATGCATGGTCAGTAACTTCTTACTACATTGTTTTTATTTTGATAATGGTAGAGACATGTACTCTCTTGTTGCTGAACAAAAGGATTTTTTTTTCTCAATTGTTTTTTTGTTTGTTTTTTTTTTTACATTTTGTAAATGGCAGCTGCATCAAGTTATGTCTCTACCTACAAGGAAATAAATGTTCACTGACCTTTTATGTGATGATGATTATATGAGGACAACTCTTGGGTCAGGAATTAGGCTAAAAGGGAGACAACTCTTAAAGGGTATGTTTATTTGTCATTTAATGGTTATTGTTCTTGACTTGTGTAAAATCAATATCATATACTGACTGTTCTTAAAGCCACTCCTTGAATTTTTTTTTGAAAATCCACCTATACACCAGTGGATTTATAAATCATTCATAAATCCCATTCACCTAGTGCTGTATATAACAAGCAATTCAATATTGACAGGGTTGGAAAAAATTCCCTTGTCCAATACCTTGTGACAAGTTCAAAATTTTGTTGGGCAAGTAAAACACGTGTCCATAATTTCATATTAAATCTGAAGGAAAATTGTGCATTTTATATGTATTTTCTGCAAATCTCAATTCTTGGCAAGTTCACAATTTTCTTACTTTTTCAGACCCTAATTTACGAGTTATTATATTTGGGAGAAGAAAGCATATGGGGGGTGGGGGGCTTGCATGTATAGATTTGTATACCCTGCCAAAAAAAGTTGTCTGGTATTACACATTATACCCCACCCAATTCTGCCCCCCCCCCCTCTCCCACCCCTTTTTGGGCTCAGGAATGTAGAATAGACACAGTTTTCATTCCATAAATAGAAAAGGTTGGGTCCAATGGCCTAAAGAAGTCAAAAGGTAGGGTCATTTTGAAACATACAGGGGTCACAAATATCCTTCTCCATATCTTGTTTATTTAAGAAATTCAAACACTATCAGTATCACAGGCATATGTTTCATGGATTTAATAATTTGTGCAATAATATTCACTTTTCCAGGAATTATATGATTCGAATCCGTCAATGCAGAGTCGGACTCTAGCTTGGTTTTATACATTTTCCATGTCCGCAAAAATAACCATGTTCAAGACATTATTTTAGTAGACGGGGAAATTGTTGAAAGCTGTGCTGCGGTGTGACTTGAAAACAACCGATTGAAAGTATATCAATCTAGAAAAGTGAATATTTATTAATGAATCCTTGACCAGAGGCCCTGTCATCATTATCAGCCCATCCAGTTGTGAGCCTTACGTACTGGGATTTAATCAAAATCAGCAAGACATTTCTCACAGCCAGTGAATTAGATTATCTTATCCTTATTTGGCAGTGAGTGAACTCTAATTGGTAAGCTTGGGATCCACTCGATTCAGTTATTCTTTATCTTTATTTTCATGAATCTTTTTATGCACCCTACAGGCAGCGTAAAGAAACTTTCTTGCACCAAAGATGAAAAATTAGGGTCATTGGTGCAACCTCCTATATGTCTTACCATTGCAACCTCCTATATGTCTTACCATTGCATCCTCCTATATGTCTTACCATTGCAACCTCCTACATGTCTTACCATTGCAACCTCCTATATGTCTTACCATTGCAACCTCCTATGTCTTAACATTGCAACCCCCTATATGTCTTACCATTGCATCCTCCTATATGTCTGACCATTGCATCCTCCTATATGTCTTACCATTGCAACCTCCTATATGTCTTACCATTGCATCCTCCTATATATCTTACCATTGCATCCTCCTATATGTCTTACCATTGCATCCTCCTACATGTCTTACCATTGCAACCTCCTATATGTCTTACCATTGCAACATCCTATATGTCGTTTAGGGTGACTAATGGGGAAACCTTTTTGTCCCAGCACATTGAAAAATTTGACTTTCTGTTGTAAGACTATCTAAACTTGCTCAGCACTATGTAGTCAGAATCGGGCAGGTGTATTGTTAAAACCTATACATACATTGTACATACATTTGTTTCCCTCAGCTCCAGGAAGAGGGGGGGGGGGATGGCAGGGACACAATAGCTCCAAATTCAAGGTTCAAGGTCACTATGGTTAATAAGAAAAACAATGGCACCAATGCCTATCGTTGATGCCAAGATGTCTACTTTAATCCTTGATAGTACATGTAAATGTGATTTCTATTTTTCTGTTGCATCAGAAATTGTAGGTTCTAGTACTTGACTGTGAAATTTGTCATGGCAGATCTGATGCTTTGTCATGTTTTGATCGATCGATCAGTTGGTTGGTATTTCATGGAACTTTAGCATCTGAAAGACTACAGAGTGCAGAGCCAATGAATGTAAAGTACCATGACCAGAGTCCCAGCAGGGAAGCCAACCCAGGGTGATCTGGCCATGAATCAAACGTGCAATCCACTGATTGTGTATTTGGTACACTATCCACCAAGTGGGTTCACACAATCTTGAAAAGTGCTTGTATTTTGATAATTACCTTGACAAGTGCTTTAATTTGACATCGGCTCCAAAAGGTACAGGTAATGTGCGTGACCACTCGGGGGTCCTGGAAAGTACTTGAATTTTGAAACTGAAGTACTTCATTGAAAATCATTAATTTACAGATATAAATATCAAGGAAAAAAATGAATAAAGATCCATTTAAAAAAGTCAGAAACTTGGATCATTCAGGAATTGTACTTCCATATTTGGTTGCTTATATGCTGCTTGCCCTCATGAAAACACTGTAGTCTGTATCCATCACCGCCAACCGTGTTGTGTACCAAACCACATTATAATGAGTACAGCAATATTGAACCACGATATATTGAGAATAGCTTAATATACAAAACCGTGGAATAGCAGGTATTATCAGAATTTTTTAAATAGTGGTTTTTTGAAAAGGAAATGAAGATAAAAGACTTCGTTTCACCTTGTTTTCTTTCAACCCTTATTATTATACATTTGTATGATTTTGTTCACGGGGTTTATAGTAATAATGCGTTATATCCGGAATCTTGTTATAATGAGGCATGCTATAACCCGGGAGAGCTGTTTTCAGTATGACTTCTGCTAAGGTCGCTTATATGCTTACCCTCCTTTGTGATTGTAACCACCTCATGATGTTTAAATGAACATGTGTTGTGTTGTGTTGACTCCGCCATTAAAGCTGATTAAATAAATCTGTCAAGTACTCTGCGATGGCAGTGATCCCAGTTGCAACTAACATGGTTGCGTTTGCAACTGCAAATTCAGAATGGATGAGTGAAACAAATCACGAATTTGAAGATCAAACAAACCACAATCCTGTGGAAACAATAGAAACACTTCTGTGGAAACTATTGATTCCATTCTCAAGCCACGAATATAACCCTTTTCATACTGAAGCCCAGTCAGACGAGCAGTTGTGTAGAACTGGAATTTTTTTCAGTCAGTGGTATAGCAGCATGAGAGAATGCAGTGACATTGGTCAATCTGGCTTTACAGGACAATTTTTCAAATAATTTTTCAATGTTGTATACCATTTTAAAAAGTATACAATTTTCTTTAAGATCATATATTTTTTCACTGTAAAATTTCAGACGTAAAAACTTCAGTTGACAGTAATGTAAACAAAATGCTTTACATTTTTTTGTATAACTTTCAATGCAATTTTCCTATATGCAATATTCATTTTACCTCCTATATGTAAGTGTGTGAAATGTGGGGAATTTTACACCATTTAAGAAAGTAACAAAATAATAAAAATCCTTCAAGAATGTCAAAAGTTATTAGAAATTTATTCAAATTTACTCACATGAGAATTGGAGAGCAAACAGAATGATCCTTACTGGTAAGTCGACAAAGCTTTTCATTTTGGCTCATTGTTTTTATTCCACAATAAATTCTAATGTAATAATATCAGAGTTCTGTTGGGTGTATTTTGGTCCATTTCCAGGGATGCAGTACAATTTCATAATATTATGCACACACCCAACATCGGTATATGTGTGAACTTCATGAGAAGTGAAGTTCTCAGAATGTCCAGTTACCTTGAAAAGCATCCATGTCTTCATCATTGTCAATATCCAAGTCAAAAATACCAATTAACTAGTTATCTGCTCAGTTCATTCAATGTAAACAAGATCACGATCCCCGCTGCCTAAAATATCAATTTCCCCCATAAAATTGTTTATATTTTCATCAAAATCGGTATCCACATCACTGCCGCTTCAGTACTGCCCGCCATTTTGAATTACATGTTAAAATTCAGTTTTGAAATAAAATTTTCTACCAACCAGTTAACATCATCTCTGTTCATTTCGTTAAAGTCAAGTTCATGATCTGCACTGCCTAAAACATCAGTTTTTCCCACAAAATTGTCTTTATTTTCAGCAAAATCGGCATCCACATCACTGTCGTAACTTACTGCTTCAACGCTGTCTGCCATGTTGATCTCCACACATTAAAATTTGTGTTTGGAATCAAATTTTTCATATAACCAGTTATCATCAGCTCTCATCAGCTCTGTTCATTTTGAAGAAATAAAGATAACGATTCCCACTGCATAAAGTCAATTTTCCGCATGAAAGGGTCTTTACTTGTAACTAATTCAGCAAGGACATAACTGTCTTCACTTCCCTCCTCAGTATTTGACCGCCATTGTTTTTATCTCCGCACATTAAAACTCGATTTTTAAATAGAATTTTTACCAGTTTTGGGGTCTTTTAAACTAATTCTGTTAAAGCATTTGTGTACCTTCTTCCTTTATTTCCTTCTTTTCAAAAGAGTACATGTAAAGTGATCATGTGTATTACACTTAAAAACACAATTCCGTGATGTGGTCGACGCAATGTAGTAAACATATGACCAGAGTCGTATCCCGCAGGCAAAGGTAAAGTATGACTGGAGTCGTATCCTGCTGGAAAAGGGTCAAGTACCAACACAAATGTATTTTTACACGATCAGAAAAAAAAAGAATATTCAGTAAAGTCTTGATCACTATAATCATCCTTATCCTCAGATACTGACTTCAATTATACCATCTATAGTCGCTTACAAGATGCATCCAACTACAAACTGCACACACCCATATCTGCTGTCTCGTAATGTGCCAGCAGATCTGGATCTATGCAGTTTGTTACATGTAGGAGTAATCAGTAGAACAAATAACATAGATCCTGATCTTCCGGCGCATTATGCAATGGCAGATCAGGGTCTATCTTGATTGCAGTTGGACTTGACTTGTAAGCGAGTACATACGGTTTATAACTTGCTAGGATTTACCATTTTCTGTTACATGTTGGGTCTGAAAAAAGATTACAAAAAATCTTATCTTGGTCCTTTTGTGAATCCACCCTTGAATTTTCAGTATTTTGTAACTAAGAATAAAATATTGTACTGTAGGCAAAAAATGCTTTTGTCGAAGACTTGTTTTGGATATATGAAACTATCCCACTGAAAAATGCATGTGCATATTTTATTGGAGTTGCACCCCTTATCATGTACACATATGTTTACATCTTCTCGTGATCATACTTTCCATGATAGATTTTGACACAATCTTTGCTCATTATTGCTGAATAGTCTCACCTGTTTACTAATCTGCCAGCTGTAGGCATGGTCATGCCATGGTATGAGATATTTAGGCAGATGTTTAGAGATAGTTATTGCATAGTCATATTTGTTGTGTTCAAAGATAGTTCATATGGTTGGAGAGTTTCATTTGGGGGGAAAGAGAGTTCTATCTGAGCTGGGTTTTTGAACCAGTGGTGCAAAAAAGTCATTGATTGCCATCTTCAATATGAAAAACGCACCCACACTGCACAGTGTAGAAATAATCGGTACAAAGTTTGCACGTCTCTGCATCCGTATTGTTGCTGGTTGCGGATTCAGCTCTCTATGTGTAACATGCATGATGTAGATGAACCTTTGACTAACAGAGACCAATATGGGGTTTGGCTAGATCGGTTGCAGTGCTTCATGTTACCAACTTCATATTTAACATGGTGATAAATGATAACCAATCTCACTATATGCAAACATATGTCATGAAGAGATGTTTTGCAAACATGCTGGCAACTTTTTTGTGGAAACTTGCCCAAATTACAGTAAATCAAAGTGATACGGCCTGGTGTGAATTGTCTTGAACTTGAAAGTGCTATTCTGCAAAAGAAAAAAAAACCCCAGTAAAATATCCCGGATTGTTCTATGTACCTTTTATCCATTTTTAGTGAAAATAAGCGCAGTCATGTAGTCGTCTGTCTTCACCAATTCTGCAAACAGGTCCCTCTCCGTCTCTCTCGCGAAGAAATTTGACAATTTGGTCAATTACATTTTCAGTGGACTTTTAACTAATAATGAAATTGAGTTTTTTGATATTCTATTTAAGTGTACTCAATCCTTTAGCTGCCAACTTTGGTCCTTTCATTCGCTATTTATTTTCTCCTTTTCAATGCCCCACAGTATTCTGTCTGTCTGTCTGTCTTTCTCTCTCTCTCTCTCTCTCTCTCTCTCTGTGAAACTCTTTAATACATGCTTGCTTGGGTCATAAACAGTAAATCACACCCACTTGATCGACACCACATCCACTCTGGTGGCAACTCCAGAAGAAAGTGTGGTGTGCAGAGCTTTTCTTTGAGAGAAGTTGCGGCAACTCCATCAAGACTCGCAATAGTAGAGGGATTTTTTTCTTAATCCTCTTCATGCTCTCTCCACCCTCTAATCTACATATTTATCTACATGTATTATTTACATATATATTTTTGATAACTTTAATTATTAGCATATGGTTTTAAGGCGCCAACAAAGATAAAAAGAAAAGTGTAAATACATTTCCTTAAAATATTCCATGGGCAAGTTCAATTTTCCAGTCAGTTTGCCCTGGGCAAGCTGACTTTTATAAAATTTGTAAATCCCTGAAATGTAATGCAAAAGAACACAAAATGCAAGCAAAATGGAGATTAGGTAAAATTACTAGTTTCAGGGTCTGTATCTGTTGATGGAGATGCATCATGATGTCCAGTGTCAGTAGCCTGTGTGTAAACTGTGATGAAAAACCAATCATTTTTGCAGAAATCAAAAAAGCAGTTTTCATTTAATGGGATGAAAACTGCTTTATTTGGACATGTTTTAATTGCCCGAGAGTTATATATATATTGCCTTTGGCATGTAATTTCAAGCCATCTGTGTCCATTCTAATGAAAGGTGTAACCAAAATTGCATTGGATCTGGCATGTTTAAAAGAATTTAATATTTGGAACCCCTTTAAAAGTCGTATGTTTAATGCAAATTTGAAAACTGTAGATTAAAAAAATGATTAAAATCATAAATTTATAAAACCTCAGAGCTCTGCATATTGGTATATTTTATGTTAAATTGCACATAGAAATTCAATTTTAAGCATGTAGTCCAAAGTTGTCAGTGCATTCAGGGCTCGAAAATAGTAGTAGTCTATTAGCCCGAGGCTAGTAAATTTCCTGTCTGTTTAATATTTTTCATAATTTCAAGAGTCCATAGGCTAGTAAAGTTTCAGTCGGATAATAATAATAATAATAACAACAACAACAACAACAATAATAATAATAATAATAACAACAACAACAACAACAACAATAATAATAACAACATCAACAACAACAATAACAACAACAATAATAATAATAATAACAATAACAACAACAATAATAACAACAACAATAATAATAATAATAATAATAATAACAACAACAACAACAATAATAATAATAATAATAATATTAACAACAACAACAACAAAATGAGCTAGAATTTCCCCTAGAGCAACAACATACAAAGAACATACAACATAGAAGCACTAGTCAAAATTCAGCAGGTCTAGTAAATTTCTCAATCATCTAGTCCTTCTGGCTACCAAAATATTATGCTAAATTCTAGGCCTGGTATTGCTCCTGTTGTAAGCATAGTCCATGATTTATTATTGCCCATTCCGTCAATATAAACTATGCTATTTGGACAAGTTTTAGATGTTTCATGAATGTTTGAAATGATAATACATGTACTTGATGACTTTAAGAACAATCACTCAAATAGACAATGCTCACAAAATTTCAAAAAAATGCAATTACTCCAAATTAAAAATGGGGTATGGCTTCATTATTGTGTGTGCATGTATGTATGTGTATATGTGTATATATACAGCATAACCTGTCCTGATGGTCACCTTTATATAGTGGTCACAATGGCCATTCTAATTCTGCACCCCCCACCCACCCCCCCAAAAATTTGCTTTATGAAAGTTGTGTACAACAGTCGCCTAATTTCCATGGTCAATGGGGCCAGGTGTTTGCTAACCAAGCATTGGTTTCTCCTTTCTTCAAGCTGTTTTATTTGCCTTGGAGCTATCTCTGATAAAAAAAAGTTAATCTTTAAGGAGACATAATGTCCCATTTGATTATATGCCCATTTGTATACAACAATGGTCTGGGTCATTATTGTATACAAAAGTCTGTCTGTAAAGGCAGGTGACGTTTTGGTTTATTTGTTACTCACAATAACTACATTAAACTTTTCATGCCGTTTTTATCACAGGCCTCTTACATCAGCCAACTGTATTGATCTCAGGAGTTGAGCAACCAGTTAATCCATATATTGTTTGAAGTCTGAACAGCTGTTTCTAAGCCTAATTACCATATACAAGTTGGCTGAACAAAGAGTTAGACTTCTGTTTCATGGTTATATGTAAGCTGTCAATTAGTAGTGAAATTAGTGTTATGTCATGGTGCACAAAGAAAAATCAAACATAATTTTGTATAAAGATTCAGTAATGATGTAATTTATAGTTCTGATTCAGGTGGGATACAGTAATCTTCTGTGGAATATAACTTTGGGAGAGAACAAAATATACATACATGTATTCTATGATTTTGTTAAATAGAGCACTTAACTAAATATGTTGATAAAATAGCTTATCGATCTCTTGCTGAAAGAGAGGTCTTTCATGAAAATTAAAGCCAATGAAGTCAGGGCTATTGCTGCATCTTGGTCCATTTTGGATCATTCCTCTTTGGATGAGGTCATGACAGGCACCTCCCTCCACTTGCTGGTCAGTTTACCTTCCTTGAATGACGCACCAGAGGAGGTGTAATTATGCTTTTGGTCCAGTTGTATCACCTGAACAAGTTGTCGAACCATCCTCCAGTTGGCAGTCCCGAGAAAATCTTGGACTTTTTAAGGGAAGGCTGTTTATGAAACCCCTTCTTTATCATGTTTTAAGGATTTTACATGTGTTAACCATTATCTGTCATTTTATATACATTTTACAGAATTTTAAGATCTTTACAGTTTATATTTTATATTGATGTACTGTAATGTTTGCATTTATTTGGGAGGGTTTAGCTCCCTAAATTTTTATGCAGTTCATGTTTACATTTTTCGAACTTTACCTTTGGTTGGCATTACATAGCCACTTTTGTGCTGAGGTGCCATAATACACTACTTCAAACATAGATACATTGGCAGTAGAACATTCTAATGACAACAGTGGCAAGTTCATGTAACAGCTTATCTCAGGCCATCAGCATCCCACCAGGCTGGCAAATTCAGCAAAGCAATAAGAGAAGGTATTTTTTTACTGCTATGAAAATGTAGGGGTGGGGGGGGGGGATAAAAACTAATTCTAATTATGTAATACTTATCTGCTGTTATTTCACAGTTTCTTTCTCCCTCCCCTCACTGATTTCCTTCAGTCTCGGTCTAGGTCAAAGAAGGAAGATATTTCAGTTGTAGAAATTGGACTAAGGTATCAGACTGGTATCATGTGGGGTTGGAGGAGGAATAATGTTCTTGGTCTGGGAACTTGTGCCAGGAAAAGATATAGCATTGCAATAACAGCAGGCAAGTTTTACATAATTAAAATTAGTTTCACACACATACATCCCCACCTCCCAAACCAAAAAACTACATTTTTAGGGAACTCTTTATACAAGAGAGGGCATCTTTATGCAGTTGTGTACTTAAGATATTATTTGCACAAGTTGCATAGCAGGTGAAAAATACTACTTGATGATGCAAAGTTGATGCCAAAAATGAACGCATAGAATGTTACTATATGACTCAGATTAAACCTTAGATCTTTCGATATTTAAGACAGGTTCCCCCCCCCCCCTCCGGGAAGGGCAGGGTGTGCAATGCCCTCCTAAACAGACTGGAGACAACACTGGGTCTTTTTGCATAATTATTGTCAACCACAATCATATACCAAGTGCATGTAACAGCCCATCTTTCTTTAATACACAGGTCCTGTAGCTTGTACAGCATTTAATTGGTTAAGACGAGCCTAGCAACTAGTGAAATAATGTCAGAGACACTAATGTGCTGGGAAAAGAGAGCCAACTGTCTATTTCTCTACAGCCATTGATTTTTCAGCTCTCAGCATATTTGTGTAGTTTCTGCCTTGTGTCATTGTCGTCCTCTCTGTTGTGTTTGTGGTTAGGTTACTACCATCTTGTCGCAAGTGTCACCATATGGTTATTTTCCTCTACCACTCTGGGTCCTATACTGCCCTGCCATAGGACATAGTTGCAACACCAGAGTGGACACTGGTCACCTAAAGGTGGACAACATAAAGAAGGCTTCATGTGTCAAAATATAATGGGATTTTTTGTAGGGACTTGTCTATGATGTGCTGGCAATAATAGGAGAATGGTATAACATATGGTCAGTTTGATCTTGTGGATCTGTCGGAATAAAATTTCTGAGTCACATAAAGGGTCACAGGGATTTGTTCTGCATTATTTTTGGTGTCATTCTGATTTATATGGATTATTTCTCCAGAAGTAGCAGTGGGTGAAAATGTATCCAGTGTGCAACATGTGGAGGTGTATAATGGCATTTTCATTGATTCATTGTATTGGAGATTACTGACATGCTCATTATTGTTTAACCAATTGAATTTTACTGATACTTAAAAATATCATTTCACTCATTCATTGCCCAGTATCTACTTCCTAGTATTAGATTAATGCTGTGTCACTTCACTTGTCATTTTCATATCTTTGTACAGCTGTTTTTTCTAGAAGTTTGCCCCATCGGTGATGTAAAACAGGTGCTGTCTCCTGAAGATATATTTATTACCTATACAAGTATGGTTTAGAAATGCCTAAAGACTAATGCTTGTATTACAATGGTTAAATTGATACTTCTGAAATTAAATTGATACATTTGTATGTTGTTGCTCTAGGGGAAATTCTAGCTCATTTTGTTGTTGTTGTTGTTAATATTATTATTATTATTATTATTATTATTGTAGATATTGTTATTATTATTATTATTATTATTATTATTGGTAGTATTTGTTTTTGTCTAGAATATTTTGTATCAAGTGCAGAAAAGTAGATAAAGAACAAAATTCATTCAAAAAGATACTTTTTCACAGAAGATGCTGTATTTGTACAATAGAGCTGTATACAATTTTTTCTATGCATACTTATTTGTAAGTATATAAATATGTACTGTTTTTCCTGAATGGGTTGGGATCCATGACCATACTTATCTTAAAACAGGAACCATGTTACAGTGGTCCCCCTCTTGAGATACCCCTCTTAAGGGAGGCTGCATTGCCTGACACTAAAATATTATATTTGTACCATTTTGTCATGAAAGGCTACATTGCCTGACACTAAAATAGTATATTTGTACCATTTTGTCAAGAGAGGCTGCATTGCCTGAAACTAAAATAGTATATTTTTACCATTTTGTCAAGAGAGGCTGCATTGCCTGACACTAAAATAGTATATTTGTACCATTTTGTCAAGAGGCTGCATTGCCTGACACTAAAATAGTATATTTGTACCATTTTGTCAAGAAAGGCTACATTACCTGACACTAAAATAGTATATTTGTACCATTTTGTCAAGAAAGGCTACATTACCTGACACTAAAATAGTATATTTATACCATTTTGTCAAGAGAGGCTGCATTGCCTGACACTAAAATATTTATATTTGTACCATTTTGTCAAAAGAGGCTGCATTGCCTGAAACTAAAATATTATATTTGTACCATTTTGTCAGGAGAGACCACCTCTTTTATTTAGACTAGTTTTTCAGTGCAGAAGGGGTGGCCTCATAAGAGTGACCACTGTATAAAAAAAGGGGTGGCCTCATAATAGTGACCACTGTATAATAAGGGGGTGTCCTTATAAGAGTGACCACGGTATAATAAAGGGGTGACCTCATAAGAGTGACCACTATAATAAAGGGGTTGCCTGATAAGAGTGACCACTGTGTAATAAAGGATCTAATAGTGAGGGAGTGCTGTATTCTCATTCCATGTTTTAAATGACTTGATTGTGTGAAAATATTTTGTCTTCTGCATGATATATTTTTTCTCCAAAACATGATTGAATTAATTTTCCTTCAAATTTTCTTGTAATCAAGTTTTGATAAGACATAGCCACTTATGGATTGTAGGTTAAATAAAAAATTTAAATATCAGTTTTTAAATAGGAACTATCAGAAATTCAACAGTAACAGCATTTCAGGAAATGTTTTTCATCCCCTCAGTGATCAATTTGGTAAGATGTCATCTGATAGCAGTCATGTGACCTTGCATTGTTTGTCACATGCTGTTAGATACAAGTAGATAAGTGTATACAGCAGGTACATGTATGTTTGTTCAAGGTCACCACCACCCATCATCCCAAAAATTCACATGAACATGTTAAACCTAATCTGCTGTTTATGATAACAGTACAAGTTGGCCCTGTTGAAGAAAAAAAAAAAGATGTTTTGAGAATTGAAAACACACAAGTCTCATAGTTTTTCTAATTAAGATGTTTCCTAATTACTTTCTTTTCTTTTTTTTTTTCTGTTGTGCTTCAAAGGTATAAAACCATTAGTATTGTAACTTCAATTAAATATACATAGAAGTGCTTGTTATTCAAGCAAACTAAGATTTTTGTTGTCAAAAACTGTAAAAATTTCTCTACAAGTTCAAATTCAAAAGTGTCTGTTGTATATAATGATTTTCCTCAGGCCTCAGGTCCTTGGCACAGGAGAAGAAGAAAAAAATTGGGCTCCAAAGCTTTCTATATGTAACAGTCCTAACAACTCAATCTTGGTAAATGAGAAAGCATTAATACTTGATGGGCAAAGAAGCATTACCGTATATACTCACGTATAAGCAGAGTCCAAATGCCAAAAACATAGACCTTGATCTGCCGTCACATAATACGCTGGCTGATCAGGGTCTATGTTGTTTGTTCTACTGATTAATCCTTACAAACTGCAAAGACCCAGATCTGCCGGCGCATTATGCGCCGGCAGATCTGGGTATATGCAGTTTGCGGTTGATAGTGTCTTATACGCGAGTGTATACAGTAATAAAAAGTCTAAGAGTTTACATGTTCTGGTTGCTATTAATTACCAAACATTGAGTTGTGCATATTAATTCCATTTATAATTATTTAACATGAAAAAGATCAATAAAATGTGTTGCATTTTTTTATGTGAACCAAAATACTTTGTCCCTGGATCTCAATATAATTTGAACAAGAAGTCTCCTATCCAGTGATTACAAAATATTTTTCAGCCCAGGGTGGGTGGGGCAGGGATTTACAAATTTTATAAAAGTCAGCTTGCCCAGGAAAAGCTGACTGTAAAATTGAACTTGCCCTTGGAAAATCTGAGGTTGCCCCAAACATAATATCCCAACATGAATAAAACAATAAGATAAAACAAAATATGGTATATTTAAAGGAAATAATGTTATATTTAAAATAATAATGAAAAACTTTGTTGGTACTTTAAAACCATATGCCGATAATTAAAGTTATATATACGTAAATAATGCATGTAGATAGATATGTAGATAAGGCAACAACAAAAAAATGTGTTTTCCTATTGCACTGGTTTTAAAATTAGGGTAGGCAGGTATTTTTTTTTTTTTTTTAACGTTATATATAAATCAAATAATATTTAAAGCGCTTCAAAGTACCAGGCAAAACCAGGTAAGTTAAGTGCAAAAATCAATTTCGGCAATGTGATTTTTATAATAAAAAATTTTTTTTTTTTTTTACATATATTATAAATTAATTAATATTTCAAGCACACCAAAGTACTGTGCAAAACTGGGTTAATTAGATGCACAGATCAATTTCGCCAATGTGATTTTTTTTTTTTTTTAAAACATGTATAAATCAAATAATATTTCAAGCCCTTCAAAGTGCTGGGCAAAACTGGCTCAATTAGATGCACAAATCAATTTCGGCAATGTGATGAGGAGTGCTAGGGTTGGCAACATGAAACAGGGACGGTCAGCGACCAGAAACACACTTTTTTTTTTTTGCCTAAGAAAGAGAAGAGCAAAAGCAGATATGTACATGTATGTAGACATAAATGGACAGGTAGAAAAGGTTTGGAAATAGCTATACTTTTGAGAGAGAGAGAGAGAGAGATAATGTAAGCTAGACTGTTTGTAATGATATATTTATACTCACCACAAGTGAAGGATTTGTGAACACGTGATCCATTTACATGTACTTGACAATTATCTTGCTACCTTGAAATTGGTGACATGCATCAAAATATTTGACAATCCGACTTTTAAGAATGATTTGAGAACACTTATTTTTGCCCATGTAATTGCTTGCCAATTGCATGCCAAGCAGTAAGTCTGTATCGGTCTCCAGTAATTATCACGTAAACAACATATCATAAACACCGCTTGTGGGTGCTACATTTTCATAACCTCAATCATGCTTTGAATGAAATCCTCCTGGTGGTAAATCATTAGAGATGAATTCCTTTTATTTGCAAACACACGTGTCAAAGAAATCTCATGAGTTGTATTATTAACAATAATTACGTACTCACCATAAAATCAGTGACATGCATCAAAACAATCTTTGAAAAAGCAGATTGTTTGGAGTCAGCAATCTGACAAACTGCATGAAGCTAACTTAGGACATGAAAGTCGGTGAATCCCGGACACATACAAATATTAAAATTTAAATGTAACTGACAAGTTTAAATATAAATATTTATTTCTTATTTGTCAAACTTTAAATAGTAAATATTCACATTATCACGACTGTGGAGGAAAATGGGAGAATGACCTTGACATTGACTACAAGATGGAAATGACACATACAATAGATGAAAGAAACTGTGAAGAGTTATGTAGAACAAACATGATTTTTCCCTGTTTTAAAGCTTAATTCCGCTTTTCTCCTGACTTGAATCCGATTTTTTTTTATATAGTCCATTTTTTATATCATCTCCGTTCCGGTTTTAAAAAAAAAAACGGTCTGTCTGGTCCCATTCCGCAACGATCCTTGTAAAGTATTCGTTCCGTGTATTATTTAACAGACGATCGTTGTAAAGAGCATTTTGATTGGTCGAAAGTTTGTACTCGTCCAATGAATCTTCACATAACAGAAACTGATGGAAATGGAAAAAAAGAAGCATGCTTGCAAAACATGGCATCTTGAGTTATTGACAGAGACAAGGACACAAAAAGTTTGGATAAAGGTTTGAAAAATGTGTGGAAATTGGAATGGCTTGAGCAGAAAGTCGATGGAAATGTAGTTGATCAGTTCATAAGAAAACTGAACACTAGAGAACTGACATTTTGTGATCTTTGCAAGAGAGATTTGAACTATGCCAATCGCGGCTGAAGAGTTTGGAGCATAAAACATTGAAACCTACAACTCAGTACAGAACATCAAATATGGCCTGAAGGCATCTGGAAAAAGTGCAATAAACTATTTTAAGAAGGAAGATTTCTTACATGAGAGGGCAGATGTAATCCTGTGTCAGAATATGCGCACTGCATATCGACAACACAAGGAGGAGCTTGAAAGGAAAAAACCATTGTTGAGAATGAAAAGACAAAATTTAACATTGAGCCCAAAAAGTCGGTGGTGACAAAAAGAAAAGCAAAATAAATCTTTGCCAAGGCTGCAATAAGAGCAAGACTAGCATATCAATATCAATAGGTTGTGTCCAGTGGGGGAAAAGACAAGTGAATTTATGTGATTATGTGTATATAGTTGATGTATTTGGGTTGGTTTTTATGTTGTTTTTTTTTTTTTTGCAAATTTGTTATGAAATGAGAAAACTAATATAATATGCGCTGCAAAAATTGACAAATTACTGTGACTGAATTACTGTGTGAACACTGACATGCACATGTAATAACTTCAGCGCTAATATTATTGGAGAACTAGTTGATGTGACAATGAAGATTGTGAAATTCTTCAAGTATTGTGTAAAGTTTTGGCAAGTTTGTTATTTTTTTCAGATGATTATTTTGTTGGAATGAAGTAAAAACTTTGCAATATACGATGATAATATGGTCCACCAGGAGCAGTTTTGAATGTTTTGTATGGGTTTTTCATACTCCGTTCGGGGATCACCCCAAAACCCCACTTCACATATTCATTTTGTTTTGGGCATGACCACAATTATGTCTGGTAGAAGAAGAATGCACTATACACTTTAAATAAACATGCTGATATATGTGCTGTGGTAAGATCACATGGTATAAAACTTGCACAACATAAAGCATCAGGAACTGAAATGACCCCTTGTCGGTAAAATTGTAAAGCATCAGGAACTGAAATGACCCCTTGTCGGTAAAATTGCTCACATAGAGCTATTTTTTAAAATGTATTTTACCCAGACTACCATCATTAAATCAAATTTCTTGTATCTTTTATCACTCTCTCAATTTTTGGGACTTGCCCACTGGCAAGTGCCTTGCAAACTTGAGCTTGCCAGAACCAAATTTGAGCTTGTCCCAGGAGTCAGGCAAGTGGATTTGTAAATCCCTGTGGGTGGGTGAGTAAGATCAACAAGGAATAACATTTTCAGAAGTAAAGATACGTGCAAATTTTTCAGGGTGAGAGCTGAGACAAAATAGGGATTTATTTACATAAGATCCAAACCGTCTTTAAAGATCAGTCACTGCAGGTAGTATGATAGGTCAAATGCACCTTTATTAAGATCAGTCACTGCAGGTAGTATGATAGGTCAAACACACCTTTATTAAGCAGGTACCTGTCTAAATAAAGAGTGCATTCTTTATTTTCCTTACCTCCCATCCCATCCACCCCACCTCACCCCTCACTCTACTCCACACACCCTTCATTCCTTACAATCAATATGCAAGTGGCAAAGTACACGAACCTTGCCTTAACATTGACCAACCATTCATTTAATTTTCTCTGTGGAGGGGGGGGGGAGAGTCTGTGATTTTCTGTTTTTGAACCGTTTTTTTTATACCTCAAGATAATTTGTAGGATCCAATTAGTTACTTTTTTTTCTACAAATCAGAGGAAGAATATTTCTTTCAAGCTATTTTGGGCTGGAAATGTTTGCAAAAAAAGTCCCAGCCTCCCCCCTAAAAAAATTATCAATCAGGTAAGGTCTAAGATTTTTTTTTTTCAATGGTCCACAGGGGCCAAAATAGACCACAGTCCCAATGTAAATGTGTAAAACATTTCAGAATCAGGTAGAATTCCTGATTTCAGCAATTGACTTGAGAAAGTTGTATTCCTGATGGATATTTTTTCCCCCCATTAACTACTGGTGTATATTTAAGTAAACTGGTCTGATATTGAACATATTGTTGCATGAGGCAACATGATAGACAAGGTCACAGAGGTCATAGGATTGTAAGGTTCATCCTCTACAGCATTTTATTATATGCAAGTATATACAGCATTTTCTTAGAGTCGTTTAGGTAACAGGTGTTCAGTTTATAGCACACTGCATTCTGTGGCTTTGGCACATGTACAACAACAGCATACACGGTTCCAGATGATACGAGGTAAAGGGTTAAATTTGCATGTATTTCCTAAACTAGATAGATTCTCATTATACTTGGCATTAATCATTCTGCAACATGCTCTCGCAGCCTTTTGACCTTGGGGTCAAGGTCATACACTTGGCAGCAAGGTTTCAATCAATCAAGGGATCCACATGCAGTCCCCAGCCATGTTGTTAAGGAATAGAGATTGTAATGAGTGGGTGGAGCATTATTTTTTTCCCAAAGGATCCATTTATGGTGAGCTATTGTTGCGTTACATAAGATCCACAGTACACATAAAATGGATTGACCGTGTTATGCTTATGCTTGTGGAGGATATTATAGATGTTGCCGAATGTAGGTCAGTGACACGTCCTAATGTAATATTCTTACACCAACTCACCAGGTGTACATGACACTCAACATCACCAGCACAAATTGGGATCTAACTTGTTATTCACTACCAAAAGTACTTTAGATTTTATCTCTAAAGGGCTCGGAGCAAGTTGTAATTTGTATTGGGCATAAATCGTTCCAACTCGCAGTCCAGTGTAGCTTGGGCCTGACTATACTTGTACTGCATGGATATTACAGTGTACTGGAGTGAGACCAGTGGCAGCTACAAAGGCAGGACCGGTCATTGGTCAGTGCACTTTGTGTGTATTGCGATTAATTTTAGAATATTGGAGAAATACTTTGAAGTTGAGAGAAAAAGTTGAAACAGCTTGTCATTGTTGGTGTCAGGTAATTGTTCAGTATAGGGCAATAAAAATTAAATGCATGTTTCTGGTTTCATGCTAAAACAAATTGTGTCAATTGATCAGAATAGGATTTTTTTAAACTCATTTTTTCTTTTTCTATTTATTGAAAGTGAACCACGATTGCATGACCAGATTGTATTCCTTTCAGAAAGAGCTTGTCATCATTACCCAACAGCAACTTAATTTTATACAATACCGTATACACTTGTGTAAAAGTTGATACAAACTGCATAGACCCAGATCTGCCGGCGCATAATGCACTGGCAGATCTGGGTCTATGCAGTTTATAAGGACTAATCAGTAGAACAAACAACATAGACCCTGATCTGCCGGCGCATTATGCGCATTATTAGGGCCTATGTTGTTTGCATTTGGACTCGGCTTATATACAAGTATAGACGGTAGTTAGATATGCACTCTCAATAACATTTCTTAAATAATTAGCGTTTGTCTGATACAACTTGCTATAAATTTGAAGCTAACCATGTGTGGCAAATAGCATGCAAAGGTAGTCATTATTGAATTGTGCTTGCTAATCTATGTCTAGTAGGTGCCTACAAATATTGGGGGAAATAGCAAGCATCCTAATGAGCACAATGTCTAATAGTGTTACCTACTAATGAAATGAAAATCTGGACTGGTCTCAAGATTAAAAAGATCTAGAATTCTTAGGGCTTTTAGACTGGTTGTAAGTCTAGCAAGCTTATGGTATGGTCATGCGTCTGTCATGCATCATCCATATTTCTGATCCAATTTTTAAAAAAACTTCGAATATGGGCTTGTATCATTAAAATCTAGGCAGAGTTCGATATTAAAGAGGGGATCTTGCATCTGATTGGCTGACCTTGTTGCCACTCTGACAGCTTTTTTTCTTGTCCAGTTTTGATCAAACTCAGAATATGTCATTAATATTTCAGACAAGTTCAATGATGAGAGAGATCCGTGCTTACTAATTGGGTGATCTTGCATCTGATTGGCTGAACTTGATTTCACTTTCGAGGCCATATTTCTGATCCAATTTCAGGGTCCATACTGGAATCTAATATATGGGAAAAAAAATGACTTCTCAGCCAGAATTGGTCATATTTCTGATCAGATTTTTTATAAAAATGCCGTTTCTCGAGTTAGATTTGCAACCCAATCAAAAAAAGAGAAAGCACGAACAGAAATTTCATGAGAAGTATGCTGAAGATTTTCCTAGCATGGCAAATTCTAGACTCAGTGGCGGTGTGAGGGTTCGAGGTGCCGGGGGACAATGTTATTTAGTGGTGGTGTGAGGGTTCGAGGTGCCTGGGGACAATGTTATTTAGTGGTAATGTTTGTGTTTGAGGTGCCTGGGGACAATGTTATTTAGTGGTGGTGTGAGGGTTCGAGGTGCCTGAGGACAATGTTATTTAGTGGTGGTATTTGGGTTCAAGGTGCCTGGGGACAATGTTATTTAGTGGTGGTGTGAGGGTTTGAGGTGCCTGGGGACAATGTTATTTAGTGGTGGTGTGAGGGTTCGAGGTGCCTGGGGACAATGTTATTTAGTGGTGGTGTGAGGGTTCGAGGTGCCTGGGGACAATATTATTTAGTGGTGCCCCTAACGATGCAGAGGGGCAATGCTCATTGATGGTGCCCCTGCTTTGCCACAGAGAAGGAGTTTTTATGTCAGTTGCCAACCCTCCTCCCCACCCCTCCTAAAAATAAGTTTTGTCAAGAATTGTCCCCTTTACACTGAGGTGAGGTGAAATACTAAGAAAATTTCAGCTTAAAAAAGTAGCTCCTCACCACGCTCCCTTTGCCTGGCACCCAGAGGCATATATCCCCCCCCCTTTCGCGTCGCTGCTGTCTAGACTTGGTGATGAGATTGCATTTTGCATGTGGTGTAGGACAGACATTAAGATAGCTTCGTCACCTATCTGTGGCTCTGCTCAGATGTTGTTTTTTTTTTCTCTGGGGTTAGCTGTGCTAAGATATTTTAGTCTCAAGGGTTGGCATCTCTGCATTAGATCACTAAATTTACAGTGTTCAAAAAGTCCTCAATTGTATACATTATTGATAGTGAACCGTGGCTTCCATTCATTTATGTCCCAGCTTATTATATGCCAGACTTCTTCTCCAGGAAGTCCAGAATTCTACCATTAGATGGCCTAATGACTTTTCTTTCTTCTACCTATAAGCCTGATTAATAAATCCGTCATCACTATAGACCCAAATAATAAACTTATTTGACCATCTCAGATTGCATTTTATTGGCTTGACCTGACCTGCTGTAATATTGGCAAATGGTAATTGGTAATATAATCATTTAACCCTTAAAGTGCTGTAGTTTTGTAGCCCAAGATCCCTCAGTGCTGAATTGTTTGAGAAAAGAAATGAAAATTGCACTCTGCTTTTAAATTTCCTGTATTTTAATTACTGTACATAACAGATACACAAACCTCACATGTATGTGACAAATAATTATTAATGTCCAAACTTTATTATAATCATCAAGTCACATATGTAACTTTATCATATTTGTGCTTACAGGTGTAAATACAGGTAACTATACAAATTACCTTTGTATTTCATCTGTATTTTGTATCTTTTTTAATGAAAAAGTTCAAATGTGTCTATAAAAAAAAATACTCCATTCTTTCATGGCTCAACCATATATATGTATGTCTGTTGCAACTTTATATCCAAGTTGTGAAAATCACAGGTGTAGAATAGGTAACCGTTAATGAGCATCCAGTCAAGGAACATGAAAGTAAGTTTACACCCCCCTAAAGACTGTAATAAATATTCACAAAGCTTTACACTTTTCTTGTTATTTATTCTAGTACATGTCTGTCATCTAATGTCCACTTATGAGCTTACAACGACAGTCACCTGTCAAGTTCATTACCTGTTCAGGTCTTGCTTGCTTAGAATATTAAGAAATATATCCCAACTCATTTGTTTGGTTTTTTCGCTGAAGTATGGGATTGATGTCACATACTCCGCTGTCCAGTAAAAATCTGAATCAGATTTATGCACCAAACCCACAGCCATAACCAATGCAAAACAAAAAAGTTTAAATTTATCAGGTTATCATGCCCATTTCTTCATGTGGCTGTTGTTAACTTATTAACCCCGGGAGATTTTTTTCATTTTCATGTGAATTAGGGGTAGGCAACACATTTTTTGGGTTACTTTTGAATGCAGCAAAACACATCTGCTTAAGAAAGTTTCTCGTTTAGCCGGATGCTTAGGTGTATCAGAAACATTGTTTTTGATTGGCTATTATGCTTGCGCATGTGCAGAAGGGTAAAAGTTGGATTTTGTTTCCGTATTGGACCCCCGATTTTTGTGTCCTGGCCCCTTTTTACTCCAAATCTCAAACTTATCCTACTTTTTGCAAAGGTTCATCTGTCTGTGTGCAGTTCAGACCGGTCTCCTTTAGATCTAAGGCCAAAAAGTCTAAAATCCAGACACAAAGTCCGGTTGCGAAATGGGCAATTTTCGACCTAAAAAAAATCAAGTCTAAAAAAATGCATTCTTTTTCGCTGTACTTTTTAATGCCAGTAGAAAGTTGACATTATTTGGTATCATTGTAGAGCTACATCTGTCTACTTTCCTGCAAATCCATCCACTTTAGTGTATCTTAAATGATGTTGATGTTACAGAGCTTGGAAGTACAGTACTGTAGGGTACAACCTCATGACGTGTAAACGTGGTGCTAGGGGTTAAGGAGTTAATCAAGTCTGCTCCATTTATTCTCTGCTGTGTATAAAGGTTCATTTGATCTATGATCAGATGCAAGAAATCCTAATAAAAAAATAGCCTTAAATGGTCTATAGGCTTGATATTCTCCATTTATACAGTTAATTTTGAAATACTGCTGAATGGGGGTTGACCGGCATGCTGTCAGTTTTTGTCCATCCAGCATGTACATCAGACTCATATTCAACATCATTTTCAGGCTAAAAATCACTCACTGGCATTTCCAGTAACACTTTCCCAGCTTGAATAATCTCATATACTTCAAAACTTTAAAAATCACTGTCATCATCACTATCATCAGCCAGTATTTGCCAAATCAAATCGTCATCTGAAGATGAACAATGTTCTGAGTCAGTCATTTTGAGTTTTCTAGGTAGTGCCTATCATGAACATGTATTTGTAAAACTTCTTTGATGAATACAAGGTTAAAACTATGATAGAATGCTAGTTCCAGGGCCCAAAAGGACCAATCAAATTTAGTTCAACAACCATTCATGTCAAGCCGAAGTACCGGGATGTGTAAACAGTTGCTTACCTAAAAAAACGACTCGAGTCACGACACGCAGTACAAGACCTCTATCGGCGGCATTACTGATGTGTCGTAACTTGCACTTTAAGGGTCAAGAATGTTATTTCCTGACATGGGCTAAACTATTGCAGTAGGATAAATAATCATTATGTAGGTTTTCTTTCATTAGAAGATAGTGGTGTGTAAAGTTGTATGATTGGGTTTTTGCTGAGATGACTATATAATATGAAACAGGATGTAGGAAATAGTAACTGAGAGATTTCCTAGGGAAATCCTTGTTTCTAAAGTAGAATGTGTATGGATGTGGCATCTTGTTGTGTGGGAAGACAGTAATTTTACAAAATCACTACTTGTACAGCCAACCTTTTTTAACAAAGCAGTGTTGTGTTGAGTCGTTGAAAATAACTGGTTGTCATTATTGAAATTTGTGTCAAATGTCCTTCATGACATTTTTATAGGCTTGTGTTGCTAAATATATGCCATTAAGCTTAGTGGGCTAGGGATAGGAAGGTATTTTTCCTGAATTCATGTTAGACGATTTTTTTCAATAGTCCAGGAATTTTTAATTCATTTGTGAATAAGAAAAAAAGCCTTGTTGAGTTGCAAAATTGGCATCTTGAGTTAATTAATGTCATTTATTTTACAAAGTTTTTGGAAGTTTGTGAATACTAAGAAAACTAACCTGAAGATTTCTGAATTTTCCCTTCTGTAGTTTCAACATTGAAATGCACATACTGCTGATGAACGCTTTTTAGACAGTAAAATTACTCTTGAAAGCACTTTTGATATTGTTACATATAAGGTGTGTTCTAAATTATTTGGAGTGCCTCTGTTCCTCATTTGGAACACTTTGGTTATAACAAGAAATCACTGCAATAAAATTCATTTGGAGTACCTCTTACTTGTCGAGAATACTTTTATTGGGATAAAACAAAACTTGGTCATCAGATTCATTTGGAGGGCCTGTATGCCTCATTTGGAATACCAGCAGGTATCATCATGTGGCTATCCATTGAAGTATTTTGTCATCCACTGTCAGGTTGATATCTTCTCAGGCACTGTTAAACCAGCAAGTGGGTCAAGTCCGACAGGTGACTGATTTATCACTTCTTTAGTTGGCAATTCCACAGTGGAGACCAGCAACAAATGAATGCAAGGTGAATTAATGAAATAATATGATGACATACTTGCCATTGGAGAGTCACCTGTAGGCACTTTAGTGATTTTTGCGAAGTGTTCACTTTGAAGTGATCAAGTGTTCCGTTTATACAGAAAAGTATGCACAAAGCTAGTGCCAACGATTTAAAGTGATAACCAACAGTAACATCGTGTGACATATTGTCACTGTATGGTGTTTTTTTACATAGATGTTTCCAGGCGATATATATTATTACTCTTCTAATTCCTGTGTTCTGTGTGTTAAACAAAAGCCGGACTATTGGTATTATGAGACCGAGGAGGATATTGAAAATGAGGTAACTGCATCACATTTTTGATATATATATATATATATATACACACACACACACACACACACAGCTATCCTCCATTAAAGGCGATTCCAGATATAATGTGGTACTACTATGGACCCCATGACCAAAATCATACCAATGTATAACAATAAGGGTTGAAAGAAAAAAAGGTGAAACTTAGTCTTGTATTTTCATTTCCTTTTCAAAACATCATTATTTGAAAAAATTTGGTAGTGCCCACAATACCACGGTTCCGTATATTACATGTACGCTGTTCTCAATATATCGCGATACTCGGTATAACGCAGTCAGCGGTGATGTACCCCAACTACTGCGTTATAGCGAGGGAGAGCTCTATATATATATATACCATGGAGCCTGAAATTCTTGTCACTTTTGCCAGACATTTTTTCCTGAAAATTAATGTGGTAGCCAGATATTTGTGAAATTTAATATACAGACATTCAAAGGAGGTACAACAAGTCGCAAGAAAAAAAAAAAAAACATTCATATACATGTACTTAATTTGCTGTTACTTAAGTTGTAGTGTTATCCTTCCTTGCTTCACTTGTTTTCTTTTAGAATATTTATTTGTAACAAATGATTTTTTCTGTCAGAAAACTATACTAGAATTTCACTGATCAACAGTATATTTTACCATGCTACTGTTTTAACAGATTAATTATTAATTGACAACAAGCTGGCTTGTTACCTCAAAAATACATAACACTTAATTAGCAAGCATTTCAAGTAATGTCTGACTGTAAAGTTTTATTTGATCAGGATCTCCAACAAGTGTTTGAGGATGATAATTAAAGCTAGCTAGTTGTTGTTACTAGTTTTTTTCTTTTTAATTAGGGCTTAAGCTACACATATTATGTTTTAAAGGATCTACACGTGCTGACAAATCACCACACAATACAGTTCTAATGTAATATCTAGTGTACAGAACCAGGGGCAATTTTTCAATTGTAAGGTTTTGAAAGATCTAGATAAACTTTCACACCACTTTTGCCTTGTGTTTTGTGGCCACAAAGTACTTCAACAATTTGGGAAAACATGTTGACCAAACATTTGTATCGAATAATTATAGGCCTTGTGTCCAATGTCTGACATGTAAAGTTAGCATACAGTTATTTAATCACATTTGTCGGTCATGTCTGGCAAATACATCCTTTATATGATGTTAAAAAAAAAAATGAAATTGCCCCTCCATGAATATGGAAGGGTCATAATATGTTAGCCTTACCTGTCCCTCTACCCATTTTAGGAGCCATAAAAGCTCAATGGTTAGTGTGTCAGACTTGCAACTAGAAGGGTGTGGTTTCAAATCCTACCATCAGATCAGTCAAGGCCAGCTACATTGGTGTATCACGGGGCAAGGCACTTAACTCCAATTGACTTGGCACTAAATATTATAACCTTCATGTGTTGCTGTGCCATAACACCCCAAACCAAATTAACAAAACCCGCCAAGTGAAGGTTTACCTTTAGGTCGCTTGGTAGGGGACATTTGTGTTTCATGAACATATTTTAAGATGTACCAGTCAGGACTTTTCATGGAGGCAACACATTTGTTTTGTCCTTTAGCTGTAATTTAGAGTCATTCCAAACATAAACATGAGTGTCATTTATAATATTACATTAGTTTATAGGGGTGAAATGATACACCTGAGCTGCGTATCGATACAATTCATGATTCACAGTCTACGACACGATACATTATCGATTCTCAGTTAAAAGAATAAAAAGGCAAACGACTAATAATTATTCATGACTGCTGAATATTAAAGTAACTTATATAGGGTAGGTATCGTTTTGTATCGATTCTTCACCTCTTGTATCGATACCTGTATCTGTACCGATACCTGTATCGATACGGCAAAAGTATCGATGCAACGATATATCAATGAATCATTTCACCCCTATTAGTTTATCTGTTACATCAGGATCCAACAGAAATAAATGCCTGGAGCCTAGGGGCAATTTAAATGTTGAACCTGGGCTACCATATTTTGAACAGGGTTCCCAACCAACAGGAAAATTGGAGGAAAAAGTCAGAAGAAAGAATAGGTTTGTTCCCAATCTTGGGAAAAGCCCTTTAATTCTGCAAATATAGATCAGTCTGTAAAAAAACGGGGAAGTTTCAGCTGCCACTTGATTGCAGAAAGACTAAGCTATAGAGTTATAACTGATCGCGAGTTGCATTTATTGAGCTTTTACAGGAATTTTTGGTAGTTGTGGAACTCTTCCATCAGTTGAGGTACATTGTTGTATGGATCATTTTGGTGCTTGCCATACATATATTTGTATAGTCAATACAAGCACTTGGGTGATCATATTGTTCAAATAGACTGATTATCCCGTAGTGAGCTCCATATCAGTATGTTTTCTAATTAAGAAGGTATGAAGACCAGTCAGGCATCACATTGTGCCAGCATGTTGTCTGTGAAGTCTGATATTGAGAAGTTTAAGAGAAAAATAATCAAACTTTTCTTCCCTACTTCCCCTTTTGATATGTAAAGTTAACGAAAAAGTATTGCAATAAATCTTTGCTTATTATTTGGTAGTTCACACTGGCAACATGATGTTAAACATCATCGTCAGTAGTAACCTTAACAATCAATCCCACCCCCAACTCGTCGTTGAATTGAGTTGTATCAGATCTTGCTGCTGGGGAAATTTTCAATGAAGAATCCCACACTCTGGGCATACTTAACAATGATTGCATTAAATATAGTCACCATGGTCAGATTACAGTGAAAGTAGCTGTTAGTGCACCCACCAGACGTAAGTGGGTTTTTTTTTTTTTTTAAATAATAAATTCAGCCCTTTTTAAAGGTATATAATTTTGAAAAGGTTTATTGTCAAAATTTAAAACGACCTTGTTCTGAAAAAAAAATACATTCTTCATACCCACATGTAGTTTAACAGAGTAAAATTAACATTTTTATTGTTAATTTAATTAAACAAGTTACAAGCAAATTTATACGAATTTCAATAGTTCTTGTTTCTAGTAATACATTCTAGTGGCTTACTACAAGGTCATATGTCTAATTCAGTTTCTTATGGGAGAGTCTCAAATAGAAACAGCTTTTGATTTTAAAAACGCGCATTTTCAAAGCCAAAATGTTGTTGTATCCATTAAAGGGTGATAGGTTAACTTTGAAAAAAATCACTTTCATTCTGGAAATAAATTATAGGAAATACCTGCACATTTTTTTTGAAAAAAGTGGGGGAATCCTGTTTGAATTCACATAACCCAGTAGGCCACGAGACATAATATTGTGACCTATATTTTTCAAAATGTAACACTACAAGTATTTACAATGTTAGAGTAATTATTAATGACTTATAACAAGGAAAAAGGGAAGATTAATAGCTATTGTTGTATTAAAGTGTATTCTCTCTACTGTTTAAGTCAATCTTGGTTATTTGTGTGTGTGTGGGTGGATTCATTTTCATGAAGTTTTCCAGGTCAAATAAATTTAGTTAAAATGATTTTCCTTTATTGATTGCTCATCAGCATACCATGTTGCAAGGAGGGGCACAGCAGAAAATCAATATTTGAGTCAAAGAAATATTGCAGAGTTGTCTGCCCTTTGTACATAGTAGTATTGTGACACCATGACATAATGGGATTTATCTCAGACTGGTCTCAGAAGAATCAACAATTAAAGCCTGTGAACTAATCCAGGCAGGAGTACAGGATAAATCTAGAAAAGCTGTTACGGAAACCCGTATAAGAAGAAAGAGAAGAAAAACTGTCTTTGAGTTGGAATGTCATCTCAAGGACGTGTTTTTGCTGAGAACCTAACCAAAATTAATAACAGCTTCCGCACCCCCACACAGCCCCATTCAATACGAGTGAAAAATCACACACATGATATGGGGTGAGGCTAATGCAATATATGCAGTTGAAGGTTATAACATATAGTGCCATTTAAATAATGCTTGCAGCAGCTGTAGCAGTGATAATGATGGGGATCTATACCGTATGTACTCGTGTATAAGCCGATACCAACTGCAAACTGCATAGACCTGGATCTGCCGTCACATAATGCACTGTCAGATCTGGGTCTGTGCAGTTTGTAAGGACTAATCTGTAGAATAAACAACATAGACCCTGATCTGCCCTTCGCATTTTTCGATGGCAGATCAGGGTCTATGTTGTTTGCATTTGGTCTTGGATTATACATGAGTATATATGGTAGTTACAAGTTTTATATTCATACACTAACAGTTATTTATCACATACGGTAAAATGTGCATAAGCAGTCAATGTATCGAAATCGTCATCTAAATGTAAATCCACCCACCCATGGAATAGGAAATCCATGATCACCTAGAGTGAAAGGTAGCAAACAAGTCAAGAGCGAAAGGCAGCAAACAAGTCATACAGATTCTTTGAAATTTTCTCAAAAGATAATTTTATTTACTACACACATTCTCAAATAAGACACTTTGTTGAATTTTTCTCAAACACTTCCTCAATGTGGAGGATAGAGAAACTATAAAGTTAGAATCTAGAATTTCTGTTTTGATTTGATGAACCCAGTTTTATAGAAATGTAATTGGCATATGTATCATTCAAGATTGTTATATCGAATGAAATGTGGCAGCAGATGAAATACTGTTCTGTGAAATAACCTAAATAATATAGATGATTTTAAGAGTTTATTTTGTTTACAGGTCAC
This sequence comes from Margaritifera margaritifera, assembly GCA_029931535.1. Taxonomy (NCBI): domain Eukaryota; kingdom Metazoa; phylum Mollusca; class Bivalvia; order Unionida; family Margaritiferidae; genus Margaritifera; species Margaritifera margaritifera. The sequence goes on along the minus strand of JAQPZY010001433.1, from coordinate 2,238,384 downwards.
TGCAAAAAGTCCTGGCCTGAACCCAAATGCTACAGAATTTCTCAGTCACAAGACTCTCACTGCCGTGTCAGCAGGAGCAGACACAGCTGGAGCTGAAGGCAGCCAATGGGAAACAGCTGGCCTCCTCAACAATACAGGTAATGGCAAAGTCAAGGTCATGGATGGACAGCAATATGTCAAAGTCAATTCAATACAAAGAAATATGTAATGGCTTTTCAATCTGTATTACCGTATATACTCGCGTATAAGCCAGGTCCAAATGCAAACAACATAGACCCTAATCTGCCATCGCATAATGTGCTGGCAGATCAGGGTCTATGTTGTTTGTTCTACTGATTAGTCCTTACAAACTGCATAGACCCAGATCTGCCGGAACATTATGCGATGGCAGATCTGGGTCTATGCAGTTTGCAGTTGGTATCAGATTATACATGAGTATATACAGTATGTCGTAGCTTGTACAACCTTGAAAGATCCTTTTTAAATAGTTGGTTTTATCCTTGAAAATTTCTTGAATTGGCTGAAAAACTTCCCAGAACTCCTTGAATTTATCTCAGGGAATACAGAATGTCTGTAACTTTAAAGCTGTTTGAGATGAAACTTGACATGTACATCATCACTAGAAGGTGTTGCATATCACATTGGGAGTGGATGGTCATGTTGGCATGGGGTTTTAACCAAAAGTCTTTTAATGACGTCTAGTTTTTGTCCTAAATGAAAATGGTGCAGTCTTGCATCCAATATGGCCACCACAGTCTTGTATCCAATATGGCCACCACAGTCTTGCATCCAATATGGCCACCACAGCAGCTAATTTGAAACTCTTATTGCTCAAGAATATCTGAGGTATTTCAACACTCGGCAGTTAAAAAGAAGAAATCGTGTTGTCTTGAATTCCTGGAAATTCTTTTCGAACAGTAGAACAGAAGTCCCATCTAGGGACTCCTCGTTTGGGGTTTTTTTTTTACCCCTTGTCTGCACTTGTACTTCAATGCTCTTTAGATAGGGCAGTTTTCATGATTGTGAACTTGTATGACATCATCATGGTAGGCAGGGGACAAAAAGTGCATGAATTTTCTTGTTAATTAGTAAGTTTGTATTTAGATCAGAATATCACCCTTTTGCCTAGAGGGGTTTAGAGCCTCAGTTTGACAGTGCACCTGCGCCATTCCCACATTGTTTTATATACTTTGCCTTTTCTGTCTGTTTGTCTATCCATGAATGTTTTAGAATTGTAACATCAGTTCTACAGCATGTACCTTCGCCAAACTTTGTGGATAGCTGCACTTGGGTAAGGAAGAAACCTATCGATTTGGGAGTTAAAAGTCATGGTTATAAACTCGAAGAAGAAAAATGGTTTCTGTGCAATAACATTAGTTCTATACCATATACCTGGACCAAATTTTGGATAGGTTGCACTCGATGGTAAGAAAGATGCCTCTTGATTTTGGGGTCAAAAGGTTAAAGGTCATGGTCACTGTAACTGAAAGACAAATGGTGTCTGCACAGTAACACTAGTTCAACATCAAGGACCATGACTAAACTTTGTTGATAACTAGCATTCGTGGTAAGGAAGAAGCCTGTCGATTTGGGGCTCAGAAGGTCAAGATCACTGGCTGAAAGAAGAATAGTTTATGAACAAAATTTTCAGTTCTTGACCATGTACCTTCAAAGCTTGTGATTGACATGCTGGATAAGACAAATGGTTTCTGCATAATTACTTTACTTATAGACTTCATAAATTGATCCAAGTATGTGGAGGACTTGCACTTAAGATATTGAAGGAACTTATTGATTATGGGGTCAAAAGGTCAAAGATTAAGGACATTAAAGCTCAATGAAAATTGCGTTTTGCAAAAAAAGCTTTTATTCTGGAGTAAGTTCCTTGACAAACTTTGTGGATGGCTTGCACTTAGTAATGAAGAAATGTATAGATTCTGGTGTCTAGAGGTCAGTCATGATAAATCTAACGAGAAAAGAATAGTTTCTGCACAATAACTTTATTTCAAAATGCATACCTTTACCATAGGTTCAAGTCATTGAGACTTGTTGGTCAATGATCTCCCAAGTTGACCATGTGCTACTAGTTCCTACATAGATGACTACTAAATTGGGTGGGTATATAATGTGTCATTCACTGTACTCTTGTTTCGTTTGGTGTGAGGGGGCCTGTTTTGTGGTAAGGGGCTGTCTTGGTGCAGTATGGAATCCTCTTTTCCACTCATTAAGTTTTAGAGTCAATCACTATTTGAGTAAAATAACCCAGTACTTCTAACAATTTCATATATTTTGTAACAATTCACCTGTTCAGCCAAAAGATTGAAAAATTTTGTACTAATGAATTCAAAGTTTAGATCTCCACAGTCTTGCTCACCAAGATGTTTATTTTGTGTCTGACACATCAAAAATGTATTTGAACAAACATCTTGGTGACCAAGACAAGGATATCTCTTGTACACAAGGTGCTTACTCCTGCCAGGCATTGAATAATCATTGATTGATTGCTAATCTTGACTGCTGAAGAATTCTGAATCGTAAAATGTACAATACCAGTGATGATTGCAAAAATCTTTTCCCGAGACCGAATGAAGACCATGCCTCTGGATAGAAAGGCTAAACATCCAAGTGTCAATCAGGTATGCATTTACCAAATAGCATACATGTAGATATCCAAAAGGTATATGCCACAGAAATTTTTTTTTCCCAATTAGGCAAAAAAACAAATGGTATGTTTAAATTGATGCATGTAATTCAGTCTTATTGAGAAATAATTGTAACCACTTTCATTCAGCAAAAAACATTCATTTGTGAAAATAAAGTAAACGATATTTTGTCATTATTTTTCATGCATATGTTAAGGAATTCCAGGCTCAACTTTATTATCTGGACCATGGTTCTGAAGGTTGCTCCCTAATTTTCAAGCTGAGGGGCCAGTCATCCCGCATCCCGCTCATACAAAAACAAAAAAAAAAAAAAAAAGAGGGGGGGGGGGGGCTATAATTGCAGTCTCAACTCATTCAGTTCAGTAAGCACATTGTAATGATGTATATTCATTAATACCATACATACTCGCCTACAAGTCCGTTCCAACTGCAAACCATGATTTGTCATCACATAATGTGCCGGCAGATCAAAGTATACGTGTTATATATGTTGTTTGTGCTACTGATTACAGTTAGAAAAACTACCTAGATGCAGATATGCTGGCACATTATTTGAAGGCAGATCTTGGGATGTGCAGTTTGCAGTTGGATTGGACTTGTTCGTGAGTATAAATGGCATTGAGGCTGATTACTTCTATGCTTCGGTCGAGATAATGGCAATAATTTAAAATGGCTTTTGATGCATAAACATAATTAATTGGTAAGTTTGTATTTAGGTCAATGTTTACTGCTCCCCAGCTTTCTGAAAGAGGAAGGGGAAACTTTCCCTCTTTTGCAAAGTCCTGGATGCAGCACTGAAAATTGCACATAGCACTATACTTTACATGCTTTTATTGGGATGGCTGAATACCCTATAAGCCGATACCAACTTCAAACTGTATAGACCCAGATCTGCCGTCGCATAATGAACTGGCAGATCTGGGTCTATGCAGTTTGTAAGGACTAATCACTAGAACAAACAACATAGACCCTGATCTGCGGCGCATTATGTGACTGCATATCAGGGTCTATGTTGTTGCATTTGGACCTGCGAGTATATACGGTAGTTACAATTGACTTGGAACACATGAACAATATTAGCATCAGTCCTATTCTTTAATCCACCTGTATCCATTCTATGTTGTCTATTGCAGATTACCAGTACATGAATGGCGACCTGGCTGACAAACTCGATCCAACAGGAGCATTTTCACCCTCCATGACTGAAGAGTCACCAACCATTCCAATGCAAGAGACTGAATATATGACGGACTACAGTGACAATCAGGATATCATTCTCAATGATACAGTGGCTGTCACAGGTAATGTTCATAAATCAGAAATAGATGTTTCTGTTAAGGTTCTGTGTTAGAGAATTGAAAGTTACACATGTTGTACATATCTCGTACATATGTTGCTATATTGAACTAAAATTTTGGGATAATAGAGGGTGAAACTTGAGCAGGGCCAAAGGATGTTTGAAAACAATGGCACCAGAACTGCCCATGGTCTCTGTGCATGCTCCATTTTGGTAAAGAACAAAAAATGATGAGCAGGTGTTCTTAAAGTTCTTCATAGATTTGTTTTCTAGGTAGCTGGACTTTTTCGCTTAAAAATACCCCAGATTTATACTCTTATTTTTAATTCCATTGCAGTGTCAATAAATATTTCATCCAACTCGGGAATATCAGCGCTTCAGGTACCTATCAAACTTAAGTAGCCATACAACCACCAACTTTAAAATTTGAGTGGCCATTTCGAGTTTTATGTCGCCAGGATCTGTCTGACAAAACTGTCAACAGTCATTGTCTGCTTCAAGCTCAGGCCATCCTTTAAAATTAACTATTTGGGGTTATCTAAACTGTATCTATACATATGGTTATGTAAACTGTATCTCTACATATTGCCTGGCCTCAAATTCAGTGATAATGAGCCTTGACCTTCATTTTCAACTGATGATAGTTTACGATAATAAAGTCTTAGCCATAACTGCATTTATGGTAGTTGAAATCCGAGTAATTTTAACTGTGGCTAAATTTCCATATTTGTCTTCATGTCTGCATTTTTCTGGATCCATACAATTAGATGAGGTTGATTGTACAGGTCATGTATTAGACTGGTCACTTATAGGCTGTACACCAGACTAATCACATGTAAAGATGGGGATTTAATGTGTGAACTGGCAGTCTCGCAGTCAAAACGGGATTATACTGTGAATTAAATTACATCTGCTGAATGTTTTTGGTGTAAAACATCTTATATACTTGTAATTTTTTGTCATTTTCTACTTGCCAAATTTCATTTGTCAATTCTGAATTTTTAGTCATAAATGCAACCATTTTAGTAACAACTATGAGCATTGAATACTACTCTACACAGTCAGAGAATGTGCATGAGTCACAACGAGTCAAATTGCCATGATGTCATGCGACATCATTCAGGACACTAGTCCAGGAAGTTTTGATTGCTACTTGGTTTTACCTTTTCTGTATTATTACTAATATACTCAATAAGTTTAACTCAAGATCAGTTCAATTACGACTCAACTCTGTATTTCTCCTGTCATCAAGTTGCAGCTAAACTTCCTGGGTTTTCCCCAAATTTCACACATTTTTGCAAAATTTAAGGACTTTTCCTGGTTGGGAACAAACCTATTCTTTCTCCTGACTTCCTGGTAGTGCCATAAGGGATTAAATCAATAACAAAGCTGTTTTTCATATGCTGTAATTTTTTATACTGTCTAATTGTTAGTATACCTTCAATCCAAGAAAATTATTTTAAAAAATTTCCTCTGATGTTTTTACTGAGAACTATTGTTCTATTAAAAATTTGCAAATTACAACTACCAAAGAAAATAAATATTATTCTTACCTTTAACAATTTGTACACCTGAAAAAATAATTAATAAAAAGTGTACAAAAAAATTACATACATTACAGTAAATCAGTCGCACATGACAGGAAGTAAACAAAATAGTCGGTGTATAGCTACATGTTTTAGTTTCACATTTGCACAGTTAATGGTGCTAGTGTGTTCCCATATCCTTGGTAAATGGAATATTTCAGTGTAATGTGGCTTATGTTGGGCAAACACAACTACAATGTACAGGTAAACATACTTGAATAATATTAAATGTGTATCGTCAATACATATCATATATTTGAAGTTGCATATCATGATCCATATTGTGCTAAAAGTGAGCTGCCAATACCCTGTCCTAATTACTTGTGTCCCAGACAGCATTTTTACCAGGCACAAATAACACTTGTTTGCAGCATTGATGGTGTCGGCATCATCAGTATTAGATTTTATGTTAAAGTCATGTCAGTTGAAGTATACAAGTGAAACTGGCACAATAGTACTGTATGCTTAAAGGTTGTACCCAGATATGGTAGGATTCATGTCATGCCTGTGGCAATGTTTAAGCCAGGATGTGCCCTCATGGGATTAGCACAAAATAGACACCAAGTCCCAAAAAAAAAACAAATTTAATTTCCCCTAAAGTGGCACAAAAAAAATGAAGGTGCATTTTTTTTTTTACCTTTAATCCAATACAGGTGTGCCAACCAATCATCAAATGTTGGAATTGCTCAATTGTTTTTATGAAAATGAACAAAATCCATCAAGTGATCTTTTTTGGTTGCACTGGTCGTTCTGCTCAGACTATCGATATACCCCCTATTCTCCTAATCCCATATGTGGCAAAACTCTGGAATGTCTGAAAATAATCGTATACTCTGAATATCCCAAAATATTTCTTGGTTGAGCAGTCAAGAAAAACATTTTTAACTAAATAAAACATTTTTAATCTCCGCCATTCTTGTAAGCAATGCTTCCAATCACATGGTATGTAATGCCATTTTATCATTTGTAAACTTTGCGAAGTTTCATTAAGAGGTAGATATGGAATGATGGACAGCTGATTTGTATCGAATATGGCTGCCATGGACCACCCCCTCGTTATCATTCTCAAATTGCATGAAAGTGGTAAAAATTACTGCTGATATTTTGACTGGTGAACACGCTGGTAAAACCCACAAAAACTGAGACAAAAGTCAAGAAGAAAGTGAATAGAATTGGGTTTCACAATGGCATAATAAAAGAAGAAAAACATCATCATACCCTAAAAAACCCACTTAAAAGCTGAAACTTCGCAAAGACTGATTACAGTAATTATGGACAGGCATAAAATTGTAGACTTTGGCTTGTCCCGTACCGTTAGAATTTGGTCGGAGTCATCAGAGAGGAGAGGATAATCCAGTAAAGATGATTTTGGGGTTTTTTTTAATGCAAATAACATGTAAAATAGACTATGTAAATGATAACTCATTTTATTACAAGGTTGGCCCCTTTTGTGTCAAATCTGGCTGAAACACTGCTGTGGTAACAGATAGGGGCTGCTGCTTAGCCCCGTTTACAAGGATGACAATACTGTTCCCATATTTATAAAAAGGAATGTAGTAATCAGTGGAATTAAATCTTAATTTTCAGAAGGAGACACCCCTATTGATGGGCCAATCCCAGATGACCAGTTACGACAGCTGCTTAAGGCTCAGCTGGAATCATACTTCTCCAGGTATGTTTTATATTGCAAGGTCAGTTTTAATTATGCCCCCACCATATTCACTGTAGTAGGTATTTTGTTGGTCATGATTTCATGAATTTCTTTTCTGCTTCAAATCTTCTGAAACATATGAATTAAAAGTAAATTTGGTTTGGGACTTGATATAATGAAGTCTCGAGTCCGTAGTGATTTTCCATCTTGTCAAAATTTATGTGAGTTGTGGCCTCTTTTTCACTTGGAAGTCTGACCCTTGCATTATGATTTTTGTTTTCATTGAATAACTTTTAAAGGACTACATGGAATAAAAACAAATTATATGTCTGAATTAATATCAAGAAGACATGAAGGTATGTGGATTTTTTTGGTATTTTATGGCACAGCAACACCTGAAATGTTGTCATGCCAAGGCAAGGAGAGTAAAGTGCCTTACCCAGGGACACACCATGGCGGCCACGGCATGAGTCAAACCCACACCCAGTTGGTTGTGAGTAGGAAACGCTGACCACTGAGGCACCATGGCTATTTCAAGTAGACTAGTCAAGAAAGATTTTCACCTTTTTTTAAAATATAAAATTAAATGTATTATGGCCCCTATCTGACTTAGATCTTTGTCCATTTTGAGCCAGAGTTTCTACAAATATGTCCACATGTCAGTGGCATCAACATTTCCTATACATATTTCAGGTGTTTCATAAACCGTCTGTGTTGTAAAACAAATTGCTGAATAATAAAAAATATTAATGGGCATAGCAGCACTCTAGATAAGAATGTAAAAAAATTGGATATTTTACTCCATAGATTGGGACTAATTGCCTTTTTATACGTCCCCTATTTGGTGGAATGCTTTACACTAGGACCCTGTCCATTAGTTGTATGCCTGTCCATTAACTTTACCTTTTCCTCAAAATGACTCGAGTTCTATAGCACCTGCCTGGCCAAACTTTACAGGCAAGTTCTTGACAAAAGAAAGAAGCCTATTAATTTTAGGGTCAGAGGTCAGGGTCACGGTGATTGATAGAAGACAAATGGTTTCTGCAATATTAACATTGGTTCTACTGGCACATCACAGACCTGAACCAACCTTTGTGAATGGCTTGCACTTTGGGTAAGGAAAAGCATATTGATTCTGGGGTCAACAGTTTACAGGTCTTAAGAAGAAGAAAAATGGTTTCACACAATGTTAGTGCATGTACTACATACAGACCAGGACCAAACTTTGTGGATGGCTTGCACTTGGGGTATGGAAGAAGCCTATCATATTTGGGGTCAAAATGTCAAAGGTCAGAGTCATTGTGACTGAAAGAAGAAAAATAGTTTCTGCACCGATATTTCAGTTCTCGACAATAAACCTGCACCAAAGTTTGTGGATGATTTACACATTGGGTGAGAAAGAAATATTGATTTTGGGGTCAAAATTTCAAAGTCACTGGCTGAAAGAAGAAAAATGGTTTTTGCATTTTAACGGCTTGCACTTAAGGTATGGAAGAGGCCTAATGATTTTGGGGTCAAATGGTCAGAGGTCAGGCTCATTGTGGCTCAAAGAAAAACAAGTGTTGCAGAATAGCTTTTGTTCTACAGTTAGCTCCTTGACAAACTGTGTGGATGGCTTGCACTTTGTTTAATAAAGAAACCTTTAGATTTTGGAGTCTTAAGGTCAGAGGTCACAGTCGTTGTAACTAATGTACCATAGTCAACTATGACCTACTAGTGCCTACGTAGAGGACTAATAAACACAGGGCGAGTGTATAATATGCTGTTCACAGTACTCGTTTTAAATTTGATGGGGTATTTTGTGATCGAGTCTTAATTTTTAAGATGTTAATCATGCCTTTATGAATGCTTCAAATTGGTTGGTGACCAAGACTAATACAGGGTGTGTTCATTTATATGGCTCTGTTTAAGTGAGTGTTGTTTTACTGAAATGTGACCATATGTGTGTAGTATCCCAACCCTGGACACCTGCTTTTGATTCAGATCCAGCAGAGCATTGGCTGCACTAGTCAAAATTGAAATGTACAACTTAGCAGCTCTTGCTGATCATCAGGTGATTGTAGCATGTTTCAGAGTGTAAAATTAGGAAAGTGCACAACTGATAACAAGTCTTGACAAGTGATACTTGCCAGTGTTGAATTATGCTGCTGAAATGACCTTGCATAGAAATATACAGTCTTCATAGTACAATTTGACTTGAATGAACAGAAGTCGTACACAATACCTCTACAATCAAGCTAGTGAATCTACATGTAGTGTCTTAATTTTAGTTAGTTTCTGAAACAGACTATAGCCTACAAGAGCACTCTCCTAGTTGCCAAAAAGGAAGTGATATTTTTTAGTGCAGTGGATGGAAATTATATGCTTTGTCTTAATAGATTGTAATTTATCAGTTTATCAGTTTACATTTCAGTTGTGCAATAATGATATTTCAATTGTGCAATAATGACATTCCTTTCTGTTTCTGAACTAGAACTTTCTGATACATGGATTAGTTGTGGGCTTCAAGGATGGCTAGATTCATTTGTGTTCTGCTTGAGCTATCCTTGTTAAATGGTTATTATTATTATTATTATTATTATTATTACTCGGTCCATATTGGTAATATAAAACTATACAGTACTTCCTCATTATACCACTGTACATTTGATCCATGAGGTACACCACCTTATAGTTAGAATGCTTTATAATGAGGTACATAACACAGTACTCATTATAACACTGTCCATTGGAGCCATGTAGTACACCACCTTATAGTGAGAATACTTTATAATGAGGTACATAACACAGTACTCTTATTATAACACTGTACATTGGATCCATGTAGTATACTGCCTTATAGTGACACCACCTTATAATGAAGTATATGATACATAATAATTCTACTTCTGAAAACTGAAATGGGATTCACGACTACCCACCTTGTATCAGAAACCAAGTTACAATGACAGCCTTTATTATGACCGAGTGGTGTATTTACCTACACATAACACCCAGCCGGTACAAAGAGTTCAGGCTGATCTGCCATTACAAGCAGAGCAGGGTTTCCACTTTTAGCTTAAAAATACACGTAGAACACGCTGTGTGGGCCCTGAACTGCCAGCACATTATGTCAAGGTGGAACTGGATATTTGCCATCCAGTTCATGGTATACAGAATTCAACAGAGTAATCTTTCCTTACAGAGAGAATCTGTCCAGCGATACGTACATGCAGTCGCAGATGGATGCTGATCAGTATGTTCCAATTACCACTGTTGCCAGTCTTAGCCAGATTCATCGCCTCACCACTGATACACAGCTGATATTAGACATTCTACGAGGTAACATGGATTAGGACCCTAGTGCCTGTATTTCTAACACCTTTGTGTATGAAACCATGCTTAAGCTAAAAAATCCCAGAATAGATACAATAATTGGAATGCAGCTACATCATAGGAATTCAGCGGCCTTGGAGAGGGGCATAAGTTAAGAAAAACGTTATTTTGTATTCATATGAAAGATAAACATTTTTTGGGACCTTGAGCTTGATCTTTTATGTTAAAACGTTTTGAGAATGCAAGGCCAGGCCTGCCATCATAAAGCTTTTAGTTTGAACCTTACTCGAAAATATTCTGACCAATAAAAGTGTGGCATTTGCACATCTCAAGTAAGATTTTCAGATCTGGATTAACACTTACTACTCGAACTGTTGAATAAAGTTTTATGATGGAGGGGCTAGAGCTATTCACTGCTGTAAGTTAATCATATTTTTAATGAAAATTTTCACACAAAAATATAGTGTAGACTGGTTAGTGACAATTTTAGAGATCGTCTCTTTCTGCAACAGTAATGAACTTTGTCCGTAGTTCTTTTCATTCTTCAGCATAACCCAATCAGCTCCCAGTCATGGAAGTGCATGAAACTGCTGTGAATTGGTCAGTTCAGATTTATGTTTGATTAGAAGTAAAGTAACTACTACTGAATGCTGAAGTCTGTATAGGCTGAAGTCTGTATAGAAAAAAAGTTTTAGAATGTTATCCATATTAACCATTTATTTAGTGATAGTCATTACAGTGATATGGTTCATGTGACAGGCAGTGAACCAGTCTTTGTTGTTTGTGCATGTTCACAAAGCCCCACCAAGGATCTGTTTTCTTGTGTTATTTTGCTTCATCCACCATGTCCGTTCTTTCAAAGAATCTCCCAGAAGCTTGCTCTATTATAGCTGATGCCGCCTTAGCGCTGAATGTTGACGTTTTACCTTTTGTTTTTAGATGCTCGATGTTAGCACTAAGGTTCATGGTCTTACAAAATTCTATAGGATTCCAGATCGCTCGGATCTAGAAGCTTCCAATACATTGAAACCATTAACTATCTTTCAGTGAAAATTGCTGAACTGCTTCCAGTCATAATAGAAATTACATTAATATGTAACTGAAATTTTCAGAAGTATGCAGTATAATTAGTGTAGCTCCCCCAGAAAAGATTTGTCTAATCTACTTTTTCTGTTGCTGTACAGAATGCAGTAATGCACAGGTGGATGAGAAGGGGGAGAAAGTACGGCCAAACCACAATCGATGTATTGTTATTCTGCGAGAAGTTCCAGATTCCACACCAGTAGAGGTCTGTACACTTCTGAACTTCACCTTGAAATGACAAAGGTCATCTGAATTTGACATTGAAATGACCAAGGTCATGCTCAGAGTTTAGTGTAAAGAACACTACAAGGTATTAAAAGGGCTATTCCAGAAATGATGTTGTGGGAGGGTCGGACAGCACTACAATTAAAATATTATACCTGGTGGGTTATTTTAAATTTATAAAATATGCATGATGGTGTCAAAAATTATTTTTAATTTATGCCTGGTGGTGATTTTTGGCATATGATGCAATTGATATAGAACCGAAATCGGTATAAAAGGGCAACATGATGAAAAATCAACTTACGTGGTTGACCAAGTTTCCTCTGATCCTTCCCACCCCATTTTAGATATTTTGGACTCTTATGTTGGAGTGTGACATCGACAGGAGTCTGGTACTTGTTTTTGGAATTATTATGTTGAGAATTATGTTTTTACATTCGTTTTTTTACAAACATTATGTGACTTTTAGTTTAATATTTTAAATTCTTTTGTACAACAACATTGGAAAGGAGGTTTTTTTGTTGGTATCATGTGACTACTGAACCACTTATGTCATGGACATGTAGGTTGCGATATTTGGGTCGTCACATGACTAGGAATGCATATGGCGAGTACCAGGTCAAATTTCATCAACGCTGTAGTTTTGTCTCATTTGTCGGCGGATTAAACACATAACAAATGCTATATTTGCAATTTCTGAGAAAATAAATCCTCCTATTGATCTGATGCAGGTATGGCTCAACGTAAGGTCATTTAAATTTGCTAGGCTCGCTAGTTAGCAGCTACCCTATGCCGACAACGTGCCATGTTGTTGAATTCCAACTTTTCGATAGGCAATGCATTCTTACCCCACACCCCAACATAAATGTCTGAATATCTAAAATGGGTTGGGGAGGGTCAGAGGAAACTTGGACTATGGAGGCTCAAACAAATTTGTTGTCTCGAGAGGGTAAACAAACTGTATACTGCTCTCTGGATCCTGAAAATTTCACAAAAACAAGACGTCATAGGGACTGCCTTTTATCTTAATATACATTCATGCTAGGTTGAATTTCGGGCAGATACATTTCATGCATGGTGGTGCTTGAATACATATATATATTTCATATTTTACGCCTGGTGGGTGAAAATAAAAAGTGCTGCCCTCCCCCCGCCCCCCCCCCCCCCCCATTATTTTTGGAATAGCCCCAAGTGAGGTTTAATAGTTACGGCAAATATTTAAATGAAAAAAAAAGGATTTTAAAGTATTGAAATAGTATACATCTCCAACTATACCATTCATAAAAATTAGAATCTTTGCTTTTCGTGGTTTTTACCAATCATACCACTATTTTCTCGGCATAAACTAAAATTTCAAAATTTTTTAAATGCTTTACAGTTGGTTGCTTGATAAGTTGCAGCTTTAAGTGAGAATGTTAGTAATGAACATTAAGTAATATAAGGATTAATTTGGTCGGGATCAGATACAAATTCTGCACAATTTGTAACTTGATCCCTTAAGTTAAAAAATAAAATAAAACAATAATGGCTTGTTGGCATTTCAGATCTGTGCACATTAAAGAGGGGGAAAAATCTCACAGGATGTTTTGCCAAACTTCGCAGTCTGAAGTCTGGAAAATATTGTGCCATGTGTTGGTCAAAAAGTACTAATTAGTTTTTGAAATCTGTTAAAACTTTTTTTATGATGTTGGCAGTTTTTCCTAATCGAACAGAGTCCTTCAGGAAATGATGATAGATCCTAACCACAAAGAAATGTAAATAAAATAATATAAATATATAGACAAATGATTTTTTTAAAACTCAGAGTCTCACTTGCCATAGAGTAATTTATTTTTGCCTCTGGATGGCTGAGAGGTTATTTGCTGCATCAATAAAATAGCCTCAATTCCATTGCTGTGGGAATGGCACGGACCTTAATTTTTATCAAAATCAATAAAAGAAATTGTAATCAGTTAAATGATCATTCTACTGAAAATGACCAAGATTGACCAGATCAGTCAGTCAGAACAACAGCAGTACTAGTGGCTTCTTGCTGCTTTTTTTTACAGGATGTGGAAAAGCTCTTCTCAGGTGAAGACTGCCCTAAGTTTGTCAGCTGTGAGTTTGCCCACAATGACAACTGGTATGTGACCTTTGACTCTGATGCAAAAGCCCAGGTGGCTTATCAGTACCTCCGAGAGGTTGTCAAAACTTTCCTTGGAAAACCTATTATGGTAAGGACTTTGTTTGTCTCACCTGTATAGCAAATAGGGAAATGTAAGTACTAGTTTTGTCTCACTTGTATAGCAAATAGGAAAATGTAAGTACTAGATTTTTTTGTTGCAAGGGAAGCATCACTGATTAGATTGTGTGTTTTTGTTTTTGAAACATAAATACATAGCGATGCATCTTGGCATTGTTCCTATGCAAAACTGTCTTCTGAGAGTAATTGTTAAAAGAGCCAGTAATGTTAGTACAAGTATGGTGGTATTCAATTTCATCTGTCAGTCACTCAGTCCACCTGTCAGTCACTCCGTCCACCTTGTAACCTGACCACCATCAACACAGATCGAGGGAGAGTGATCATATTTGGTGTGATGTGTCATGAGAATGAGTAGATGATAATGAAAGTTTGAAATTCTGAATTCCTCCCAGTGGGGTGGGGAGTGTGTGAAATAATTATTATGGCTTCTGTCACTAGTAAAGATATAAAGCTAGTGTACAACTCCCTATGGATGGCAAGCAAGTCTGTTTTAGGTTAAACTTCTTGGTAGATACTGTCAGCTGTATATAGCATGGATGACTTTTGCAAGGGTGGTTACCATATATACTTCATTATAAGTCGACCCTCCCATTTTAGGGCTGCAAAAAAGCCAATTTCTCTTTGACCCTCCTACAAGTTGGGGTGTATTTTGCAAGTAACATACCGGTATAAAAATAGTAGTTCAGAATGATCTGATTCACAATATCCCATAATATGTTGATTCCACATGTCTTACAGATAAACAAGTAAAGTCCACATTTTTGTGATTCACAGTAAATAAATGTCACTATCTAATATCATCTGGTACAAAGTCCAAGAATTCATCCTCATTGTCTGATAAAGTTCTGAAATCCCCCATCATCGTCTAGTCATTGTAAATCGTCGTTGTCTGTTCATCGTAAATATCGTCGATTCCGATTCCTCTGCTTTACTGTCATATGCGGGTGCTTATGCCCTGTAAGTAACACTTTGATCATAAAGTCTGTGAAGTCTATTAAAGGATGCAATGGAATATGTGTCAGTTGTGTGGCAAGATCACGGGGAGTTCAAATAACCACCCTCTGTTACTTGGCATTGAGCAGGTATGATACTCGCAGCTTGATCAAAGGGTTGTCACGTGGCAATACAAAGAGGGTGGTGCCTTTACAAGCTAAGGGATTAAGGTCAAATATGCACAGTAAGTTGTAGAACTCTACTTTGCACTGAACAAGTATTAAATTTGTGGCTCAATTAAAAGGATTGTCAACTTGACAACAAAGCGAGTGCTGCCTTTACAAGCCAAGGGCTTATCGGCCCACATGCACAGGCAGATAACTTGGGAATTAAATCTGACTTATGGAAAAGGATGATAAATATTAAATCAAAAGTTTTATTGCATCAAACACAGTGTTTATACAGCAAAACACAATATTAATACAAATACAGGTTGTTCAGACTTGCACAAAAATGGAAGCACATACTTGCTACTAAACACCCACGGTAAACAACATTGACGGACACTTCACTTTGTGGTGGGTAGTATTTAATTTACCGGTAATATTTTAAAATTATTAAAATCCAAATTTATAAACTGTAGATACCAGTATTGTGTAATGAATACCGTCATGAAATGGATAAACATTGCATACCTTATATGCATTTCTCAATGGTAATAGTGGCATGAAAACAAAAAAATATTTGAATTCACAATATTTTTATGTACTGCAAGCATCTAGAGTTTCCAACATTACCCCTAGATTTATCAAATTGTTTTTTTTCTGTTGTGCTTATAAGACAACTCCTACTGTGCATGAATCGAATTTTCAGTAAAAAAAAAACGTCAACTTATAAGCGAGTATATACGGTAGGTGCCTTGCTCAGAAGCAGCCTATAGAACTTTCCACTAGTCCATGCACACGAGGGGACCCAGGTGTCCGAGTGGTCTAAAGTGCTCGCCTTTACAGATCACTGACATCTCACCCCTGTCTGTGTGGGTTCGCGTTGTGGCTCTGCCAATGTGGGTATATGAGAAAGCTTGCCAGT
The DNA here is from genome assembly GCA_029931535.1 of Margaritifera margaritifera. Lineage (NCBI taxonomy): Eukaryota > Metazoa > Mollusca > Bivalvia > Unionida > Margaritiferidae > Margaritifera > Margaritifera margaritifera. Next base: position 2,222,300 of record JAQPZY010001433.1, on the reverse strand, counting down.
AGCTCCCTGTGAGTCGATGTTTCTTCCCAGATTCTTCCTCCACCAAATATACTGGCCACCATGTATAGCCTATCATGTGCTAGAAAATGACATTAAACCCATAAAGCCAACAACAACAAAAAGCATGCTCATCAACAGCATGTAGACTGGTCCTTGTGCAATAAAAAAGTGTTTGTGTGAGATAAGATCAGTTGAGTGAGTGAGTGAGTGATTGGTGTTTAATGGTACGTCGACAAAGGAAAGGTATCAACCCAAGGCAATTGGAGTAAAGTCTCTTGCAAAGATTTAAGTCACAGTGGTTGTTAAGGTCATGCGGTTATTGGTTATTATTATGTTGTAAGGAGTTGATACAGTCAAAGTTCACCCTAATTTAGACCGGAAACCGATTGCAGACTTAAAGTAGTCCCCAGAATTTACCAATGTGTAAAAATTCCAGATCAGTATCATTCACATCTAATCACCTTTGCACAAAACTGTCAGTTCATAACAATTGGAATTATATTATATGTAGATGATAAAAGTAACAAAGTAGAATTGTGCTTATGTTTTTTTTAGGAAAGATTAAAAGCCAAGCCTCTGATCCAATCTACCTATGTTTTTTTAGGCAAGAATAAAAGCCAAGCCTCTGATCCGATCTACCTATGTTCCCAGAAACAAGCAGTTTCATCAGTATCCATTCCAGCACCACCATCAGCAGCCGCCTCATCCCCAGCAACAACCAACCACATCACAGTCCCAACAGGAGCAGGCTCAGCAACAGCAACAACAACAACAGCAGCAGCAACAGCAACAACAACAGCCTTACTCATACACTCAACCGTTCGCATTCATGTCCAGTGTGCCACAGTATATCAATAATCAACAGGTAGGTGTTAGCATTTATGTTCACTAAAACCTGCAACTGTTTATTAAAGACAACCAAGGGACAGAACTGCGACTGTTTATTAAAGACAACCAAGGGACAGAACAGTTTTGTTCTTTATAGACAGTGTCCGTTCTTTCAAAGAATCTCCCAGAAGCTTGCTCTATTATAGCTGATGCTGCCTTGGCGCTGAATGTTGACCTTTTACCTTTTGTTTTTGGATGCTCGATGTTAGCACTAAGGTCCATGGTCTTACAAAATTCTATAGGATTCCAGATCGCTCGGATCTAGAAGCTTCCAATACATTGGAACCATTAACATATCATATATACTTGCGTATAATCCAGGTCCAAATGCAAACAACATGTACCCTTGTCTGCCGTCGCATAATGCGCCGGTAGATCAGGGTCTATGTTTTTGTTTGTTCTACTGATTAGTCCTTACAAACTGCATAGATCCAGATCTGCTTACACATTATGTGACGGCAAATCTGGGTCTATGCAGTTGGTTTCGGCTTATACACGAGTACAAACGGTAATGTGCACTATAAAGAAAATCCACAGCAGTGTTCTCTGGCCATTTCTTAGCACATTCAAGGTATGAAGAAGAGGTTTGGTTAAGTTAATTGCCATTAAAAAGATGTCAAAGCTCCATGTGATATGCAAATACAAGATTTGACTAGATTAGTTAACAAGGCTTGACTCTCCAGTTTATTTAGTTGCTAAAAGGCAAATAAATACAAAATCATGATGTCCTCATACTCCATTAGCTATGTTAATGCTTGTACATAGGTAAATTATTTTTCCGATCAATACTCACTGACTCTTAGATCCAGAGTAACAGTATAAAGACTTCTTTTGTGAAATGGTTTAATTAAAGTTAAAAAAGATGTTTATTGCAATCAGTTAAACTGGAGGAAAATAATGAAAAATTTGGCCCAAAATTATTTTTAAATCCCACTTTTGTGGATGTATTGTGATTGGTCATGGGTTTGACCATCCTTCAGTCAGTTCTTCTTGTTACCTGAACTGCATCTAAAGCAATTGAGAGAGGGTGATCATATTTGAAATAATGTCTTAAGAAGACGAGTAGATGAAGGTAAAGGCTTCCGATCCTGGATATACCCCTAGGGAAGGAGGGGTTGGGACATCTATGGTCACATTTCACATGCAGTTTGGACTTGTCTTTGTAACCTGAACTCCAGCTGCACAGATTGAGAAGGGGATCACATTTGGTATGTTATTTCACTTGGACTAGTAGATGACTGAAGGTTTCAAAATCCTGGATGCAGGGAGATGGAGGAAGGGTGGTGGTAAAGTAAAAAAGGTACTGATATTTGCAATGGCTTCCATCTTTAGTTCTTGGTTGAAAGGATTTATCCATGCAGCCCTACTTTTGTCAGATTAGTTTTACACTCCAGCGTTGAAGTTAGAGTATTCCCTGGGTTGCCAGTGTTCTCCAGCAGAGTATTCCATGGGTTGCCAGTGTTCTCCAACAGAGCATTCCCTGGATTGTCGGTGTCTCCCAATAGAGTATTCCATGAGTTGCCAGTGTTCTCCAACAGAGTATTCCCTGGGTTGTCAGTGTCCCCCAATAGAGTACTGACGTATTTTAGGTTTAAATTTAATCCAGTTGTATACAATTATGCTTTTGTACTATAAAATCCTGAAATAATTTTTTTTTTTACCCTTTAGGGAATACATGAATTTTGTCAAAGTTTGAAGAGTTTGAAAAAGACTTCATTGAATTTCATAGTTGTGTATACAGCTTCAGTAGTTTCTTGCTTGCATTCCATAAATCCTAAATGTATATTTTCTCTCTTCAGACAATTCCTTTCTATCCGCCCCCCAATCCCCTATTCCAGACCTGGCCAACAACAACCACTACCCCTTTGATGGAACCAAGTCTGGTAAGTCTTGTAAGTGAAAAGCTTTCAAACAGCTCTCTTTTTACTATATTCCTAGTTTTTGTTTTGTTTCAATGTGTGTGTATATGGCATGCAGTGTTTTTTCCAGGATGCACAATTGCAATAATCCACACTAAATTTATTGAACTGCCCCACCCCACACAACCCCACACCACACCTAAAAAATGGGTGTGCAAAAATCATGCACAGTTGATTGCACCAAGCGTAACAAAACCTATAACTTTAATTCATATCAACACAGTTCAATCTGATCATAGAAGAGCTTGACTTCTGGATCAACTGCAGACCTGCCAATCCTTACGATATGACTGCAAGTTTTACGGAAATGACCCTTGAAATACGGACTTGCTGAATAAAAGCAAAAATGATGGAAATATGATTGTTGCAGTCAAAGCTGGATACAGGCTTGTTTGTTTTTGATTCAGATCCAGTTTCATATTAGATTCAGTGGAGTTCGTCAGAGAACCAGACTAACTTTACGTAAAGTACCTCAGATGCTTTAAACTGCACATATTTTTTCATGCAAAATGTCTATGTGATCAAGCTGTTGCTTATAGAATTTTCTAAAAATGGCATCCAACATGCTATACATGTTTAAGATGAAAAGGGTAATAAGCCTCTTGAAAAGTTTTATTAGTCGGTACAGAAGAATTAAAAGGAATATTTAAATTCTTGGGGGGGGGAAAAAAGCAGGAAGGGCAACAATTACATTTATTGGACATCATGTGTTGATTTGAGTTTGTCTCTTGGTGGGAGAGATGATTGCCGTCGCCACGTGAAATAAAAAAAAACAAAAAAAAAAACAAGGATTACGTCAAGTTGAGAGATAGCAAGAAGCCATTGAGCTCCATAGGGTTTGGACTGCAGTTTGTGAAACTGTACTGGAGGTAATTAAGGTCTAAGCGCACTTTACAAACTTTTTAGTTGAACATAATGTTTACCATTGCTGCATCAGTTTTGAATCATACTTCTGAACTTTTTAAATGCACTGAAAACTGGTCTAACTTAAGGAAAAAAATTGACTGCCTTACTGAGAGGATCTTGTTAGGGTTGGCAGGTCTGCAACTGCCATAATCAAGAGTTTATTAAGGAACTTTTGCAATTGAGCAGAAAAGCACATTCATTGATTATCTGTTTACCAACCGCACTTGGCAAGGTTGTACAACGTCTCTGATGCTAATGCATTTGTAATGCATATGGCAAAATGCCTTTGTCATCGTATGCAGTTTCTTCAGTTGTGTCGATAATGAAGATAAACAACCAAGTTTTTTAAAAACTTCATAAAAAGTTACTTGTCGCACAAACATTTGTTGAAACATATGATAAGGAGTCTATTCATAGATACTGTTGTAATATAAAAACTGCTCTGTTAATAATTCCAAAAACCCACCCACCCACACACTTACAAAAATGCCCAAAGGGGAATTCCCCTACTGTGTGAAAATCCTGGAGAAATCACTGGGTATATTGTGACATTCACCTATGTGTTGGACCTTCTTACAAAGAAAGCTGAAAAAAAATGTGTTAGCATTGATGGGTTTATGTAATGACTTGCAGCTAGACAGTGGTAGCTTTGGTGAGTTATCAATTACTAATTAAAATATTCAACCAGCAGTCAGTTTCATATCTTGTTGAACTGTTCATCAGCAGTTTGCATGTGACTGGCAGAATTCATACACATTTTGAATTTCCTTATTGATGATATTACTTGTAAATTCAATTATTTCACTGTGGAGTAGGTTATCTTAAAGTAGAAAAACTTTCACAGAATAATAAGGGAGTATGTAATACAAACTACATTAATGTTTTGCTCCAAGTTGGAAGAAAGAATTTGTTTGACATGACATAGGAATAGATCTTGACCTGACAGCCTGGACATATCCTTTTAATCGTATCAAACTTGTTCTTTCAGTCAACAAAGAACAAAAAAGTATTTAATTTTGTGCATGTATTGAACTTCAGTCCGTAGCTTACATGACTTTGCATGATCCTGGTATTGTGAAAGATACTGCATCATCAGTGATAAACATTAGTTTAAATGATCAGTCTAAATGGTCAGTCTAAATGATTATTCTAAATGGTCAGTCTGAATGGTTAGTCTAAACATTCATTCTAAATGATTAGTCTCAATGGTCAGTCTAAATTCTTTACCAGTAGTATTACTGTGAATTCATATGGAGCTTAGCAGCAGCTGCATTTGTCAAAAAATTTGCAACTCCGGTCTACACGACACCCCCCTGTTGAATGGAGATTTGAATTATCCGAACCCATGATCGATCGGAATACAACACACACTTGAAGGGTCCGCTTGTATGTACGCCAGCTTCACACTGCAGTTTGACTAAAAAGAGCAAGAATAGTACACATGCCGTCCATGCAAAAGGTGCTGCTCACTCAGTGCAGTTTATTTTAGTTTAGCTAGTTTCAGAAGCATTCTTTGGTGTAGGAGTACACCACAGCCATTGTAGCACGGTATGTCTTGTCTTTATATGGCAGATACAAATGCTGTGGTCAGTCTTAATTGGTCACTTGTTTGTCTTGAGAAGAACAACAAAACACGAAAAGTTGTAAGGGAGATAACTTTTTGAACTCGGATATTCAGATTCTTTTGTGTGGATTTTCTGTTCTTTATTTGAGCAATTTTTAAAAGGACAAAACAAGATCACCTTGTATGCAGTACTTTTGAGAAAGATTTATTTTTTGAGAAATGGGGAAGATGATATTCGTTTCTTTCGCCTAGTTTAAATTCAGACTTTGTATTCAGAATATATAGACATGTTTTCCTTGATGTTAAGTTATATAGTTGAGATTTGTTGATGTTTAGCCATGCAATTGTTTTTAGTAAAATAGTGCTTTCAATTCCACAGGTGTTAGCAATGAATGGTTATCAAGCAACCAGTGTGAAGCTAAGTCACAACAATTCTGGCAACCGCCACCCTCCTTTTAGTACCATGAATAGAAACAGGTAGGTGCCTTTGCTTTAATTTTGATAAAATACTGTTTAGTCCTGTTATTCAGTTTCTGTTTAACTTACTGTTGCTTCTATATGAAGTCTTGAATGTAACTCTGTTGGCGATTGTATTGAGAATAATATTTATTTATTTGAGAGAAGGTTACAACATTTTTAATGGGCTTAATTTGCATTGCGTTAAAGGAACGGGAATTTATTTGTAAAGATTTATTTCTAAATTTGAAGATTCCTCTTTTTAAACAAAAAAAATTAGCAGTTCCATCGTTTTCTGTCTTGCCTGCGACAGATGTCTCAAAGGTTAGACACAGTAATCACAATGTTTGTCCATCCTTCTGTCCATACATCTAGCATGAACATTTGGGTAATTTTTTTAAAAATAGCAATATCTCTGTTTTTATTAGTAAATTAAATGAAATCGGAGCCTATCAATGCCATACATCCTTGTATACAGATGGTTTGAAAGATGTCTCGGAGACAAGGTTGGAGCTGCCGTTGCAATATGCCATGACACCATTTCAAACCGATTACTAGAGATTCATTTTTACTGCAGAAATTACAGCTGTACACAGATCTTTGAACTTCATTGAAACCTCTCAAAAAAAAAAAAAAATTTCAGAATCTTTTCAGATTCACTTTCCACACTGGAAGCCTGCAAAACCTTAAATTTGACAACCCATTAATATTCCGAAACTTGCAAGAACATGAATTTTTCATACAATCTGGAAAAAGTATTCTGTACTGTTAACTTCCTAGGTACACTGGTTTGGCTGCCTCAGCATGTCCTTGGGAAAGGCACTTGTTCTTGTCATGACATCGCCAATAATGTGTTAAAAGTGCCATTGAAAACCACCCCCACCCTCAATTTTTTTGTGGTGCTATTCTTCATTTGTGCATTTTTTTAACTTTTAATTGACATCATATAGCCACTACTGTGCTGAGGTGCTGGTATGCACTAATACATACATAACTACCTATTTACGTTGGGGAATAATTATCAGACTTGCCCACAGAAGATGTTTACCAAGGGATAAAAATATCGCTACAGGTGTGGCGGGCAACATTCCAGGTCACAGTGGTTAGTTTCCTGGAGGTGGGGCCTTGTATCTTGTGTCTACGGATAGGCATTAGACCTTAAACCATATTCGGCACATCCTTGGGAATGATGGATCCAGGTGTCAAAGGTCAAGGTCACAGATTTAACCGAGTAGTTTTTGGGGAGGTAAATTATTAATAGATTTATTAAGGAGCTATATTTACCGTTTCCATAAATATGTTGTCAGATTTGTCTCATATTAATAGAGGATTTGAGTGGTTAAAGGTCAGAGGTTGTTTTGTCCTGTGTTACTAGGGCTGCAGCGACATCATAGCAGACATGATCATAGACCAGAAGAGCTTATGGAATGGTCTGTTGTCCATCGTCTGTCCATCGAATATGGCCACCATGGCATCCTTCTTGAAAATCTTGTTACCATAACTCCTCCAAAACGGAAAGTCATATCAGCATGGGTTTCCACCAGAAGACTTCCTATGATGCCTTGTTGGTCAAAAATGAAAATGGTGCCAAGCTGACAGCCAATATGCCCACCACAGCAGCTAATTTGAACATCTTCTTATTGCTGAAGAACATCAAAGATGGTTTCAACACTTGGCACTTAAATGAAAGAAATGATCTTATCTTGAATTCCTGGAAATTCTTCTCAGCCAGTAGATCATCAGTCCCTTTAAGGGACTCTTGTTTATAGTGTCCAGTGTGTAACTGATATTACATTAGGTATTTTTTAGACTATGAACTTTTTAATTAGAAGTGGTCGACAGCATTTTTTAAAATTGTATCATCCCTTGGGGGGGGGGGGGGGGCGGGGGGCACATTGATAGATAATAGTGAAATAGGTAACTTAGATTAACAGTGAGACAGATTTTTTTTTTAACCTTACTCTACTTTTATCATACAAATCATCATCAATCAGACTTTTCATAAAACCATGTCATATTTATGATATTATGTATGTAAAATCACATCTCAGCATTGTCATAAAATACAAAGGTATAATATTGAAGACAACCAAACGTACTTCGGAGTCATTTATATCCACAATTGGCATAAGTTATTTTCATAATTTTGTGCATAGAATCTTTCATTAATAATCGTATCCTTTTTGACGGTAGCTCAACACAACTATCACTTTGGCATCTGTGTGCTTGTACATCCATACGTCTGTTTGACCACACCTTAATGTTAAAGTTTTTTCCTCAAATACTGTTGACCAGAGAGTCAAGTTATTTGGTATATGGATACGTATTGATGTGTACAACACTTAATTTACCAAAAACTTCGGGCGGACTCGACATCCAGCCTGTGGGTCAGTTTCTTGTTGAAAGTTACTGAAGTTTTGACCTTTGGTTTAGCCAAGGCCTACTTACTATAGCCAAGGCGTACTTAAAATAGCCAATTCCTACTTAAAACAGCCAAAACCTACTTAATATAGCCAAGGCCTACTTAAAATAGCCAATTCCTACTTAAAATGGCCAAAACCTACTTAATATAGCCAAGGCCTACTTAAAATAGCAAAAATCTACTTAATATAGCCAAGGCCTACTTAATATAGCCAAGGTCTACTTAAAATAGCCAAAGCCTACTTAATATAGCCAAGGCCTACTTAATATAGTCAAAAGGCCTACCTAAAATAGCCAAGGCCTACTTAAAATAACCAAGGCCTACTTACTATTGCCAATGCCTACTTAATATAGCCAGGCCTACTTAAAATAGCCAAGGCCAACTTAATATAGCCAAAGCCTACTTACTATAGCCAAGGTCTACTTAATATAGCTAAGGTCTACTTAAAATAGCCAAGGTCTACTTAATATAGCCAAGGTCTACTTAATATAGCCAAAGCATACTTACTATAGCCAAGGTCTACTTAATATAGCCAAAGCATACTTACTATAGCCAAGGTCTACTTAATATAGCTAAGGTCTACTTAAAATAGCCAAGGCCTACTTAATATAGCCAAGGTCTACTTAATATAGCCAAGGCCTACTTACTACAGCCAAGGTCTACTTAATATAGCCAAGGTCTACTTAAAATAGCCAAAGCCTACTTAATATAGCCAAGGCCTACTTAATATGGTCAAGGCCTACTTAAAATAACCAAGGCCTACTTTTTATATAGCCAAGGTCTACTTAATATAGCCAAAGCATACTTAATATAGCCAAGGTCTACTTAAAATAGCTAAGGTCTACTTAAAATAGCCAAGGCCTACTTAATATAGTCAAGACCTACTTAATATAGCCAAAGTCTACTTAATATAGCCAAAGCATACTTAATATAGTCAAGGCCTACTTAATATAGCCAAAGTCTACTTAATATAGCCAAAGCATACTTAATATAGTCAAGGCCTACTTAAAATAGCCAAGGCCTACTTAATATAGCCAAGGCCTACTTACTGTGGCCAAGGTTCTACTTGCTATAGCCAAGGCCTGCTTAATAGAGAAAGTATTCAGCTTGTTTCATAAATTTTATGTGAAAGATCCATACAATTTATTTTCCAGACCTCAAAGAATGCACAGGCCGAACAGTAGTCAAGACCGAAACAGTCATGATTCCCGTTTCAGTCATGACCGCCCACAGAGCAATAACAGTGGGGGCAACAGTAGTCATAAAGCTAGTCCTCGGGGTGCTGTTGACTCTGCCACTGCTTCCTCTCACCAGTCCTCGTTCCATAATCGCAGGGTAGACAACTCACATTCTCACTTGAGGGGAGAGGACTCGCATTCTCACTTGGTGCACTCTTCCTCGACGGTGGCCTCACAGTCTCAACATGGGACAGCGTCGTCCACATCGCAGCATTCTCATAATGACATCAGTAGCAACAATAATAATAGTCGACAATCTTCCATAGACACGGCTCCTCTTTCCCAAAGGTAGGCAGGAATAGGAAGGACTTTTTGCATTCATCAGAATTTTAAAGTTTCAATTGTATTGTATCACCTGCATAAGTTTGGTCAGATGTAGATACAACTTAACAATTTTGAACTTGTGGGCTTGAACTTTTTTCACAAAAATCTTGCTGGCACATCTAAGCAAAAACCAATTGAGGTAGACAAATAAAATTTGGTTGGATATTTGTTTGCATATGTAGATGACCTGATGAGATTTTTAGGCAATTGCTGCAATTTTTCAATATTTTAAAATACATTTTGTAACTCCTTGGACTTGGTCATTTTTAACACTAAAGCTTGTTAACATAATTAAGCAACAACTACTTGAGGTAGGAAAATGAGATTTAGAACACATATTTGTGTTCATCTGTAGATGACTTGATTAGATTTAGAACACATGTGTGTTCATCTGTAGATGACTCGATTAGATTTTCATGGCTTTATGGCAGTTTAGAACACATTTGTGTTCATCTGTAGAGGACTCGATTAGATTTTCATGGCATTATGGCAGTTTTAGAACATATTTGTGTTCATCTGTAGATGACTAGATTAGATTTTCATGGCATTATGGCAGTTTTAGAACACATATTTGTGTTCATCTGTAGATGACTCAATTAGATTTTCATGGAATTATGGCAGTTTTACACATTTTTACACACCCACCAAACGGTGGAGTTTGCTGATGTAATGCATGTCTGTCCATCTATTCCCTTTTCTGTTTCTGCAAAATAACTTGATCAAGTTCTCCACCATCCATCATTACCAGACTTTGTAATTAGCTTGCATTTGGAGCAAGGAAGAAACCTATTGATTTCTGGTTCAAAAGGTCACAGACTGAAAGAACGCCAAATGATTTTCACAAAACTAAAGTTCTGTACCATATATCTTGTCTAAGCTATATTAATAATATACATGTTATATTTACATGATTGACACATATTGCACTATTTTTTTTACCACAGATTTTATTTTGACACCATTATACACCCTAATCCATCCATGTACACTCAGTTGTGACCATTATGGGGTGCATGCACGCCCAAAAACAAAAGCGAATGAAAATGCTGGCTATACGGGGGGTGGGGGGGGGGGTATCGGGACAATTTTGACAGTTGCAAAAGATTTCAAGTTTCTACAGTATTTAGTTTTTCACTGACAATTTTCTCATTCATTGCAGGAGAAGCTATAAAAGTCGTCGGAGGAGGGATGAAGATGGTCCTAGACCTTCAGTAAGTCTCTTATAATGCTGTCATCATTATTTCCTTTTACTCCTAAGTACCCTTACAGATTGCTTTGGTCACTTCTACAAGAGGGAATCACCGTTGCTCAGTTGGTAGAGCTTTAGACTCGTAATCCAAGGGTCATGGATTCATTACTCGCCCAGACCAGCCAGGGTCAGCTGTCTCTGTGTATCCTACAGAAGGCACTTGGTTCCCATTTCCTTGGCATGATATAGCCAATAATGTGTTAAAAGTGTAGTTGAAACCAACAAAAAGAAAACAAAATCACCCATGGGCTACAAAGTTGAGGTAAGCTATTGTATTACCCCCCGATGTTGGCGTCAGCACACATAAAAGCCTATCCAGATGTACAGCTTCACTGAATCTCTACGATTTTTTTTTTTCTTTCTATATCCTAGACAACAGTTTTGAGTGGATTTTTGGCACCTATCCCCAGAAGAGGGGGCTAACTTGGTACATACATGTGCACATTCTTAGTAAAGTTTTTGCATTTAGCTCAGGTTTTTTGCACCTGGAATCATGAAACTTTGTGAGCGGATACATATTGATGAGTATTTGACCATCATCATAATTGTTGGTCACTGTGACTGATATTTCATGCTTCACTGACTTTGGTTAAATTTTGTTTTAAGTTTATTTCTCAAGCTCTGTTCATGCTAGAATCATCAAATTACATGATTGTATGCATCTCTGTTAGTACCACATCTTAACAAAAGGTCACGGTGACCTATATTTCACATTTTACTGGCTCAGGTTAAGGTTTTGTGTTTAACTCCTGACAAAATAAGCTTTTTCCAGCCTGTATATGTACTGTTCCACCCAGGCTGTTGAAATAGGTGAGGGGATACATCTTGATGAGTACTACACCCTCATCACAAAAGTAGGACACTGTGACCCTTATTTCATGTTTCACTGACTGGTTAGAATTTGTTTTTACTGTTCATGAGGAGCTGCAGTAGCTCAGTTGGTAGAGCATTGGACTTGTCATCCAAGGGTTGCAGATTCGATATCCACCCAGGCCAGTCCAGGTTGGCTGCCTCATTATGTTTTGGCTGCCTCATTATGTCCTTGGGGAAGGCACTTAGCACCTGTTTCCTTGGCATGATATAGCCAATAATGTGTTAAAAGTGCCGTTAAGATTCACAAAAACCAAAAACTAATTCTGTTCATGCTGGAATCATTAAACTAGATGATTGTTTACATCTCTCCAAGTATCACACCCACATAAAAAGACCACTGTGACCTACATTTCACATTTTACTGGCTTAGGTTAATTTTTTGCATTTAGCTCATAACCACACAAGTTTTTTGCACTCTGTGTACATTCTATCTTATCTAGGCCCTGCCGAACATATTGTAGTGTGTGTGGCCCTTTGTGATGCACCCATTGCCAACAGCTCTGTTTGTTATTAAAACTTCATTTACTGATTTTATATTATAGTTAACCATCAGCACTTCTTTACGGATATCATTCTTCCATTGTAGAGGCTAAATTCCTCACATTTATCAAGTCGGGAAGCACGCAATGCGGCAGATCAACAATTTGACTATGAGCCAACAAGCTTCCCACCTCTTCCAGGGTCAAATGTAAGTAGTGATACTATTAACATTTTTTTCTTATCCCCACTTAAGAAGCGACTGATAGGTTCAATTGGTGCTGATTATCCATCCATACATCTGTCCTCTCTATATATGTCGCTATTTTTCTCTTTTATTCCAGTTCAATTAATGACAGCAAACTGGTAGTATAGACACATCTGGAGATGAAAGAGTGTTATGTATCAAAACTGGCCTACTGTGATCTTCTTTTCAGGATTTATTCAACTTTTACTTTGTTTTAAAATGTAAATTTGCATCAATTCTTATACATTTCACCTGTTGCCACCAAAATTGAACTTGTACACCAAAACTGGGTCACTGTGAACTGCTTTCTTGATATTGTGGATATTACTGTATTGACCCTTGTTTAAATCACATCCAACTTCAAACAACATAAATGCCAAGCTAACATTGCCTAATGCACAGGCAGATCCAGGTCTGCATTGATCACTTAAAATAAGTAGATTCTAACTAAGAAGGTAACATGCTTCTGATTATTCAAACAAACATTTGAGGCAGTAAAATTGACTATGTACTGTCAGAAATTTTAACGCCATTGTGGCAATATGACTGTCCCTGTGATGTCGTGCCCACGAAAATTCTTTTGAAAATGTTGTCAAAATACATGAGAAAAATGTAGTTTAATATCTAATACATTACATGTCACTATTATTTAGCTTACTCATTACGCCATGGAAAATCCTCGTCCATGCTAGATCCTCCTATTTTAACAATTCTTAGAACACATGCATATACCCAGTCTGACTTGCCCTCGTTTGCCCATGTGCAATAGCACATCCTCGCTCTTTTCTAAGATGACATCTCAAGTCAAGATATGGAACAAAATGCTGACTTAAAGAAAAAATGCCACAGTGGTGGTTATACTGTATCAGGACCTGATGTTCATATTTCTTTATTAGTGAAACATTATCCCTCTGACTTTAATTATCAAAACGTTTGTTTTGATTGTCCTGTGATAATTTTTCAGTGCTTTGCGCACGATGAGCCACCTACCTCCCTACTCATCATGGGTTCAGGAATTACTTGTCAAATATGTTGCCCTTAAGGAGGTAACAGCTACTTCTTGGACTTATCCACATAAAAAAGGGAGGAGCAGCATCATCCCTGATAAGATACAGTGTCTTCTAAGAAGAGGGCAGCATCTATCGTTAAGGGCTGTAAGAGGGAGGGGAAGCAAGATCCAAATCAGTCTTAACCCTGGTGGGGGTAGAACTGGGCCCTATTGTAGAGTATGGTAGCAAACACACCACTCCCACTCCCCGCCCCTCTCTTCAGAGGAGGGTCAACATTCTCCAGGTAATCAAGGTCAGGCAATTAGCAGTTTGTGCAACTCCAAAAGGGTAATGCGTCATTTTAGCTTTTTTTAGTTTTGGGGAAAGTAATTTCCACATATCTGGATCGCCATTGACTTTAATTGACCGGGTCCAAACACTGGTACAGACCACCGGTCACAATACTGGTCGCTGGGCACCAGGTATCAAGAACGTGTGCTGAATCTAGGTGTAGGGTCAGGGATCGGATCGACCCCACCCCACCCACCCCCCGCCTCCACATTACCTAATTACCCAACTACAGGGACAGAGAGCCAGCATTTATGCAGGCTACTGGGAAAGGAGATCACACCGATGTCCCCTTCTTCCCCATGTTCCCTTTCAACCCTTTTGGGATGTGGAGTGTTCCCTTTCAAGGGAGAGATCATCCTGTACCATCATGGATGTCTTCTATATGGCCCCCTGCAAATATGGCTACTGAGGTTTGTAGATCACCACACATCACTCAGGAGAGGTCATCATGGAAGGAGAGGGTTAGTCCTCCTTCCCGCAAGAGGCCTAGGATGGACAAGAAAAATCCTCATCCTTCAGACAAAGCACCAATTAGGGACAGTTCAGTCGCTCCCCGTGAAGAGTCACAGAACATCTCTGTCTCTTCTTCCTGGTCTTCTCTTCAGAGGGATTGTTCCAGGTCTGATACTCCTGTATCCTACTGAAGTTTGGAACAGGAAGAAGATAGTGCCTTGTTTATGATAGTAGATTCTCAGGAATTTCCTGATGATCAGAAGGAGAGGGTACAACCTACAAACCCATCCCACCGAGCATCTCACCTGCTCAAAGAGGAGGAAACCTGCTCATTTGACAAGGTCGTAAATTAAGTATACTGCCTCATTCCCTCTGATATGTGCCTTAAGCCTACATGCTCGGGTGACACAAAGATTCTTTTAAGTCTATAAAGATTTGCGTTCACAATGCCTAGAACAGACCTGCTCATGCTTCCTCACTCATCAGTAGTCATAGAACTTGCAACAGAGGATGGAAAAAAGACAAGAATTGGCGAGGCAAAATAAAGTGTGGTCAGTTCCCCTTTCTGCTCAGAGACCTTTAGTGTCAGCCTGCAGGTATAGGGTTCATTTCCCCTTGTAGCCATAACCGCCACCCCTGCAGCTTCACAAGGGGGATTTTGTTGAGGCTGTTTGCTTGCCTCTGTTCAATCATTAGATCCTTTAGTGTCGAATGCCAGGTCCTTAGTGACTATAGCATCACACACTGATCTGTTCTCATCTACTTCTGCGGGAAGAATCGTTAACTGCTGTTGCATTGCAACAGTTGTTGGAGGTTGTAGCAAGACATAAAGGCACACATTGTCTATGGCCATGGCGTTGTCGGTGGATTTCCTCCATCTCTGCAGAGATGTCCCATTGGACACTTCTTAGGGCTGCACTACTGGAATCTGAGACTTCATTCAGTAGTCTCATTCCTGCCATTGCATCTCGGGATTTTAAGTACCACCAACATAGGTCTTTTGCATTGGTTACTGGCATGTTGAAACTGCCAATAAATGAACACAATCTGATCGAGCCATGGAGCTGTCCAATTTCCAAAGAAGGGTATGCAACCACAACGACAAAGTAACCAACCCTCCTATAAGCCCACTCCACGATAGTCATACCTGAGAGAGAGAGGCAAGGGCATGGCGGTGAAGACTAGTTTCCTCACCCTTTCCCAAGAAACTGGGCGGGGGGCATCCCTAGGGACACCGCACCACTCTTGCAGTGCACATGGCCCTGTGTGGCTGAGTGGTCTAAGGCGCTTATCTTTACAGATCACTCACACATCTCACTTCAGTCCACGTGGGTTCAAGTCTTGGCTCAGTCAATGTGGGTAATGTGGGAAAGCTTGCCAGTAGCTTTCCATGGGTCAGTGGTTCTTCCCAGGTTATTCCTCCACAAAATATACTGGTTACTATATATACCCTGTCGTGTGCTGCAAAATAGCACTAAACCCAACAAAACCAAACCAAACCTGCAGTGCACATCTCTTTAATACAAGTAGGTGCTCGATTAGCCATCTTTCAGAGGCTCATTGAGCATCACAGGAAGATTGGTAGTTCCTTTTCCATAATGAAGGAAGAGTTTGCATCTGTGATTCACAGAACTCCCTCCTCTCTCAAGGACACCCATCCTCTTCTGTCACTCAAATGTAAAAAAGTTAAAGGAAGAGGTGCACATCCTTCTTTAGAAGGGTGCAGTCGAGAGGGTTCAAACATCCGGTCGCCAGCATTCTACTCCTGGCTATTTCTGGTCCCCAAAACGGTAGGATACTGAGGTTGATCATAGATCTCCTCCCGCTAAACAAATTCTGCAAGAGGAAACCACACAAAAGTTTGCTCTCCGATCGAATTTCTCTTGGTTCGATTTTTCAGTACCACCTCAAGTGGTGGTACAATCAAGACAAGATTCTGATGGGAGTTCTCTGCAAGCCCTTGAACCCCACTACTATCTGTACACTGATGCATCAGAATCACAGAGGGGAGAGACTCAGAGTCAGAAGAAGTACTTCTCTAGGGCAATTAGTTCCAGGATTAGAACCTCCTAAACATGAACAATTTAGACTGTGTTCTCCACCCTGACAGGGTGCATGTATCATGTCAAGGGGTATTGCATCATGATCTCCTCACACAATATATCGGTGGTTGCATGCCTAAGGCAACAAGGAGGTAGGAAGGGATTACACCTTGAGTTCATCATATTCCAGGAAGAAAATATCCTTGCAAAACAGTTTGTCCAGAACAGGCAAGGTAGTCCTAATAGAATGGTCTCTACATCAAGACAGTTGCAGAGTCTGTTCATTCTATGGGAGCAACTTTTAGCGGACTTGTTTTTGCAACAAAACTGAACAACAAGCTTTTCCATTTATGTTTCCCCAGTCTCAGACCAAAAAGCTCTTGCAGTGGACTCCTTCAGCCCGAGGCGGGATCGACTGTTCACTTGTGCTTTCCCTCTCTTCAGGTTGATTCCGCAAGTACTTCACAAGGTCAGGACATCCACAGCTCGGATTATCACCTCTGTGGCCTTGAAGGTCTTGGTTTGACAGTCTCCTTGACATTTTGATCTACCAATCCGTGGTGTTACCTCAATGGAAGAAATTGTTTTTGCAGTACAAAGGTACTCTGTAACAGCAGTTGATTGGCTTGGCAAGAAGGTACTTTTTTCACTTTTTACTCCTTTACAGTCCATGAGTTTCCCTCCTTACTGACAAATTCAGCTAAACAATAGTGATGGGTAATGAATTACAGATATTAAAATGTATTGGGGGGGGGGACATATTTTAATTATGTAATACTTACCTGTCACTATTAGATGCCCTCCTCCCACCCTGCTCTGATGTCCTTCATTAGTCAGGGTCCCAGAAAAGAATGAGGATGCACTATTGTGTATAAGCTGATGATGAATATCAGACTGGGTCGATGCACATGTTCTAAGAATTTCAAGAACAGGATGATGGTGCATCTTGCTTGGATGAGGTTTTTCCATTGTGGAAAGAGTAAACTAAACAATGGTGGCAGGTAAGTACTGCATAATTATAATTAGTTTAACCCCCCGCGCCCCCCCCAAAAAAGAATATAATAATAATCTTTATATTTATCCGGGGTGACATAATTAGCTAATAGCTGGTTTACATTATCTCCCGAGTGCCCAAGTGGTCCAAGGCACTCGCCTTTACAGATCAATGACATCTCGCCTCTGTCCGTGTGGGTTCGAGTCTCGGGCTCGGCCAATGTGGGTATGTGAGAAAGCTTGCCAGTAGCTTCCCATGGGTTGGTGGTTCTTCCCGGGGTTTTCTCGGGTTCTTCCTCCACCAAATATACTGGCCGCCATGTATAGCCTATCATGTGCTGAAAAATGGCGTTAAACCCATAAACCCACAACCCACATTATGTCCCTGCAGTTAAAACAAATATACAACAAATATATGTGTAATTAGTAAGAGTCTACAAGGTTAACATCTACTGTATAAAAGAAAACATATAACGGAATAATGTTTAATGTTTAATATCATAAATTCCATAAAACTACCATTGTAAGCAAAAGATTTCTTAAAATGCTCTGTCCGTACTCTTGGTATGTATAAGTCATTGTTTGCACTCAACTGTGTACTACTTGTACTAGTGTTCCTTACAAACTTGAAAACACTAAGATACTCTGGCACTAAATTATTTAAGACATTGATAGTTAGAACAGCTTTTGTAAAAAATAATATAATCCTTGATTGGCATCCATCTAAGAGTGTTTATAAGTGATGATCTCTGTGTTAAAATATCATTGATATTTAAAATGATCCTGGCTGTTCTTTTTTACAAGCTGTATAGTCTCTGCATGTAAAGGGAATTTCAGGGTTCTCCCGTTAACATATTGTGATGTATCTATTGTTAATATATTGCATTGTATCATCTGCGTACATAGATACTGAAGAATGTTTCAAGCACTTTGGAAAATCGTTTATATATAATATGAAAAAGAGAGGGCCTAGAATTGATCCATATGGTACTCCAATGGAAATTTCCTTGAAATATGAGACTGTACCTCTCCAATTCACAGCTTGTAATCTACTATTGAATAGGATGAAAACCATTGCAATGAGGGTTTTGCAACGTTATATGCTGATAATTCACAGTATTGAAAACTTTACGTAGGTCTAACAATAAAACTCTAGTTAATGTCCCATCATCAATATTCTTTAACCAATGATCAATTAAACCAGCGAGTGCAGTTTCGCATGAATGATTTGGATGAAAGCCTGATTGACATGAGTTGATCATTATTTTTTTTTTATAAAAAGTAATAAAATGAATTGAAAATATGTTTTCTATAAGTTGGCTAACTATAGATAGAACAGATCTATAATTATTGATACCATTTGTCTCCTGGCATAAGAAGGGAGGTAACTCCATCTTTTTTCCAATCATTCACAAAAGTATTTGTGCCTGTAGACATATTAAATATGCAAGTCAGTGGTTCAGCAATGTAGTCTATTTACAGTTTTAAGAGCTTCACTGACAAGCCATCAAAGCTAGTAGCTTTTGAATTAGACATATTTATAATTTCATTTCTAACAAAATCCTCAGTAATATTTGATATATGAAAGAAAGTTTAATTTGATGTTCATTTGGTACTGATAGTGGTGAAACAAAGTCCTTACCGATATCTAGCCCAATATTACAGAAGTCATTGAAACTATTTGCAATTTTAGTAAAGTCATTAACAACTTCATTGTCAACATTAAGAAAGTTAGAGTATATGAATGTGATTTGGATGAAGGTAGAATAGCTTTCAATTGTTCCCACATTTCTTTTGGTTTGTTTGATGACTGTTGAACAGCTTCATCTATGTCGTATCTTTTTGCATCTCTAATTTTAAAAGACCTATAAATAACCCCATCATCTTTACGTTTGTTTTTTCTTGCTTTCTCATGTAGGAAATTCCTGGTATTTAATGTTGATTTAAATGTTGACAATCTCCATTTCTCTCAAGTTTTGGATACAGGGAAACCACCATTAACATCCTCAGATCCTCAACTACAAAACTGTTGTCCACTTAGTATAGACCCTGATCTGCTTGCATGTAATGTGCCACTAGGTCTGGGTCTACAGGATTTAGTGATGGATATCGTTAATTAGCAAATAAGGTACAAAACAATTCTGCCTGCAAAATGTGTTCACGAAATATCTCCGAACGTCATTTGTTTTTTTCATAACATAAAGGAATACTAACAATTGGTTGAGATGTGGTATTTATATAATGAAGGTTGTTATCATAAATAGAAATGTGAATATGAATTGCATGTACTTTCCTTTGATTTTTGTTGTTCTTGTTGTTATTTTAATCATAAATTTTTCCATGATCTTGACAAACATTTTAATAGGATATGTTATGACCCTCAAATTTAATCCATACATTTTACCTTGCTGTCTAGTCATTTTATCCAAGAATTTTGAAGGAGTTTTTTTATTTTGTCATTCGACTTTAATGCCATCCTCTTTTTCTTTCTTTCTCTCTCTCTCTCTCTCAGGTGGTAAAGGAAATGTTATTCGTATTCGTAAGTTTATAGGTATTTTGTTGCATGGTTGTTTGTTAATATTTCCTGAGGAATTAGGGCACTTAAGAAATGATTGCTTATGCTAAACCATTTATTTGTATAAGTGCTTGTTTTCTCCAGCAGTTAAATTTAACAAATGTCATTCATGCATTTTTTTTATATCTATAGAATAATGCTACATCAGGGGATGTGTTCTCTAGTAAGCTGTCCGATGTTGTGAAAGGCACTGCCAAGATACCGGTCAAGGACATCAAATCTATGACCATCACCTCTGCTGCTGTGACTACAACTTCAAACTCGTCAACAGTCAGCACCATCTCTACAGCAGCGTCCTCAATATCAGCACCGTCTACACCAGCCACACTGACCTCCACAGCCCCAAGTATAAGTACTGCCTCAAGTCGTAATTCTGCATCTCCTTCCTTAAGCAGGAGTCAGAGTTTGCCGACCTCTTCTGTGCCACCTGGTGCCTTGGATCATCATCACACAAATTCCCCGGCACACAGGTAACTTGTAAATATATGATGAAAAAATGGAGACTTTACTATGAAAACATGCTTGTGTATACCCAGTGAAAAGTTCAAAAGTGAATGCTCAGGAATGAAATTTTAAAAACTGATGAACGAGATAAAAAATATGAGGAATTAAATTAAAAAAACTTATGAGATAAAAAAAAATATCGGGAATGAAATTAAAAACTGATGAATCAGATAAAATCCTCAGGAGAGAAATTTTAAAAAACGGATGAATCGGATAAAAATCCTCAGGAGAGAAATTAAAAAATGGATGAATCAGATAAAAATGCTCAGGAGAGAAATTTTAAAAACTGATGAATGAGATAAAAATGCTCGGGAGAGAAATTAAAAGAACTGATGAATGAGATAAAAATGCTCAGGAGAGAAATTAAAAAACTGATGCATGAGATTAAAATAAGAGGGTATTATTGATTTAAAATCTTGATACTGCTGTTAATACTTGAAATGACGTGCACATTTGAGCTTTAAAGCAATCCACAAACTTTGTAACCTTTTCCCGAATCGCAGTGCATTGCCCTTTAGATGAAAATTGTTTCACCAAGACCAATATCAAATCTGTGTTGGGGTTACATTGGATGCTTACAAATTTAACAGGATTTTGTGACCATAATTATGAACACCCAAGTTTATTTAAAAAGAAAATACAATGACTGGATATTGATGCAGACATGGCCCATAATACTGTAAATTCTAGATAATAAGCATACATGCTTGTTTTAAATTAAGAAAGGTCATATGCACAATTTTTGTATATGCATATCATTAGTGAAATGTACAAATATACATTGATACAAGTGTTTTGTAAAGTTTGATATTCAGCAGCATGTTAGAGATTTCAGATTAATGAAAGGAAGGATGGCAAGATGAAAAAAGACAAAAAGTTAATAGATTGATAGACAAATTATTTACTGTATTAGGAACAGGACAAAATTCAAAGAGCAAATTTGTATGTATTTGACTTTTCATTTTATTTTACACACATGTATTCTTAGTTTTTGCTTCAAAATGACTTGAAGGCACTTGTTTACGGTATTTGCATATTTTCATGCATGTGCTTGTTTTCCAGAGTTTTATAGTATGCTCAAAATGCATAGAGTGTCAATATTTTTATTAAAACGTTGCTAATTTTGTCTCATTTAAGGACTGGTCAGAGATTTTAGTTGTGAGCCATTTCAGTATTGAAAGTCTTTGTTGATGAAATTTTAGTTAAAAACCATTTTTAAAGAATTTGAAAGCAGGAGGTCATATGACCGAGAAAGAATTTTAGTTTGACTGTCTCACCAGTGAAGCATTGGTGATACATAGGGATCACTTCCCGACATTTTTCATCTTTTTTTTTGGCAAAAGCGTCAGTGTTAGGTTTTTGCGTTTAGCTCAGAAACTGACCATGTGCAGTCTGGAAACTTGATGTATTCATTTTACTCACCACAGACAAAAGTAGGCCACTGTGATCTTTTCATGCTTCGATGATTACATTCTTGCATTTAGGTCATTTTCTCCAACTTTTGTATGTACAGCCATGAAACTTGATGGATATGTTTGTCTTGGAGTATGTTCAACCAGGAACATTGATGTTTGTCTTGGAGTATATTCAACCAGGAACATTGATGTTTATCTTGGAGTATGTTCAACCAGGAACATTGATGTTTATCTTGGAGTATATTCAACCAGGAACATTGATGTTTATCTTGGAGTATGTTCAACCAGGAACATTGATGTTTGTCTTGGAGAGTACTACTATGGTCACAGTTACTCTACCTGTGCGGAAGGTCCAAGTGACATTGGGTTTTCACTAAAAGACTTGTGATGTCTAGTTGGTCCTAAATGAAAATGGTGCCAATCTGATGTCCAATATATCTGCCGGGGCAGCCAACTTGAAATTATTTTTAATTCTGCTCCCCCTGAATGGATGAATTTTTCACTATGAGATTTCTTATGATGTCTGGTTTGTCCTGAATGAAAATGTTGCCCATTAGACATCCAGCAAGACTTTATATAATGTCTAGTTGGTCCTAAATGAAAATGGTGCTTATCAGACCTCAATGTCAAGGCCATGGTGTCCATCTTTTCAATCCAATGTCATGGCCATGGTGTCCATCTTTTCAATCTCAAGTTTCTGAAGAATATCATATCAGTATTGAGCAATTAAAAAGAACAAAAGGTCAGAAGAAATGGTCTTTCCTTGGAATCTTGGAAATTCTTTTCTGCGAGTAGAGCATCAGTCTCATCACTCTTGTTGGATAAATCCAAGTGTTGTAGTTCAGTATCCACCCGGGACAGTCTGTGTCAGCTGCCTCAAGGTGTCCTTGGAAAAGACACTTAGCTCCCATTTCCTCAACAAGATATAGCCAATAAAGTGTGTTGAAAGTGCTGTTAAAAACAAGCAAGCAACCATTATTTTGGCAGATTAAGAACTTAAAGTAAAATACAAAGGGGCATTATGTTAGGTAAATTATGTATGTTCTAATCTTGGCAGTAATTTTCCGTCTACGAAAGAAGGCCAGAATGAGCCTCATGCCAAAAATACCTGATATATTGTTTGTTCTCTCTAAAAGTCTTGTTTAAACTACTGTATATACTCGCGTATAAACCGATACCAACTGCCAACTGCATAGACCCAGATCTGCTGTCGCATAATGCGCCGGCAGATCTGGGTCTATGCAGTTTGTAAGGACCAATCAGTAGGACAAACAACATAGACCCTGATCTGCCAGTGCATTATGCGCCAGCAGATCAGGGTCTGTGTTGTTTGCATTTGGACTCGGCTTATACATGGGTATATACGGTACATTCACTATATCAGACTCGACGTAATTTTGATATTCAGTTTCAATACTCTTTGAACAAATAAATTTTTCTTTCTCCACAACTAGGCCAGCTAAACCTACACCCACCCCAACAGAGGGTAAATCGGTGGAGTCAACTCTGATCGCCACCAGCACAACCTCGAGTTCTGCTGCCATTTCCTCATCGTCTTTCTCTGCTGCTAGCTCCTCACAGGCCAAATTGGTGAGTCCATTTCCTGATTATATTCTTCTAGCTGTAATTGGTAATATTCCAAATTTATGTTATATTCCTTATGAACAATATATTTAGAGCACTGTGAATATTTAGAGCACCGTGAATATTTAGAGCACTGTGAATATTTTTATTTTTGTGACTATCAATTTTCATGGTGTTGCAAAATATCACATCTTCACCCTTTCTTAAATTTATGGATTTGGAAAGGGATCCATTTGCTCCTTCAGAATGATCATTGTTGGGTCTTTAAATTCATGCTTTGTGTCGATCGCAAAATCCTCAAAAATTTGATCCACAAATTGGATTTGTAAATTCCACACAAATTGGTACCTGTGAAATACCGTGAATTGACAGTGTTTGCCTTTCATTAGGACAAAATCGACCACTTCCTCCTTTCAGCCATACTAATGAACTATAATTTAAAGGGGTCATCTTCTGATCTGATCTCACCATCACAAAACTTTACTCGACTCTAAAAACATTCTGACCAAGCAAAAGGTGGGATTTGTCCATTTTGAGTAGCATTTGTAAGCCTGGAGTAATGCTGAGTAGTGTTTTATGACTGGAGAAGCCTGGCATAATTTGAAAACGCTGTACAGTATTCAGATTGTATCTGCTAATGCATTTGAAAAATTCCTGTTGTGTCGGAAAATTTTAGCATATTTGCTTAGAGAGCAAATAGAGACTACATTCAATAAGGCTAGCATTAGTCTAACTGTACGGGATTATTAGTGATTGGTGCTAGGTGACAACAAACTAACAGTCGAGAAAGGTAGCTAGCAGTAAGGATGCATGCAGAGTTTCACTCAAAGAGCTTGCCAGCTGAGACATGTAAACACGTTTGGAGAACCATAATATTAAGTTAATTTACCTTGGATGTTATATGCCATTGCGTACATTTTGACTTGTTTACTTGACAGAATTAAATATACATCTTCTAAGGGTAGGTAATATTTATTTGTTAATCTTTGAAGAGCATGGTTTAAAAATCTGAAAATTTATTGCTATACCAACTCTGTGTCAGTATTTGTTTATTATGTTGAAAATTCAAAGGAGATGACAGGCTGTTCAGTAAAGATATTGTCATTGTCACTAACAATGCCAGTGTTGCATCTAGGATCCCAAGGACAGGGGACTGTCCCCTGTCCTCCAAACTTGAAACACAAAAGATTTCAAAGGGGACCAAGGTAAATGCTAGAAAATACTTGTATTGTTATTTTAATAAATGTTTTGTTGAGTGTACCAGTAAGCCATAAACACATTGATATGTTCTAATATCTGGTTTAGCTGAAAAGACCTGAACTTGGGAATTTTCCTCTTTGGATCTTGCTTATATTTAACTGTAGTTTTCACCTATTATCTACCAGTGTTGTATGTAACAATTCAGTTTTTTTCTGAATTTTTTTTCTTTTTTTCTTTTCAAACTATTGGTTTATCAAATTTGAAATTTCGTAATTTTGCAGGTTTCCTCCCTCAGAAATTGAGCCCCTTTTAAATTTGAAAATACGTGAATTTATTAGCCATCAGTTACTTTGCACTGAAACGGGGCTGATAACTACACAGACCTTGAATATTTTCAATTGCCAAATTTTTGTTTCAATTGAAATAAATTGATATTGTAAAATTTTGATCACCTCTGGCAATTTTGGTGGCACCAATATGGACTGAATCGATATATACGCATTCTTAATTATTAGACTGCATGTATTACTATAATTCATGTGCTCCCTCCAAAAAATTTGATCGAATATTTAGATTTGTTTCCCAGAATAATAGAAACTGATTGTGAAAAAGCACACCAGCACAGGGGGCAAGATTTAGGGAGACATAGGACTAAACATTGCAGGAACCCACATTCCAGTGCTCAAGAAGCAACACTAGTGTGTAATACCAGTCCTAGCTTTACCTAGCTTTACTGAATGCAGCCAGTCCTTTCAGGGCCTGTTCTAGAACTGAAAATTAAGAAGAGAAATTCCCCCCTCCATGTGAAAAAAAGGAGAGAATTTCTGAATATATGAAGGATTTAATGAAGAAATAAAGGTAGCACTTGAAAGTATATTGTGTGATTTTCATGCACTCTATTCATTTTTCAGCGCGACTTTTCAGCTCAAATGGCCATAAACAAGAAGCGCTTATGGGAAGGCCTGTTGTCGTCCATTCATCTGTTTGCACAAGTTCCTGCTAAACTATCAGGAGCATTGCCATGAAACTTTACACCATGGCAGCCATCTTAAAAATCTTGTTATTGCTGCTCCTCCTGAACAGAAAGTTATATTGACATGGGGTTTTCACCAGAAAGTTTCTTATGATGTCTAGTTGGTCCTAAGTGAAATTGCTTCTGCTCGGGCATCAGATATGGCTGCCACTGTGGCCCTCTTGAAAATCATTATGGTGCTCCTCATGAGTGGATGGTCATATCAACATGGAGTTTTCACTAAAAGACTTCTTATGATGTCCTGTTGGTCCTAAATGAAAATGGTGCCAATCTGATGTCCAATATGGCCACCATGGCAGCCATCTTGAAAATCCTGTTATCGTTACTCCTCAGGGTGGGTGAGTGGTCTAAGGCATTCCCCTTTACAGATCACTCACACATCTCACCTCTGTCCGTGCGAGTTCGAGTCTTGGCTTGACCAACATGGGTATGTGAGAAAGCTTACCAGTAGTTTCCTGTGGGTCGGTGGTTCTTCTAGGGTCTTCCCAGGTTCTTCCATCACCAAATATACTGGCAGCCATGTATAGCCCATCATGTGCGGAAAAATGGTTTTAAACCCCACAAAACCAAATCAGACCTTCTGAACAGAAAGTCATATCAACATGGGGTTTTCAGAAAACTTCTTATGTCTAGTTGATCTTAAGTGAAAATGGTACCACTCCAACTTTCAATATGACCACCACAGTGGCCATGTTGAAAATCTTGATATTGCTGCTACTCCTGAATGGAAAGTTGTATCAACATGAGGTCTTCACTAAAAGATTTCCTATGATATCTAGTTGGTTTTTAATGAAAATGTTGCAAAATATGATGTCCAATATGGCCACCATGGCAGTCATCTTGAAAATCTTGTTATTGCTACTCTTTTTCATATAAACATGGGGTTTTCACCTGAAGACTTCTTATGATCTCTACCTGGGCCTAAACGAAAGTGGTGCCAATCTGACATCCAATATGGCCACCATGGCAGCCATCTTTAAAATCTTGTTTTTTACTTGTCCTAAACGGAAAGTCCAAACGATATTGGGTTTTCACCAGAAGACTTCATATGGTGTCCAGTTGGGCATAAATGAAAAATGATGTTGATCTGAAATCCAACATGGCCACCATGGTGGTCATCTTGACAATCTTGTATTCGCTACTCCTTCTGAATGGTAGGTCATATTCACTTGCGGTTTTCACCAAAGAGCTTCTAAAGATAACTAGTTGGTCCTAAATGAAAATGATTTGATATTACCTTCAATATGGCGTGCATAGGGTGCACAAAAAAGACGCAAGTAAATGAAGATAAAAGATTGTTATGGTTGATTTTAGACTGGACTGAGTACATCCTGAGCTTACTGTATAGAGTGCGCCCATTGCCAAGAAGCACAAGACAATTAATTTCATTAGCTGACAAAAATGCCCTACCTATTTTGATTAACTTGGGTTCTAGTCAGGACAACATAGTTGATGATCATTGATAAAAATGTAAATAAGAAAAGAAAACACTGCTGCATCTAATTTTAAAGTAGTGTACAGGGAGGAAATAATGTAGATTCAAATGCCTCAAACAAATTCTGGAGGGGAATGTTTACTCGAGATTTAGTAATTTCAATGCCAATATGGAAGGCTTATGACAGCAGAGGCTTGGGTCATGGATTTGTTCATTTCTGCAATAAATGTTCAATTTTACATCATTATATTCTCCAAATCAGTCATTGTTGAGTCAGACTTTTGCACGGTTTGCTACATTTTCCTTGTCAACTAAAATAACCATGGCCTGAACAGTGGACATGGGACCCCGGGTGGCCGAGTGGTCTAAGGCGCTCACCTTTACCAATCACTGCCATCTCACCTCTGTATGTCTCGGGCTTGGCCAATGTGGATATGTGAGAAAGCTTGCCAGTAGCTTCCCGTGGGTTGGTGGTTCTTCCCGGGGTTTGCCCGGGTTCTTCCTCCACCAGATAAAACTGGCCGCCATGTATAGCCTATCATGTGCTTAAAAATGGCGTTAAACCCACAACAACAACAATAGTGGACATGGTTATTTTAGCGGACATAAAAAGCATAGAAAACCATGCTGTAGTCTGACTCGACAACTGATCCAAAGCATATAATGCTGGAAAAGTGAATATTTGTTGCAGAAATTAAAAAATTCATGACACAAGTGCCTGTGATAATCATGTGTGTTTGAATTTCTTGAACAAAGAAGATACAGGTAAGGGTGTTTGCAGCCCCAATTTAAAAAAAAAATGACTCCACTTTTTGACTGGGTAGAGGCCACTGGGCCGCACTTATTCTATTTCTGGAATGAACACTGTAATTAGTATCATTCTGTAGAAATAATGTTTAAATTTACAGGACAAGGCTGTTGCGCACAGTAAAATCTGTCTTGCTCAATTTTCAACTTTATTGATATCTAACAGAGCCAAGTTTATGTTCGAGTTTGATTGTAAACAGAGAGAGACACATTTTAAATTCCATTCATTAGTTTCACAGACTAAAGTCATTTTTTGTTTCACAGTTTTCCCCATCATGAACTACCATGTATACTTGCGTATAATCTGGGTCCAAACAACATAGATCCTGATCTGCCAGCACATTATACGACGGCAGATCTGGGTCTTTGCAGTTGGTATTGGCTTATACGCGAGTATACATGTTAGATCTAATCTGATTTTCAGCATATTTCCTCGATATTTGACAGAATTATCCCCCTTTGTGATTTAGACCTTAATCAAGGCTTCATCTTTCATTTAATGCTGAATATTGTGCCTTGCTTATAAGTCGAGTCCAACTGCAAACAGCACAGACCCTGATATGCCATCGCATAATGTGCCGGCAGATCTAGGTCTGTGTTGTGCTGATTGCTTCTAACAAACTGCATAGATCAGGGTCTGTATTGTTTGCAGTTGGACTGTACTTGAAAACAAGTATAGACAGTACTTGATATGTTTTCATCATCTCTTTTTGTGTTGGCTACTGTCTATTCTCACTTATCTGGCATATGTTATCCAACAGTTGCTTTTATAAAACGTCACAAATGGGAACAGTTTCTTAAAAGTCATGCATAATTGAATCCATGTTTCTGATGATTGCCTCTGTCCAGTTTTTTCAGGGGCAACGATTTGTGTCAGGTAAATGAGATCAGATCTATGCATGTTTACTCCACAATATTTTTGTATCATTTGCATTAGATAACGAGACATGAGTAGCAGTTTTTGGTGGCCGACGGCAGCATCAGTAGTGCTGGCATGAATAATATTAAAATTTTGTGAAATGTTTTTGAAAATATAAAATAACCTAAAGCAAGACTGTCTTTTTGCAAAACTCTTGTTTATAAACCTCCAGAATATAATCTTTTAATCAACATTTTCAGGATGAGAAGCCAGTCCGACTTTCCTATGCTCAAATGGTTCAGAAGAGTAAACCCATGGAAAACTGTACTCCAGGTGCGATGGCTGAAAAAGGTGGAACAGATGGAGACTCCAGTAGCGGTTCCGAAAAAGGAGAGTCATCTCATCAGCAAGCAAATGTCAGCAAACCTAATCATACACTGAAGGAACAGTCGCAATCAACTCTAAAAACTGTGTCCACAAATGGACGTTCAGCTCCAACCAAAGACTCCTATCGCAAGGATACTGATACACGTGAGCAGAGGTTCAGCAGTGGCCGTCGTGCCAAGGAAAACCGTGTGGAAATGCGAGAAAGACGTGAAAAGCGTCGTGACAGAGAAAGGGATGGACGACCTGGGACAACCAAATGAAGAATGAGCTTGATAATGAATGAACTGATTATTTAATTTTTCACGACTTTCATGATTGCAACAGAGGAAGCACTCGAGTATCTACACTGAGTATTTGTATTGAATCAGCATCAGCAGATCTCTACTTGCTGATGGAGTAGAGACTTTTTCAGATATTGGAAAGAAAAAGAAAGGTCAGAAAGCTTTTTGTGCTTTTTTGGGGGCAAGAAATGTCTTCATCATCAAATTCTGAATGATGGAGAAGTGAAAGGCACTGTCTATGATAGGGTTTTGATGTGCAAAATTCATTTCAATGCCTGTTGTTTTGAAGTGAGCTCGGCAGTTACAGAAAGCATAAGACTGGCTTTTTGCTTCAGGAAAAAGGAGTATGATTTTGCAGCCACATAATGATGTCAGACATTACAGCATTCCGTTGAAAAATGTATATAAGGTTTGTCATGGAGCTGAGAGTGATCATTTATTTCAGCAGCTAGACGTCAGAATTTGTATTGGCTGATACTTCATCCTTGGCTGATGGCTGAAATCTGAAATCGTTAGCTGGTATATACATACTGTTGAAATTTGTGATGGAAATATTTGCTGACATGGATTTTTTTTGCATTTCTGACCATAACTATTTATTTGATAATGGCATTTATAATTTTTTTTTTTTTTTTTTTTTCCGCATATCCAACACAGTGTTGATGTTGATGTACTCTTCAAAATGGTTACCAACCCCAAATTTGCCTGTGATATTGCAGTTTTAACAACAAAAAGATTGATTACACACATGCACACATTCACTTTGATTCATGATTTATTTTGTGGGAAGACGTACTAATAATAGAGGTTTTGTAGATGATTATAATACAAATCCCAAAGTACATCATAGACGGCCATCTATGGGTTAATTTCAATTGAGCAATCAGAGGTGTGTATTGGACCATTTAACTTTTTGCCACCTTAGAATTTCAGAAGCATTTCATTTAATGTATTTGGCTTTTTGTTTCCAAATATCAAAAGTGAACAGAAATAATATTCAAGTCTTGCACTAAATATGTGTTAAAAGAAAACTTTAGAATATAATGCTCTGGGATCCATGATAACGTTTATTTTCAGGGTTTACCCATCCATCTTCATCACACATTCAGGACCCCCAACTGTCGTTAGTACCAATTTCGACTGCTTCCACTTGTCGCAGCTATCGGTTCTTGTAGTCAAGAATAACTTGCAACTATCACTGAAGTTTTACAGGAGTCACAGCCGGTAAGGCGTTCGACTCCTGACCAGAATGGTGTGGGTGGATAACCCTGGGTTGGCTGCAGTGGTCTATCCTTGGGTTGGCTGCCATGGTCTATCCCTGGGTTGGCTGCCGTGGTCTATCCTTGGGTTGGCTGCAATGGTTTGTCCTTGGGTTGGTTGCCATGGTCTATCCTTGGGTTGGCTACCGTGGTCTATCCTTGGGTTGGCTGCCATAATCTATCCTTGGGTTGGCTGCTGTAGTCTATCCTTCATTTGGCTGCTGTAGTCTATCCTTCGGTTGGCTGCTGTGGTATATTCTTGTGTTGGCTGCCGTGGTCTTTCCTTGGGTTGGCAGCCGTAATCTATCCTTGGGCAAGGCACTTTACTCTGCATGCCTCTGCATGATATAGCATTCAAGGTGGTGGTGTGCCATGAAACACCAAAAACCAAATGCATGCATTTTACAGCAAGGGTTGAAAGAAAGACAAAAATGTGAAACCAGAAGTAGGAGTAGGTCTGTCCTTGGAACAAACTGGTGTGGAGATGGATCTTTATAAGCTCATAGCTACCTCATCTGCTGGCCCTATTGCACACACCTGTGATAAGCATAGACCCAGATCTACTCTTTTACATGGCATTGGCTTATCTGGTTTTAATCTGATAGTTCTTACAACTACACACACACGCACCTCACAGATGCTTGGGTCAGTTTCCTCCCCTTCACTTGTGCAATGGCTACGAACTATATTTGTATACCAGATGAAGCAATTTCTCAAAATACTGTTCTGCAGACTATTTTATCTTAAATATCTTGAATTTATCAATCATCTTTTGCGGAGATGTCACTCTCTTTCAACATTTGGCATGTTTACATTGTAAAGCATTTTATTTCATAACTGAAAGTGTCTTTGGTGATGATGAGTAGCTCTTGGAGGTGAGCACAAAATGTAACCAGTGGCAGAGGTGAGTGATCACTAACGACCCGCAATCCTCTTCAAGGAGAGTGATAAACACTATCTGCCATAATGCTACGGCAGATCTGTGTGTACACAGTTTGCGGTTAGGATGCACTTCAGACGTGGATAAAAGTGATCCTTTTCTTTTCATTGGATCTCTGCTGGTAGGGATCAGTTTAGACATTGATATGGAAGTTCATTGGCAATTTAATTCTGCATTTTTAATTGTAAAATACTTGTTAGCTGTCGTACTCAAAAGCACAAGATTTTGCACACAAACAAATTGTAACATGTTCAGCTGTGGAAACTGCAATATAATTTGTAAACTGTTTGCAAAACTCCCACAAATTTAAGGTTGTGAAATTTTGACATTTTCTCTTTGCACAAAATGTTGAGATCAAGTCAGATATACATGTATGGAAGAACTTGTGAGTCTTATTTGATGACCCCTTTAAAAATACATGTATCATGTATCTAGTACATGTACAATAACAGCAGTTGCCAAGAAAAACTGATCCATCATATCATTGGCTCTGTTAAATGTGTCCCAAGTTGAAACATTTTTTTTTTTTACATATTCTGGAAACTTGAATCCTTTGCGTAAGATATTATTCAACACTGGTATAACATCAGAATTTCAGCACTATAGACCAGATTTAACAAAATGAATTTTCTTGAATATACATACCATACAGAATGTATATGGCTAAATTGATAAATAAAATTCTCAAATTAAGCTCCAGGCATGATTTATATCATGTTTGTTTTGTAGGGTTCGTAAATGTCTTGATGAATTTACCGTTTATTCTAAAATGACAATGGCCTGCTATAGCTCGATGCCATTGTAATGAAGAGATTTTGGAGTAGGTCCCTTAAAAAGAACGGAAAGGGATTTCTAGGGCTAACTATACTCCACCAGATCCTAAGAAAACATTAGATAATTTTGGTAATGGATGTACCGGGTTTTTTTCCTGTCCACCAAATGAGGTGGATATTTTCCCCTCAACCACCTATAGCCTCCCTCAGCTGTCACCATAAATTGGATACTGATGATCTTGAGACTAATGGCCCTCAGCTGCCCCCATAAATCTGATATTGATGACCTCGAGTCTAATGGCCCTCTGCTGCCCCCACACATCTGATACTGATGACCTTAAGATTAATGGCCCTCAGCTGCCCTCAAAAATCGGATACTGATGGTCTTGAGACTAAATGGCCCTCAGCTGCTCCCATAAATTGAATACATACTGATGGCCTTGAGATTAATGGCCTTCAGCTGTTCCCAAATATTGAATACATACTGATGGTCTTGAGACTAAATGGCCCTCAGCTGCTCCCATAAATTGAATACATACTGATGGCCTTGAGATTAATGGCCCTCAGCTGCCCTCAAAAATCGGATACTGATGGTCTTGAGACTAAATGGCCCTCAGCTGCTCCCATAAATTGAATACATACTGATGGCCTTGAGATTAATGGCCCTCAGCTGCTCCCATAAATTGAATACATACTGATGGCCTTGAGATTAATGGCCCTCAGCTGCTCCCATAAAATGAATACATACTGATGGTCTTGAGATTAATGGCTGTGTAGAAATTTCTTCTTTGGATATCATGCTGTAAAAAAACATGGTATCAATCAATGTTAGTATCATGGGACTCCCAGATGTGTGATGAAACGATAAATTGTGTAAACTCTGGTGAGGTTATAGAGCAGGGAGTCTTTGGATGATCTCGTAAATGAAGGATATCGACATAATTTGTTAAGGAAAATAGACAAAACATTTGGTGGAATTTTCGAGTTCAATGGGTTTTTCTGTCGATAGAGTCACATGAGTGTCCATCCTATGATGTATCACCACTTTTTCAAAGGTAAGAAGTGGTTCCGTATATCAAAGTAGATCTCAACAGAAAGAAATTCCCTTGACATGATTCTGTGACGAGCTGTTCAGGTAGGGCTTTAGGTAGGTGGCAATGAGGTCCCAAAGTAGAATATGTAAATAACAAACTGAACCAGTTATCAGTGGGACAAGTTGGATGGCCACATAACTTAACCGTTGTAAATATTAAAGAGAAGATAATGTACATCATAGCACATATTTCTCATCATTTCCGCTTTATGAGAGTGCATACACAGTGTACTGGCCATGTTACACTCTGATGTAGAGTGTTGCTGAGTGTACACGTTATTGTTGTCGTGGTACTAGTTGTACTAGACTTGACATGCAGGGATATGTAGTCTAATTTCATTCAACATGTTAGCAAAAATTGGACTCTGCCTGGTTTTATTCTGCCCCTAACTGACTCGGCAGATCTCGACTAAAACTTGTCCTATCCCAGTCACAGTTGGACATCTTACAGCAGTGTAATACACTACATCATGGGCCTGACTACAAGTGTAACTTGGTGGCAAGCACACTGGCAATAATAATAACAACAAGAAAGTACAGTTTGTTTGTATGGAATGCGAGTACAGACAATAGGTATCCATTTCTGGCAAAGACACCTCCACAGATTTCTAACAACGGTTATGGGAAGTCCCAATTGTAGCAAACTTCGTTAAAAAATGTATGTTTTTGTCCAAGTTAGCAAGGCTAGTTGGATCATTTTAGAACAGACTCCTAGGAATTGATGAAACTTGTTCATTTACAACAGAATTTTGCTAGATCAAAAAAATGCACAGAATCATTTAAACCATAATCAGTACTGTGTTGCAAGTAAAACTGTGCTAAATCTGAGTTGGTAGTTGCGATTGAGTTGCACTATTTTCCTCCATTAATGTTTTACTATAATCCCAAGAGCAGAAATTTTGAGAACTAAGCAAAATATAAACTTCTTTGAGGATTTGTGCTTGGCAAAATGTCGGATGTAAAACAAGGCTAATGCCTTTATGAACTCTAAGTAAACTTTGTTGAATTCACATAGAATTGTACAGAAAATGTATGTGGCTGTCCAACTCGGTGATGAGCAATTGTTCATGGTGCCCTGGAGCTGACTGAGAGTCAAGCACAACTGTTTCAATCTTTTCATGACTAATTTGTTGGGCAAAATGTTCGAGCCATAACTTGAACATTGTTCTTTTGATTCCATCACTTGTATATAAAGAACTGATTTGCCAGTGGATCATATTTGTATATCGTGTTAAGTTGGACTGTTAAATCGCACACAATTTCATTTATATCTGTCAATCATTTGTTTGGTGATGCTCACTCGGTCATTTCATGCTGGGATAATTGTAAATTGTAATACATTCATCCTTAATAAATTATGCATTGGTAATTATAATATTGTCAACCTGAATAAATTATGATTATTATTTTGTATATTTATCGTAGATATTATTGTCAGATAAAATTCAAATTGCTTATTTGATTTTTTTTTTTGCCAATTAGTAATTTTGCTTCAGTAAAGTTGCTTTTTTTTCTTTAAATTTTTAACTCTCATTTTATTTGTAGTTTACTTTTGTTATACTGATATGTGTTGAATAATTTTTTAATTCCAAGTTGTACTTTGTTCCCATAAGGATACTCACCCCATAACAAGACTTTACTACCCCCTTCCCTTGCTTTTGCACAGCTTTACAAGTTTATTTCGATAGAATAGGTCCATGGGTCCTTATGGATAAGTCCATGGGTCCTTATGGATAAGTCCATGGGTCCTTATGGAAAGGTCCATGGGTCCTTATGGATAAGTCCATGGGTCCTTATGAATAAGTCCATTGGTCCTTATGGATAAGTCCATGGGTCCTTATGGATAGGTCAATGGGTCCTTATGGATAGGTCCATGGGTCCTTATGGATAAGTCCATGGGTCCTTGTGGATAAGTCCATGGGTCCTTATGGATATTGCAAGTGGAGATTAATGGAGACAAAAGTTGCTTATTGGTTAGCACACTGGACTCGTGACAGAATGGGTGTGGTTTCAAATCCTACAATTTGATCAGTCCCGGTCGGCAAATGTGGTGTGTCCTTGAGCAGAGGACTTGACTCCGATTGCCATGGCACTTAATGATCTGCTTGTGTTCATGTGCCTTTAAAGACCAAATAAAACCAAATCATTGTGTTAGACTTGTTTCTTGATCTTTTACAGACAACTCTCTAAATCGTAACTGATGATGCTTTACACTCGACATAAATACAAGGATTGGCAATTGATATAATTGTGCTGATCTTGTGACACTGCTGGTCTGGAACAAATTTTCATTGGTTCTCATTCTTTCATGAAAGATGATATAAAATCTGAATTAAGGAAGCTTTTGACAATGTTAATGGAACCAGTCCATGAGGAATGACGACTGAATGGAACTAGTCCATGAGGGATGACTGAATGGAACCAGTCCATGAGGGATGACGACTGATGGCAGCTAATAACACATAGAAAAATATCATTCACACTGACTCCTGCCAACACCAAGCTTTTAAACTGACACCTGTCAACACCAAACGTTCAAACTCCTATCAACACCAAACATTTCACACTGACTCCTGCAACACCAAATATTTTGTAATTGTCAATTTACTTTATACCTTGTTCATTTTTGACAATTTTGACTGCAAGGTTTCAGTACATGATGAATAATATAATACTTGACCAAAAAAAAAATTATTCATAGAATTATTTCTATATCTGATGTGTGTACTAAAGAAACGTTTTGACATCCAAGTATTTTTGGTGATCATCTATTCAGCTGAGGCAAAAACTGTCTTTATCAATCTGGCAATAATCAAATCCCGGGTCGCCTGTTGTGGTGAGGCATTTCACTCCCATTGCCTTGGCACTAAATAGTCTTGCATGTGATAGTGTGCTATTAAACGCCAGTCTACATTCAAGCCAACCAGTCTTGTCCTAAAAGCCCCCTGTGGGTGGGATGTAGAAGAGGCCCGATGTGGTCACCTGTATGCCATAAGAGGTGACTAATGTGGTGCAGTGGTTAGCACGCTGAACTCTCAGCCAAAAGATTGCAGGTTTGATCAGCCTGGGTTGGCTACCGTGGTGTGTCCTTGGGCAAGGCACTTGACTCGGTTGCCTTGGCACTAAATGACCTATATGTGTTGCTGTGCTGTAAAACACCAACCAACCAACCTATGCAAAAATGCTAGTCACAACATATTACACAAGCAAGCGGAGTTTCTTCAAAATCCTGGCAGGCTTTTGAAGCCAAATAATATGTATTGTTCACTCAAACTCCTATATTGTAAATTAAAAAGACTGGGTCACTCACCATATTCGATATGCAACTTTCTATGAAGGAAATGATGAAACACATCGAAGTATAACTCCCTTAGAGATCATACTGTCAAATTGGCAAGAGAAGGGGTGTAGAGATGTATGTTACTCTAAATCATAACATATCAACTTCATTTAATTTTTATGAATGCAGTTTAACGTATTGGTGACATAAATTTTGAAA
This sequence comes from Margaritifera margaritifera, assembly GCA_029931535.1. Lineage (NCBI taxonomy): Eukaryota > Metazoa > Mollusca > Bivalvia > Unionida > Margaritiferidae > Margaritifera > Margaritifera margaritifera. Next base: position 2,185,265 of record JAQPZY010001433.1, on the reverse strand, counting down.
ATGGCTGATCATTGGTATTGTTTTAATTAACTTTTTCAATAGTAACATGTTAATTAATCTATCTCACAAAGTTTGCACCAAAAAAAATGTGTTCACTAAAATTGTGATTTACAATATGTGCTCTGCAATTTCTTCATTTCTAGAAAGGGGTAGAGACCATTTTCAAAGCAGGTGGTTTGCAGAGGTAGTAAAACAAAAAAATTACCCCTCGGTAGGTGGAAATTGTTCAATTCCATAAGACTGATTAAGGGGCTGAAACATGTATTTATTCTTTTGCCATGTCCGTGTTTTAGTTAACCAATATTGTTTATGAATTCATTATTTATTTCCGTGATATCAAATTTTTGTCTTGCTTAGTTGGCATCTTCAGCAGGAGTTGGAGCATAATTGCAGAGTTTGTCTTTTTTTATCACCAGTGAAGAAAAATTTAAGGAAAAGAAAGATAATTATGCAGGGATATTTTAATCTTATTTCATCTATATGTAAAGTGCACCCAAACTGCAAACCGCTGAGATCTACCGTCTTCATAAGGCACTGGCTTATTAGGATCTACATTGATTTACCTCGTTTATTCTGCTTGTAACGAATTCCGATGGTTCAGTAGTTACCGTGCTTGCTTAACTTGCAACCAGAAAGGAGTGTTTTAGAATCCTACCATAGGTTCAGCCTAGGTTGGCTACCATGTTATGTCCCTGGGCAAGGTACTTTACTCAGTTGCCTCGGCTTGATACAAAATCTTCATGTGTTAATGTGCCATCAAATGCAAAACCAAAGAAACGAAAACAAATCATTCTGCTTAAACTTTCAAGTCAACAGTATAGACTTTGTTCAGACAGTGCATTATGATAATGGCAAATCCTGGACAATATTCGCTTTTGGGTGTGATTTATGCTCAGCTTCATATGGTACATGGATTTAATATTTGTAACAGTGTGTTCAACAAATGTGTTGTGCAGAGTTTAATTCCATTCATTGATCAATGTTCTGTGAATAGCAGACCTTAGTTGTTTATTTAACATGTTCTAGTTTATTATATGCAGGAAAAACTGTGTGCTTGCTTTATGTTAGCAAGGCATTTGAGTGTGTATAATTTCTCTCTCTCTCTCTCCTCTCTCTCTCTCTCTCTCTCTCTCTCTCTCTCTCTCTCTCTCTCTCTCTCTCTCAACTTCATGGTAATTTTATGATTTAGATATACTAGTGTAGGCAAGCCCAGATCAGCTGACTCTGTGTCCTTGGCTCCCATTTCTTCTGCATGATAACGGTGAATAATGTGTTAAAAGTGCCATCAAAAACCAGCTAACAAGAACAACAACTTGCCATCTGCTATAATTCAGTAATAAAACCCTTTTGAAGCTTCTTGCATCTGTATTGGAGAGGTTTATATTTAACATAACTTGAGGTATAAAGTATGTGCTAGTCAGTGTACTGTATACTTTCATACAATGAAATCCAAGCATCAAACATGAAAAAAATATATATTATAAAATTGAGAAGCCAGGTATTCATTATTTGATTTCTGTAGATGTTGTACAAGTGTATGTATGGTACAGTTTCTACACTTGGCAGTTATTTGAGGGGGGGGGGGGGGGCTCTTGAGCTTGCGTTTCAGCTTTTGACTGTTTACTCACTGACAACAGAACTTTATCTATTTTTTACGATCATTTTTTATTTATTTATTGGAGCTCAAACTCAGACATGTGCTTAAAAATGTTTTATGATCTTCAGACAAGATCAGGCCTTGCCTGGCACCATACTCATGAAACTTCTCAACCTGAGTGCACCCAAACTCAAATTTTGACAGCTTACAATAGATAAATTCGTTCAAATACAAGAGATTTCAAAGTAACATTACATTTAGATGCATGTGCCTGCTAAATATGTGTAGTTTATTTTGTAACTATTTAACACGAGACTTATGACTAAGGTAAATCTGACTTTGAGTACTCAAGTTGAAGATGTATTACACTAGTGGCACATCAACACAATAATGGCTATGTAGTACTGATCAACGGTGAAGTTCTTACAATGTATATAAAAAGAATTGCACAACAAATAAAAGTTGAGAAGTGTAATCAATACAGGGCCTGGAAATCATAAAACTCCCGAGTTTGAGATTTTATTTCAACCAATCACAAATGATGTTACTTTAGAAAGGTAGTTTCTGATTGGCTGTTAGTGAAAACTCGCTGATTAATTGCAAGCTCAGAATTGTATGATCTCCCGACCAGTATATTATAAACTTTAGCCCTTGAGATTTTGTGTCAACCAATCAAAAAGTTCTTATGAAAGGTCAGTTTTGATTTGCAGAATTGAAAAGCGATTGTTAACTCTAAGTCTATGTTTTATGATTTAAATATCCACACACGCACAGACACACAAACTAGTAAAGAACACAGGAGCAAAAGATAGTACTGATCTCTTTCAGTGACCATCGAATGTCTTCTTCAGACAAAAAGAAAATTAAGAAAATTTAAGTTTCTTTTGGGGGAAAAAATATCAGGGAGGTATTGATTTTTGTCTTGCCTGCAAAGCTTACAGGTGTCACTTTTCTGATGATGTTGTCATTAGAATATGGTGTTGTTGTTGGCATAGACATCAATGTCTAGGTTTTGCATTTAGCTCCATTTCTTTTTAACTGTACAAGTACTCTCATGAAACTTTACAGTTGTTGTATTCATCATGGCAGGTGCTGCTCATCACATGCAAAAGGAGGTCACTGTGACCAGCACCAGCAGAGCAAGTGAGACGTAGAATTCTGTAGAATTCTTGTTGTCAATGGAAATCGTGGATATTTTTGTTTGGGAATTTCATTGTGACATGGGAAAACAATGTCAGTAAAATAATTTTGTCTTGTGATATGTATTTGTATATAGAATTCCTGTGCCGAAAATAATGCTACAGAATTTATGTAAAGATGTTGTAACTCGGCTGCCTCAGTAAAACCTTCCGAATGCTTACACATTTAAAATGGTCTCTGAATGATGTGAAGAACATAAGTTTAAAGTATGCATGGTTACATAATTACTAATTTAAATCTACTTTGCATTTTTTCATATTTTTAATAATTAACATTTTCAGACATATGAAGAATCCTTAATCAGTCTGTCTTTGTAAATTTTTGCGTGTTTGAGAATGACTAATTGTAGATAATTGTTGAATTTCATTATTTTCGTTGTGATTTCTGAATTTGATGCTATGTCGCTTGTTTAAGTGATGGGTGGATGTGATTTGAACGAGTGTAAAAATAATTTTTCCTTTCACTCATTAAATAGTGTGCACTGTATGAAATATTAAGAAGTTTTTGCATTGATTGTTCTGTGTGTGTGTGTGTGTGTGTGTGTGCGCACGCAAGTCAAAATATTACTAATAAGTTGAAAAACTTATTTTTGACCGGATGGTATGAGGAGCAGATTGTATAAAATTTACCATATATACTTGCTTATACATCGAGTCCAACTGCAAACAACATAGACCCTGATATGCCATCGCATAATGTGCCGGCAGATCAGGGTTAATGCTGTTTGTTCTACTGATTACCCCCAACAAACTGCATAGACCCAGATCTACCGATGCAGTATGCAGTGACATCTGGATCTGTGCAGTTTGCAGTTGTACTTGACTTTTAAGCGAGGATATACGGAATGATTGCACGGTTATTTTGCTAGGCTTGTAAATATGCTGGGTCTAATAATCTAATGGGTTTTTTATTTTATTTTTTTTCTCGCTCTTGTAGTTGACATATACATACAGTTCAGGAAGAACCATCATTTTGACTTTTTCTCGTAACTACCTGACATGGTTTAACATTTAAAGGAAATGCATGTTAATTTTGTCTCTGCGTGTTGATGCATATTAATTTTGGTTCTGCTCGATAATTTTGCAATAGAACATCTTTTCCCCCCATGAATATTTTCTATTATTTCAAGGTATTAAACAGTCCTTGGAATGATTGTGCTATGTAACAGATGGAAATATTCATTTTTCTTTCTGATAGGGCCATGTTGAATACAGATCTGCATCTCTGCCCCCATGTAACTTGTAAAAGTTTGGATGTCCTGCATCATACTCGCCACAGTGTGTTACTTTCATAGGAAGGATAACACCACTGCCGCAAAACTTGTAAATTTGGTGATACAATGCCACCTGGAGAAAAGTGTACACTTTGATAACTACTTCATGCTGAATTTATATTGAATTTTCAACGATCTTTCCTCTACAATGGCTTTAGTGCTGAATGTAAAGATTTTGTAGAGGTGGGGCACAGGGCTGACAACATTACAAGGTAGCACATGGCAGACGTCACAGTGTACCAATAACATCACAATAAAGTGCATCTTAGCTGCCATACATAGTCTGGTTCTTTATCCCTCGTTTTTGATTGGATTTCAAAATGTTATCAGAGAAGGAATGTAGGATCCAGTCCATGTGTTTGTGTACTAAAGTGCAGAGATGATGGTTTAAAGCATAGGTTCTCAAACTATGGGTTGCTGCCCACTTGTGGGCTGGGGGGGCTTGCTGCATGTGATATATTGGCCATACATAGAATACCCGGAAGTGGGCTGCAGGTGCTAAATGTTTGAAATCATGAGTTGAAAGTTTAGATGACCCAGATGTCAAAACAACTTTATGGCAGCAATATCTTCAGAAAATGTAGGGGCTGTGAGGAGTTTGGATTTCATGTTGAAAACGCATTGCACTATTAAAAGTTTTATGCAAGACCATTAAACAAACTTGCAGGTCAAAAATACGGTAAATTTATTTCTTTTTGTAATAATTGTCATGATTTTGCGGAGGAAAAAATTATTTTTGTTGGCACTTGAATTTGTTGATGGGGGAAGGTGTCCTATTGTTTCCACAAAAGTATGATTGCTTATTGGGTTTTTAAATACATGTTTTTTGTAGCAACCACAACATGCACAAAAATTGGCATCTCACGAAAAATAGTACATTCACCTGATGTGATCGAAATACCAAATCTATTGTGTACCTAAACAATTTTACCCAAAATGCATCATTTGGGTTTCTTGATTTTTTTTTTATGCAAAGAACAGTCACAAAAATATTTTACAAATTGACAGGAAGTAATGTGTCACTATACCATAAAATATTTTACTCTTCAATGTTTAGTTGTGCCCTAATTTATCACCAGTAAAATTATTTTGAAGCAGTACAAATTTTGTTCCAGTTGTGTTCAAGCCCTGTATTGGAAAAACTGTCCAAACTTGAATCTCCGACTCTACTTTCACATTCCCATATCAGATGCAATACTTGAAGTCCATTCTTCTCCATTAAATTTAAAGGGAAGAAGAATCAAGGTCAAGAAAGTTCTTAAGGTTATATGATTCTAATGGGATTTTTTTTTACTATCTTTAGGTTCAGTTCATGCTATAAAAGGATCAGGATTCCCTCTTAAACAGATGTGTACAAACTTTTGGCTGTTAGGGAAAGTTCAGTACACAAAGAGTGTTGACCATGCTATACTCGTACTAATTTAGTACTCGTACTAATTTAGAGTCCATATATCTTGCCACTGCTAGTCATGCACAGGATGAAAGCTTGCAGTTTAAGGCTTGGACTGTGCTATGAAAGGAGGGCAGGAGGTACCAAAGCTAATGAGGTGGCAGGAGGTACCAAAGCTAATGAGGTGGCAGGAGGTACCAAAGCTAATGAGGTGGCAGGAGGTACCAAAGCTAAGTCTGATCTTACCTGTCATGAAGAAAAATTGCTCATAATTGGTTTGTTGGCTTGATGGCTACCTGAGATAGTAATATTGACAGGTCTAGTTTTGACACCTATTTTTCACCTATTGGTGCCTATTGGCTGTAGAAAGAGGCTAAATTAACCTACAACCGGACATTAAAAATCAATTAATAGTTTTTGTTTGTTTGTTGGGAGGGGCGGGGTAATTACGTTGTTTGATACTAGTAGATAACTAAGTTTCACCTACTTGACCAGTTTCGGTTTAATTGTCAAATATGTAGCCTAACTGGCAGGTGTGAAAACTTGACTTTTTGGTAAACAGTGTCACAGGCACATCCAAGAGTCCACTCTACCAGATTTTTGCTGTATATTTGGTACAGTCTTGAAAAGACTCGCAACAAGTAGTAGCTCAGTCTGTCTGATCTTGATTGTAATTATTTGAACACCCTTCAGCATGGTGCTGACTACACTTAAAACCTGCATGTTGCACGGTGTAGAAGGGTGTAAATAAGGGGCAATTACACAGGCATGGGTGAAAAATGGTCTGTACACTTTGTGTTCTGTTCTTTTTTTTTTTTTTTTTTTTTTTTAATAAGCTAGAGTATGCTGAGCAACCAACAAAGGGGAATTTACAAATGGGCAGAGTTGCTGGTCTTGTATTTTTCAAGCATCCCTGATGCTCTCACTCAACTCCGATCTTCCTTTAAAAATAAATGTTTCAAACTCAGCCAGCATTTTCCTCATAATTTATCAGAGATCTTATTACATTCAACCTGTCATTTCATAAATTGATGACTTCACAGAAATTCACGTTGATCCATTGCTGTACCATATCGTCAGTTCCATAAAGAAAGAAGCAATACCACATAATGACTTACCTCAAATGACCAGCTTAGTTCAAAGAATTTTTTTTTTTTTTTTTTTTTATGTCCAGCAAGAAATTTCAGGATTATGAAATTATGAAAGGGAACTTGGATGCATAAACATGCAAAGAGAATTCAAAAAAAGAGAACACCTGTCTTACAGATGCAAGAATGAACCAACATGTATGCAGAACTTGTTCTCTTGATAGTATTTTAGTGAATAAAAAGTATATGGGATGCATGCAAAGAAAAATGAAATGCATATATTTGTATTAAGTAAATAGGTTCTTGTTCATGATGAAACCAAGTATTGTCTCAAAAAATGAATTATGTTCTTGAATTGCCATTAACATGCATGTGTATTTCTCACTGCTGAACAGCACCAAGACATTTACACATTATTTGTCATGTGAATTTTTTTTTTTTTTTTTTTTTGCCAACAAGAATTTTAAGTTCATTAAATATTTTTATGTTAATTATTTAAATTCAGATTGTGTTTGCATGTAAATTCAAAGCACAAGAATGGTGTAATTGGATATTTAAACAGATATTTTTGTTTCGACCATGGTTTTACCATAACAATGTCTAAATTGAAAATAAATCCGTTTCTCAAAGTCAACAGTCTTACAGGTTTGTGCTTCTGCATATTGTCAGTTGGTATTATGACCATGAAAACTTGTCTGGTTTTATCTAAACAAAATTTGTTCCATTCTCATCCCTCTCTCTCTCTCTCTCTCAAAAATAAAATAAAATAATTATATAAATAAAAAATATAAAGGTTGCAAAGTGTACACGGCTTAGTTTAGTTTTATTGCCTGTCGACGTTTACAAAATCGTTAGATGTGTAAATGAAGATGCACATGGCTGTCATTGATGCAGAAAATACCTGTTCCAATTAAATTTTATATTTCCAGATCTTTATTGGAGAGGATTGTTTCGTAGGATTTTATGTTGATTCTTTTCTTAAAGTATGTCTATGATTTTCATATAGAATGTGGCATCGTAGAAAAAAGAAAGAAAGAAAAAATTGACGAGAACTGGTTATAGTGCACATTGCACAACGTTACACATCAGGTTGGTTTTCTGATTGTGCTAATAAAAAAAATTCTGTAAACTACAGTATTTACCTTTAAACAACATGTTTGTTAACAGAACCACAGATTAGTAACTTTTTTTTTTTTAAGTTTAACTTGGTAAGCCACTGCATAGTTTCCTAGTCGATGTAGATCCTACAAAAGCATACCATGCGCATGTCCCAGCAGTACATCCGGTTCCATTCTCGATTTTTTCATTATGTACATATCTGTAACAGTAGGAAACAATATCGCTACAATCCATGTAATGCTTTACTGATACTGTCGGTTATATTCAACAAGGACATGTCTTACAAACTGAATCATGTCACAATAAGAGCTGGAGGGCGTATTGTAAATGAAATAATAAGTTGAGGTACGTCATGCACATTATAATAGCTATTAGCTGTTCGGTAAGTTATGGGGAGAAAAGTTGAGTTTCTAATCGTTTCGATTAAACGGCATCGTTTAGGTTAGAGGTTCGCAGACTGGTCCACGAGCTCCATTCAGGTGGTCCACGGAAAGGTTGCGGAACAACAGCAAACGGTACAATCAACATTAGGAACGATCATTAAGTGGTCCACCCAGACCCTCAGCAAATTTTAAGTGGTCCGCGAACAAATAAAGTTTGATAACCACTGGTTTAGGTCATTGTAAACCGTGTACACGTTTATACGATTTGGTAAACGTTGCAGTCTACTCTCAAACCATTCAAGGTAGCTCTATGAAACTTTATACACATATTGGACTAGTGGTCCAGATGTGCCTTGTGCTATTACCAATTCACTTAAAATATTTTTATATTTTGGTCCATTTTTCTGTCCCTGCCATTACAAAACTGTATGGCACGATCACATGCCGGTTAGCGGATAAAGAATCCATTTTTAAGGCATTTCCCACCTATGCGAAGGCCAACGGAAACATTTGCTAAAGGCCAGAATGATGCCCATTCTCAAAGAAATGCCACTCCATCGGTTTCGTAACCTGTTTACTAAAGTCCGCAAAAGCGAAATATTGATCATATTGAGCTTGTATTTAGCAATAGATTGCATAATACATATTTCGCATTCTCTCTCTCTCTCTCTCTCTCTCTCTCTCTCTCTCTCTCTCTCTCTCTCTCTCTCAACACGAACAAAATTCATGGACGATTTATATCGCCTGCATACCCAGCTTGAGTCATAATTTTGCAAGTTTACATCCCTGATTTCCCTTTACAACCCTAAGAAGAAACTTTAATCTCGTAGAGGTCAAATATGAATTGTCCTGCCCTTGTTTGTCCTCAACATATGTGAATCGGACTTGTCTCACTCATTAGCGACATAACTGTGATGTTCCCTTTCTTTCTTTTTTTCCTTCCTTTACTTATTTTTTTTTTAAATTTCTTTTCTCATGCTTCCTTCTTTCCTTTTATATTTTCTTCCTTTCTTTTCTCAAGCTGACTTAGCCAAAGGCCATGTGAACTTTCGGCATGGCCTGCGCCAGTCCGGCGTTCGTCCGTTCGTCAACATGTGCTATTTTCGACGCCTCTTAAAAACTTCTGGGCCAATTTTTGATCAAATTAGCTTCAAATGTTCTTTAGGACAAGCTCTATCAAAATTGTTTCCAGTGTGGCTTCTATAGCAGTCAGATGAAAAATCTGTTTTCGATTTCTTCGTAATGGCTGAGTTCATTTTTTATTAAACTTGGTAGGAATGTTCCTGAGAACATGCTCTTTCAAAATTGCGCCATGGATATGTCTAGTATTGGTATGGCTTCCATAACAACATGGCAGAAACCTAAATTTGGCTTGCCCATAACGACTAAACCAATTTTGATCAAGTTTAATTGGTATGATTCTTTGGCCGCAGTTAGCGAGCATCCTGGCCCTATGGCCTTTCAAGAATATACAAACATGGCTGGAGTATCAGCAAATATGGCTGCCATTACTAAATATGGCACAAACTTGACCGGAGTTCTTATAAACTGCTTGAAAATTTCTACCGCCTTTTACCTCTGCAACTTTTATTTGTGATTCTAATATGCATTACGATAAAGTCATTGTTACTTGAATAGAAAAAAATACCCCACCCCAAAATGACCCCCTCAAATAAACCGACAAACTTGCTCTCAAAAGTGCTCGATCAATTTTGACTCAAATTTGGTTTGATTTTGTGGGTTGAACGGCCTTTTTCAGCACATGATAGGTTATACATGGCGGCCAGTGTGCTTGATAGAGGAATAATCCGGGAAGAACCACGGACTAACAGAAAGGTACTGACAAGCTTTCTCACATACCCACGTTGGCCGAGCCGAGATTCGAACCCACGAATACAGAGGTGAGATGTCAGGGATTTGTAAAGGCGAGCGCCTTAGACCAATCAGACACCAGGGCCTCTGACTCGGTTTGATAGAGAACATCTTGGATTTGGATTTTGACTAGTGTCTTCCAGGTAAGAGCTTCTTTTTTTTTTAAATCCTTTCTTAAAATACTGCCACGCCTTCATGTACCAAGTGTCACGGGCTGGTGTGCAAATGTACACGCCGAGGTAAAGGAAATCTACCTAGCGGAAGGCGCCTTTTATTTTTTTAATACCAAAAGAACCTCATTTAATGTCACCATCCGATGGACGGCACACCGTTTAGCATCATTACCGCCAATGACGCTAATGGAAGTGTTAGGAACTCGGGTTCTAGACCCAAATATTTAAATCCCTGTTTTGATTTATTATCGTATTATTTATATTCATCTTTCTTGATCGTTTGCATACTATCGAACTCCCAATGTTTCAAAAGCTGGTTGTTTCATTGTTCCATCACTGAAAGTTAAGTCCTTATACAGTTCATAGGTAATAAAATCACATGTTCGTTGCTCGTTGAATATTTGCTCCAGGGAATAATGTGTAGATTTTGTTCATGGCTTAGGTTCAACCATTCTTCATATTCCTTTCGAAGACTGGCACATCTGTACTAGTGATACTGACTTGCCCCATTCCGCGTCAAAGAACCCAGTTTACAGCTCGAGTTCTGCATCAGGGATGTAAAGGACACTATTAAAACAAATTCAAATTGGATCAACCCTTAGCCTTGCCAGATTGTAGACATTATTTCCAAACTGTACAATTGCCTCATAATTTTGACATCGTGTGTTATATCACTGGTCTAAAGGACGGATTCCCCCACGGGATCATTCACCATAAATCATTTGGTTGATGTGTCGGTGCTTGTTTAATATCAATCAATGACCGACCAGTCTAAACTGATACAATACATCAGTGAGACCTTTTTCCTTGAGAGATAATCGACATATGTTATGATACGTCAATGGTATTTACCATTTCAAAGAAAGTTCCAGGTTCAGTCTCATGGAAGTGGTATTATACTTACACAATGAAGTCCATACCATGAAACTGAAGTCCATATCCTTGATCGACTTAACGTGAACAAAGATTTAACGGTGCCAGACATGTCTTTTCCAAATGGCATCTAGATTAACATGGCCATGCTCAGTAGTCAGGTAAAAAATTTAAGGATTGTAGTATCATCTCTCGGCTTCTTGTTGGATTTGTTGTCGTACAAGATGAGGGACAAAGAACACTACGATCATATCTGGGACTCGGCTTTTTGCTTCATCATGTTCCAGGGCTCTCAGATGACTATGTTTAAGAGTAGGGCAGCATGTCGGGCCCCTGAAGTTGAACGTAAACGTGATTTTGCCACATTTTCACCTCACAATAATGTCCCTCAAAAACCATCACATGAATTTGCTCACATTTTGGTCACTGGATGGGAAGTTATCGTTTTCCACCAGTAAATGCTGGAATATGTACATGGTTTCCAGATATAACAAAAAGGAATTCATATTGTGCAATGTTGTCTTGCATGTTTCCAGTCAATAAAGAAAGGCAAGCCAAGACTAGACATTAATTAAAAGTAGGAAGACAGGAGTAACCTTCGAGCTAATCAGGTAGACAACCACTCACTTTGGTTTCACGCATGACAGACAAGAATAACATGGACGGCCATTCTATTAGCCAACCATTCCTTCAAATAGAATCAACGTTTTGAATCAATCGCACCACCAAGACGTCCTGGTTTCTTTTCTTTGCAAGATTGTCGGTGGACAATATACAAGGGAAAAGATATGGAGTTGCAAAGTCTGTGACTCTCGTATATGCAGTATCCACGGCTTTCCTCAAAAGCCATCTTTTACAGAAACACCCACAGGTCCAGCGAATGCCGGTCTTCCAGTGAAAGCAAAATATGTGCTGTTCGTGTTGCATGCTATGACGAGTACATTATCTTTAAAATATCAAAGGTTGGCCTTTCAAGAATCCATCTTCAAATGCTGGCTCCCTCTGCCCTGTAGTCTTTCTAAAACCTGATCAACGTAGTGGTGTGGTGCAACCAAAGCAGATTAGGGACCAACCATTTAATTGGGGGGGGGGGGGGGAGGGGGTCCGACTTTCTTTCGAGCCGGGATTTTTTTTTTTTTTTTTTTACCTCAAGATAATGTGATTTTTTTCAACTAATATAATGGATATAGTGGTACTGGTAGGGAGGGGGGCGGGGGGTTGCTAGAACTCAGAGCAAGAAAATTTGTTTCATTATTTTAGAGCCGGAATTATTTTCTTTCTAAAAAAAACGGTCCCTTCTTATAGTTTACAACGCTTCCTCTCAAGGAATAGGGTAAATATTTTTATAGTCAAATATTTCAATTTCCTTTTGCACCTTCTCGGTCATTTTGGATCTCTTGTCAACAGATTTGGATCTCTTGTCAACAGAGAAAGGTCAGATTTATAACCTTCCCAAAACTGTATTCACCCTTGGAAGGTGTTTAAAATAGTTTTCTTCTACTGCCTCGAATTTCTAAAATTATGGAGATGATGAAGCCAGATGGACACTTTCCTAATTTCGAAGAATCAAGCGGACAGCGTGTCTCTTGGTAGAAGTAACTTAATATCAACCTTCTTGAAGTGAAGGCTATTCTTCGAAAGATTCCCGAACTGAACAAGAGAAATCATCTGAATGGAAATCTTTTGTGATTGCAATGGCAATGGCGATCAGTTTTGTCAAAGATAAAAGGGTTTTAAGTCCTGCTGCTATTGTTGCTCGTTTGTATGTGGCTTTTTTTTTTGGGGGGGGGGGGGGGCGGGGTAAATTGTGCTTTCAGGATTGTATGCCTGTTTGAGTCTGTGTATTCTCGACTATATGAATCGTCTGTCAGCCTCTCAAGAGATGATCCACAATTCTGTCCGAATAGCTTCAGCACCCAGCTGTCTTCCACTAAAGCTACTGTACGGTTGCTCCACTCATTGATCTATTTATAACGAAGTAAAAAAAAAAACAAATAGGAAGCATCTGACCTTTGTCCTCCATTTCTAGTTTCTTTGTCCCTCGAGTGGAATGCATTATACGACCACGCTTTCCAAACAGTTCTGATTCTGTTGATTTTTTGGAAAGTGAGGAAGGAGAGAAGTGCAGAATAATTTTGATAGTGCACATTCCGTGGAACAAACCTTTAATAGGCGATATGTCAAACTCGTCGTTGGATATTCTCAGAAAGTTCCCACCACTTATCCCAACTTGGGCAGTAGCCAAGATCTTAAGTCTTCAATACGCGTATGCTCATGCTCAAAGCCTCCATCAGTACATTTTGCTTCTGTTTGAGAAGAACTGCCTAGAAAGATTTTTAAAGAAGGAATCATGCAGACAGCCGTTTGTCCATAAGACCACGTGTAAGAATGTATTATAGTTTAACGACACGTCACACAACATTGGCTATATGGACCCGATTAAAAGTTCTGTTCTAAAAATGTAAATATAAAAAAATCTAAATAAGTTTAGGAAGATAAACCGTTCCAAAATAAGCGTAAATATGAAGTACTCAAAAATAAAAGATACAAGGCATAGATGCTACAATTTCTATAAAATTGTATAAAATAAAAGATACAAGACATAGATGTTAAAATTTCTATAAAATTGTATAAAATAAAAGATACAAGGCATAGATGTTAAAATTTCTATAAAATTGCATAAAATAAAAGATACAAGGCATAGATGCTACAATTTCTATAAAATTGTATAAAATAAAAGATACAAGGCATAGATGTTAAAATTTCTATAAAATTATATAAAATAAAAGATACAAGGCATAGATGTTAAAATTTCTATAAAATTGTATAAAATAAAAGATAAGAGTAAAAACAAATGTAAAATCCTTAAAATATAGGGTAAAAATTTGTTACATAAACCGCATTCCCTCAAATATTGCAAGGTTTTCTTTTTTCTGGTGGTACATAATCATAAAGTTTATAACTGAGTTCACATCAAGAAACCAAAAGGCCATCAACTCTGAGAATGTATATGGCTTATGTGAACAGTGTCTGAATGGAGGTATTACATTTTTCAGACGCCATTTTCCTCAGTCTGCTTGACATGTTTCTTTGAGGATTGGAAATTGGACCCTATCACGTATAAACGTGTCTAGCTATGATTTTGGATATATATATATATATATATATATATATATATATATATATATATATATATATATATAGACGGGGTTGGAACAATTTAGACAATAATGAGGACCTCTTTGACTTGTGAACAACCCTAGACATCTTCCGCACAAAGGTTATTGAGGACCTCTTTGACTTGTGAACAACCCTAGACATCTTCCGCACAAAGGTTATTGAAGACCTCTTTGACTTGTGAACAACCCTAGACATCTTCCGCACAAAAGATATTGAAGACCTCTTTGACTTGTGAACAACCCTAGACATCTTCCGCACAAAGGTTATTGAAGACCTCTTTGACTTGTGAACAACCCTAGACATCTTCCGCACAAAGGTTATTGAAGACCTCTTTGACTTGAGAACAACCCTAGACATCTGCCGCACAAAGGTAATTGAGGACCTCTTTGACTTGTGAACAACCCTAGACATCTGCCGCACAAAGGTTATTTCTTTTTACCGTGGAATCTGTGATGCGCTTGGAAGTGTATTTTAAATCTCAGTTTTAGCAATTTCGGGAGCGTTCTTTAAGCACAGAAGTCTTTTGATTACTATGGCTGAAGCTTGCATATTTATATGGCTTTGTTCTTTTTTTATGTTGAGCTTCATCGGATCGTCACCTAGATGGGTCAGTTATTACAATTACACAAACGGGGTTCATCGGCTGGTCACCTAGATGGGTCAGTTATTTCAATTACACAAACGGGGTTCATCGTGAACTGTATTACTCTTGGTTGGAATTCTTAAAATGGTTTCTAAATCACTAACAGATCTAGAACGTTCCAGAAGATCTAGGTGGTACGCAATAATGTTAGAGCTCCAGGATGACCACAAGAACTTGAAGAAAAATCCGCAAACTCCTTCTGAAAAATCTACAAACTACCCATACACATAACACACTTAATATAAACAAAATATCTTGGCGATCAGTTTGGGTTTTTTTAGACATAGGAGCTCGCTATTTTTTTTCCCCCTAAGTAATTAAATGTAGAAATTTACCGTGTTAAATTATCTGCACGTTATTTATCATTTTTATTTGTTTCAAGAATAAAAACATTTTCTTACTCCTCGTCAGAAAATACTGAGAAATTCGTAACATTAAAAGAACTTCAACAACTGACAATAAAATCTGCAAAATTACTAATTGCGCCGCAAATGAAGAATCTCAGTTAAACATCCACAAACTGGAAAAATCCGCAGGCGTGGTCACCTTGGAGCTCTCAAGTACTAGTCTGAATTTGCTTTTTTTCGTTGGTATCAATTTTCGTTGTTTTGCAAAATATAAAATTCTTATCTGTACTTGAACTTGTGAATTGCGAAGGAAGGGTGCTATTATTTCTACAGAAGGGGGAAGGGTGCTATTATTTCTAGAGAAGGGGGAAGGATGCTATTATTTCTACAGAAGGATCATTCTTCTTTGATCTTTAAATTCGTGGATTGTAGCAAGAACGAAATCCGCGAAAACTGGAACCCCACGAAAATTCGTATCCCACGAAAAAATAATTCACTCCATCCAATGGACTTTACAATTTCCATACTCTAAAAAATGACCTTTTATCTCGATGAGAGGCATGTGACGCGATATAATTTCTTCACGGTTTTAGCTTAGAGACTAAAGTGGGCAAAGATTGGGTGATCGTTAGCTGTCCTACGAGCATTTTCACCTCTTGAGATTACAGTCCATTAGCTTCGGGATGATGTATTTCGATAGAAATAGCTCTGATCAATGGGAATCTCTCCTCACCACAATTTTCGCCACTTGGCCATAAAATGCAATGACGGACAGTTGGAATTTGCACCCTTGGAATGAATTTAGCACTTTTTCGGTGTTATGTACTTAAACAAATGGTCTTCCCTGTCTTTTCTAAAGAAATGATGGTTTCAGGAGGCAGTGGACGCTGTTTCTTGTTCCTTGTTGAGATTAGTTCGTGGTTTTTTTTGCTTTGTTTTTTGCTCCGAAGCACGCCCTTTCTCGAGGCATCGCAAACTTCAAATATCGAGTCATGTAAAGCAAGACGTAGCTGTAGACACCTACACCCTTTCACTAGCAGACGATTGCATGCCTCATAAGTCATACATTTACCCATATAGAGTACAAGGTTGCAGCTAGTTGGTCCTATAAAAGTTATCCAAAAATTTGCAGGATTCAGTGCGTGGGGTGCACATGGTTGAAGCCGGTTGAAGAGGATCACTACCTGTAATAAATTGTATGGAGTACAATTCTGGTCATACTTGCGACGTTTGCTCACGCTGGTCTAAAGATGTATGGGTGACCGTCTCTGCAAAACAAATTACTCAGGCGGATGAGAACTAAGAAGCGCGCGATAAAGGATGCGAACGCCATCAGTATTGTCGCCAAAGCCACCTACATCGACAACTTCCTTTTGGCTGGATCGCTGAAGACGAAAAACTCGTCCGTTCAGAAGAAAATTCGGCAATCAAGGCCGTTACGATCTTCTCATACAGTGCCAGTCCCGCCGTTGCCCTTGTCGCCGCAACCAGAACAGATTTTTAATGCCAGTACGTATTGGGCCAGTACCGACTTGGTACGGTGGCCCATCTGGACCAGTAATGGGTATACTGGCAACACATGCATACCCTGGTACTGGCGACAGTGATCTTTCCTGAGATAGCCACGACTGGACTTCGGTCCTAGATGCCAGACGGCTACGGACCACATTAGCTGCAACACAGCTTCGACCTTCGACTTCCAGGACTGGGTTCGATGATCTTTTTCCGGTTTACCTAGTCCTGGTTTCAATACGTATATAGCCCGACATCCTGACGTGCCCGCTCCAGATTCGGCTCTGACTCCGACGACTTGAATAACCAGCACGCGAACTGGCGAATCGTCTCACGCTACTAGGCATCGGACTCCTGGTAGTGTCGCGGACCGGATCCGGACAGGTCCATCACCGGTCCCGGCTCCCTCGCGACCCAGTACCGACTACAGGTTGGCCCCATTACCGGACGCTAGGTACCAGTCCCTAACCGTCGACGATACACAGAGTGAATGCCTGAAGATAATCATGTCAGAACATGGCCGGACTGCCAGCCTTGTTCACCTTCACACTCAACATGCTTCGTCAGCTCAGTCGTCACGTGCATTGCATGAATTGTTTATATCATCCCGCTCCTCCGTGTTTAAAGATTCAGTCTCACAAGTGCCATATTCCTTTCTCAATCTCACGATGTCCAGAAAAGACAGACTTCCGTGCATCGATCGAAAACGTTTCCCGGCTTTTGCCACCACAGTTTGGTCCGCCTCCACCTACTACGTCATTGACCGCTTATAAAGTTCCCGCATCCGTCGATCTAGTTTGTCAAGAAAGACCAGCCATCATTCCAACAACTACCTCAATCTGGTCGTGACGCTTATATACTACATTGCTTTGAGAGGCAGCTTCGGGACCCAAGTGTCAACAGGACTTTTTTTCAGATCGACGACTCACGTCAAATACCAACCCGGCTTTTTCACAGACACATAAGCCGGTTTTTCACACAAAAGTCCTAGCTGTCGACAGTGCCGTTAGAGGCCTGGGAATGTCAAAACAATTATTTGTACGTATGGACCGGAAGTCCTTCCTAGACATCTAACAACTGGGTTGGAATGTCGTAGCAATAGGACCATGCTCGACTTGGTTTAATGGCTATTTTTTCAGCAGTATGAACACAGTCTAGACCTTTCCGTCGAGAATCCCGCTGACGGTCACGCTTGTGAGTCAGTCTCTCGTATGGCGCGCGTGCTTAACAGAACAGTTCAGTACTCAGTTTCCAATGAGATAGCAGCATACGCTCATCCACAGATTGTGGAAAGAAATGCCTTTCTCTACACGCCCGCCTTCTTCAAAGATCAACACAGAGCCATTCTCAGATCGAGATCGAAGCGGTCTGGAGGCATACCTCTCACAGGCCCAACAACCTAGAACCCAGGCCCCCTCCCCCCCCCCCCGTCAAGGGCAAGCCAAACGGGGAGACCGTCCTCCAAGCCATTGCCTCGGCCGGTCTTAGATCTGGGATCTCTCAACCGATTAATTAGGACACTATGGGTCAGAATTCGGTTCTCAGCGTCGTTGAGGAGTGGGACTTTGCAGTCAGCCTAGACCTGCAAGATGCGTACCTCCACATTCCCATCCCCGTGTTTTCCGTGAAATTCCTAACGTTTGCCTTCAGGGATACGGCATACCAGTTCAGGGCACTCCCTTTTGTTCTGAATATCAGTCACAGCGTCTTCGCAAGAATCAAAGACCATGATGTTTGCCACTTCCGAACTACCTCCCGGTCTTTGACCTCCAACTACCAGGTGAGTTATCTTTTATATTAGGCCATTAAATCCCTTGCTTCGCTTTTGCTTCGCCTTGAACTCCTTGTCAACAAGGATAAATCCGATCTCATCCCGTCCCAATATTTCACGCACATGGGAATGGCGTTGAAAACCCACTTGAACCGAGTCTGTCTCCCTCAGGAACATACGTTGAAAATCATCTCGCTAGTGTCGATCAGTAGATCAGAAAATCAAATTTCAGCCCGAGAATTTCTTCTCCTCTTTGGTCTCTTTAATGCGGCAGCGGATCTTCTCTTACATGGCCGCCTGTTCATGAGACCACGGCATATGCTTTTTCTATCCCAGTTACGGCCTAAACTTTGTCGACTAGACAAAGCGATCCCATTCTCGGTCTGTATGAGGTCGCATCTTAGCTTGGCTTTCGGCGAGCATCTACATGCAGAATTACTATCTGTACAAGGACCGTCAGACAGGGGTGCCCACCTACTGCCCTTCTTTCAAGAATTAGGCGTGATATGGCCCTCTCAGGAGTGCTCGTTACACATCAATTCCTTGAGATGAAGGGCATAGTAGATGCCTTTGAATCGTGGTAGGAGACGCTGTCTACAAAGGACGTTCTCGTTCTATCCGACAACTCAACTTTAGTCACTTACATCCAACGACATGGGGAACCAAGTCCACAGACCTCTATCTTCCGCTTGGGATTTTCTCAGGTGGTGTCCTCGTCGTCAAATCCACATCCAAGTCCGCCACATCCTGGGCAGGCTTGATTTCCCAGCGAACACACTGTCAAGACGGAATCAGCCAATTCACACCGCATGGTCCATTGACGCCTCGGTCTTCAGTCGAATCTGCACCCGTTGGGGTAGACCCCTCGTGGACCTATTTGTGACGAGGTGGAACGCAAAGCTCCCACCTTTATCTTTCCAGCCCCAGATCCGAAAGCCTGGGCATTCGACGACTTTTCCCTTACTGGAGCGGTCTCGTTGTATACGCGTTTCCCCAATCCCCTATGATCCCCAAAGTCTTGCAAAAAGTGAGCGGATCGGAGTGCCATCTCATCTTGATTGCTCCGCTCAAGTGGTAAAAATCATGGCTCAACGACCTATTGAACTTAGCAGCGGATATTCCCAGGAAGATCCCGCCTTCTCCCCACCAGATCAAACAACCGTGAATGCAGGTTTTCCATCGGAACCCAGAGATATTGAACCTTCATGTCTGTCTCATATCATGCATGCCCTCGGAAAGAAACGGTTCTCAGAACAAATGGTGGACACAATTGCTCATACAAGGAGGCCCACCACTTTGAAAACCTTTGAAGAGAAATGGGGTTTTATCTCAGTGGTGCTAGTAGAAACACATCTTTCCCTTAAAAGCCTTAGTACCACAGATAGCTAACTCCCTCCTTTGGTTCCTCAAGGAGAAGAAGTAAGTTCCCGTCACAATCAAGGGCTACCGGTCCAGGATTTCCGACATGTTTCGAGATCATGGAAGGGAGCATATATGCCAGAACAAAGACTTTTCCGACCTTCTTGGGAACTTTTACTCGTGTCAGCCGAAGTCTTTGGTCCATTGTCCGAAATAGAATCTTCAGTGGGTTCTAACAGAGTTGCACCCTTTCAACTAATCTCCAGAGTCTCCATAACTTACCTCTCGTACAAAACCTGCTTCCTAGTCGTTTTAGTTACAGCAGACAGAATCATTGAGATATACGCCTTATCGGTCAATCCGAACTTGCTACAGTTATGCTATGATGGTTTTGTTTCACTCACGACAAGCCCTGCTTTCACTGCCAAGAACAGACTCCCGCTCATGGGGAATCAGTCCTTTGTCTTAAAACTGCTCTGACGTGATACCTAAAAAAAGACCTGAATCGAACAGAGTCGATGACTTGTTTTTACCACTCAAAAAGGAAGTGACAATATCTCCGCTCAGGTTTAGTCGTCCTGGATACGATGGGTTATCAGCTCAGCCTACAGTGAAGTAAACCAAGACCAGATGAGGTTATTGCGCACATCAGCCCACTGGATTATTGCCGTCGACACTAGCATAACATTTAAGCGCTTCTGCTTCCTAACTTACATCAACCAAGCCGTGGGTTAGAGGTCAGAGACGACATTCTTAAGCTTTTACGTCAGAGACCTTTCATTCCCAAACGACTCAGTTTGAACTGGTGGGGCACTTCTTAGCAGCGCAACAAGCTATATTCCCGGATCATTCAGCAGCTTCGTAATGACGCGTGTTGCTCCACTTCCGCTCGACTTGGGGGAGTGCTTTTTTTTTATTCAAACTGCGTCTAGCCCGTATCTCACGCAATTCGAAGCTGCTTCACGTACATTAGGAGACCGGAGACAGGGACATATCCGAACTAGCGGGATGTAACTCCCTGCTTCCCTTACCTTTTTTCCTAATGTATTATGACTGGGTAACGTATTTGAAGAACATTTCTTTTTAAGAGTACAATATGTTTCTTCAATAGCGCTTACCCGATCATAATACGGGTACAAACACCCAAGCCCTCTCGAAGTTACTTCCCAGGAAAAGCGTGCACATTCGCCCCAGTAGTAACTGACGATTGGCGGAATTTAGCGCCAGTTTACTTCTTACTTAATTTTTATACTAAGGGGAGACTACTCTCGTTTGACTTCCACCTAGACAAGCATACGAACGTTTAAGTGGCAATTTTCGTAATTGGCTCCTTTCAAATTTCTTAACTTAAAGCAATGATGTGACTTTTTGAGCTATTACTGTTTAATAATTAAAGATGTGGATATATTTGTGAATAAGGTGTTTCGGGCTTGTGTTGTTCTTCAAATTGACGTGTGGCATGTACACCTCCCGTAGTCATTTCACAGTATGTGGACAGTGAAATACCAATAGTCGGCTATGAAGAAGAGCTATCCACCCAAAGCAGTAGATACGTGGATTCAAAGCAAGTAGAATATCTCTAAAACTATCTGGATGGCAACTATTTTGAATTGCATCAAGCTGTTTAATACACAATGTTTTTCAAAATTATCAGCTAGAGAAAGGGCTTGCGTTTGCACTGTGAACATCACTTTGTGTCAAAAATGGCCTTCGGACGTGAAAAATGCATGTTTAAATTGGGGTTGGGGTGCATAAACTTTTTATGCTATGAACTTCCATTGACTTGTCAGGTCAAGTGAATGATATTCTTATGTTTTGTTGTATTATAGATATCCAAAAATATGGACCTTTTTGACCTCACTTGTATATTTTTTTAAATGAATTTTTATATTAGGCAGGTGGACGCGGCATTAAATTTGTGCATAAAAACTGTCCTATGCACCCTTACCACTCTGTTGCTAAAACAAACTAAAAGAGGTGGCGAACGTCTCTTTTAGCTTGGAATGGCTGTATTTGCGAGGTAATGGATGTACTCATAACAAATTTAACTCGGGTAAGTATTATAGAAGAAGCATATTCTACTCTTCACACACAAAAAAAAAAAAAAAAAATGTATGAGGTATGAGGTACCAATGTACCCCTTGGCCAATCCATACCTTTATGTACCGACAAAACCACATGACCCAATAAAAAAAAAAACGAATTCACGGTATATACTATTTCTGGTGATAGAATCTGCATCCACTTGGTTGCTTTCAAAAGGCCATCAATCCATCATACAAATTTAGAGATCTATTAGCCACCGTCTAGTATCGAAACTGGTACTTCTGCTTCATTGCCAGGCACACCTACCATGAGACTAAAGGATCTGGACAAACTACGCTGTTTATTGATCTCCTTATTCACTCTCGACGGCTACACATAAATAGAAGAGAGAGAGAGAGAGAGAGAGAGAGAGAGAGAGAGAGAGAGAGAGAGAGAGAGAGAGAGAGAGAGAGAGATCAGGCCAAAGCGTCAAAGTGTTTTGTCATCAGAAACATTTTGATAAAACTTTTTTAAACGTTTATAAGCATAACTGCGATGATGTTGACCACACTGCATTGATTTTGCACCTAAAAATACGTTGATATGCAAAAAAGAATTTAAATTAATCCTTACAGGATAATATTTTGTGGACAATTAATGTTTTTAATTTTCCCAGTGGCGGCGCGAGGGGGGGGGGGGTGGAGAGAGAAGGGGGACGATTTCCCCCAGGCGCCGGGCGAGGGCGGGGGTCGCCGTACGTTTTTTTTTTTTTTTTTTTTTTTTGCAGCTGTAACCTAGGCGTAGATGGGCAGGGGTGGGGGGTTGGAGGCTGGCAACTGACATAAGAACTGTTCTCTGTGGCAAAATAGGGGCGCCACTAAAGAGCATTGCCCCCGAGCGCCTCGAACCCTCGCACCGCAACTGAATTTTCCATTTTTCCACGAAAAATGTGAAAAAGCTGCTGATGAGAAGGGGAAGTGATAAGACACTATTTACATAATAAACCACATGTCAGTTCCTCCCTTAGAGATTGTTTTATTTTTTGGTGGTGGTGAATAAAACGAGCTTAGAATTTGAAGCATGTATTTTAGATATGTTATTGGGTACATTTATCGGTAACACTTTGGTGTTACATCTGTAGGTATACATTAAACAGAGTTTACCTCGTACTTAATTTTGATCCATCTGGGTTGGGTCTAAGTCCAAATA
The DNA here is from genome assembly GCA_029931535.1 of Margaritifera margaritifera. Lineage (NCBI taxonomy): Eukaryota > Metazoa > Mollusca > Bivalvia > Unionida > Margaritiferidae > Margaritifera > Margaritifera margaritifera. The sequence goes on along the minus strand of JAQPZY010001433.1, from coordinate 2,162,251 downwards.
TGCACTTGATGTTGTCGGTCTACTTTGGGTGAGGTGTGCGACAAATTGTGTACATTCGGACACAATGAACGGTTCTCTGCTCAAACCTCGTCTTGACTTTATATTAGGTTTTTACTCATATATATTATGAAATGTATTATTATTATATGTATTTTTGGAAAGCTTTTAATACGTTTCTTTCAACTTTTTTATCTCTCTACAAAGAAAAGTGAAAGCAACCCTTCTCCGCACCGGTATGTCAATGACAGATGTTTGTATCACCACGCATTACATACGTGATGATAAAATTTTAACCCACTGTTTGGTAGGTGTACCACTCGGACGGATCGAGTACGTTTTCTTCCGGTTTTGTTTACATGCGTGTTATGGTTTTCTTTAATTTGTTTTTCGCTGTCACGTTTAGTTGGGTTTGTTATATTTTAGCTTAGTTCTGTTTGTTACGCTCTGGTTAACTTTAGGTTCTCATGGTATGGTTTTGCTGTTGCTCTTAATCGTTTGTTTCAGTTCGTAGCGACCTTGAATGGAGATCCACAAACCCTAATACGTGGCGGAACCGGGATTCAAACCCGGGGTCTCAGAAAGGCAACATTAGTGAGATGTCACTGCGCTTTAATAGCGGTCGCAAGAAACATAAATTGCACCGTGTGAAAGACAGACCTATAAGTATAGCGAACGACGATTTACTGCAAGCAAGCAAGGTATTATGCAATCACAATATTGAGACTCACTGTAGACTGAGACCCATTGTTGAGAGAAGTGTGGCCCCGATATAGTCCGTTCATAAACAAGAACTATCAACGATAGCCGGTCTTTTAAAAAGACTCACTTTAATTTCTTTCTTTATTTTTTTTAAGTTGAATAATTAAATTGAGAATATTACAATTTTATTTTTTGTGCTGTCATTTCCACCCTTCCAAACCAGTGTCATTTGATATGTCGGGATTCGGTCATAAGTGGATTTTGAAACAGACAATAGCGTTCGCAATCCGTAGGAACGACCGTCAATCGCCTACCAGTGTTGTGATATTATGATTACGTCCATAGGCGTCCGCATTAATTTTTCCGCAGAGGCGGTCAAGGTTCCCAATAGGGATTGATAAGGGCGAGCAGTTTTTTGTTGTTGTTGTTGTTGCTCGTAGTGCCTCTATGAGAACCAGGATTCAATCTACCCGATCCCGTGGAAATGGGACCAAGTTCTGGTTCGTGAGGAAATTCATCCGCACGTAAACAAAGTCCTGTGATGGAATGAGTTCCGACTTCTCTAGGTTGGGTAAAAGACCCAACTGAGTTACGGCGTACCAAGAACGGAACAGATCCTGATGAAGGGACTGAACCTGGACATTGTGGAGCAGCCAGTCGTTGACAATGCACAATAAATTTCTAAAAAATCGTGGGGGGGGGGGGGGGCAACAGCCCATGATTACGTCTTCTGTTGTTTGTTCTGATCAACCTGGATAGGCCACCGTTTCGTGTTCTTCGGCAAAGCGTTTTATGCCAGTTGCCTTGGTACTAAATAACCTACTTGTGTTGATGTGCTGTAAAATACTAAATCAACCACACACAAAATCACAGTAAATCGCCGTTCGCTGTGATAAGTAATGAAAGTTTACTGATGAAGCGGTCAGATAAAAACCGACCAATGACTACTAGCCTCATGTTCATGGCAGTACCAGGGATTGAATCCGAGACCTTTAATGCAATTAAATACTTTTCCAACTGCCGCTTTTAAAAGCCTTAATCCAGATAGATAACTACTCTTAAGGTCGATGGATTGATCGATTGATGGAGAGAGAGAGAGAGAGAGAGAGAGAGAGAGAGAGAGAGAGAGAGAGAGAGAGAGAGAGAGAGAGAGAGAAAGCATCGTCTTCCATATGTATAAGTGGATACGAGCAATGCAGCACAATTTTTATTTCGGATTAGATCAAAGAGAAGATATGGCGTTTTGTTCTCTCTCTCTCTCTCTCTCTCTCTCTCTCTCTCTCTCTCTCTCTCTCTCTGGGTAAAAAAGCTGGACTAGTATGCATAATTTTTACACTCAATCCTTTAAGGGACCTACCATTTCATTTCAGGGGTGGGGGTGGGGACTGGAGTTTTTTTGTGAGAGAACAAAAATCCGACCGTCATATAGCTTGAAAAAAAATTACTCTTCTTATGATTTGTATTTTAAAAAAGAATTTATTCTATCTATCCTATTAGTTGAAGAAAAAAATATATTATCTTCAGATAAAAAAAATATATATTATCTTCAGATAAAAGAAACACAAATATTCTGGTTGGGACGAAACTCCCAGGCACCCTACTAAAAGATTAACAGGTTTGTAGTTTATTGCACTCTGCAACTGCATTTGTGTCGTGTGAATGAGCCCGTTTGCAGCTGGTGTGACTATACCGCCTTTTTGTTTGTATGTGTCATCCTGACGTTCTTACTGGGACACTCGTTATTATTTTTGGTTCGTCCATTCTTCATTCTTTCACACCAGTGAGTTATAAACCATAACTAACCGTCCGTATAAAAAATAAAAAAACGAATTCCAAACATTCCCTGTCCAAGTTTAATTTTCCCACCGAATTGATATATTAGCATTTTGGAACTAAAAGTGTTAGAAAGAAACATTAACTATTTTTTTTTAAAATTATTTTTTTATAGTTTAACTGGTTATTTATTTTTTCGTATCAAGGACGACAAGGTTTATGCTGCAGTAGACTTAATTGCTAACAGATGATGATGCAGTGTGCATCACTAACTTTTGGACAACCCTGTATATGCACATGGAAGTTTGTACGATGGAACGAGGACTAGGTCAGCTGAGGCAACGTTAAGGTCCTTAATTGAGTTATAACCCTTAACAATGCTTTTATTTACCTCAAAGTACAGTAATATATTGGAGTTAATTTTATAAAAGAAATCTTTAAGTGTGACCTATTATTGTGTCCATTGTTTGCAATTAAGAGGCGGCACTTAAAACCAGAGTACAAGTAGTAGTTGTTGATTTTAAAACTTTAATTTAATTATCTGTAATCTCTTTCTCCCTTCGTGTAGCCTCATCAGTTTTATCGCAAGCTGTTCCCTACATACGTACATAAGCTAAGATAGGATTGAGTTTTCAATTCAAAGTATTCCCTGAAATCAATAGCATATTCACGTTATTGAAATATAAAGTCAGCGAAATCAAATACTTGTCGAGTGCGGCGCACGTTTTCGTCTGGGGGATGCTTCGAGAAGAGTGAACTTGACGACGCCACTGTCCATCAAGTCTGGAAATATAGTAGACTGAAGTGCAAGACGGAAAATTCGGCAGTTACCAAATATATAGGCTATCGTACCCTTTAATTACGAGAAGGTTTACGGGATTTCGTACATTGTGAATTTTATCCCAAACACGGATTCTACCTACAGGTAACATTTTTTTTTCTCTTCAAACTTTTCTATTTTCAGTCATCCTGTTTTGTTTTTTTTTGTTTTTTATCACACTATTTTTTTTATTGTTATTATTATTAATTAGTGCTTTACAACCTCTATAAAACATTTGCCCAAAGTATTTTTTTTTCTTATTTCAAAATACAGATATCAGACACGACACTTATTTTCAAAACTTTCGTGGGTTTTATCTCCTTGCACTGCGTGTGAATACAAATTTTCATGGCTCAGCAAATATTGCCCATCAAAGAGAAACGTATATCTTTGCTTGGTACAAAATCGTATACATAAGAATAAAGCGCCCACTAAAATTTGCATAGCGTTCGAGTTACGTAAAACTCGTGTGCAAAGTCGAGCCGGTGCAAGATACTAAATTAAAATTAAATTAATTTATTTAAGTGAGAAAAACACAAAATATAATACAATATAATTAGAACAGAAAAGAAGAAAATAAATTCATTGCGCATTTAAAGGTTAGCAAGTCTATCGTTTTGTTCAGTTTTACGACTGTAAAATTCATTATTGTTGAGAAGCTTTTTTTTCTTTTGAAACCTCGTTATGTTTTAGTTTTTGTTTTATAACCTGGACTTTCATTTTCTTCTTTTGTTTCAACGTTATTTTAATTTTAATATTTTTGTTGTTGCTGTTGTTCGTCACCAATCATTGTCTGTTATGAACTTTTATGTATAGCTCTAAAACAGTCATTAAATGAATGGATGAAAATAAGATATGAGATGGATAAATGAATGATGCATACATACATACATACATACATACATACATACATACATACATACATACATACATACATACATACATACATACATACATACATACATACATACAGGGCCGGATTAAGACCTTTAGAGGCCCTAAGCACTGAAAAGATTATGGTGCCCCCCCCCATGTAATACCCCCTCCCCGTAATTTTTTTTTTTTTTTTTTTTTTTTGTGCCCTGCTTTGCTGGTGTCCTAATCACCTGCTTGCTCTGCCTATTGGGTAATCCAGCACTGCATTCATACATACATACCTGCATGCATGCATACCGAAGGACAGACGGAAAGACAAACTGATAACTCGACGATGAGGATAATGTGATAGACAAGACAGTCTCAATTTCAAAGCAACAAAGCTCCATTAAATTCCATGCACAAAGTAATTCAGTCTTCGTATTCCGACAAGTCGGCCGTAAAAACAGTTATGACGTTATGGTATGGAATCAGCAAAACGGCCAACCTAAACGTCAAAACAGTTATGACGTTATGGTATGGTATGGAATCAGCAAAACGGCCAACCTAAACGTCAAAACAGTTATGACGTTATGGTATGGTATGGAATCAGCAAAACAGCCAACCTAAACGTCAAAACAGTTATGACGTTATAGTATGGTATGGAATCAGCAAAACGGCCAACCTAAACGTCAAAACAGTTATGACGTTATAGTATGGTATGGAATCAGCAAAACGGCCAACCTAAACGTCAAAACAGTTATGACGTTATAGTATGGTATGGAATCAGCAAAACGGCCAACCTAAACGTCAAAACAGTTATGACGTTATAGTATGGTATGGAATCAGCAAAACGGCCAACCTAAACGTTAAAACAGTTATGACGTTATGGTATGGAATCAGCAAAACGGCCAACCTAAACGTCAAAACTGTTTTGATGGCCTGTATTTGAGGGACTAGGTTTTCGCAGCCAAGCTTAAAACGTTTTCGAACATGTGACCCCTCGGACAAGCAAATGACCCCTTGGACAAACGGATGATGCTCCGCCTACTCATTTGCATATCTATTTCTTTAAAACCCAAGTTTTTCGGTTTGAAACATTTCCCAGTGGTTTGAATACAAGATTCGTAAGTACAATGTGAAAATCTCATGAAAACTGGATGATAGATGTCCAAGTTATATTGACTTGGATGTGTACATGTTATGCACTAACTTCTGTTTATTTGCCCTACTCGGTTGGGCAGGCTTTCTATTTGCCCTACTCGGTTGGGCAGGCTTTCTATTTGCCCTACTCGGTTGGGCAAGCTTTCTCCAGTCAACCAACGTTTTACCTTGCTGGCGATAGAATTTGTTAGAGGTCCATTGGAATCTCAGTTGTGCGATACTTGATTGACAGATGCCAACCTCAGCCGATGGGTCAAATCCGTTTAGATTCCATCAGAATATGGGGTTCTTCATACCGAGTTACATTCCATTATCCATTAGAACGTGTGTTGCACTTCAGGATGAATTTGCCAACATTGATTTGCTGCAAGTAAATTTCAATTGTTCTACAGAACGCTGAACGGAGATCTTGGTTCCGTTTATACTCGCTTATAAGTTGAGTACAACAGCAAACAACATAGACTGTGATCTACCGTCGCATAATGCGCCGGCAGATCAGAGTCCATGTTGTTTATTCTACTGATTACTCCAAACAAACTGCATAGACCCAGGTCTGCCGGCGCATTATGCGCCGGCAGTACTGGGTCTGTGCAATTTGCAGTTGGACTCGACTGATAAGCGAGTACAAACGGTAATATAATTAGTACCTGATGAGGTTGTCTTCGGCTGTCGCAAACATTAGGAGAGTCGATACATGAATATCAAGTCATGGGAAATAATTAAGGCGGTTTAAAAAAAAAAAAAAAAAAAATCTTTGAACTAACTTTTATCGAGAAAATTGTGGTTGGTTGGTTGGTTATTTACGGCACTTTCACCATATTGTTGGCTATATGATACCGACGAAAAAGCAGCTAAGTGCCTTTCCCAGGAACACCGTGGCAGCCGATCCGGGCTAGCATGGGTAGGTAGAAAATGCAATTAAAAAGAAATAATCCATTGATGTCTTTGCTGAAATCTGATTCTAAATTATCCGTGGATCCGTGGAAGAAAAAAAAAAAAAAAAAAAAAAAGGCTTTTATTCAATTGTACATATACTTTTTGGGATTCTATATTCCTCGTTTATAAGAGTGGCCAAACAAAATTTCTGTGTCAAGTAATTTTTATTCTGATTATCCAGCAACAACAACAACAACAACAATAACAATAATAATAATAATAATAATAATAATAATAATAATATTCACATTATCATCATCATCATCATCATCATGAAAGATCTCGAACGTGAAATCCTACGTTTTCATATCTGTGTTTGTAAATAATAATAATAATAATAATAATAACTATCATGTTAAAGACTCACAGTAATTCTACATATTCAAATTTATATCTGTCTTGACTTTTCACATATAAAATAGCATGATCTATCTGTCAGGTAACATTAGTGTGGTAATTTGATTTGTAGCAAGGTATAGACGAGTGGTAGAAAGAGAGATAGATGGTAATACAAAGAAAGAGACAGACAGACAGAGATTTCATGCATCATGACATTGTCATTTTCTATATTTTTTCTCATAGTATTTTGTCAATAACCTAAAGTACTAGCTAAGAAGATCGTGCTTTCAAAATATTGACACAATATAGCACACCTTCGTCATTTGCAAAGTAATTGATTTTTCTTCGCAATATGTTGCATAAAATCAATTATGTTATATATATATATATATATATATATATATATATATATATATATATATATATATATATATATATATATATATATATATATGCAGAGAAATGTGTTGATATTTAAGCAATTTGTAATACATACATTTTTGAAGGCAGAGATTTAAACTTTTAATAAATGAGGTTGTTTACCGCATAAGGATGAATTTTATCCTTCGGTCATATGTGCTGAAGCTGTATTCTCTCTTTCTCTCTCTCTCTCTCTCTCTCTCTCTCTCTCTCTCTCTCTCTCTCTCTCTCTCAGACACACCGAAACACGCATAAACACACATATATAAACACATATGCGTATTATATGGATTTATTCAGACCCACATTTACATATGCACGCGCATACAGATATAGTACAAAGTATCAATAAAAGCATGCAATTCCGTAATCGGGCAGGTAATTATCTGACCTATTCGCATATGCAAAGGCAAACACTCAAACGTATGGGTACAAACACTCACAGACACAAACAAACACTCACACACAAAAAAGTCGCATATATCTTGCGCAGGAGGGAGCAAACTATGACCTTCATTTGATATTAAAATTGGATTCCATAAACCTGTTTATGTGTGTGTGTGTGTGTGTGTGAGAGAGAGAGAGAGAGAGAGAGAGAGAGAGAGAGAGAGAGAGAGAGAGAGAGAGAGAGACTGTTAGATGCATAACAATACTTCCGGTTTCCATGACACAACGGCGACATTCAAAGGTTATCTATGTAAGTCAGACCTATCTCTTATTCTCCTCACGTCTCTGCTAACTTGTTTGGCCTTTCATTGAGGAAATCTTACATGGGTCCCATTCTGAAGACGTTCCCAGTGTGTCCTTTTATCTTGTTTAAGATTATGCGGACATGTTATGGTAACTATACCGCGATTCGGTAATTATACTGCGATACATTTCTCTCCCTCTCTCTTCCCTCTCCCTCTCTCTCTCTCTCTCTCTCTCTCTCTCTCTCTCTCTCTCTCTCTCTCTCTCTCTCTCTCTCTCTCTCACACACACACACACACACAGACGCGCACGCACAAAAACTCTACTACAATATAAATGCGATAAGTCAAACTCATCAGAACAGACATGCACATATTCATTATAACTACATTTATTAGACCTTTTAATTATTTAAAATAATAAAACAAATGCATTCTTTTATAGATATTAATTTTTTCCTATTCCTTCGAAATCACAGCGTCCGATCTTAGATTCTACTAATTAATGATATATAGATACACACACAAAATCCGTACATAAACATACTCCCATACATAAACATACTCCCATACATAAACATACACCCATACATAGACATACACCCATACATAAACGTACACCCATACATAAACATACACCCATATATAAACATACTCCCATACATAAACATACACCCATACATAGACATACACCCATACATAAACATACACCCATACATAAACATACACACATATATAAACATACTCCCATACATAAACATACTACCATACATAAACATATACCCATATATAAAAACATACACCCATATATAAACATACTCCCATACAAAAACATACTCCCATACATAAACATACTCCTATACATAAAAAAGATGTTTGTACTCGGATTTGAAATTTGTCAGATCTAGTATATAATATGGGTGTACACAAGTCTTTTATTGAACAGTCTTATACATATATACTTATACTGGTTGCGAAATATAAGCACGAAAAACTGCTGAAAATGTGTAAATGTGTTTTGTATGGATGGAAATTTACAGATCTTACAACAGTATTGTGGGGGTGAAACCTGTCTCTTTAAAGAGGAGTGGTTTTTTTTTTTTTTTTTTTAATCTCTGTCTTGTTTTTAATAGGCGGGTATTATGTGATACTATCCGTCCGTTCGTGCGAAATGTCGCTCGACTTATCCTATATCTTTCAAGAGAAAGACAGTCTTTAATCTTGCTTACTGCTTGATTGGTTCATTTTGTTTTGTTTGTTGACTGCAGTTTTTTTATATTTTTATGTAGCAACAACAAGGCTATGATATAGGCCTGACTCTACAGACAAAAAATTAGCGATGATGGAGAACTGTACCATTCCAACGAAATATTTTCAAAGCTCGGTCATTGCCCGCTCAGCAAGGACTTTGACCCCATCCTTCTTGCATCCCGTTCTTGTACAAGATCTCGCCGGAAAAGGATGATGAAGCTTCTCAGCTTTCAGCTTTTCTCAGCCCTACCCCCCCCCCCCCCCAAAAAAAAAAAAAAAAAAAAAAAAAAAAAAGACGTTTCAAAAATAAGTCCTGTACGAACGGTTACGCACGGAATTGAACGCTCAATCTCATTTTCGCGGGGTCATAAGGTTCAGAGGTATGGACATATTTTCAAAATCCCGGAGTTGCGATATACTATCAGATTTTCACCTGGTTTGTTCACGCAGTACTATGCATGGGTCACCTATTAATATATGCAGATCGAAGCATCAATAAACAAATGCTTGTTTTCGTTGTGTGATTCTTTCTCTCGAACATATGAGTTACTACTATAAAGATAATCAATATCAAGTCGAATGCGTACAGTAAATTGGAGTTACTATAAAGATAATCAATATCAAGTCGATTGCGTACAGTAAATTGGAGTTACTATAAAGATAATCAATATCAAGTCGAATGCGTACAGTAAATTGGAGTTACTATAAAGATAATCAATATCAAGTCAAATGCGTACAGTAAATTGGAGTTACTATAAAGATAATCAATATCAAGTCAAATGCGTACAGTAAATTGGAGTTACTATAAAGATAATCAATATCAAGTCGATTGCGTACAGTAAATTGGAGTTACTATAAAGATAATCAATATCAAGTCAAATGCGTACAGTAAATTAGAGTTACTATAAAGATAATCAATATCAAGTCAAATGCGTACAGTAAATTGGAGTTACTATAAAGATAATCAATATCAAGTCGATTGCGTACAGTAAATTGGAGTTACTATAAAGATAATCAATATCAAGTCGATTGCGTACAGTAAATTGGAGTTACTATAAAGATAATCAATATCAAGTCGATTGCGTACAGTAAATTGGAGTTACTATAAAGATAATCAATATCAAGTCAAATGCGTACAGTAAATTAGAGTTACTATAAAGATAATCAATATCAAGTCAAATGCGTACAGTAAATTGGAGTTACTATAAAGATAATCAATATCAAGTCGATTGCGTACAGTAAATTGGAGTTACTATAAAGATAATCAATATCAAGTCGATTGCGTACAGTAAATTGGAGTTACTATAAAGATAATCAATATCAAGTCGATTGCGTACAGTAAATTGGAGTTACTATAAAGATAATCAATATCAAGTCAATTGCGTACAGTAAATTGGAGTTACTATAAAGATAATCAATATCAAGTCGATTGCGTACAGTAAATTGGAGTTACTATAAAGATAATCAATATCAAGTCGATTGCGTACAGTAAATTAGAGTTTCTATAAAGATCATAAATAGCAAGTCTATGGCGTGCAGTAAATTGGTAACTGATTAAAATGCAAACATTTATCTTTCATGTATAGTCCAATCATTTAATATATAATTTCCAGTTACCGCACTCAGCCTGAAAAGTTATCTCCCTTAGCCTGATTGCTCCACCTCAAGTCGCGAGTTTATATGGCAAACCAATGGGTCCATGACGATGAAACGCTTCACGATCTCGAGACTTTATTACGCCAACTTAAGAGAGCAAGTGATCTATGTAACTCACGTAATTGAGCTCTCTCCATTATGCTCAATCCACTTCGCGAAATTGGGGGGGGGGGGGGGGGAAGGTGCGATTAACAGTCCGAAATTCTAACAAGGTCATCTGCTTACGCATATTAATATACATACCAAATTTCATGATTTTAGGTCAGGTAGTTTTTGTGGCATCTCACAGAAATAGATTCGGGACAGACGGACTGACGGACAGCATCAAATCAATATGCACCCACCCCTTCTACTATAGCAATCGGGGCAAATGTAGGGTCACATGTAGCAATGTGATTTATGTTTACGTCATACATAAAAATGGAGGTAATTATACTTGATTTCTACACACACACACACACACACAAATCTGCACAAAAAAACATCCACGAGGTTCCATAAAAGAAATCGTATGCCCCCAAAGTGAACATACCGCTGTTTTTGGATTCTTAGAGAAATCCCTTCCGAAATCCGAATTTCAAAACATGACTTTCAAAGAGGAAAACACAGATTAAACAAATCCGTTCTTTCAATCGTTTAAGATAAGACGAAAGATGGAAGCGTTTTCCATCTTTTCATTTTCTCTCTTTCACTTTTCAAAGATGGAAGATAAATTGTCAAGCGTTACACGGGTCTAAATTGCATTTTCCATCTTTAATCATCGTTTTCTATCTTCTATATTTTAATTACACTGGTCTAAAATTTTTTAGAAGTCGTCTGCTTCAGAGATAAAATGTGCTATTTATTAGGGATTTTGATGTGCTGAATTCAGATATGACAATTAAAACAACTGATTGGATACTGTTTCCAAGATATTTAAGTTTTTACATTTTACGTCTATGTATATTGTGTACATAGTAGACTTTTAATCATAAATTGTAAACCTAGGTCTTTTCATGTTTATGGTTGCTTTATATGATAATATTTCACCTGTCATGTTTATGTAACGCTTTAAAAAACAGCAAAAGGGTTATATAAATAAAAAATATATTGAAACAAAAGTAAAAAAAAACTATTATGTATATATAAGTACATAGTTTATTCCTTATTCAGTGTCTACTCGGCGCTTCTTGGCTTGTCTCTTGTATTCATTAAATGGATCATCTCTTGTCACTGTCCAGCAATAATCTGTAAGCATTGATGGTATTCATTTGCCCTGATAGAGTTTCTCCATTGTTGCAATGTCCTGGTGAAATCGCTCGCCGTGCTCGTCGCACGTCGCTCACTGCCGCTCCGCAGTTCGGTGGAAAAAAATCTAGATGAGAGTGCAAAAAATGTATCTTTAGTGACATGTTGCAACCAAGGCTTTTGTATGCCTTGAGGAGGTTTTCCACCAACTCCCTTTAGTTGTCTGCCTTGTTGTTTAAGAGAAAATTTGTTGCCACTAACTGGAAGGCTTTCCATGCCGTCATTTCCTTGCCACGCAGTGCACGGTGAAATGCATCATCTCGAAGAAGTTCACGAATATGAGGACCAACAAAGACACCTTCCTTTATCTTAGCTTCACTTAACCTTGGAAATTTTCAACGGAGGTACTTGAAAGTTGCTTGTTATTTTGTCCATGACCTTGACAAAGTTCTTCATCAGACCCAGCTTGATGTGCAAGGGTGGTAACAAAATCTTCCTTGATTCAACAAGTGGTGGACGCTGAACACTTTTCATCCCAGGCTCCAATGACTGTTGGAGTGGCCAATCTTTCTTGATGTAGTGGGAATCTCTCGCACGACTATCCCATTTGCAGAGAAAACAGCAGTACTTTGTGTATCCTGTCTGCAGACCAAGCAAAAGAGCAAGAACATTGAAATCGCCACAAAGCTGCCGCTGATGTTGGTCATAGTTTATGCACCTCAAAAGTTGTTTCATGTTTTCATAGGTTTCCTTCATATGGACTGCATGACCAACTGGAATTGATGGCAAAACACTGCCATTATGCAGCAAAACAGCTTTAAGAATCGTCTTCGGTGAATCAATGAACAGTCTCCACTCATCTGGATCATGAACGATGTTGAGGGCTGCCTTCACACCATCGATGTTGTTGCAGGTTACAAGATCACCTTCCAAGAAGAAGAATGGGACAAGATCCTTTTGATGGTCACGGAACATGGAAACCCTAACATCACCTGCCAGGAGATTCTACTGCTGTAGTCTGGAGCCCAACAGCTCTGCCTTACTCTTGGGTAGTTCCAAATCCCTGACAAGGTCATTCAGTTCACCTTGTGTTATGAGGTGTGGTTCAGAGGAGGAGGATGGGAGAAAATATGGATCATGTGACATTGATGGTTCAGGAGTAGAAGTTTCATCCTCTTCCTTTTCCTCGTCTGATTCAAGTGAGAATGATTCTGGTGCATCAGGAACCGGCAGTCCTTCTCCGTGGGGTACTGAGCGTATAGCTGATGGAATGTTTAGATAATGCACAGTCCACTTTTTCTTCTTTGACACACCTTTTACAACTGGAGGCACCATGCAGAAGTAACAATTGCTGATATGATCTGTTGGCTGTCTCCAAATCATTGGCACTGCAAAAGAATAGATTTCCTTTTCCTGTTCAACCACTGGCAAAGATTTGTTGCACAGATGTTGCAGCATATGTGTGGAGCCCACCTTTTGTCCTGATCTCCAATTTTGCAGCCAAAATAAAGGTGATAGGCTTTCTTAACCATAGTGGTTATACTGCGCTTTTGTGATGCAAAAGTCACTTCACTAAAAACATAGCAGAAATTATCTGCATTGTTCACACAAGTAACATAGGTATATGACAATGACGTCATAACGTCGGGAAAGGAGAACAATTCTGCTACTGAGCAAAGAGCATACTGTAAAATCCGAGCGCTTTTGGGGCCTGCTTGAATAATGATCACGGATGTAATTGTCTGTCACATTCTAGGTGGTTTCATCATTTCACAAATGGTCGCGAAACTATGGAAGATAACCCACGTTCTGGGAGACCGCTGTCTGCAATTGCTGAGCGGGAAGTGTCTGTTGTTAAGACGGCAATTGATGAAGATGCTCAATACACAGTGGAAGATATTTCTATTATAACATGTATTAATTCGCCAGATGTTTTTAATATATTGAAGAATCATTTGAAGCTCACAAACGGTTTGTGCAAGGTAAGTTCTACATATGTTGACGGCCGATCAAAAACAGACTGGGTTAAAATCGTCAAACAGATGCTCACCAAATATAGAGACTTTTGAATGAGACTGTCACAGGTGATGAAATATGGATTTGAACCCGACTCAAGAGAAAATAATAAATTTTGGATCAAAGAAAATGAGCAGAGACCACAAATCGCTGGACGTATTCGGACTTTGAAGAGATATTTATATGCATTATTTTTGTATGCAAAAGTCCTGGTCGTCCAGGTACCTGTGTGCTAGTGTCATTGGATATTTTTATGCCTCCAATGTGTCGCCAAAAGTTGTGGAACACTACCGAACCCACCCGTCCGCGCACCGGTACCCAAGGTATCCATATACTCCATGACAACGCACCGGCACGTAAATCGGCCTGCGTGACAGACTTCCTGAAAGAGCACAGCATCCAAACTTTTCTAGAATCTTCATGTAGCCCAAGGAATGGCGAAAAGGTATTAAAAACATGCAGGGAAAGTCAAAGAAGAAATCTTGTAAATCAAAGATTGTAAGAGGGTCTACAATAATTGTTGATAGAGAGAACCTAACATATTTATTTATTTATTTATTTATTTATTTTGTCGGCAATCCAGTATACAAATTGAGAACGTACCACACTGTCAAATTGCTGAACCAGTCCTGCATCAATGGATGTAACCCCCTCTCTCTTCCAATTAATATCAATGACGACGACGCCATAGTCAGCTTAAATCAATCTAAATCAATCTCAAGCAAAAATTGCAAGTTGAATCAAGTACCCACTATGTTGCATATTTAATATTTCTCTTAAAATTTACAGATTTCCAGATTCTTGCAAACTTGCAAATGTGATCCCAGTATATAATTTTTTGTTAGAATAAATGTTTAAAATTATTGACTAGTATCAATAATTTGGATTGTGTCTTAGGTATTTTAAAATTGTGTATACATATTTTATTTATTTGTATTGTTCAGCATAATTGAATTATACCAAATCAATCAGGCTTTGCACCTGGTGACTCTACTCAGTTATTAAATATTTATTATACGATTTGCTTAGCTCTGGATCAGGGAAAGGAAGTTAGAACTGCTTTGTTCCATACAACTTAAGTATGTAATCGTGTTTGGTACTCAGATTCTAAAAAACTTGAAAAATTACAGCTTGAAGCAGCCAGAATAGTTTCTGGACTACCAAAATGTGATAGAAGAGAAGCACTTGATTTTGAAACTGGATGGCCTACTCTCGCAGAAAGGTGAACGATAAAAAATCATCTGCAGATTTTATAAAATTATCAACAATCAGGCTCCAGTTTTTACAACCGATTTACTAGCACCTTGTTGACAGCGCCTTATAATCTGAGAAACTTAAACAATATCATTCTGTATCAACGTAGAACCACTTTGTTAAAAAAATTGTATATACCAACACTTATCAACTCATGAAACAGTCTTTCATAATCCACAAGAAATTGTTCATCCATACTAACATTCAACTAAAAAAAAAATTTGCTTTTGTGCTATTCAGCCGATTAAGACACAAATGCAGTTCGCCGAATTGTGATTTATTTATATGTCATCTTATCGCCAATCCTTCCTGTTCCTGTGGATTTCCAACAGAAAAAAGACCATCATTTTTCCTTTTGAATGCAGACTATTTAATAATGCAAGAAATGAGCTTTATCGAAGGTTATCAATAATGAATATTAATATTTATTCTGATACACTTTTATTTGGCAACGTATTATACACATCAGAAGGAAACATTTTGCTACAAAAGGAAATGCAGAAATTTATTATTAACACAAATAGATTCACAAACATAGGACTACTTTTTGTTCCATTATGACTACAGTTAAAATTGTACGTACCGGACCATACCAAACATTATCCATCCGCTCTTATCCTTCCTTCATCCTTCTCATTTCATTATATATATATATATATATATATATATATATATATATATATATATATATATATATATATATATATGTACGTCACCTGTCTTGACTTTTTCCAGAACTCTTGCCTGCATGCTTGTTAATTAATTATTCATGTTTATAATGGAGAGGAACTTTTAAGTTGAAAAATTTGTTTCCAATCTTATTGCTCTGTATTTATGCTTGTGATCTTCTTGTCAATAAAATATGTTTCAACTAAACTAGAATTAATGATTAAACTTATAACAATCGGCTTTCAAGATTGTTTATTGTCGTGACTAGAAAATAATTTATCATTACGAAAGCAACGAGTTCTGAATTCCCGATATTCAAATTTTCAAAAGATATATAACCCACCTATTCCAAATGTCGAAGCTTACCTGAATCGGGATAAACATGTAATTGCATCTTATTATTACGTTGGTGACAGTGGTGCACATAGATTGTAACTCTTACCGGTACGGTATCGACCCCCCCCCCCCCCCCCCCCCCCCCCCCCCCTCTTTCCGGTACGGCTGGACCGGTAATAAATGTCTTAACGGTACGGCGTATCTGACCGTACCGGCTTACTTGCACCACTGGTTGGTGATCGGGCAGTTTAAGCTCAACATACGCGATCCAAATGAACCAAATGCACTAGTTTAAATAAATCATCTTTCCAAATACAGGTATTGTACGTGTGAGAGTATCGAAGCAGCTGAAAACTTTCTATTAGAATGTTAAAAATACACAGCTCTAAAATTATTTTTTTTCCACATTACAATCAAGGCATTATTGTTCAGCAATGCCAATCAATCTGTTGACATTAATACACATATATTGTTGGCAGTGCAAAACTTCATAAAATTATCAAAACACTTTTCTGACTAATACATGGATCACACACACACCTATCTTTTCTCTATTAGATAGCGCTCTGCAACAACTAGATATACTAAAATTGATTATGTATATATTTATACATGTTAGTGATCTAGCCACTTTAAGTCGGTTGATAAATATTGATTTTGTTCGAATTTCTTTGTAATAGGAGAGAGTTTTTAATAAGTTTCCAGCTTTCTACTGAAATCGCAGATTTGGCATTGTATTGAATTAACATGTGAAAATATGTTCTTGAATAAATACTGTTTGAACTAAATTCTGTTCTTGTGCTCGAATCGTTTAATTCATTTAGTCTTAAAGAGAAGAATATTATCATCTTTCATTCGTTTCTGTTATTTATTTTCACAAAACCAGTGTATATGCATGTCTATTTGAGGTTAATTGCTATGTCACTCGCGTGCAGCTGTACTCATAAAGCTGATATGAATGAGGCATTCGGTTGATCGTTCGGTTAAATCCGAAGTAAATAAAAGACGGTGCACTTCCGGCAGACGAGAAGCTACTGACAGAAGAATGGCTAAGAAAAATGTTGTCAAAAATGGTAAATATTCAGTCTATGATACATTTTTCTGACTTAATTAACATTTTTGCAATCGGAAATTATTTTTTTTTAAATTTGTGGTCTCTTGCGGGATGATTTTTATCAACACGAAGTCGGTAGACTAAGGGTGTTACTGGATTTAGCGTGTTGACCTCGTTTGGTGAGAAACACGTTTTGGCAGTGGCTGAACGATTCGCATGTTCAGCAGAGTTACTAATTGTCACTTAAGACTGATGACGTGTTAAAAACAGATGCTCACTTCTTTGTTTTAATATATTTTACGCTTGTAAGTATGAAAATAGCTTACTACCGACGTTCTTTTTATAAACGGGCTGCCGTGAAGTTGATGAACGTTCATAAAGTGCCGTTATAGCGGTATTTCTTCTTTACAGTTTGGCTTTATTTAAACCGTCATCGAGTTTAGCACTGTTTCAAACAACGTGCTGGTTTAGTGCAGGTTTGTGCAATGTGTTATCCAATGGTTTTTAATTCAGTTTTAATCAATTTAAAAGGGGCACACCCAAGGTGTAAAACTATGTTAACTTTTTGTTCAAATTGGCGGGTAGAACTGTCATATAGTAAACCAGTCCAGTGACCGCACCCGAAGGGTTCAGTCGCGTAGTATTGCACAATCACATAAATGATGGGAAGTGATTGTTCATTTTACATGGTAATTTATGTTTAAAGAAAGTTATTATTTACTGTAATGGAGTGGTTATAAGTGATTTTTTTACAGCACATGTAAGCCTGTTATGGAGGACAATAGACTTTATTTTTGCCTTGTCATTGTTTACCATGTCATGTGTTCCACTTATGTGGGATAGCAGTCATTAGGAAATGGAAAACTTTGAAAGATAAAAAATTTCTTTTAAAACTATGCATAATGCTTTGTAACACATGCATACATGCCATATTCCCAGGCTGTGTTGTTTTTCTTTTGAGACTTAAAATGTGTTTAGAGGTCCGAAAAAAGGGGGCGGGTAAGTGCGTGTGACCAAACAATTCTGATGTTGTCCAATTGAGAATAAGCTGTCTTTTCATATGAGCCTATATAAAATGACTGGAAATTAAAATTTGAATAACAGACAATAACATATCTGTTTTCTTTGAAGCATTTAATAAACTGCAAACAAAAATTAATTGGTAGAATTAGGACTGATATCACCACAAACATGAGCACACACTCACATAATCACAACCACAAAAACATCAAATAAAAAAATACATGAAGTATTTGCCTTTAAAATCCATTGGATAGTGGAATATATCTTTGATTAGATACATTCTTTGCTGCTCTCAATAGTTCACAAGGGGGTTTGAAGGTAATGCAAGTGTCATTTGTGTTCATATGTGCATTTATTAAAGACTGGATGGTACTGATGTTCAGACCTCCCTGCTGGATTCTCAGAATGAATTCTGGTCAGAACTGAGTTGTTCTTGCCGACTATAATGCTGGCATTGTCAAAACTGTATCTGATGTAGTTTGACCATGATATCTGCTTGACTGTATAGAAAACCAAATAGATATCACATTAGGGACAAACCATTTCATTTTCGGTGGGGAGGGGCATATTTTGTTGTCAAGCTTTATGGGTACTTACAGGTAATACAGCAGTAATAAACACCTCTGTCTTGTAAGGGTGTTAATGCAGTCTCTTTATCAACACAAATCAACTATGTGAACATGAGCCTGTGCTTATTATTGTCTTTCAATCAATCCATTTCATGGCTAAAAGCGTCCTGAAAAGCATGGGTCAATTAATAGTTGGTAGTTTAACAACCTTGAAATAATGAATAATAATAAAGAGATCTAACATGAATATTCAATTCAGCATGTAATATGTTCTGGCTATTTCCAGTGTTACATACAGGTACAAACTTTCTTCACAGCATGGTCATACACACTGTCACCTCCCTTGTCATTAGATTCATCAATTAGGACTGAGAATTTGTTATTTTGGCATAACTCAGTTACTTGTTTGTCTAACAGTGGTGCAATTGCATTATTGATGATATTCATTGTTTTTGCCCTTTTGCAACTTAGCGATATTGCCATCCGGGAAATCACCCTACACCGGTCTGAAAAATGATCTGCAACTGAAAACTTTAGATTGTGCTCTGCAACAAAATTGGAGAAAAGTACTTCAGCGCTTGTGACAGGGTCTGTCGATTATTATTGTAACATGTTAGTTACTTTCGGGATTGAGCTCTCCATTCGTGCATTGTCATGTTTTGTGTTATGTTGTTCCAATTAGTGTACTTTACCTATTCACATTAGCCTAATGGTCTCTCCCACCACAGTGTTCACAAGACTAAGCATGACATCACCCTAGCTATTGTTAGCCAGTTTAGTAATCTGTGAAATGGTAGTTGTTTATCTCTGATCGCCTTACCTTTTAATTGCCCCAATGACAGCTGTATTAATTGCTCCGAGGATAGTTTGACATGAGCTCTAAGTAGGACCGTTTTTACTGTTAACACATACTATATGTTATGGTCAAGATATCTTTCCCTCTGTTTTTTGTTTTTAAGATTACTCAAACTCGTGTTTTTTGGCAAACACGACCGTGTGTGTGTGGGGTTTAGGAGTATTAAAAAATCCTGTTTTTAATATGACACCAGATGTTATGGCGTTTATGCACATGAGGTCTGATATTTCATGCTTTAAAATTATAAAGAAGTCACATAAACTGTGATGCAAAAAAACAACAATATGACAAAAGTGCTAAAACTTTGTGTCCCATGTTTTGAAAACCTTTTTTAGGTTCTCTATTGTGATTACTTTAAATCAAGGGTGTGTAGATGTACATGACAGTTGTAGAATTTTGGTCCATCCCCTGGGTTGGAGCTTTGCGAAGACAGTTTTGGACGTATGTATGCAGGGTTGGGGGTTGGATGTTAATGATAACTAAGAAAAGCATGGATAGCTATCCTGCTTATATGCCCAAAGTTTGTAGCTTTTGACAATAAGGCAGAGAAGAAAGATAGCTTTGTCTGCGGTTTCCCAACTAACCTTATTTTTGGACTGCTGTCCCTATACATTTTTCTGACAGTAAAATTCTGGATTTTATGAATGTTGTGACCAGTCCAGATTTAATTTTTCATTTGTAGGTAAGGTTCTGCTCTACAGTTTCGTACTTTGCACAAAGTTTTAAGTTTTACAGAAAAACAATTGTCCAGGATTTTCTCAAATTGGAAAAAAATAGCCGATAACTTTTGTTTAGTTTTTTTCCATATTTTATAATTCATTAATTGCACTTTCAGAAGTTAATATTGTCTACTCTGGCAAAATTAAATTTCCCTTTTTTAATGACTGCTAAAGTTAGTGTACTTTGGACTAGTTTAAGTTCATTTCTCGAGCACTCGGGATCCATTTCGATCAGCTGTCTGCTTTAGGCAGTGCAATTTTTCCCAAATACCATATAAACAGACATTTCAGTCACAGTACATGAAAGTAGCATAGAGGTGTGCCAATATTCTCTCCTTTGTGCTTGTTGCAATTGCACATCACTTCACCTTATACCTGCCCATCTTTCAGAAGTTTTTAATAACTGTCGAGTGTAACCTAACAGTATTTGACATCACGCTCTTTAAGACGCTTACTATTTCTTACAATATTTTTAAGAACTTACTGGACATAGACAAGAAAGCATGATTTGGTCACGACAGTCTTTATGCACTGTTCGCTGCTTGTGGTCAGCTTCAAGTTGACAAGGTCTTTTCTCAGAGTAAAAAACATAGGTAATGCAACCATGGTTCACTTTTGGTAAATGGAGGGGGAAACAAGGAGTAAAAGCACATTCCTAATTTGACTGACAGGCCCATTGTTTTATTTATAACGTGAAACCAGAAACACACATTATTTTTGTAGGCCTAAAAATAATAGTAGTACCGTAGTAGTAGCAGCACACTTATGACTCTTTGTAACACTAATGTTGTGAGCCAAGAAGCCAATCTGTGCATTTCCTGAGACCACAATGCTGCATTATTTGATAATTACAGCTGTTAACTCTATAATTTGGCAGTGTTTTTCTCTCTCTCTCTCCCTGCCTCCCCACCTCGTTTACCCAGATATGATTGTAATTAGTGTATAATCATACAATAGAGTAAGATTGATTATGATGATGTGCAAATGTTTTGAAGATATATTAAATAAGTTTCATCCATTTTGACATAAGTACATCAAGTTTATCAAAAGTTATGGAAAGCAAATTTTACATGATTAATAATATTTTCTGTTGTTTTGGAAGCTATATTGAAGGTTTAAGTAGAGAAATGTACCTCCATGTATAAAGTCAGTTTATACATGTTTACTTGTTAATGAAGTTTATTTCCTTTCATCCCCTGTCGTGAATTTATTGGCCAGGGTAAGTAATGTGCAGTAATATTTCATAGCTGTAACTTTGAGAAGCACTGAATGTGATTTAAACTAAAACTCTGGGTGTATTTATGCCGCTGTACACCTTGCGTCACATGAACTTAATGGTGTCAAAATGGCAATCATTGATGAAGCTGTTGTTAATTTTGGGCTTGTAATTGAAGTCAAAGTTCTTTTAAGTATATTGTTTTGACAGCATTTGTTATCAATGAATATATATGTCATCTGCTTGTAATTGAAGTCAAAGTTCCTTTAAGTATATTGTTTTGACAGCATTTGTTATCACTGAATATATATGTCATCTGCTTTATCACAGTTCATTACACTGTCACATTGTGTGAAATTATTTAGTGGAACCATTAATCAACCAGGAGACAAAAGAAGTGAAACCAAGTGTGCCAAAGTGTAGCCATTTTCATGGACACTGATGAATTAATCAATTTAAAGATTTGAATAGCTGTTCATATACAGTAAACCAATCATGCACATGTACTTCCTGAATTAAAGTATCATTATTCAGCAATTTCATGTACTCGGATGAAATTAATACAGATATTTTTGGCAATGCAAACCTTCCATCAAATTATCAAAACACTTTTCAGACTAATACATGGATCACAACCACACCTAACTTTTCTTATCATATAGCTCTCTGCAGTTATTACAGATACTAGAATCAATTATGTATATATTTATACATGTTAGTGACTTTTCCACTTTTAGTCAGTAGTCAAGTATTGATTGTTAAAATTTCTTTGTAATAGGGGAGACAGTTTTTAACAAGCTTTTAGCTTTCTGCTGAATCCCCATATACTGCATCATTTTGAATTACCGTATATACTTGCGTATAACCGGGTCTAAATGCAAACAACTTAGAACCTGATCTGCTGTCACATACTGATTAGTCCTTACAAAGTGCATAGACCCAGATCTGCCAGTGCATTATGTGACGGCAGATCTGGATCTATGCAGTTGGTATCGCCTTATATGCGAGTATATATGGTATAGGTGAAGGTGTTTTCTTGCAAAAAATATTATTTAAACTAAATGTTCAGAGGTTATAGGATCAATGAACATTTTGACAGAATGCATTGGAGAAATGTACAGTTCACTTAAAAAATGAAAGCTCCTTTTTTCATGAATTCTCTTCCAAATCAATCAGGAACAGTTTGGATACTGTGTTTCAGAGAACTGACCAATACAAGATCTTGAGTGTACATGTAGTAGTAGACTAGATTGAGAACAGCTTTTTTTCTTATTCATGTTAAGTTTAGGACCAAAAATGCAAATGTTACCGGATATTATGTTATCCTATTCTTCTTCCATGCAGATAACTTGAGAGATAATCTTGAATGATATTTGGTATAACAGGAAGTGACATTTGTTTCAGCCTCAGATTTTATCCTTATGCAATGTAAACATCCTAGCTGTGACATAGGAGTAGCAATTGATCTTGTACAATTGATTTAGAAGAAAATAAACAGTACGTATTTAGTGCAGTCTGATTATAATCGACATCTTTTTATATTAAGTTCTAATACCAGTCTATTCTAAGATTCACACTAATTTCTAAAAAGATTAAATGACAATGTCACTCTTACTGAAAGAAGAAAAATGGTTTCCACACAATAACTTGAGCTCACAATCATCTGTGGTACCAAAACTTCATGGCTGGCTTGCACTTGGGCTAATGAAGAACCCTATTGATTTTGGAATCAAAAGATCAAAGGTCAAGGTCGCTGTGATAGAAAGAAGAAATTTTGTTTCTGCACAATGATATTAGATCTACATGGCATACTTTTACCAAATTTTGTGGAAGGCTTACACTTGGGGAAAGGAAGAACCCAATTGATTTTAGGCTCAAAAAGTTCAAAGATCAAGGTCATTGACTGAAAAAAGAAAACTGGTTTCTGCACAGTAACATTAGTTATGCATCACAGATTTGGACCAAACTTTGTTGATACTTTGTTTTCAATGGAAGATGGAATTCCTCCCCTTCCACCCCCCCCCCCCAAAAAAAAAATGTTCTGTTCAAGAATAGACTCTAAAGTAGATCTTGCAGGCACAGGTAAAGGTTCATGCTCTGGTGATCTTTGGAATTCCTGGTCCACCTATTTTTGTAACCTGTCAGATAAAGCATTGGATTTCCTGTTAGGGACAGTTATAATTAGAAAAATGTTCCAAATTACGTTTTTCAGTAAACATGAAAGTTGTAATTTAATTGGTGAATTGAAAGGTCAGCAGAACATGATCTTGTATCTGTGTCCATCAGATCTTCATTATATCAGAAATCTTTATTTTGATCAGTTTGGTATTGGTGCATATGAAATAGATAACAGTGATCAAAACTTGCTGGACATGTGTGTGTTACGAGTAATGTCAGATAACATACTGGAAATTTGGCATTGTTTTGTCTCATGCGTGATCTTTACAATCGGGATGGATGAATGGGCAGGCAGTATCACATAACACACCTGCCACGATATTAAAAAAATTCCTGTATTCAGTTTTTTTACCCAAAAGTTGCCAGTCTTTAAGCTGCATACCCATATCGCTTGGTAAGTCTTGTACACAAAATTAGATTTTTTAAGTTTTAAGCTTTTAGATTGTATGGTAATTGTTTGAAGCAAATAAAGTGATTCGCCTCGTTCCCTGGGTTGATCTAATGGCATAATGTAAACTGCACATGTCTGGCCAGAAGTCCAACATTCTAACCACTGAGCCAACATGACTTTTGTGAGAATAGATGATATGTAATTTTTGTGTCTAACAATATCGAGTTTGAATGAGCTTAAAGAAAAAAAAAAGGTGCTATTATTTACATTACATTTAGACTGAATAGAATCAAATTTATGTTTTCTTTATCAGGAAGTGAATGTGTTTAAATATCAGTTGATTTAGAAGTAACCAAGTTGATACAAACTTTTCTCCTGTAAAGATAAGTGGATTCAGACATTTGTCCTGTAATGATGGTCATATCTCCACACTTACATTGATAAAAGGCTTCCCTTTTTACACTTTTTTTTCTTTCTAAATTTGGCTGTCAAACTTGAAAAGAGAACACTCAAGATAAAGTACAGTGGATCTACTACTATACTCTACTGTATTTAGCACTTCATTATGGCATAGTCGCATGACAATTCTCTGCTTGTGTAAATGGTACAGTATGAAGTACATATTTATATATACTGACATTCTAAGACACAAATGGGGATTAATTTAGTAATTGAAATTATACACACTAGGAAGAAATAGATTGTACTGTATTTTCTTGTGTGAAACATTCTTTAAACTACAGTGTAGACCAAGATCTGCTGTCAAATAATATACTGGTAGGTGAGGGTCTGCATTATAATTCTCACTACAGATAATTTGAACTGAAAAGCCTAAACCTTGATGTACCAGCATGTAACAAAACATTGGCAGACATGGGTGTATACAGTTAGCTGCGTGTTATAAACATAAATGCTGTTGCAGTACAAAGAATATGGGGGCATTTGCACTTTTCAAAGATGCTGTTAATGCATGGTTTTGCAAATGTGCTGACTCATCAATTAAGCTGGAATAGCTACATGTTATGTCAAAGTTGTGCTGTGTGAGTGAAATATAAATAAAGCAGCAAGTCTTGTGGAAGAGCTTGTTTAGCTCGAAACGTTGGGAAACTTTTGTATTTGTATAGTTATCAATTTTTGTGTCATTATCTATATCTATATATATATATATATCACTATAATACTGTTCAAAGGAACTAATAAAGTTACCCTGTTATATGGAGGTCACCTTATAATGAGGTATATTATACATAGTATTAGTATTACATTCTGTAATGGAATCCATGACCATAGAGGCAGTTGTAGTCAATTCTACATTCTCCCCACCCCCATCTTCTCAATGAGTTAACTCCAATATGTACATTTTGTCTTTTATTAAAGTTTATGAATCATTATATAGCTATGCAATTTCCACTATATCCTTAAAATCGAACACAATCCTTTTTAGGTTTTCTTAAAATACGGCCAGAAATGCAGATATCAATTTTAATCACTGCGATGTACTTTGTACTGCTAAGATAGGCTACATGTCATGTTGACTTTGGAACAGAAACATATAAGGGTAGATGTGGAGGGGTTTGCTGTTAAAACCAAACTTGCTAAATCATTTTTGCTGTGCATTTAGTATAAAGCTGTAGTTATCAGCGCATTGTATATTTCAGTGCAGATTTTTTTTCCTTTTTCTTTATGAAAATGACTGTTGGAGATCCCTCTTTACCCATGAAATCAAAATGGTCTACTCCCAAACTTGGTTGAGGCAGGGAACCATTTACTCCCCTGGCTGAGGTTAAATCGAGGTAGTTTGATCGGCAAACAAAGTCTAATCCCAGAAGTTATATATTGCATGTCTGGTCGACCCATGTGATTAAACCAGTATCTGTATTTTTTATTTGTTTCAAGATGCTGGAGTGAAGTTAATTTCTAAGTGGTTTTTTTTTCTATTTGAGAAAAAAAAGAACAAAGTGTTTTGAAATAAGTTTCAGGTCATAAAGCGTGTGGTTTGGCTTAACATTTATGATTTACATTTTTAGAATAAGGTGATCCTGGGAAACATGTTACTGTGTAAACTTGATGGTATAAGACAAGAAAATTGGAATTAATTTCATGCTAAATAAATTTTCATATGATCCTGTTGAGTTCAGTACAAATCTACATGTAACTTCCAGATTTCGTCTTTGTTTTATAATATTTGGTTTTAATTTTACTATTCCAAAGGATTACAGGATACAATTTTCTCCCATCTGCGATATTGAAAGCCAGCTCAACCAACACAGGTCTTGATGGCCAGACCATAGTTGCCTGGTGACATCACTCGAGTCAGTTTAGAGTGAATTTGATCACACTCTTGTCCGACCATAGACTCTATGACTAAGTGATTGAACTCGATTAAAAGTTTGCAAAAGCCCAAAGGCAGTTTCGCACTGTTTGCAATGTACATCTTGAGTACAAAATGAGGTCAATACCCCTGTATGAGTTTATTTGAAATATTATTTAACAAGTCGAAAGTCAGTTATCAGAAATTCCCAGTGTCCCAAACAAGCATTTTACAATCGGTCAAAAAAATCAGTCTTGTCGGACAAGTTTGCCATTTGAAAATTCACAGGTTTGACTGTTTCCATGATGCAATTAACATATGTACATTAAAGAAGTGTTGAACTGCAGTATGGTTTTGCTTGTACTGTCTGTCCGTTGACTTGCCTGTGAATTTTGTGTTCTTTTTCTTTAAATCTGGTTGAATGCATTCATATAATAGATCATTAAGAGATTTCACACCAAGTCTCATGTAAATTTGTATACTGTGAATAGGAATGTGGGATTCTTTATATCCACATTTTTTATCCTTCCATCAGTTTTATGTGCATGCATCATTGAGAACACTTTTTTGCCAAAAGTAGGTTACTGTACCATGAATTGACTTGGCTGTGTGTTTTTTTTATGAGTTGTGTGCAATCATACTGTACATGTATTATGAGATCTACACATAAAGTTTCAGTTTGATAGGAACCATTAATAGGAATGTGGGATTCTCTTTTAGGGACCAACCAATTCATTTTTGGAAAGGGGGAGGGGAGACCTCGGATTTTCACTTGAACCAGTATTTTTTTTTTTTACCTCAGGATAATTTCATTTTTTCAACTAATATAATGAATATAATAAGTTCTTCTTTTTCTACAAACCAGAGCAAGAATATTTTTAAAAAATTTCAAGCTATTTTGGGGACCAGATATAATTTTCTGAAAAAAATACCCCCTGACCCTTTTTAAGTAAAATATACCAAAGAGTTATTAAAAATTGGGTATGTACATGTACTTATTATCAATTATGAGTTTATGGAATTGTTAGAGTTTTCAATTGGAAGTAGTCTTGTTTTACAGTTAGTTGGAAGGTCAATGGTTTTGACTGAAAATCTCAAGGTTCATGTTGAAGATGTGTAAAAAATAATTGTCTAGTATTAGACTCTATTGTATACTCCTTTTGAGAAATACATGTAAATTTTCTTCTTATTGGCTGAAGATTGTCGGTCTCTGGCCCAAATAACTCCAGTGTCAGATTTCTTTGTCATACTAATGGCTTTGTAGTACTAATGACTGTACATGCAGAGTACAAAAGTTAACCCATTAGCCACTGAATATTTCAAGATTCAACATTAGGAAGACCAACACATTCCAATTGAACCTCTTATTTGTGTACCTTTTTTATATTGTGCTCTTGTTATTCTTCTTCCCATATATTAATTATATTTTCATTTTTGTTAATTATGCAAGTTCTAAAAATTATGTTAACATACAGTGGTTCTTGACAGTAAAGCCTCTAAGTATACCACTACCCCTCTTGTAATGTACATGTATAGTCAGGGATTCCATTTAATTGTTTTAATTTTGTTGTATCATTACTACTTGTATCGATCTCTCTGATGAAGGGGGTTCACTCTGCACATCTTTTTTCAAGTGCATTTTCATATTTTTAGGCTTTTCACAATGAAATTGAGCATAGTTTTAGCTTGCATCGTTTCAAGATAAATCCCTTAATCTGATAAATTTTTTACCAATAACTGAAAAAATATTGGAATGTAAAGTTACGACCATATATACACGTGTATAATCCCATACCAACTGCAAACTGCATAGACCCAGATCTGCCGTCGCATAATGTGCCGGCAGATCTGGGTCTATGCAGTTTGTAAGGATCAATCAGTAGAACAAACAACATAGATCCTGATCTGCCGGCACATTATGCGACAGCAGATCAGAGTCTATGTTGTTTGCATTTGGACCTGGATTATACGTGAGTATAGACGATGTATATTTCCACTAAAAACCACTGTCTCAACTATCCTGCATGTACCTTGGTACCTTGGTAAGGTTACATGATGCAATGGGATACATGACCATATTCGCCTCAAGAGACCATGTTATACTTTGGCTCCTAATAGTAAGGGATCACTGTATGTGCCAAAACAAGTGATCAAACCAGGGACTGAGGGACTGCAAAGATGGAAAGTTTTACTGCTGGGCTAGTCAGACTCTTTCTAGGCTATTCAGTAGTGATGTCATTGTGAGCCTAAAGTTGTATTGTGATATCAACACTTTTTTCTTATGGTATCATCATCATAATATCATGATGCTTATGCAATGAAGACATGCGCCTGGCCAAGTGCCATGGCCAAGGTTACAGCTTGTGGAAAATTCAGTTGTTAGCTCACATGGAATTAAGGCCTACTTGGACAGATTTGATAATGAGCGAGATCAATGCACATTAATCAGGTTATCTTGGATTTGATTGGCTGAGCTTGTTATAACTCTGGAGTCCTTATTTCTTAGCTGATTTTGACCAAACTTGGGATATTTACCTATATCATTAAGATCTTGGACAGGTTCAATAATGAGAAAGATACACAAATATTAATGAGGTGATCTTGCATCTGATTGGCTGAGCTGTTACCATTCTGGAAGCCATATGTCTAATCTCATTTTGACAAAACTTGGAATATGGGCTTATATCATCAAGCTCTTGGACAAGTTCTGTATTGAGTGAGATCCACACATATTAATGATTATGAGGTGATCTTGCATCTGAATCGCTGAAACTTATTACCACTCTAGAGAGTGTATTTTTTATCCAATTTTAGGTAAACTCACTGGCAAAATATGATTACATCATTGCTATCCAAGATGACAAAAACTAGAAATACAGTGGTCTCTCACTATAAACCCAGTCAGTATTAGGGGTGTAACAATACAGTTGAGTCATTATAAGACACATATTGTGATAGATGGATCACAGTACGACATGTATGATATTTTTATGTATTTAAAAAAATTAAACTATCGAAGGAAATATACTTTGCAGAAAAATCAACTTGCTCTTTATTTTAACAGATTTATTTCAAAGAATTGTAATGATTTAAGGGCATTTAATGTTATATACTTACAACTTGAAAGTAATTAATATTAGGGACTTGTCTATTAAGACAATTCTTTAAACTGTTAAAAGTAATGAATATTAGTGACTTAACTTGACTATTAATACAATTCTTTTAACTGTTGAAAGTAATTAATATTAATGACTTAACTTGTCTATTAATAACATTCTAAGAACTGTTAAAAGTAATGAATATTAGGGAGTTGACTTGTCTATTAATAGAATTCTTAGAACTGTTAAAAGTAATTAATATTAATGACTTGTCTATTAATACAATTCTTAGAACTGTTAAAAGTAATGAATATTAGGGACTTGACTTGTCTTTTAATACAATTCTTAGAACTGTTAAAAGTAATTAATATTAATGACTTAACTTGTCTATTAATAACATTCTTAGAACTGTTAAAAGTAGTGAATATTAGTGACTTAACTTGTCTATTAATATTCTTAGAACTGTTAAAAGTAATTAATATTAATGACTTAACTTGTCTATTAAAAACATTCTTAGAACTGTTAAAAGTAATGAATATTAGGGATTTAACTTTTCTATTAATAGAATTCTTAGAACTGTTATAATTAATGAATATTACAGACTTTAATTGTCTCTTCATAAAATTCCTAATGTGTCCACACTCTGCTGTGTTTTAATGTTATGCAAGCTGTGCTGTATTTCACCAACAGAACATGGCAGTGCATGTAAAAACTTCCATAAGCAATCTAAACGTAGAGAAAATGTTTTTTTTTTTTTTTAAAATATGGGACGTTTATGGTGACTTTGCACAGAAATGGTTTTGTTTACAAATATTTCAAATGACTTTAACTAACTTAATGGTGCATGTATACCTTCAAATTTACCACCGGGCACTGAGACATGAAATGAAATTTTAGTACATGCCTTCATCAGCCGTGCAGAACTCTTCTTTTTTATGCATTCAGTTTCAGTGCAAACAAATAGGGGTGAAACAATATGCCTATGCCACAGATCGATACATGTCGTGATACACAACCTATGATACAATACATATCAAAACACATAAAGAATAAAGAGGCAAGCTAATAAAAATTACTCTTGGACGCAGAAGATTAAAATTAACTTTTACAAGGTAAATATTGTTTTTGAATTGACTATCCACGTTTAGTGTCAATGTTTCAAAATGGCAGTGTGATAATTATGGATTTATGGCATAAAAATGTGCTTAATGTTTGAAATTTTGCAATATGGGACAAACATCACACGTATTGAATCGTGACAAAAATGTGATTATCGATACATCAATTAATCATTTACACAGCTACTCAATATACTGTTTCCCCTCTTATCAGTACTGGATTACTCAATAGGCAGACTAAGTATGTGCTTAGAGCACCAGCAAAGCAGGGGCTCAAAAAAAAAAAAGCGAAATGATGGTGTTTTTTTTTAATTACATGGGGGGAGGGACACCATAATCTTTTCAGTGCTTAGGTCCTCTAAAGGTCTTAATCTGGCCATGCCTCTTATAATGTGGATGTGGTCATAAGATCGCACTAAATTGTTTGACCTTTGTTTTATCGATTACTATAATTATTTCACTTATTTTTAGTTCTGGTTTAATGAGAATCAGTTATGTTATTTCATTTTGGTAAATACCCAAAGTTATTGGTTTTACGCACTATTATGACACAGTCTTGATGGAACAGTCTTTAGGCAGAGACTGTTGGTTAACAGAAATACAGATTTGGAGCTGTATATTGAAGATAATCTAACTGAAAATGTTGACAAGAAAAACTGTCAGGAGTTCATGTTGATAAGAATCTAGACTGGTGTAAGCAAATTAACCAGGTTTGTTGTGCACTTAGCTCCAGAATTTATCTTTTAGAAAGGGTACAATGTTATCTACCTCTCACTATCATAAATTTTTGTACAATGCATTCTTTCTTCTTCTTGAGGACTCCTGCTGCACAGTTTGGGGAAGTACAACTGATAGTAATATTGAAAGAATCCACAAACTTCAAAAAAGGGCAGCAAGACCTCTCCTAAATTTACATTTGGTACAATCCAAAATTACATTCCCCATAAGATAAATTGTTGAAATTGTTACACAGGTTTGCCTTCCACAGGTCCCTATTAATATACAAGGTATAGAATGAACTTAGTCCACAGCATATACATGGTCTGTTTCATTTTAAGTGAGAAAAAGAATACCAAGAACCTAAATCGAGATAAATCACAAATGATCATTTGCAGAACACCATTTGCCAAATACAAAGACGTGTGAAAAATTATTTGTGTACTCTGGTGCAATTCTTTGGAGAAAACTCAGCAAAAAATTTGATCAGAAACAAATTTAAAGGTTTTCAAAGCAAAATTCTGTCAGACCATTAACTAGAAAAGCGGTCTTTATTGGAAGTATTGAATTGTTGTTGTTGGGTGTGTTTTATTGGCACTTTTAACACATTATTGGCTATATCATACCAAGGAAATGGGAGCTAAATGCCTTACCCAAGGACACACATAGAGAGCTGGCCTTGGCCTGTATCAAATCTGCGACCCTTGAATTATGAGTCTGACCCTTTTTCCAGCTGAACTACCATAGCTCCCTAAATATTTAAATGGATGTATTCTGATTATTTTGTTCATGTGAATACATAATTTATAACAAAGCATGTTAAATATATTAAGTATAACATGCACATAGTTTATATATGATATACCATGTATACTCACTTATAAGTTGAATTCAACTGCAAACAACATAGACCCTGATCTACATTGCATAATGCACCGGCAGATCAGAGTATGTTGTTTGTTCTACTGATTAATCCTAACAAACGGCATAGACCCAGATCTGCCGGTGCATTATGTGACAGCAGATTTGGGTCTGTGCAGTTTGAAGTTAGTCTTGACTTGTAAGCAAGTACAGACAGTACATGAACAGAAATACTTGAATGTATTTACTCCAATTATTCTTTTTGTATGTATTGTATACACTGTGCTTGTTATACTTTATGTATTGTATACACTGTGTGCTTGTTATACTTTATGTATTGTATACACTGTGTGTTTGTTATACTTTATGTATTGTATACACTATGCTTGTTATACTTTATGTATTGTATACACTGTGCTTGTTATACTTTATGTATTGTATACACTGTGTGTTTGTTATACTTTATGTATTGTATACACTATGCTTGTTATACTTTATGTATTGTATACACTGTGTGCTTGCTATACTTTATGTATTGTATACACTATGCTTGTTATACTTTATGTATTGTATACACTGTGCTTGTTATACTTTATGTATTGTATACACTGTGCTTGTTATACTTTATGTATTGTATACACTGTGTGTTTGTTATACTTTATGTATTGTATACACTATGCTTGTTGTACTTTATGTATTGTATACACTGTGTGCTTGTTATACTTTATGTATTGTATACACTATGCTTGTTATACTTTATGTATTGTATACACTGTGCTTGTTATACTTTATGTATTGTATACACTGTGTGTTTGTTATACTTTATGTATTGTATACACTATGCTTGTTATACTTTATGTATTGTATACACTGTGTGCTTGTTATACTTTATGTATTGTATACACTATGCTTGTTATACTTTATGTATTGTATACACTATGCTTGTTATACTTTATGTATTGTATACACTGTGTGCTTGTTATACTTTATGTATTGTATACACTGTGCTTGTTATACTTTATGTATTGTATACACTGTGCTTGTTATACTTTATGTATTGTATACACTATGCTTGTTATACTTTATGTATTGTATACACTGTGTGCTTGTTATACTTTATGTATTGTATACAGTGCTTGTTATACTTTATGTATTGTATACACTGTGTGCTTGTTATACTTTATGTATTGTATACAGTGCTTGTTATACTTTATGTATTGTATACAGTGCTTGTTATACTTTATGTATTGTATACACTGTGTGCTTGTTATACTTTATGTATTGTATACAGTGCTTGTTATACTTTATGTATTGTATACACTGTGTGCTTGTTATACTTTATGTATTGTATACAGTGCTTGTTATACTTTATGTATTGTATACAGTGCTTGTTATACTTTATGTATTGTATACACTGTGTGCTTGTTATACTTTATGTATTGTATACACTGCTTGTTATACTTTATGTATTGTATACACTGTGTGCTTGTTATACTTTATGTATTGTATACAGTGCTTGTTATACTTTATGTATTGTATACACTGTGTGCTTGTTATACTTTATGTATTGTATACACTGCTTGTTATACTTTATGTATTGTATACACTGTGTGCTTGTTATACTTATGTGTTGTATACACTGTGTGCTTGTTATACTTTATGTATTGTATACACTGTGCTTGTTATACTTTATGTATTGTATACACTGTGCTTGTTATACTTTATGTGTTGTATACACTGTGCTTGTTATACTTTATGTATTGTATACACTGTGCTTGTTATACTTCATGTATTGTATACACTATGTGCTTGTTATACTTTATGTATTGTATACACTGTGCTTGTTATACTTTATGTATTGTATACACTGTGTGCTTCTTATACTTTATGTATTTATGAATGCTTTGTTATATTTTTTGTATTTACAGTAGTTTGTTCATTCTGAGGGCTTCAGGAAAGATTAGTATATTATAGCCAAGTTACCATCTTGAAGTTAAGTTGTTTATTATTATTATTGTCAGCATAAGGTACTCACGCCTATAATGCAGGTCACTTTATGGTTCCCTTAATGATGGTTTTGTGGTTTTTTGGGTTTAACACCAAATTTCAGCGCATGATAGGCTATACATGGCAGTCAGTATATTTTGTGGAGGAAAAACCCAGGAAGAACCACTGACCCAAGGGAAGCTACTGGTAAGCTTTCTCACATATCCACATTGGCTGAGCTGAAACCCGAACCCATGTGAATAGAGGTGAGATGTGATTGATCTGTAAAGCCGAGTGTCTTAGGCCACTTGGTCACCCGGGATCCCTCCCTTGATGAACAAAATTATATAAAGGGAGCATTTTAACATTTGTTTCTCAAATTTATATGTACATGTAATTAATCTGGGGTGTCTTTAGAAGTTGGGAAGGGGGTAGGGGAGATTTCACCCTACTACTTTGGCTTTAAACCCAGGTACTTTTGATTCTGCTAATGTTCCGACACCAAAATCCCTAAATATTTTCTTGAAACCTCCTCCTACTGCAAAAAATAATGACAACCCTTATTAATGTAACACCTTACATGACAACGCTGCTTAATGAAACCTCTTAGTTCCATCGGGGTTAGTATTCACAAAACACCTCAACTTGAACATACACTCAAAGCTTTAGTGTTAGATGCATGCTGTTTAATGAATATAACAAATGTCAAAAATTTGCAAGTGCTTTATTTGAGAAATACTTCTAAACACATTGTTTGTTATATATTTACAAATATGGAGGTTATGAAAGAAACATTATTAGAGTCTGAGTGTACATTCAAGGAGTTCCATGAATATTTGGCTGACACTATGGCATTAAGTAGTCTGATATTCCTATATTCCTGATTTTGATGCTTATATTACTAGTTTAATTTGGCAGGACTCGGAGAGCAGGTTCTGTTTATAACCAGGCCACAGTTCAGTATTAATTGATCAGCTTCTGCAGCCCAATGTTTGCAAGCATTCTTAGGCCCAGCTCAGAATTGAGCTTATTTCTTATTGATGATATGACATGGTGGTTTTCAGGTTGTTTATCTCCAGTGGGCAAAGGTATTCAGTTCACAACAGGTGGAATGTTACCTGAATGCCTTCAGTTTGGATGCTGGCATTATCAGCAGTGATGCAGGCCTACATACTGTATAATTACTGTAAATTCATTTTATTTGTGGTATCAGTTTTGGGGATTTTGTGGTTGCCACAAATCAACAATTTAAAGATCCAACGAATAAGGATCCATCAATGAAGAAGCATACTGTACCTATGAATTGAAGTACATTATTATTATTATTATACATTTTTACAAAACCACAGGATGGATACCCACTACAAAACAAATGAATTAGGAGGATCATACTTGGAAGGGAAAGTGGGGTAACAATATCATACCTGGGAGGGGCTGTGGTCAGTGCTGGAAGAAATTCCTTGTCAGGGTTTGAATTATGCAGTAGCGAGTAGAAAATTGGCTACCTATTTATGTTTTTTCTGTATGGTGAAAAATCTGGCTGAACATTTTTGCGTCAAAGAATTTTGAAAAGAAATTACTCCAGTGATACTTTTGCTACTTGGTAAGACGTTACTATCGGATTATACGCGAGTGTATTACGGTCGATAAAAAAAGTAGGCAGCATAAATTTTCTGCATGCTACTTTTTACTTAATACTACCCTGCTTGTCTAACAGCTCAAAGTGTGGGGTGAAGTTTGATGTGTGAGTAAAATTTAATTCCACTTGCCCATAATTTTATGCAAATATATGAATAAAACATTTGGATTATTTCTGTTTTTATGGTAATGCAATCAGCCATATCTGCATTTCCATCAAATTTCATTTTGAGCCTTCATTTCTTTCGGACAGCCCTGCTAGGGAATGTACAGGCAAAGCACTGCATTTAATGGAACACTTTTTGCCTTGGAGGATTTCATTCATGAAAGCCTATGGCCTATATTTTAAGGATTTTATGCATTTTACCTTTATCTTGTATTTTATATACATTTTACAGAATTTAAACATCTTACCTTTTATCTTTTTTGTTTACATTTATTTGAAGGGTTTATCTTCCTAAAGTTTCGTGTGCAATTCTTGATGTTCACATTTGTTAAAAACTTTACTTTTAATCAACACCATATAGCCATTATTGAGCTGACTTGCCATTAAACCCTAAAACATACATGTATATGGCATGCTGTGTACTCCTACTAAGATTTAGTTTGCTGCTAGTGATAAGGCACTTTGTACATTAGCTGGCCTTTTGACCTTGAATTTGTATAGGTCCCATGCTGTCATGTTTTGGAGGGGAATACATGTATATGCAATACTTTTATTTCCCATAAACAGCTGTATATATGCCCTTTTGTTGCTGTTGGCCTAGTACAGGACCAGAGTTATGAGTTATCCTTGGGTTGTAAATGAAATGTTTACAAATAGTGCTTACATGGTGGTGGTACCTGTCTGGGTATCATTAGGTGCATGATAATGTACAAGTATGTTACCTTATTTGAACCCTTTTTAAATGGCATTTTTAACACCTTATTGGCTATATCATGCAGAGGAAATGGGAGCTACATGTAAGTGCCTTTTCCAAATACACCCTGAGGCAGCTGACCCGGGCTGGCCTGGGCGAGTATTTAACCAGTGACCCTTGAATTAAAA
Organism: Margaritifera margaritifera; assembly: GCA_029931535.1. Classification (NCBI taxonomy): domain Eukaryota; kingdom Metazoa; phylum Mollusca; class Bivalvia; order Unionida; family Margaritiferidae; genus Margaritifera; species Margaritifera margaritifera. The sequence continues at coordinate 2,125,364 of JAQPZY010001433.1, read as the reverse complement.
GTGCTTACCAACTGAGCTTCAACAGCTTCCATTAATTGTAATAGTTCTAAGTTGTCACTTAACCTGGCCCCAATTTCACCAACATGTGTCTTAGGTTAAGTCCAGATTTAAGATCTTTGATTGGTCAATATCAAGGTTACAGACTTAAATTTCAGCTGGTCAGACCAGATTGCTGGATTATATACTAATTATTAAATTTAAGCTCAAAGTTCAATTGATGAAACCCATGCTTGGTGTTGTGTCGATGCTGAGGCTAATCACAAGAATTCACAATTGCTTCAATTACAATACTGTAAAATATTGTTATGTGTAGAAATCTGAAAACTTCTGCAAAATTACATGAAAGGTCTCTAACAGGACTTTCAAGTGTATCTCATCCTCAAAATGGACCTACACATAAATACTGTTATGCGTAACGTTAAGAAATCCATTTCAAGTGTCATATAATACAGGAAGTACTATATGCAAAATCCTTATTTTAATTACAAGTTACATTCACCCTTATTAGCTTTTATTTTATTTTTTGTACACAACATGTGAGAAAGGCCTATCCAGAAATGACATTTGTACCTTATTCAACTGTGCAATGTGTGCTTAAATTTAAAAAAAAAATTGTGAATTTGTTTAGGTGAAAGCTCATCTTAACAAGCACACACCTTTGATGTGATTAACAATGTCCCCATCATATCTATGTGCATACTGGAGAGTTAACTCCCTTTGTCATTGTTGGGAGTTCTGCCCTTGGATGGTGCATCCTCACTTCCCCAGTATGGTTGTGCAGTATAATACACACGTAAGATTCATTTTTGAGACTTGTTTAAATCAAGGAATGATAAAGTACTGAGACACCAAGCATGGCATGGTGGTAAGTTCCAAGGAAATCGATGTGTTCTAGACATATTTTAGCAGCTGCTGTACTCCCATCAGGCATACTGGAATTGAAACACTTGGTTTGGCCTAAAAGGAAATGTAGCTTTGTTTCCGGTTTCCTTACTGACCCTATTTTGGCTGCTGACCCTAGAAATTTTTCCAACCATACACAGAGTTCCAGATTTTTAGCTCTACTGGTCAAAAAATGGTGCCGATCTGATGTCCAATATGGTTGCCACAGTGACCATCTTGAAAATCTTGCTATTGCTAATAAACAAGTGTCATAAAAATCTTGTTGTCACTACTCCCCCATGAATGGATGATCATTATGACATAGGGTTTTCACCTAAAGACTTCTAATGATGTCTACTTTGCCCTAAATGAAAATAGTGGTAAGCTGAAATCCAATATGTGTACCATAGGAGATATTTTAGAAAAGTTTGTTATCGCTGAAGAATATCAGAGATGGTTTCAAGACTCTACAGTTAAAAAGAAGAAATGGTCTTATTTTGAATTCCAGGAAATTCTTTTCATCCAGTAGAGCGTTGGTCCCTTTGAGGGACTCTTGTTTCTATATTGTGATCATTTGTACAAAACAGTATTAGACATCATACTCGTTAAGATGCTTGCTATTTTTCCAAATAGTTTTAAGCTCTTTATTGACATAAACTAGACGGCATGATTTGATTATGGCTACCTTTGCTTGCTGCTCACTAATCTTGGTCAGCTTTGAATTTACAGCAATTTATATAAGACAAATGCAAATTATTTACATAATTATAAAGGCAGTTTATATCTGACCATTCACATAACATCATATCATTGAGTAATACTGGCAAGGTCCTTTTTCAAGGAATAAAATTGGGTTGTGCAACATTTGTTCACTTCAAGTAAATGGAAGGGGGAAAAATGAGAAGGATTTGTGTCATAATGGGAGGGATTGTAGTGGAGTGGAGGGTAGGAGTTCTCAAGAAATAACACAGCCACTGTACCCTCCAGTTCGCAACCAATCCCTTCCATTATGGCCCAAATTCCTGTGGAAAATTGAGGGGACCAACCCAATTTCTTTTGAGCATGAAACCAGAAACACATATATTCTTTTTTTGGGCCTTAGATATGATTTTTTTATTATTCCAGTTTTGACCAAAAAGAGGGGTGTACACTTATTAGGGCATTTGTGAGTACAGTGTTGAAAAGAGGGGTGTACACTTATTAGGGCATTTGTGAGTACTATGTTGAAAAGAGGGGTGTACACTTATTAGGGCATTTGTGAGTACAGTGTTGAAAAGAGGGGTGTACATTTATTAGGGCATTTGTGAGTACTATGTTGAAAAGAGGGGTGTACACTTTGTAAGGCATTCATGGTATTACGTTAAATATAGGATTGACCTATTTGAAAATTAATCTGATCTAATCTGCACCTTATCTACTCTCTTAAGATAAAACCTATTTTTGTTGCGTCTATCATTAAGTCTTTTGAAGAAAAAAAATTTCATTGGGTTTATACATGGATTTTAAAGATGGCTTTTGATATGCACTGTATTATTAATGATGTTTTGAGACATTTTCTTTTCTTGTATTAATCTATTTTAGGATATACTCCAGGGCTCGAAATTGATGCTACAAAGCTAGCATTTTGCTAGTTACAATTCTGAAATGCTAGTAAATGTTTTTAGTGGAGAATATTGCAACTATAAAAATGTTGCGACTACTGAAAAAAGTTAATTTCGAGTCCTGTACTCGGAAGAACAATATTCCATCTGTATAATCAATAACTATCGCAGTTGTTTAAAGAGTTGAGCTCTTGAAAAATAAAATGGCAAATAGTAATTATAATGTGGACAGGTTTCCTGCAGATATTATAATTGGCCTAAAAACTTTGCAAGGTCGTTTGTATTGGCCTTGGACTTGTAAATTGGAGTGCAAGCACTACTGTACAATAACATACAATTCAGCCAAGGACATACTTGTAGCGGTTCTACTTGATATCTTTGATCAAAGTTAAAACCTCAGGTCAGGTCAATCTTGACATTATTGTCTCTATGGTAAGTATAGAGGAGGCACTGGTGACTGCAATGGTGATGGCACATTAAGATTGACCACACACAAAATCAGAGTAGTATTACCATAATTCTGTTTAGTTTTGAAAGTTATTGCAGTATTTCTCTCATGACAAGGCCAGCTTAATATATGTCAGAAAGTAACAAGGCAGGCATATTGTCAAAGATATCCTTTGTAAATATTGCCAAAATATTTGAAAAATGAGAGTGGGTTGGTTTATTGTCAAGCATGTACTTATTATTGGATAAATGTGGTATTTATAGATTCATTGTTATTTTTTTTTAGAACTTTTTTTAGATTGTGTCACTTACCATATGTATTCGCGTATAAGTTGGGTTCAAATGCAAACAACATAGACCCTGATCTGCCGTCACATAATGCGCCGGCAGATCAGGGTCAATGTTGTTTGTTCTACTGATTAGTCCTTACAAACTGTATAGGCCCAGATCTGCCAGGTCTATGCAGTTTGCAGTTGGTATCGGATTATATGCGAGTATATGCGGTAGTTTGCATAACTTGATGCCTATTAATTTCTGATTGACTGTTTCATGTATATAGTTTTTACTGTTAGCTACTTAACACAAGTTGACATCAAAGTGTTTTATAGACATATTTGCTTGCAGCATATTGTGTCAATATTTGACATCTTGTTTCAGCATCAAAAAATCAATATTTTATCAAAATTTCACTTTTGACTCAAGAGTATGTATTTGTTAGTATATGGGATGCATAATGCGCTGGCAGATCTGGATCCATTCAGTTTGTTAGGAATAATCAATAGAACAAACAACATTGACTCTGATATGATGGCACATTATGTGACTGCAGATCAGGGTCTATGTTGTTTTGTAGTTGGACCTGACTTATAAGTGAGTATATATGGTACATGTGGCAGCTTTTGTTATCCCAACACTTTAGATGGGGAGATATCGTGATACCCTCCATCAGATATCTGTCTGTCTGTAACCACATCTCCTTCTAAACCACTAGGTGGAAATTCACCAAACTTGGTACATTGCAGATGTGGTGACCATTTTGTGAGAGGGGTGTGAATTTTGGGCTTCTCCCTAGGGATATTTGGGAGGGGGTCAAAGGTCAAGTGTTCAGAAACTTGCAGTTACAGTTTACCAGACTTTGTACATGGATATGGAGGAAGTGCACAAACGCACAATATATATATATTGAAATTTAGGTTACAATCCCAGGGTCACAATCTGAAGGTGGAGGGGGGGGGGCATGTAATAAAAAGCATTGGGTTTTGCCACGGTGAGCCATATATTCAATTTTTTTAGTGCAGTGGGGAACAGCATGGGAGAATCACATGATCTGTTTTAAACAGAACTGATTTGTTTTAAAAACATTTTGCAATATTAAAAACACAGGCAGTGGGAAAGCATGCAGGTTTATGGTCACAAATTAGTAGGTTTAGTGTGCCAGATTTAAACAACACCAGGACCCACTAATTTTACGCTTTCCTATTTCCTGTATTTTCTTCTTTTCTTCTTTTGACTTTTCCTGTCTCATCTGCAATTATTTCTCAACAATTATTTTGTTACTTGTTAAAATAGCTTAGTATAATTAAGCCATTACCAAAAATTCATGGTTGTCCTCTGCGAGGTTCAGTGTAATTATCATGATTTTCTCCTGTTGTTGTGGCCTTATCAGGCCAACCACACTTAAACAAATTTTTGCACAAATTGCAGATTATCCATTGCTGTTGTGCATTCAGCAGTTTTTTCTTATTTTCTGTGTGGACATTGTCATCAAATTAGTACAGTAAAACCTGACCATGAACGATTCTTAAAGAGCCACAAAAATTTGTCCTTCATGCACAGGAGTGCTTTTATAAAGGCTTGCATTAATCGTAAATATAAGTGAAGGGCTGGTTGTTTGAAATAATTTGGTCATGTGCAACTATAATAGAAGGGTTTGATTAATTGATTGATTGATTGATTTTGGGATTAACAACGTGTGCAGCCATTCGGCCATGTACGTTGGGATAAGAGAAGTGACTGCCAGGTGTTGTTTTACATGAGCAGATATCACTTATATGAAATTGTCCAGTAAAGGTTTCATTGTAATTTGCTTTTTTTATATCTTTATCAATTTTTTTTTTGTTTTTCCTCGATCACCATAGGAATGTCTTTCATGCATATTTTGTCACTGAAGACAACATTCATTTAGATGTTTGGGATGAGATCAGTGTAACAGATACTAAAGTAAAGAGTTTTAGTGCTTAACCAAATTGATTATTCAGAACAAGACTGCTTGTTAGCTGATGGACATGCAATATTCAATGCAATACCAGCAGAATGCACTTTAAAATTATAATTTGGGTAATTTCATGAGGTTAAAAATGATCATAACAAGTGCACACCAGTGATGTCATAAACAGCATCCCCATCACATGTATGTACATAAAAGAAGAGTTAGGTCCCTTGGTCTATTTTGGGAACTCTCCACTCTGGAGGTTTATTCTCTCGCTTCCAATATGATCAAACTATTTAAAAACACACGTAAGATCCAGTTTTGAGACTAATTTAAAACACAAAGTAAAGTAATAATGTACAAGGCATGCATAGTTATAGGTTCTGAGAAAATCGTGTTCTTGGTGAATTTTAGCAGCCGTTGTTCCTCCTACCAGCCACGTGTGTTTAAGGGACTATTTTTATACAAGTGACCAAAAGGAAGAGGGGAGGTTTTTATTAATGCATGTTTATGTGTTAGGTCAAATATGGTACACGACAATAATTTAAACTAACTTTGGCAATCCCACCAAAATATCTAATAAAACTACATGTTTTGATAAACGTGTTTAATTTTGAATTATTTTTTATTAATTGTTCGTACTGAAAGTTTTGTCGGTGAAATAGAAGTACAATTTCATGCAACTGGACTGTATATTGATCAAAGTGATTTCAGTGAAAGTACGTTTAAGTGAGCCGATTTACATTTTAGGCAGAAACATTTGACTTTCAAGCCAGATTACACACAAATCGGGAGAGAGTCAATGATTGTACATGTAATGGATTGTATACATGCCAGTACATTTATGTTAGGTAAATCTTGTACAGTGATTGCTTACAGTTAATTTTATCACATCCTTGTTAGTGTTATGCATCATGCACACACAAAAAATAGCTCAAGCTTAGATGACTGGTAGATTTAGGGTCTTTGATGGATCATATATATTTTTGTAACTTCCTCATTCCAGCTGACTAAACAATGCCTGTGTTGTCATAACATTTCAAATTGAGTTCGTTAATGCCATCTAAGGACTAATTGATATCATGCCCATATACATTTTTTTGATTGGGAGTGATACAAGTACATGCAACTTTAGTACATGTAATAGGTCTATCTGAATTGTTAAAGTTTAAATCAAAGATTGAGGAATACTGTAAAAATTCTAATAATCCCCCAGCAATTGTTAGAATACAACACAATTTTGAAGAGTGTGGTGGGCTGTTATAGGATCTGCCCGCGCTCGGGTAGATATTGAAAATGATTTAATCGATATTTAAATCGATATTTGGAAGTTAAATCAGTATCTTGTTGTATGCTACTAATTGTGCTGCTGAAAATTTGCAAGCATTATCAGTCTGATACTGTATTTGTTTCTATTATTTAAGGGGAACATGAATATTTAGATCAGTCATTCACCATCTTGTTAAACAACATGAAACAGAAGTTGTGAAATGGTCTACTAAAACCCAAACGAACCAAAACGGATAGAAAAGGACTGAAACAATACATTTGTTAAAGGTGGTGGCTTAGAAATTCAGTGCACCTATAAAGGTGTTTGCAAGGAAAACGGATAAGTCACTTGTACAAAAAGTTATTAAAGAGGCAATATGAAAAATACAAATTTAAGTACCTGTAAGTTTTCATTTTTCCTCTCGTCAGCAGTTAACTAAAGAGGGGACATGCCTTTATTAGAGGGTGTATAAATTGTAAATTTAGACTATTAGTAGAGGAATGGGCAATTATTGAATCGGGGGGCAATTATTAGAATTTTTAAAGTACCTGAATGCTACCTGTTACACCATGTATATTTAAAAGATTATATTGCAGGATTCAGAACTACATTGCCAACTTGCCATATTTATTGTTAAGATCCATCTTGATTTACACATGAAAAGCATGCACATATATGATGCACACATTAAAACCTATGTACAGCTCTCACCCGTTATAACGCGCCTCATTATAACTTGATTATGGATATAACGCAGTACTACATGTAATATGGACCCCATGACCAAAATCATACCAATGTATAACAATAAGGGTTGAAAGAAAACAAGGACAAATCAGTAGAACAAACAACATAGACCCTGATCTGCCGGTGCATTATGTGACAGCAGATCAGGGTCTGTGTTGTTTGCATTTGGACCAGGCTTATACATGAGTATATACAGTACATGTTTTGCATATTTAATAACTATATCCTCTTATTTCTCAGCATTAGTTCTTTTCTTTTCTTTTGTTTTTCCTTCAAAGCATGTGATAACATCTATTGTAAATACTTGTAGCATCTTTGAATCTTTGCCTGTAAAATACAGCTCTCCCTTGTTATAACACAGCAGTTGAGGTTCGTAACCACTGACCATGTTATGTACTGAACTACGGTATAGTGAGAACACCTTGAATGAGTTTAATTTCAAGTGTTCCATAATATCTTTTTAGAAATGTTATGGCCCCTGATTATCCATCCTCCTAACTTGGCTTTTTGCAGCATAACTGTATCATTTCAGCTAAAAGGTTATCATACATCTGTATATTGATGAGACCTTGAATGAGTTGCATTTCCAACATTCTGTATTGTCATTTAGAAGAGCTGTGGCCCCAGAATGCCCATCTTAGACTTTCCAACAGAAGTTCTTCTGTTTAAGGACCTGCCAAGCAAATTGTAGAGAATGTGGTCATTTGTGATGCACCCATTGTTTCGAGTGATTATTATTATTATTATTATTATTGTTATTATTATTATTTACATACATTACATTTTTCCAGTATTTACTCAGTGATTACAATAATTACGAAGTTTCACTTGAACTGCTGATAATCAGCAAGAAAGACCACCCCTTCTGCCAAAAAATACGGTCTCTTGAGACAGGTGGTCTCTCATAACAGGTCATAACACTTTATAATCAATAAATCTGTGCATTCAGAATATGGTCTCTCAAAATAGGTGGTCTCATGGCAGTGGTCTTTGAAGACAGGTTTTACTGTATTTAAAGTAAATTTTAAAATCAACAAAGTAAGACGAAAAAACAAGAAAGAACATCGGATTTTGAATGTTGTAACATTGTCATATGAAACAAATTGCCATAAGCTTGACTGTTCAATAATTCAGAGTTTTTGAGCAGCAAAAGTGAAACTAGCTTTTAAGCTAAACTATCCTTCAAGCATTGATATTACATGTACTTATGTTTTACCTCAGAACACATACATGTATGCAACACCAAATTTTGCCTAATTGATTATGATAGATCATTTGTTGGTTTTGTGCAATTGAGTTATACCAATGATTGAACATCAGTTGTAGTTAATTTTGTAACTCTAGTTGAAATGCTGAAATGTTTTTTTTTGTTTTTTTAAAAAAGATTCTTAAAGAAAATAAGATTCTTAAAGAAAACACACATGAAAAAGGGTGTTGCCTCACTTTATGCAAATCATAACTGAACTTGGTTTGCAACATCCTCATAATGGCAACTAATAACATAACGTGTATAGCTGCCCAAATCAGGTATCACCCATTCATAGCTCACAACTTGTATTTTCATGACATATTCAGCACTTGTACATGTCTACTTTAAAATATGTTGATCATTACAAAAGCAAATTATAGATCCACAAGTGTGAAAATCAATCATGACTGTGAAATTCAATGACTATGAAAGCTCTGTTCTTATGATTGTATACTTAATGTAACAAATATGAAAATGTCTTAAATTACAGGTGATTATTATTTACATATTTTAGATACATGTAGGAACATGTAACTGTGAAATTTGTGAGTTGAAGTACTGTGAGTGCACATGAGCTTGATATACTGAATAATATTCATGACTAGTTATTTAAGGATTGGTTTGGTGTTTTACGGCACATGCATAGTTATTTAAGGATGGTGTGGTTTGGTTTGGTGTTTTCTGGCACACCATGACTAGTTATTTTAGGATGGTGTGGATTGGTTTGGTGTTTTACGGCACATGCATAGTTATTTAAGGATGGTGTGGATTGGTTTGGTGTTTTACAGCATGAGCTGAATAATATTCATGACTAGTTATTTAGGGATGGTGTGGATTGGTTTGGTGTTTTCTGGCACACCATGACTAGTTATTTTAGGATGGTGTGGATTGGTTTGGTGTTTTACGGCATGAGCTGAATAATATTCATGACTAGTTATTTAAGGATGGTGTGGATTGGTTTGGTGTTTTACGGCACATGCATAGTTATTTAAGGATGATGTGGATTGGTTTGGTGTTTTACAGCACACCATGACTATTTTTTTAAATATAGTGTGGATTGATTTGGTGTTTTACGGCACACCATGACTAGTTATTTAAGGAAGGTGTGGATTGGTTTGGTGTTTTATGGCATGAGCTTGATATACTGAATAATATTTATGACTAGTTATTTACAGATGGTGTGGATTGGTTTGGTGTTTTATGGCACACCAACACGGGTTGTTTTTTTTTAGTGCTGAGGCAATTGGAGTATGGTGCCATGCTGTAGGATGCACCTCAGTAGCCTACAGGCTGATCTAGTGGCAGCATTTGAACTCACCCATTCAGTCACGCATCTGGCACGCTGTACACTGAGCCAATGTGGCTTCTGCTTTCATTTGTAACCTCTTATGACTTGCAATTGGGCACATTGGGCCTGTTAGTTATTTAAGGACCCTGACCACTAATTCTTTATTAGGCAGGGTAAAAGTCACAACGTGGGGGAACTTTTTTGATGCATTACTTTTTCCTGGCACTTTGAGATAGGACCATTGGCTGTAATATCAGTGTGGAATTTTTCTTTTGTAATTTGTCGAAATGTTTAACTGTACTTTTAACTTCTACATAGATTTAGATTTTTTTCGAACAAGTCAAAATTGTTGTGTGCCTACCTGGTGCGAGACTGTTGGTAATGCAACTTTTACCTGTACCATGCTTTAGGAATATATTTATTTCAAAAAGCACTAAATTCAATAAAAAAAAGTACATATGTAGAGTACTGAACCATCTAGTGCACAAAATATTTTTATTTTCTAGAACTTTAGCATTAATGTCCTCGGGAAATGAATAGTGGTTTGAGCCCTTGACTCATGATCGGCAATTGTAATATGATACAGAGGAGTGAACACAAAATATGTTCAATTTAATAGTTAAATAAAGATTCTGCCATTCAGCAGTGCATTGAGAAGTCATAAAAGTATAGATGAAATATGATTCTATAATTGAATTATTGTTACAAGTAGTATGAGTGAGAAGTAATACATGACATATGATTCTATAATTGAATTATTGTTACAAGTAGTATGAGTGAGAAGTAATACATGACATATGATTCTATAATTGAATTATTGTTACAAGTAGTATGAGTGAGAAGTAATTTATATAAGCTCCATAACAGTACAGATTAAATTTCTCTGTTGCATTAATGACATAGGCTATGAGTGTTCAGCTGAAACCCAAAACTTGGTCAAGTGCAGGAAAAGTCTTTTTGATAAATTGTCCAGCTCTTTTCTTCTGGTGGAGAGCTGAACAGACTTTCTTATTGGACTCGTTAAGAGGTAGGAGAAAAAAAAAACGATCTTCTCAATATGTTTTCTTCCACTATATTAAGAAGCAGACAGCATACGTGTATAGGGCAAGTTTGGGTGTGTGTGCATGCATGGGTCCATCAGTCTGTCTTCAATGTCTTGGCCATAACTCCTATTTCAGTAAACTTATTTTGACCAAGCTTGCAGTGAAGGTGGGATGAAAACTTGCTACTGTATTAGGTTGCTGTGACCTACTCTACACAGCATTCCCATTTGCATACTACAGTGGATACTCTTTTTAAAATGACCGCGTGCATGTACATACAGAAATGGAAGGCATGTTTATGTACTGTATATAAAGTAAGCTTTGCGCATATCAGTTTTGGAGTAAACATGGAAGAAAGATTTTTCTTTACACATTTATGAAGTTAACTATGTATGCATATGCAAATTTATGATCATGATAAACCAGCTGCATGCTTTTTGTCCATTGGACTTTGTATCAAGTGACTTGTAGACCAAGATACGCTTCTGTGAATGTAACATTAATGGCCATTGGTTGATGAGTGCATTTGTATCTGGGTGCCATTGTAGCATAGTTGGTAGAGTGGAATAATGAATAGTACCACCATATATACTCGCTTGTAAGTCAAGTCCAACTGCAAATTGCATAGACCCAGATCTGTTGTTGCATAGTGTGCAGGCAGATGTAGGTTATTAGGCAGTATGTTAGGAGTAATCAGTAGAACAAACAACATAGACCCTGATCTGCATTATGCAACAGCAGATCAGGGTCTGTGTTGTTTTCAGTTGAACTTGACTTATAACAGCAGATCAGGGTCTGTGTTGTTTTCAGTTGAACTTGACTTATAAACGAGTATATACGATACCTGTGATCAACAGAAATAAAAATGTAGTGAAAACTTGTCAATTCATGAAACGATTAATATTTGAATCACACAATAATTGACATTTTATTTTCTTGAACATCAGTGCTTTCACATTTCTCAGTTGTTTGCAGATATCATTGGATTGTATACATGGATATAATATGTGCTTTGTGAAGTAAAAAAGAGGACACAAACAGAGAGTAGTTTTGTATTTATTACTATGCAATCAGATAAAGTTATTACATTAGTGCAGAGCTTTCAAGTTCAACAAATATTTGCATGTGAATTCATAATCAATAAATTTCCCTAGTTCCTCGTCTTTCATAAATGTATCAGGATCTGTATATTTCTAGGTACTATAAATAGGATTAGTATTAACTCGTCAACCCCTGGTGTGATGTTTATGCATCATGAGGTTGTACCCTACTTCCGGGTTCTGTAATGTCAACATCATTTAAGATACACTAAAGTGGATGGTATTGCAGGAAAGTAGACAGATGTAGCTCTACAGCGATACCAAATAATGTAGACTTTCTACTCGCATTAAAAAAATACAGTGGAAAAAAAGTAATTTTTGAGACCCAATTTTTTTTAGATCAAAAGTTGCCAGTTTCGGAACCGGAGTTTGTGTCAAGATTTGATACTTTTTGCCTTAGATCTAAAGCAGACTGGTCCGAACTACACACAGACAGATGAATCTTTGCATAAAGAAGGATAAAATTGAGATTTGGAGTAAAAAGGGGCCAGGACACAAAAATCTGGGGTCCAATATGAAAAAAAAAGAAAAAAAAAAAAGAAGTCCAACTTTTACCCTTCTGCACATGCATGAGTGTATTAGCCAATCAAAAACAACGTTTTTGATACACCTAAGCATCCGGCTAAACGAAAAACTCTCTTAAGCAGATGTGTTTGGCTGCATTCAGAAGTAACCCCAATAATGCTTTTCAGGTGAAAATGAAAAGAAACTCCTCGGTTAGTGAGTTAAAACAAACAAACAATTGCATATGTTGCTGGGGGGCTGGGCTGGGTGATCTGAATATAAGCTTAGTTCATATTTCATTTCGGATCTGAAAGTTCATGGTCTGACTTGCCCACGAAAATTTTTACCCATGAATTCAAAGTGATTCACACTATATCCACGTAACCACAGTTGTGACCATTTTTGCTCGTATTCTTAGTAGCATACAGCACAGACCCTGGTTTTGAGTTCATAAAACTCTGAAATTGAGTTTGACTTTCCACTATCAGCCACTATGATAAGATGACCCCAGCCTTTTAAATGTATTGTTGTGTGTGTGTGATTGGTTAAAACAAAATCTTGAGCTAAAACCTGGGCTCATGCCAATACATTACATGACAGCAAATATATATAGTGTTCATATTTGGGCATGAGTGTTGTACATGGTTAGAGACAGTTGTGTCTCTACCTCGGTTTTTGCTCTTTAACCCAAGAAAGACAGCATTGTCCCTGGCTTGTTTAGGAGGTAGCTTCACCATGCCCTCATGAGGTTGTGCCACCCATCCTTAAGTCTCCAGGGGTTTTATACAAGATATATAGTAACATTGTACATGTGCAATATTGGCATTACCCTGGCATAATTTTCAACCTATTAGTGTTCATTCTAGAAATGGAAAAAGTGGGGCCCAGTGGCTCCTACTTGGTGATAAAGTGGGGTCATTTAAAAAAAAAAACAGGTTGCAAATATCTGTATCTGTATCTTTGTGTTTACCTGTATCTTTGTGTTTACCTGTATCTTTGTTTATTCAAGACCTTCAAACACATATCATTATCACAGGCACTTGTGTCATGGATTTATTAATTTCTGTGATAAATATTCACTTTTCCAGAATTATAATTTTTGAATTGGTCATTGTAGAGTCAGACTGCAGCATGGTTTTCTACAATTTTCATGTCTGCTTAAATAACCGTGTCTACTGTTCATATCCTGGTTGTTTTAGTTCACAAGTAAATTGTAGCAAACCAAGCTGTAATCTGACTCAACAATAACTGATTCATAGTATATAATGCTGGAAAAGTAAATATATTTTGCAGAAATTAATAAATCCATGAACTGAGCACCTGTGATCATTATCATCCTCTCCTGTTGCTAGCCTTCCGTTCTGGGATTTAAATTTTTTATTCTTGAACAGCCATTCCCCTCAGACACTTTTTTTAAAAAAGTTTTTTGTTCCTGGACACCTTTTGGAAATAAATGCATAGTGCTTTTTACATGTTCTATCAATGATCATGGATTATGTGCTCTTGATTGGCACAAAAACTAATTAAAATCAGTAATTTGATTGGCACAAAAGCTAATTAAATCAGTAATGCATTTCTGTCAGCTAATGAAACTGATCGTTTTATGCTTCTTTAGGAATGAGTGCACTCTATTCAGTAAGCTTTGGATATGCTTGATTCAGTCTAAAATCACCTGTAACGATCTATTATCTTTATTTTCTTGGGTCTATTTTAAGCACCCTATGGGTGCCATGGAGGGAACTTGTTCATGCCAAAGATGAAAAATAAGGTCAGTGGTGCAAGGGTGCAGCCTAAAATGAACCCTGTCCCATATCACTAACATGCTGTATTTGCAAAATCTTGGAACAGATGATAAATGATAGACTACTCCTCTGGTATAGAGAGTCCAACAAACTACTGTCAGATGTTCAACATGCATTCAAATGCCACAGAAGCACAATTGACCATCTTGTTAGACTTGAAGGATTTACTAGTATTAGGGAAGCTTTTATGAAGAAAGAACATTCAGTTGCCATCTTTTTTGACTTGGAGAAAGCTTATGACACTGCATGGAAGTACAGCATTATGAATGACCTACACTGTATTCAACCTACTGTAGGTCTTACCTATCAAACTTTATCTCCAATTTTTTGAAAGATAGAAATTTTAGAGTTAAGATAGGCAGCACCCTTTCTGAAAGCTATCCTACGAAGATGGGTGTACCTCAGGGCATCATATTGTCAGTCACCCTATTCAACATCAAAATTAACAGCATATAGGGAAATGCCTTAATCCAGGAACTGATTGCTCATTATATGTTGATGACTTTTTGAGCTGCTATAGATCAAAGAGTATGTGTACTATTGGACATCAAGTACAGATAATCTTGAACAGTGTTCAGAAATGAACAGAAGAAAATGGGTTCAAATTGTCGAAATCTAATACTGTATGCAGTGGACCCAAAACTCTATCTTGATGGTTGTGTTATTTTTATGGCATATTTTTCTCCATAAACTAACCTTCCTTCCACATGTTAGATTACATCGGGGGGGGGGGGGGGGGCAAATATCTGGATTTAATGAGTTGTAGCAGACAGATTGGGAGCAGATCAGAAGGTCTTGCCCTGGTTATACAAGTCTTTAGTAAAATCTAAACTTGACTATGGCATGATTGTGTACAGGTCAGCTTGTAAATCTTACCAGCAGATGCTTGATTGGATAGACAGTCAGGGACTTAGACTCTGTCTGGGTGCATTTAGAAATTCCCCTTCAAACAGCCTCTATGTTGAGGCCAATGAACCTTAACTTTATATCAGACAAACAAAATTGGCTCTTCTGTATACTACCATACTATCTTCTAATGAATCGAATCCTGCATATGATGTAGTCCTTAGGTGCCAGTACTAAACCGTGTACACTCAGAAACTACATTTCATTTCACTATTTGGCATACGTAATTGTCCTCACTTGGAAATGGCAAAAATCAATGTTGGAAATGCTGCAAAATTCTGTGTTCCAAAATCACCACCTTGGTTATCAAAACCCCGAAATAATATTTGATCTAATTCTCTCTTTTTTCAGAGTAAATTCAGTTAAATCAGAGCCTGCTATCATGGCCATATGTCCCTGTATACAAACAGTTCCAAAAGATTTAGACAAAGTTGGCACTGCCATTACAACACCCCATGGCACCATCTCGAGCCAGTTACCGGACAACAGCCTCCATTTTTACCACAGAAACTGCAGTCATACTCAAATCTTTGAACTATATTGAAACCTCTAAAAAACCCAACAAATTTCATCTTTTCAGATTCGATTTCCACACTGGTTGTCAAATTGAGTGTATGTTGGCTGACAGCTTATTGGACATCAGTGGCGGCACGCGGGTTTGAGGCACCCGGGAGCAATGTTCTTTAATGGTGCCCCTCCTATCGAGGTGCCCAGGGGCAATGTTCTTTAGTGGCGCCCCCTACTCTGCCACAGAGAACAGTTTTTATGTCAGTTGTCAACCTCCAACCCACCACCACCACATTTAAGCCCTGAAACCATTGGCTTAGAATGGGGGGTGGGGGGTAAAAAAAAAAGAAGCTCCTGACACCCTCCCCCCATCCCCCCCCCCCCCCCCTCATGCTGCCACTGTTGGGCAGCCAAAAGTTTGAATGCTAATGAAAACTATGAGAATGCTGGTAAAATAATCATTTTAGAAGCATTTTGACAGGAAAACAGTTATTTGGCTTGAGCAAGACCAATCAACATATGTACTATACAAACAATGTGTTAATAACAATCATCTCTGACTGTGCTATCATGGACTTGTAATGCTTTTTAAAACATCATTATTGAAATAACTTTTTTATTGTACCATTGATTTATCACCTAATTTAGATACTCGCACCAGAATATTCATATTATCAAGAAGTTAGCTTTGCAAACATCACTTCTCAAACACAATTTTGCACTTTGACAACACTCTTGTACCTACAGCAAGAAAAATGCAAAAGTATCTCTTGACTCCTTTTTGTCTCTTGTGTTTGTGTGTTTATCTTTGCTGTTTCTTTTTACTTTTCTTTAGACTTGTCAGGATCTATTTTAGGATACTCAATTGTGAAATTCACATTAATTTAAAAAAATTACTACAAAAATCAACAGAACGTGCAAAAATCGCGCATTATATTTATTTTCATTATGTTTTCATTCCCTGATCCCTCCTATATTCAGACACCCACCTTTCTTTCCAGTGGAGGGAGAACCCCCCCCCCATTTTTTTTTTTTACAGTTATAGAATAGACTTTGTCTTAGAATATTTCTAATTGTCTTTAAAAGAAATGAAAGTCAGATATTTACACGAAAAGTAATCAGAACCTTTGAAGTCGAATGGTTAAATCACACAAGCTTGTCCTCATGTAATAAACTGTAAGTGTTGACTTAAGAATGTAAAAGCATACTTTTATGATACATAATAAAGATTACTTTACTAAAGTCGTGTAATACAGTGCTTGTTACAGCTTGGAAGAGAAAATCAGGGGCATTAGATTTACACCTAATTTGATGAATGAAATAAAAATCTTTGAGAGTGTAGGTTTTCCTTACTTATATTTCAATATAAAATGAAAGGCTTACATTGGGAATGATTAAATAAATTACTCCTGGACAAAAATGACAATAATGTCTCTATAAGCCGCAACCGTTGCATAGCTGCTAATTTTAACATCATCTAAAGACCGCATTTCCCAAAATATTCATCAGTTTTTTAATAAATGAAGCCAATGCTATTTTCAAGTATCTTTGGACAACAAAAATTTGAGTTAAGGGTGTCTTAATTCTGAAACATTTTTTCATGCATTCTCCTATCACAATTAAAACATTGTTCTGGATTCTATATTGCGCAGAAAATGTCCGCATCACCAGGTATAATTTATATTACGCTGTACACTCTACATTGTCTTAGCATGCTTCATGCTAATTGGTAAAGTGCCATGTCAGTTGATAGCTTGCCCAATGGTCAGTAATGAACAGGGTAGACTGCAATGTGCTGTTTTATTTTTTGGGTCAGCAGATGAGGGTCTTCACTGTTAACTTGCAGTAACAAGTAATTCAAATAGCATAGGTCCTGATCCGATGGTGCATTATGCAGCAGCAGATCTGGGTCTACTGTTAACTTGTGATCACAAGTATTATGAATAGCAGAGATATTGTTCTGATAGTGTATTATGCAACAGCAGATTTGGGTCTACACTGTTAACTTGCCGTCACAAATAATACACATACATGTAACGTGGATCCTGATCTGGTCATGCATTATACAGCATCAGATTTGGGTCTACACTGTTAACTTGCAGTCACAAATAATACATAACATGGATCCTAATTTGGTCATGCATTATGCAACATCAGATTTGGGTCTACACTGTTAACTTGTCATCACAAATAATACATAATGTGGATCCTGATTTGGTCGTGCATTATGCAACAGCATATTTAGGTCTACACTGTTAACTTGCATGGATTCTGATCTTGTTTATTATGCAACAGCAAAGCTGTGTCTGTGTTAGCGGCTGGATTTGTATCATACACTGTACATGGATAAATTCAACTTAAGTAACTTTAACTGCTTATATTTAAACTGCTTACACTGTACATGGATAAATTCAACTTAAGTAACTTTAACTGCTTATATTTAAACTGCTTACACTGTACATGGATAAATTCAACTCAAGTAACTTTAACTGCTTATATTTAAACTGCTTACACTGTACATGGATAAATTCAACTCAAGTAAATTTAACTGCTTATATTTAAACTGCTTACACTGTACATGGATAAATTCAACTCAAGTAACTTTAACTGCTTATATTAAACTGCTTACACTGTACATGGATAAATTCAACTCAAGTAAATTTAACTGCTTATATTTAAACTGCTTACACTGTATCTGATAATTTGGCTCCAAGAATTTACGTCCAAGGGATAATGTCTTCGTAATCTAAGGTCATTATCAGATTTTTTGGAGGTAAAAAAATACTGTTCTCTCAATCTGGATGATTTGTGTGGTAATAAAAATAATTTTTCACAAATATCTTGTTCAGAAAATTAATGTTTCTGTTGTGTGCTAATGCGCATGTCAAGTTCCATGCTGGTCGGAAGTAGGCTGAAAAAAGGTTGCTTCATATCCTTGCTTGTAAGTAAGGAACACTTATATGATAATGTTTTGGTGTCAAAGCAACCCACCCCTTTTTTGAAATTATTCAGTAATTTGTATATTTTCATATTCAAAGGATTTATTGACCATTAAAAATGTTGGTGACAAATTGGTTTTATTCAAAGATTTCTTAAAGTTTCCCCTTGGTCAGAAAGAGTGACCCAGTGATTGACAGGTTGCTCTAGTCAAAGTCATGCGATGCCTTTCAAGTTGTGTATACTTGAAACAATGTTCCCACCATGTAATTGCTGTCAGACGTGCATGAGTTTTTAACCTGTTTATGTTCTTCAAGTATTTTTTGCATAGAATTACTTGAAAAGTTGGAACCGACGGGATATCTTCAATGGAATAATGACTATTTTGTTGGTACATAAAGTCTTGCATTATAATTACATGCTTAAGGATTAAAACATATATCAAACATTGTCATGTTAAACAAATATGATATTTAATGAAGATCTGGTATGTACCATTACAATTAAAATATGCACACTGTTCGTTTGTTTTACTCTGTCCACAGCCAACAATGCATATATGAGCATATGGATTTTGGCCGACTTTTCCACACTATTCTTAAGTTTTATCTATTTTTCTTTTCTTACAATAATTATAATGATGGTATCCGATGGGAAATGAGCGGTGTTCAAAAACTAATTTTTTTTTCTTCATTATAAACTGTCTGTAGGATGTATGTATCGGGTTTAATGGCATATCAGCACAGTCCTGGCTATATTGTGTCGAGCAAAAGCTAGGTATCAAAAATGGTAAAGGCAAAAACATTGCCTGATCCAATAAAACATAAATATGCACCTTGAGACAAAAGATCATAGGTAAAGATGTTGCAGAAACTCCCACAATGCCATACAAATCAAAATACAAAAATAGCAAAAACATTTCTATATCAGCCAGACTCTATTAAGAGGTCTAAGACCTAGGGTGAAAAACACCTCATAGGATGTATGCTACGGCAAACAGGTTAATTCCATAAGTGCCTCTTTTGACATGCAGGAGAGCACATGAGGCCTTTTCTTCATCCCTGAGCCCACAGGGGGACAGTAGGTACCGTATGCCCGGTTGAGTTGGAGCCAACTGCAAACTTCATAGACCCAGATCTGCCATTGCATAATGCACTGGAAATCTGGATCTATGCAGTTTGTTAGGATTAATAAGTAGGACAGACAACAAAGACTCATGAGCTGCTGGCATATTATGCGACTTTGCAGTTGGAAGCGACTTGTAGGCAGATATATATGGTTGGAAGTATTCACCACAATCTTGACTCCCCTGACATATTATCAAGTTTTATACACTGATATACACTGATAATACTCATTAAATAGGACAAAATTCAGAAGTAAAACAAATTTAAGGTAGAATTAGTTACCCATGAAACGTGTTTGGTGATTATATATACTGGTAATACTGTCATCATGTTTGGATACAAGTAAAACATTCCATTCCAAACATTCTATTGTTTACATTTTAGCTTGAATTTTTTTCAGAGGTTTTAAAAAACATAATTGATGGCCAGAAATTGTATGTACTATTGAAAATTTGTACTAATTTGAAAACATGGTATCCAGAAATTGGTTGGTTGGTTTTTAATGGCACTTTCAACACGTTATTGACTTTATCGTGCAGACAAAATGGGAGCTAAGTGCCTTTTCCAACTACACACCGAGGCAACTGACCCAGGCTGCCTAGGTGGGTATTGAACCTGTGATCCATGGATTACAAGTTTGATTCTCACCAACTGAGCTACCACTGCTCCCTTGTATCTGGAAAATTAAAGGGTTGGGATATTTAGATTAATGATTGCACTATTTGCTTGCGTGTAAGGCGTGGAAATCATACAAAATGGAGTCGAAGTTTGAAATTGAGTTTTCATTTTCAGTCATTCAAAGGTGAAATTGCAAATGTAACATTTTTTGTGATTGGTAAATGCAATCAAAAACTCAGTCTCTGAAGTTTTTATGATTTCCAGGTTAAATCTACTGGCAGATTATGCAATCAGTGTTGCATCTTTAATCTTTATTGGTCTGTCAAGGGGACATTTTAAGTACATCAGTACCCCCTATAATGATCAAGATATGGGGATTTGTTAACTTTTGGGGGTCACTGGCAGTTTTGGGTGAGAAAATATGCCCTAGGCTTGCTCAAGGTGCAACTGCCAATTACAGATCTACTATATCTACATGTGCCCAGTTGGAGGAGCATTTACATGGGCAAATACAGTAGCCTGTTATGTCACTATCTTGCATGGCTTATCTGATAATACATCAAGAGTTTGCCTCTAAACTGCAATGTCCCTGTAATCTACACTGTGGTTCACAGCTCATGTTTATCAACAGTTACAATCCCTTTTCTGAAAATTTGAGTTTTATAACAGCTGATAAATTGATATACTAGCAGGTGAATTCCTTGTATGTAGGGTGTCACCACTTTTTTTGTTACTTAATTTATTTCACTGAATTTTTAATACTTGGCTAATGAGACCCAATGATAATGTGGTTTCACATGATGAAAAACTTAATGTGTTGTGCTTTTGTGCACAGTTATGACTACATTCTTGTTAGAACATATATCTGTACAAGGCAGCCTCACTTTTAACATGTCACTTGTATGGCTTCATGAACAACATTATAGAGGAAGCATTGTAAAATGTCCTGATCTATGCTTGTGTTCTAACAGCCTTTTCTATGTCTGTATACATAAAACTTTATGTTTTTGTTTTATTACTTTGTGTTTGAATGTTTTTGGACATTGTTTTATTAGAGCACCAGTGACAGATTTCAACCAAGTTTGTTTGGGACCTTTATGTTGATGAGACAGTGAAGAATGTCTATTTTCAGCTTAGATGTATTGGGGTTACAGTCTTGGATAGCCCTGCCCCCAAACTTTGGTTTCTGCAGCATAATTTTACCACGAATTGTTGGATTTCAACCAAGATTGACACGCAGCTTTATATTGATGAGACATTGAATGAATTTTGATTTCCAGAATTCTATGCCATGATAAACAAGAGTTATGGTCCCTGATTGCCCATTCTCTTAATGTTGGTGTCTACAACATAACTTTAGATGTCTGCAGCATAACTTTACTATGTGTTGTTGGATGTTTTTCCAAGTTTGGCATGCAGCTTTATGTTGATGATACCTTGAATCAGGGCTTTGGAGCGCAGAGCGGAGCTGGAGCAGCAGGTTTTTGCCCAGAGCTGGAGCTGGGAAAATTTTGCCTGCTCCTCGCTCCAACTTTTGTACTGACTAGCGATCAATCAAATAACACGTGACAGATTCAGTTTGGTAAATTGTAGTATAATAATTGATTTTTTTTCGATTTGCCTAGTTTTAGTACCATGTACATGTATTTCCAATTTGGACCTGATATTTTAGATTTTGTATGATTTCTAGTGGTGAGATTGGGGTGATGATCAGTGGACATCACCTGGATGTAACCCTGTAATATTCAGTTCTGAGTAAATTCTTCATATAAAAATGAATCATTTTTTGCATATCAGTGTTATCCCTTTCTTTCAAATAATTCTGATACAATTATTTATTTAATTTGAGCTGGAGCAGCCACTAACTGGTCAGAGCGGAGCTGGAGCAGAGCAGTTCAGAAATTTTGCTGCTCCAAATCCCTGCCTTGAATGAATCCAATTTCCAGCATTCTGTGACATAATTTACAGTTGTGGCCCCTGATTGCCTGTCTTTCCTAATTTTGGCTTCCATATCATTTAATTGATGAGGTCTCAAATGAGTGTAATTTTCAGATGTATGCTTCCTATTATATTAATTGTAACATTACAGGATCATTAATCAGTGAAGTAATAGTCCATTGCTGTTGAACCTGCCTTGGCAAAAGTTTGACATGGTCATCACTTTGTCGTCCATTTGCATGGTTGTCCATCTGTCAGTGTATAAGCTTTTTAGTCTACTTACAGCTATGTACAATTTCATGACCAACAAGCATGAGGCTGCCATGCTGACCACTTGCATACAATATACGTGTAGAATGCAAGAATTCTGATCAGCTTTATTTTATTGCAGATAACCAATCATCAATCCACTTTGACACTCGCACCAAGACAGTTATGGCAGAGGTTGTGCAAGACAACATCAAGGAGAAGGTAAAAATAGTAGAATCTATCAAATGTATTGGTGTGCAAAAAGAAAATCCCATGAGGGGTCATAATTAATGAGCAGGCATGCAGCTGCGCACAAAAATGAGGCTTAGCCAAGTTCCAGCAAAGAATAATGAGTCCGATTGAGTCCAATTCCACATCAATACAAATGGTTGATTATTATGCCCCCACTGTGATATATTGTTTTGCTCCTTTTCGTATGCAAGTCCGCACTTCCATACATATGTTCCCAATCCATTTAGTGCTGAAGCTTAAAAGTTATTAAACTTTGCCCCATAACACTTTATCATGGTCATAATTAGATGACCTGATTGCATGTTCAGGTCACTGCAGCAAATTTTAAATTTTTTACACACTTTTGGAACTTTCTGAACTGAATTTTAGGACAAAAGCCTTGTTGGCAAAACCACTTGAGATACGCAAACAAAACTTGCTATGGATATTTGTATTTATATGTAGGAAACCTGATTAAATGTTCCGGCCATTACAGCTATTTTCCTTCAATGTAGACATTATTTAACTTTTTGGACTTGTTTCCACAATTAATCGAAAACCTCTTGAGTCACACAAATGAAATTTGGTATACATGTTTGTGTGAATATGTATGTATATGACCTAATTAGATTTTCATGGCAGTTTTTCAATTTTTTTCTACTTTGAAAAAAAAAATTGGGCTTGGATATTTTGGTTTGCAGTGGGGGCAAAAGTGTTTTACAAACAGAAATCTTTTTTTTTCTCATATCATTGGGTCCAAATATTGTGGGTTAGAAGCAAAAATAGGACCCATTGGTACAGAAAGCAAGGACAAAATATCCATAGATCTTTAGAAACGCTGTATAACAGTTGACTAGACTTGCATCTCATTTGCACAGGGAACAAAACTATTATGGCCCACCTGCCATTTTGCTCATTTATAAGGAATTTGTTATAAATTTATTTCAGTAAGATTTACCTCCATTGGAACCTATTCCAAAAGAGACACAGCGTTCTTTTTAAAACAGATTGTCAGTATTTTTGTTTTACTAATATGAAAGGAATTTATTAATTTCTTTGTATTGAACTATGCAATTAACGATTTCATTTATTATTTTTGAAAACAATTGCTGTGTTGTTGTCTGTTGCCAGACCTCCATGTACCGATACTTATTTTTGGCACAACTGATAATGTATATATACAGCTGTTATGTTAACCAATGAAAACTTGCATACATCCAATCAGAGCAACTGATACATACAGTAGGTGCATAATGGATGTACTGGGTCACCAACCTATGTACTGGGTCACCAACTTATGTACTGGCTCACCAACCTATTTACTGGGTCACCAACCTATGTACTGGGTCACCAACCTATGTACTGGGTCACCAACCTATGTACTGGGTCACCAACCTATGTGCTGGGTCACCAACCTATGTGCTGGGTCACCAACCTATGTACTGGGTCACCAACCTATGTACTGGGTCACCAACCTATGTACTGGGTCACCAACCTATGTACTGGGTCACCAACCTATTGCCAGAGCAAAGATAGCCATGCCTACTCCTTAGCATAGCACATCATACAAAGTCAGATTTGTTTCATTTGACAATAACACCAATGTGAACTAGTATGAATGCTAAGTATTTGATGAAAATTTAATACTTAATTTAATGATTTAAAACATGATTAAGTTATGACCATTTACATTTGTATAGTTTATACTTTGCTAGTGAGCTAGGTCAAGGACATCAGACCAGAATGCCAATCAAGCTTACCATTGTGTCAATGATAATGCCAGAGACCTTTTTCTAGCGATAGTATTGGACAGATTCCCATTGGTATTAGCATGTATTTGACCTTGACATTCAGAGATGGGTTAATTTTCATCAGAATCTACAGACAATAACATTTTTGAGCCCAATGTTAAATAGTTGCTTGAAAAGGCACTTTGACAGGTCAACAAACATGGAAATAATGTTTAAGAGTGAAAATGACTCATATGTCGAAATCAGTAAATCAGATTAGTGTAAAAAATAGTAGAATTGACTATTAAAGCCTCATATTTGAAAATTCTGAAATGTAGATATACAATTAGAGTAAGTTGTTAAATTTGTTAACATTATCACTGCCATAATCTAAATCATTGTACCTTTGCTTGTCATCTGATTGGCACTGTGATGTCATTTGTTCACAGGGACAATCAACCCCAGGATCAACAGAAAACAAAAAAGGTCTCAATTGTTCTCTGGAACAAAAGGTTAAAGGTCAAGGTTACATGGTTCACTGGCTGGAACTACTGGAGAAGTTACATTTTAGTGGAGAAATTTAATTTTAAATTTAATTTTGAATTCTCTGATTTACAGGTGAATGCAGTTAGAGAGGTTGTACTAGGGAAGAGTAACAACGAGATCGTCCTTGTGTTACAGTACTATGATTACAATGTTGAGAAAGCCATTCAAGCTTACTTGGAAGGTGAGTATATTAAATGAAAACACAAATGTAACCACTCTTTGGATCTGTTTTGCCAAGTCACTGAGATATATCCGTTCTTTGGATTTTGTTTTGTTGATTCAGCAAGATATAACCACACTTTTGATCTTGTTTTGCTGATGCACTGATAATTAACCACTCTTTGGATCTTGTTTTGCTGAGTCACTGAGATATAACCATTCTTTGGATCTTGTTTTGCTGTTTCAGCAAGATATAACCACTCTTTGGATTTCGTTTTGCTGATTCAGCAAGATATAACAATTCTTTGGATCTTGTTTTACTGCCTCTGCAATAATTGGGTGCAAAATACTAGTGGATTTCAGATCAGTAAGAAGCACAAGTATATGCATCAGTATCTACTGATTTTCCTCCTGTTGATCCCTCTCAACAAAAATTGTAATTATCTACCGGTACATTATATAATAAAAAAATTGTACCAGGCTTTTGTGACAAGCATTTAGATTGGTTAAAATTGCATCATGTGATGCAGAAAACTTAAAAGTTATTAGTTAATAACACAAAAAACAACTGCTCATGTATTCATATGCCCTTCATGTGTGCTTTGACAATATTTGTAAACAATGATTAAAATATGGTTTTGCTTTTTGTTACTTAAGATTCATTATTATTTTTATAACTGTTTGTAATTATAAGAATTGAGCTTCATATTTTTACAGGATTCATGAAGTCATGAAGCTTGAAAATTGATTGCATACTATGCATGAATGGCCTTTGCTTGAAAATTGATTGCATACTATGCATGAATGGCCTTTGCTTGAAAATTGTTAGCATACTATGCATAAATGGCCTTTGGTTGAAAATTGATTGCATACTATGCATGCATGACCTTTGCATGAAAATTGATTGCATACTATGCACGAATGACCTTTGCTTGAAAATTGATTGCATACTATGCATGAATGGCCATTGCTTCGCTAGAACTGTTCATGCAGTGCGTAACTGATTTTCAAGTTTCATGACTTCATGAATCCTGTAAAATATGAAATTCAGTTCTTAAATGACATTAACACTGGAATATATCAGCAGATTGTTGCCTTTCCACTAAGCTTTTTAATGGACATCCCGCCAACTTTTGCAAAGTTCATATCAACTCTGCTTTGTTCCCATCATTTTTATAATAACAAAGTAAAACAGAGCTTCAAAAATGATTACCTGTTAAAAATAACATTTTGTCATTCATACTGTTGAAAAATTATCGCGTATAAGCCGGGTCCAAATGCAAACATCATAGACCCTGATCTTGGGATGAATATGTGTGTATGGTACATTGTTATGGCAATCCTCAAAGTAGTTTAGGAGAAATGGTAGGGGATAAGCTAACAACTGGACATAAAGATAGCTATATTGAAGGTCAGATCTGCACCATTTAAATTTAGGACCATCCAGATATCATAAAAAGTGTTCTGGTGAAAAGCCCATATGACCTTCCATTCAGGAGAATAAGTAATAACAAGATTTTCAAGATGGCTGCCATGGTGGTCATATTGGATGTCAGATTTTAAAATCTTGCTATTCCTCACAGATGGATGGTCATATTGACATGGGATTTTCACCAAAAAACTTCTTATGATGTCTGGTTGTTCCTAAATGATAATGGTGCTAATTTGACATCCAATATGGCCACCATGAGAGAAATCTTGAAAACCTTGTTACTGCCACTCCTAAGCAGAAAATTATATTGACCTGGTGTTTTCACCAGAAGACTTTTTAGTTGGTCCTAAATGAAAATAATGCAGAGTACCAATCCAACTGGTGTAAACCTGAATAAATACTTTATATACTGAGCTAAAGCTCATTGTACCATTAGATGGAGCTAGAGGAAAACATGGAGATCCTATGTTTTTAGGTTGAACTTGCGCTTCTCAGTTAAATCAGTATGGAATATGGTACAGAAATATACTGGCAAAATTAAACACAGATGTATCAAACACTTAAAGATGTCTGATAAATTGGTCACTAACCTACCAGAAATTTCAAACACATTGGCCAATACATTCTCCAAAAATTATTCACCAGATAACTATTCTGTAAACTTCTGACCTGTCAAAAACTTGAAAGAAAAGGTTCCTTTAATTTTAAATATGCTAACACTTAAGATTACAATTACTGTATATACTCGCGTATAATCTGATACCAACTGCAAACTTCATAGACACAGATCTGCCATCGCATATTGCGCCGGCAGATCTGGCTCTATCCAGTTTGTGAGGACTAATCAGTAGAACAAACAACATAGACCTTGATCTGCTGGCACATTATACGATGGCAGATCAGGGTCTATGTTGTTTGCATTTGGACCGGGCTTCTACACGAGTATATACGGTAACCATCCAATCTCATAGAAGTACAATACTCTTGATTGATTTCATGACACATCAGAAGGATCCGATATCCATTATGAACACCTACCTGATACAGCTCTCAATACACTGCTAAATATTTTCAATAAAATTTAAGAAGGTGTCGACTTTCTGGACATATCAACAGTGTTATCAGTACTTGAACCTGGAGAAGACCATTCTGACCCTTCCATCCATTGTACCATATCATTAACAATCTGTATTTGCAAAACCATGGAACGAATGATAAACGACAGAATCCTGTGGTATCTTGAATCCAACAAACTGCTATCAAACTTTCAATACTGATTCACAGGCCTGAGAAACACAATTTATCATCTAGTAATACTTGTAACAGTTATTGGAGAAGCTTTCATAAAGAGGAAACATATATAGTAGCCATCTTTTTTTGAATTGTAGAAAGCTTATTATACCACTTGGAAGTATGGCATAAAGAATGACATATTTAATATAGGTTTATGGTGCCTCCTGCATATCTTTACGTCCAGTTGTTAGCTTTACTGGCCATTTCTCCTAAACTGCTTTGAGTATTGCCATAACAATGTACCATACACACATATTCATCCCAAGGTTTAGTTGGTCCTAAATGAAAATGGTGGCACTCAGACCGCAAATATGCCACCACGGTGGCTGTCTAGAAAATCTTATCACAACACCACCTGAATGTATGGTCATATCAACATCGGGTTTTCATCAAATGACATCTTATGATGTCTTGTTGGTGCTGATCTCATATCCATTATTGTTACTCCTCCAGAAGTGCTGGTCATATTGACATAGGGTTCTCATCAGAAGACTTCTAATCATGTATAGCTGGTCCTAAATGAAATTGGCACTGATCTTAAATCCACTATGGCTACCATGGCAGCCATCTTGGCAACTCTGTTGTCACTACTTAATAGATATCAACATGAGGTTTTCACCAAAAGACTTTATATATGTAGTTGGTCGTGAAAGAAAATGGTGCCGATCTGACGTCCAGTATATGGCGCAGCCATCTTAAAAATCTTGTTGACACTACTCCTCCTGAACATAGGGTCATACGGACATGGACTTTTAGCATAAAGACTTCTTACTACAGTATGTCTAGTTAGTTCTAAATGAAAATGGTGCCCCTCAGATATAAAATATGGCCACCATGGTGGCCATCTTTAAAATCTTGGAATCATTATGGACATGGGCTTTTCACTAAAACACTTCTTGCAGTATTTAATTGGTTCTTAAAAAAATTGGTGCAGATCTGACTACCAACATATCTGCACTTCTGTGAAAGAGTTGATCTGTTATAGATGTACGTTGTGGAGGTGATCAAGTTTTTAGGACTTATTCTTGATTGTAACTAATTTTTCTTCTGCCTGTACGATACGTTTGGGACAAGTTAAAAAAAACCCACTGGATTTAATTCAAGTCGTGGCAAACACAGAATGTGGAGCAGACTAGAAGGTCTTGTGCATTACTTTAGTAAGCTTTAAACTTGATTATGGCTCGATTGTGTATAGATCAATTCGTAAATCATGCCTGCAGATGCTTAGGGATATAGAATTTATCTGGTAGCATTTAGAACTTCCCTTTCAGAAAGCCTCTATGTTAAGATTATTGAACCATCCCTTTATCTCAGATGAACGAAATTGGCTTTTTGATATACTACAAAACTGTCCTCTAATCCATCTAACCCTGCATCATCTTTAGGCCCAAATACCAAATCTTGTATGATCTGAAACCAAATTTCATTCCACCTTTCAGCATACGAATTTGTTCTTATTTAGAAGCAGCAAAAATCAATCCTGCTAACGCTGCACATTTTCTCTATTCCCAAATTACCACCTTGAGTATTAAATCCCGCCCCAAATAATACTCGGCCTTTGCCATTACAAAAAGTCCTCTACCAGTCTTCTCATTTTTCAGAGTAAATTAAGTGACTTTACAAAAAAGCATCAGAACATTATATCCATTATTCAAGAGTCACATCCCTTATATGCATCATTCAAGAGTCACATCCCTTATATGCATCATTCAAGAGTCACATCCCTTATATCCATCATTCAAGAGTCACATCCCTTATATCCATCATTCCAGTCACATCCCTTATATCCACCATTCAAGAGTCACATCCCTTATATCCATCATTCAAGAGTCACATCCCTTATATCCATCATTCAAGAGTCACATCCCTTATATCCATTATTCAAGAGTCACATCCCTTATATCATCATTCAAGAGTCACATCCCTTATATCCATCATTCAAGAGTCACATCCCTTATATCCATCATTCCAGAGTCACATCCCTTATATGCATCATTCAAGAGTCACATCCCTTATATGGAATAATTAAAGAGATGAGCTAGTATTATTGGGCTTGAATATAGGACACACATACCTGACTAATGCATACCCTCTAAAGGGTGAATCTTGACCTCAGTGCATACCTTGCCAGTTCCCGCTGCTAGTCGAACACATTTTTGTCGAGTGTATAGACTTCCACCCTGTGAGACAAGTTTTGTATAGACTTCCACCCTGTGAGACAAGTTTTGTATAGACTTCCACCCTGTGAGACAAGTTTTGTATAGACTTCCACCCTGTAAGACAAGTTTTGTATAGACTTCCACCCTGTGAGACAAGTTTTTTATGTGAACTCAAGAGGCTTTTTGATCATGTACCACCAGAGAAAATCTTGGAATTTGTAAAAGAATGTGGTTTATATAATAAATGTTGACCCAATATTTTAAGAATTTTATATTTGTTACCTTTGTCTTTTATTATTATTGTTTTTAATTGTACAGAATTTTAACATCTTTACCTTTTTTAATTTATCTTGTAGGACTACATGTTTATAATTATTTTGGAAGGGTTTATCTGCCTCAGGTGTTTTTTGCAAGTTTTATCTTTACCTTTTTAGATCTTAACTTCTAATCATCACTGTTGAGCCAGAATTGTGCTGACCTGCTGTTAAACCCTGTACATAGTTACACAAATACCTGAGTTATCTTGACCTTGCAGACAACTAAATTGTTGACAGCTAGTCCTGGCCTTGTGACAGAGGTTGGGTTCATTGATCTACCTTATATAACATGGAGATCATGAGAAAATTGAATAAAGTCTTTATGCTGACAAGAAATATGAAACTTTGGACACAATGAGAAATTTGAGCCCAACTTTCTTATAACAAGAAATTTAATTCTTTTATTTTAACCCTTTGAATACCTTAAGACAGTCAGATGCATGTGGTTGAAATCAATCAAGCTTTATCAAAGGAAACCAATAGATAATGGGAAATATGAAATAAGACCTTCCCAGTTAGAGAAGTGAATCTTCAGTTGTTGATATATTCATTAGGTGGTCATAATAAGAAACTTGAATCCAGAATTTTTAAAGAATGAATTTTTGTCTATCAAAGTGTGCTTGTCATACATCAAATATCATGGATCAGTCTAAACTTGTGTTGTGAAAAATGCCAAACCAGACTTTCTCTAATGAGGAATATTGATTTTATTAGCTGTACTGGTCATTGACCAAAAGAGCTTATGGGATAGTCTGTTGTCCATTATCCATCATCCATCTGCTGTTAGCACAAGTTGTTTTTATCGCTACTCCTCCAAAACTACTTGGAGGATTGCCATGAAACTTTACACACACATTCATCCCAAGTTCTAGTTGGGCCTAAATGAAAACGGTGCCATTCTGATGTCCAATATGGCCGCTGCAGCAGTCATTTTAAAAATCTTGTCACTACTCCTCTTGAACGAATGGTCATATCAACATGGTGTTTTCACTGAAATACATTTTATGGTGTATAGTTGGTACTGAGTGAACACGGTGCTGATCTAACATCCAATATGTATGCCATGGCAGCTATACCCCAAAATTTTGTTGTCACTATTCCTTCTGAACGGAAAGTCATATCGACATGGGATTTTCATCAGAAGACTCCTTATGATGTCTATTAGGTCTTGAATGAGAATGGTTCTGCTTATACATGTAGTATGGCTGCACCAGTGGCCATCTTGAAAATCTTGTTATCACTACTTCTGAATGGATAGTGATATTAGCATTTCACTAAAAGACTTATGATGTTTAGTTGGTCCTAACTGAAAATTATGCCGATCTGACTTCCAGTATGGCCACCGCAGCAGCAGCCATCTTGAAAAACTTGTGTTTAATAGCAGTAATACATAACCTGTCTCTGTTACCTTACCTCTTCTGGAACAATGGAACAAGCGTCACCTCATCCGAGCTCATAATTCCAACCTCCGATTGGATGGAAGTTCTAGAAATCTAAAACAGAGAGAATCCAGAACTAAGCTGACTACTTGTCATTGGCTAATGCATAATACTCTTCCCCTTTACCTCGGATGCTTGTAATGCTAAGACATGTTCACTTCACTTGGAAAGTTGCCTTCGTTTATGTGTTACATACATTTTTTTGCAAATTATACTAATTTTCCGTTTAATTGAGTGATTATCTCCCGAGTCCTTGCATTCATTAATTGTGAAATTAGCTCACTCGATGGTTTAGGGAACTTTATTGTGCAGTGTTCATCTAGCGGTGCTCTTCTCTGTTCTTCCCCTTTACCTTACCCAGTGTCAAGGTAAGTAATTCCTCCTGGAATATTTTTTTAGTACTTTTTTTGGCGGTACTTGTCATATTTTTGTCTAGGGCAAGTATTGCTACCCTTTTGTGGTTCCAGAATCTTGATTCCGTTTTGTTCATCAATTTTGAAAATTAATAAAGAATAGCACTCACTTAGGCAGTACCCTTAAATTGTTTTGTGCTCATTGTGGAAATTGAATAATTAAGAAGTACTTGCTTAGGCAGTATACTCAAATTGCTGCATTGAAACAATTTTATAGCACTGCTTCATCAGTACATTTTCTAATAAGTACTTGCTTAGGCAGTACGAATTTAATTGTTGCATCAAATAATTTTCTTGCACTGGCAGCCACCTTGAAAATCGTGTTATCGCTACTCCTTCTGAACAGAAAGTCATATTGACATGGGTGTTTGATCAGAAGACTTCTTAGATGTCTAGTTGATCCTAAATGAAAATAGTACCAATCTGAACTCACAATGGCAGCCAATTTGAAAATCTTTTTATCGCTGCACCTCTTAAATGGAAAGTTGTATAGACATGAGGTTGGTCCTAAATGAAAATATTGCCGATCTGATGTCAAATATGGCCACCATAGGAGCAATCTTGAAAATCTTGTTATAGCTGTTCCTAAATGGAAAGTTTTATCGACACGGGGTTTTTGCCAGAAGACTTCTTATGGTGTCTAGTTGGCCCTGAATAAAAATAATGCTGATCTGACATCCAATATGGCCACCATGGCAGCCATCTTGAAAATTTAGTCATATCAACATAGTGTTTTCACCCAAAGATTTAAATTATGTTGGTCCTCAATGCAAATGGTGCTAGTCTTATATCAAATATGGCTGCCATGATGGCCGTCTTTAAATATTGTTACCTCTTCCCTGCCTGAATGTATGGTCATATTGGCATTGAGTTTTCACCAGAAGTCTTCTAATGATGTCTAGTTGGTTCTAAATGAAAATGGCACAAATCTTACATCCAGTATAACTGTGACAGTGGCTAATTTGAAAATCTTGTTATTGTTCAAGAATATCATATGGTTTCAACACTCAGCAGTTAAAAAGAAGAAATATTCTTATCTTGAATTCCTGGAAATTCTTTTTGGACCAGCAAGAGTGTCAGTCACTTTGTAGGACTCTTGTGTATTAGCGCTTTCAGTTCACCAGGAGGACTCTTGTGTATTAGTGCTTTCAGTTCAACAGGAGGACTATTTATCAGCAGACAGTACTTAGATGTGTTGAAGATAGTGAGAAATATGAAACTAGACTTTTTCAATGAGAAACAGGAATCCAATGGTTTAATTCCTTCAAGTGCTTCATTTCAAAGAAGTACACTTAACAGAACTCTTAAGTTGATTGACAGGCTTTAAAAGCACAAGAATGAAATGTTGTATTTTTTTTTTTTTACGTACAGAAGAACAAACCTTTCTCATGGAAGACTTAATTAAATCCAACTTTTCATAATATACTTGACAGTGGAGCTGTAAAGTGTCTGCACTAGCTGCCGCACTGAACCAGTTACTTACTACACATTCATCCTTATTCTTGACTCTGTATTTTAAATTACCCTATATACTCTTGTATAATGTAATACCAACTGCAAACTGCATAGACCCAGATCTGCCGTCGCATAATGTGCTGGCAGATATGGGTCTATGCAGTTTGTAAGGACTAATCTTTTGAACAAACAACATAGACCCTGATCTGCCGGTGCATTATGTGCTGGCAGAACAGGGTCCATGTTGTTTGCATTTGGACCGGGTTTCTACGCGAGTATATATGGTAACCTTCCACTCTCATAGAAGTACAATACTCTTGATAGATTCCATGACACATCAGCAGGATCTGATATCCATTATGAACACCTACCTGATGCAGCTCTCAATACATTGCTAAATATTATACTTGAGTATATACGGTAGGAGTGGAAGGTATTGACATGTAGGGTAAGGTACATTTTGTGTCTGCAGCTAGCAAAAAATACTACATAGAATTTACAACAACTAACTATTATGCAGTACTTGGTTCTTTATGGCAACTTGTGAAGACCCTCTGGTTGGACTAATATATATATATCATATGCCATGCAAAAAAACTTGATAGTTACATCCCTTTGGGTTTTTTTGTTTTCTTTTTCAAATGTTTTTTTTTTTGGTTGGTGGTGGGTGTTAAAAATTTTGTGGGTGTGTGTGGGAAAAAAAAGGGTCAGTCATGTAACCAGAACCACATGCTTATTTATTTGGCCTAATAAGAAGATAATGGTTTCTGCACAGTAAGTTTAGTTCAAGACTTCATACCTTGACCACAGATATTAGGACCCTTTGGTCAATAATCTCTTGAGTGAATTACATGTGCTACTAGATCCTTTATGGAGGACCATTAAACATGTGTATAATGTGCCATTCATGGTACTCTGGCATCAATCACAATTACCACAGAAAAATAACTGCTGTGTCATAGTTGAACCAGTTTCTCTTGTCAGCAATAACAGCAACCAGTTTAGTTTCCTTTAGGGAGAGACCATTCATTATTGTTTGGGGGTTATGGGAGCCTTGAATTTTCTATCCAACCTTGATACTTTTGTTTCTTTTATCTCAAGATAATTGTTTTTTTTTTTTTAAACTAATATACCCCCCCCCCCCCCCCCAAATTAAATGGTTGGTCCCTTAAAGCACTTGGCAAACAGTTTTATTTTCAACTGAATCAGCAGTGTGCGAACATGGTATGATGTGTTTTTCATTGCACATGGGAATATTTTGTACAATGGGTATACACATAGTCCCTGACTGACTAATGGCAACTCAGCAGATTCTGCTGAGGAATAATGTTGAAGTCGTCCTTTCCCACAGTTTGTATTAACAGATGTTAGTGCTTTGGCCTTTACTAGTGGTACCACAGTGTTGTGTCAGTTTGGTATTGGCCTTTACTAGTGGTACCACAGTGTTGTGTCAGTTTGGTAAACAATGGGCTATATAATAGAAACATATCTTTATATGGATTGTTGCCTTGCTCTCATGGACAACATACAGACCTGACCTGGGTTAAATGAGACCCCAATATTCTGTTTCTATCAGCTAGACCTGATATGTAGCAATCCAGATCAGGTTTCTTTATACTTATGAATTATGATATGCACTGGTCAACAAATCAATATTGAGTTCCTGCCCATAATTTCTGACCCAGAGGGTGGGATTTCCCTATCCCACACCAATGCATATTATGGATTATGCTTTGTCGCATTTCTGTGTGGATACAGTAGTAAAATAACAAGAAGCACATCTTTTGTACAGAATCTTAGCTTGTCATGGGTTGGACATTTCTATTTTTTGTTACAAGCTCAGGTATAATAATAATAATAATAATAATAATAATAATAATAATAATAATAATAATAATAATAATGACGGTTCTTTATTTAATGAGGTTTGTTCAATTAGAATACAAATGTATCTAGTCTCCCTTGAGGCCCTCAACTAATGTATTGGTTAGTGTCAGAAAGTTCTAGTTCAGGAACAGAAAGGTGCATAGTGATGAGTTTGTAGATTTAATGTCGGTACAAAAAAGTTGCTGCCATAATGCCTTGGTTAGACCAGAATGGTGGGTGAAATCTTAAATGTAAATCCCTTAGCTGTATTTAAGGCTCCCATTTGGAAATATTTCAGGTTTCAGGGATCAGATAATTACAAAGGCATTGTTCAGTTTGTAACTCAATCAGAATCTGAAAAATTCAGGGAGTACTGGTAAAGTTGTTGCTTGCTTAGAACATCAACAACGACGTAGACATTACATGTAAAAACAAATGGACAAAGTAGGAGTCTATATCGTGATTCATATTTTATCATCACTCCTGTATCTTAATATATATATTGTATTGTCTTCTAATTG
The DNA here is from genome assembly GCA_029931535.1 of Margaritifera margaritifera. NCBI lineage: Eukaryota > Metazoa > Mollusca > Bivalvia > Unionida > Margaritiferidae > Margaritifera > Margaritifera margaritifera. Next base: position 2,089,379 of record JAQPZY010001433.1, on the reverse strand, counting down.
TGTGATACATATTGTGGTATGTATTATATTGCCACTGAAGTATCATGATATGTATTGCATCACAACCAAGCAGGTAATGCAGAGGTCTAATACATCCTGTTATACCTGGAAGCATGGTTCATGGTGAGAGGATGCATATTGACAAGTACTACACCCTCATCACAAAAGTAGGTCACCATGGCCCATAGTTCATGCTTTATTGATTTTGTTGAAAAGTTTATTTCTGAAGTTCTGTTAATGCTAGAATCATCAAACAAGATGATTGTATGCATCTCTGTTAGTACCACTCCCTAACAACAAAAGGTCTCTGTACCCTATATTTCATATTTTACTGGTATAGGTTTCTATGATGTAGCTCATGACCACATAGGCTTTTTGCACTTAGTATACATACTGCTATACCTGGAATCATAAAACATGGTGAGGGGATGCATCTTGTTGAGTACTAAATCCTGTTTTCATGCATTACTGTCTTGGGATGAATTTTATGTTTGAACTTCATTATAGGTTCATTAAATTAGGAGATTGTTTAGATCTCAAGTAGTACCACACTCATACAAAAAAGGTCACTGTGACCTACATATCACTTTTTACAGGCTTAGGTTAAGTCTGTTTTTAGCTCATGAACACATAGGTTTTTTGAATGCTGTAAACATACTTCTAGAATCGAGAAACTTGATGAGAGGATGCATCTTGATGGGTACTAATCCCTCATTGCAAAAGTAGGTCATTTTGGCCCATATTTTATACTTCACTGACTGGGGTTACATTTTTTAAAAATATATTTTATTTCCTTTTTAGCTCTGTCACAGTATGTATGTATATTTGTATATGGTTTAAAAAAATGTCAGCACAGTACTTGTTATAAAGTGCTTAATAAAAGTTAAATTCACAAAATGTGAAAATAACAAATTGCAACAAAACTTCACTTAGAAAAACAGCCATTTTGAAGATTACTTTAGTCTGAATTTATTTTCTAGATGTTAATTAATGCTAATTAATGTTAATTAATGTTAATAATGGCTGCAGGATACTTCTAAATGCTTTGTATAGGTGAGCAATGGAATTGTTGATTACGTTCTGGTTATTATGTGGGGCCACCTGCAAAATCTAGTATAATGAATTGTGTGTTAAAGTGGAATACTTCCTAAGAGGCACAAGCTAATGAAATACAGTTAAGTCTCCCGTAAGTCATCTCACAACCGCTACATCCCATAACCAGCCTGTGTTTGAATTTTTCTATCACTTATTTTCCGTGTTCATTTTACCTTCGTTGTCCCGGGTGGCTGAGTGGTCTGAGGAACTTGCCTTTACAGATCACTCACACATCTCACCTCTGTCCACATGAGTTCAAGTCTCGGCTCGACCAACGTGGGTGTGCAAGAAAGCTTGCCAGTGCTTCCCATGGGTAGGTGGTTCTTGCCAGGGTCTTCCCGGGTTCTTCCTTCACCAAATATACTGGCCATCATGTATAGCCTATCATGTTCTGAAAAATGGCATTAAATCCCCACAAAACCAAACCAAACCAATCATTTTTCCTTCAACAGACATCACCACCCTTGAGATTGTTGCTTCTCTCTGGTGGCTTTGAAATGTTGCCCCTTCAATTTTTACGGATCCAAATTTACCCCCTGGTTGGCTCAGGAATGTAGTATAGGCCTGATATCCACTCCTACATATTGTATTTTTGGTTTGGTTTGTTGTTTTACGGCACAGCAACACAAGTAGGTTATTTAGTGCCAAGGCAATTGGAATAAAGTATCTTGCCCAAGGACACACCACCATGACCAAACCGGACTGATCCAATAGTAGGACTCGAACCCGCATCCTTTCGGTCGCATGTTCGGCATGCTAATCACTGAGCTACAGCGGCTCTTCCTGCATATTGTAAGAAGAGATTAATGGAGGCAACCTCTGTTTAGCCTGGATTTTGCTGCTGTGCTGTAAAACCCTTTACATTAATATACACCAGAGATCTTGAAATTCTAACGACTCATGCCAGACATTTTATCCTGAAAATTAATGTGGCAGCCATATATTTGTTAAATTTAATATAAAAACATTCAAAGGACATATAACAAATTGTGCTAAAACAGAAAACATCGATATACCTAATTATTAAATGTACTGGAAAACGTATTGATTTCAGTTCAAGATTTGCTGCTGCTTTAGTGTTAGTATTATTCTTCCATGATTAACTGATTTTCTCTCAAGGTAATTATTTATAAAAATCATTTTTTTTCTTTCAGAAAACTATACTTCAGAATTTCACCCAATAACAGTATTTTATTCCACTCTACTGCTTTTAAAAATTAATCAAAAATTGACAGCAAGCTGACTGATACCTTGGAAATATGTAACATTTCCGGTAAAGTTGGATGATGAAATTTTATTTGATCAGGTTCCCAAATAAGTCTTGGAGGATGACAATAAAAGTTAGTTGCTGTAGCTAGTATCTTATTTCTTAATAGGCTTCACATATCAAGTTCTAAAGGTATCATGTGCTGACTCAACACAACACAAACCATATGGAGTGAAGGACTGATGTAATGTCAATAGTACAGACCCTGGGGCAGTCATTAAATTATGGGGTTTCTGACAAGTCCAGGATATAAGCTTTCATACCTTTTGTCTGGTGTTTTGTGGAAGTAGAGTGTTTAAACAATTGGAAAAAACGTAATAACCAAACAAGCTTAGTTGGTGACACCTCTGTTGATTGTTCGACAAAGAAATTTGATATAATGATTTTGATATAATGATAGAAAGTTTATATAATGAATTTTTCGAACTCCTATAACCGATGCCTGGTTGCTCAGAGTATGTGCCGGTCAAAACCTTTGATCTACTGGACATGTCAGGAAAAAACATGGATTTTAGGATCTGTGATATATAGATACTGTATATGCTCATTTATAGGCCAATACCAACTGCAAACTGCATAGACCCAGATCTGTGGGCGCATAATGCGCTGGCAGATCTGGGTCTATGCAGTTTGTAAGGACTAATCAGTAGAACAAACAACATAGACCCTGATCTGCCGGCACATTTTGCGACGGCAGATCAGGGTCTATGTTGTTTGCATTTTGACCCGTATTATATGCGAGTATATACAGTACTAAATGTAAGCATCTATGATCAGGAGAAAATTTTATAGTGTAGGGAGAAGGCCCAGCTGTTCAACTACTCAAAATCACAATACATGTATTTCAACGAGCATAAAATCTTGAATTTAGTGAGGAAATTAATTTTGAGAACACATTTGACATTCAGGAATATAAAGTGAAATATATGAGTTACATATCAGTGATCACTGACTTGCTTTGCCAAACATGTTTTGTTGTAAATATGGTGAATTCTAACACAACTACAAATAAATGAGTTTTCCAGATAGTCAAATTTTCAAAATTTGCAGCATTAAAACTATTGATATACTGTCTAAAACTTTGATGTTTTTGTAGTGTCATGACTTTCCCTGTGATGCAATGCCCGGAGAGTTGCATTTGCAGCTATATTTAAATAAAAATGTCCAAAATGTGTTAAATGGGATCATTGGGACAGTAGTCTTCTATTCAGGAATTTGTGGAAGCTCTCAGTGATTGGCTGTTGCAAATATCTTTTCTTCTGTTTCTGTTGACATATATTTCTAGTAAGACTCGGTTTTGCAACACTGAGAGTACAGTTAACATCCACAGATCTTCAAATAGAAAACTGTAATCCCCTAATTTACTGAATTTGCTAAATTTTAGTGACACTAAGGTATTATCATTTGCTGTGCCTTGCTGTGTCGTTCATCACTGGATTCTTACTTTTTGTTGTAGATAATGCAAAGTCAGCTTTAACGGAGTGGCATTACAGCAGCAAGGTGAGTACATTCATAAATCCAATAGCAGATTCAGAAGTTCAGCTTAAAGTTTGTTTACTTATGAATGTGTTTATTTATTTATTTTTATAGTCTCGACTGCCTAAGCAAATGCCTAAATGTTTAATTCACTAATATGAATGAAAAGCTAGAAATATAGCATGGAATATATGCCCACATTAGAACGATAAAGTCACAAAGATGAAATGAAATAATGACAGTTGGCATTGATGAAGAACTTTAAAAATGTTCTTTCTGTTTTGTAGCGAGTTCTTTTTATGCTCCCACCATATCTTTGAAGGGGTCATGTTGTGTTGTTACCCATGTCCATTTGTCCCATCCCTCAGGTTCCTTCTGTCACATAGAGTTTCTGCTCATTAACTTTTGAAGGACTTCAAATAATAAATAATAAATTGAAATAAAATTTGGTATGGTACTTTAAGAATACCTAGGTCATGTTCAGTTTTCACTTTTCCGGGAAAAATTTAACAGAGTTATTTCCCCTATTTGACTTAGAACTTTGGCATAAATATTTTTTCTCCACAGGAACTTTTGAAGGACTTCATGGATTGAAATCAAATTAAGTATGAGGTTTTACATGAGGAAGACCTAGGTCAAATTCTGTTTTCACCTCTTTCTAGCAATTTATTTTAGTTATGGCCCCTGTTTGACTTCAAACTTTGCCCTTCAATTCCACTCAATAAATTTTAAGAACTTATGGATTTAAAAAAATTTTTTATGAGGTTTATATTTAGGATACTTAAATCAGGTAACTTTCATTTTTGGTTCTGCCTCAGAGTTTTGTATTTTTGCACAGGTTTAAAATGTAAAGAAATGGTATTCCTCTGATTTCCCCTGCTGGTAATCCTTGTTATAAAAAAGAAATGGTATTCTTCAGATTTCCCATGCTGGTAATCCTTGTTATAAAAAAGAAATGGTATTCTTCAGATTTCCCCTGCTGGTAATCCTTGCTATAAAAAAGAAATGGTATTCTTCAGATTTCCCCTGCTGGTAATTCTTGTTATAAAAAAGAAATGGTATTCTTCAGATTTCCCCTGCTGGTAATCCTTGTTATAAAAAAGAAATGGTATTCTTCAGATTTCCCCTGCTGGTAATCATTTTTATAAAAAAGAAATGTGTATATCCTAGGAGAGGTTTAAAGAACCTGCAGTTTTTTTTATTTTGATTTCCGAATGATGAGGGTTGATTTGCATATAGGAGTATACAGCTAGGCCATTCTTATGTGCATCTTGTGGAAGATTGCTAGCACTGCATGGCTATTTTCACTTCCTGAACTTCAGAGGTAAATTACAAAAAGAAACAAAGAGAAAAACAAGTTGAAAACTTTTTAATTTTTTGATATTTTTAAATTGCATAAGTACATTTCACACAGCACACAGAAACAGTCATTTTCATCAGCTGTCTGCTTCAGACATCAGATTGTTTTCCTAATTGTGATAAAAAATAAATGTAAATCCTAGTTGATATATAAGTGTATGTTAACTTTCTTTACATCTTTTGATAGTTTTAGAGCAAAAAGATTTACCCTGTGCCTTCCCCACTTTTAGTGGTGCTCCAAAACTGGAGCAGAACCTTTAATGTTTTCTGACTATATTTTAGTGACTTATGGCCCCTGTTTGACTTAGAACTTTGCCTTTTAAATGCGTCATATTAGTGGGGGTATACATGGCATATAGGCACATTTCTATTTCAGTTTTCAATTCATAGAAAACAATAATTGATAATTGGTTATATTTTCAGAAATCCATTTTTATTGATTAAATTGCTTTAATGGTACTGTCTTAGTTATAGACAATTTATCATGTGTCATACTTAGTTACAGACAATTTATCATGTGTCATACTTAGTTACAGACAATTTATCATGTGTCATACTTAGTTCAAGACAACTTATCATATGTCATACTTAGTTACAGACAATTTATCATGTGTCATACTTCAATTGATTGTTTCAGAAATACCATACTTACATTTTTTCGCATGCATTTTTTTAAAGAGTTCAAAGGAGGATTATATCAGCTAAATTAGTTTGAATGAGTTTGATTGCTATTATTTCACGACATCATTTACTATAGTTGTGACCTCAGATTGCCTGACCTCCTGACTTTGGTTTCTGCAGCATAACGTTATCAAAATATGTTGGATTCCAGCCAGATTTTGATATGGCTTTGTATTGATGAGATCTGTGTTGGATTTCAACCAAATATGGCATGTGGCTTTATATTGATGAGATCTTCAATGAGTTTCATTTATAGCATTTCATAATATCATTTACTAGAGTTATGCTCCATGATTGTCCATCCTTCAAACTTTGGTTTCCATAGCATTACTTCATCAAGGAATGTTGGATTTCAACCCAATTTTTGGGATAGGGCTTTACATTGATCTGACCTTGAATGAGTTTGATTTTCAGTGTTCCACAGCATCAGTTAGAAGATTTATGGTCCCTGAGTTCCCATGCTTCTAACTTTGGTTTCTGCAGCATAACTTTATTCTTGGATTTCAACCAAATTTAGCACACACCTTTATATTGATGAGACTTTTCAGTAGTTTGATTTCTAGCATAATTTACAGTAATTTGGACCCCTGATTGTCCATCCTCTTCTGGTTTTTGCACCATTACTTTACCAATGAGTGTTGGATTTCAATCAAATTTGGCATACCACTCATATTGATGAGACCTGGAATGAGTTTAATTTCCAGCATTCCACATTGTCATTTAGAAGACTCATGGCCCCTGATTGCCTATCCCTCAGACTTTGGTTTCTGCAGCATTACTTAAGCAAGAATTGTTGAATTTTAGCCAGATTTGACATGCAACTTTATATAATGAGACCCTGAATGAGTTTTAATTTCCAATATTCCACATTGTTATTTAGAAGTGTTTTATGACCCCTAATTTCTCTTTCCTCTTTTTTTTATTTCTACAGCCTAACTTTACTAAGGTGTGTTGAATTTAACCAAGTTTGTTATGTACCATTATATTGATTAAACTTGGATGGGTTGTATTTTCAACATTATAGGTCATTTAGAGTTATGGCCCCTGAATTCCCATTCTCCTAAAGTTGGTTCCATACACAAGTTCTTCTGATTACGACCCTGCTGAGGAAATTGTAGTGAGTGGATCCCGTTGTGATTCATGCATCTTTTATTGCTGTAGTTCATTGTCTAGGGTTTTCAAGTGAGAATTATTTACACAGACACACCTGCATATTCACACATGCACACTTACATGTGTACATGCACATCCATGCACACACCAAAGATACACACAAATGCAGCCACACTTTCACACATATGATTACCTGTTGACCACCTAAAGCAAAAACACTTGTATGGTAGTTCATAGTTCATAATTTTTTTTATTTTTTTTCATCAGCCTACAACCAAGAAGAAGAAGAATAAGAAGAAGTCTCCACAGAGACCACTTTCTGAGTCGGGGTCTATGACCAGTCTAAAGGTCAATGGGGAGGTCAATGGGGACAGCAGGGAGCCCTATGTGAATGGGGATCTTGACCCTGGTAAGTTGACATTCTGGGTATGAATGCTTCATTTGATGCAAACTGTCCTTGGTTCGATCCTCGGCAACAGTTATTTTTCTCTAATCTCATTATTATCTCTCCTGTGACTCTTACACCTGCAGTGAATATCACAAAAGGTGAGACTGAATGGTCACAATGTCTCTCCATCCGTGTGGCATCAGTTTTTAGTTGAGATTTATTTTTAAAGGCATTATATCCTATTACCTGTTATTATTACATTGCTTTGACCTTTCCTGGCACTAGTCCCCAGTCCAAGGTGAATTCCCTCCTCTAATGATTAATGGAGGCCAGAACAGAAATAAACAGTTCCAGTCTGTTGGCTTAGTCACATCTGTTTGGACTTCATCAGTTGACATGTTTTCTCTGGGCGCTCAAAGATTGGTGCTGTTTCTAGCGTCTTTTGACATATTTTTCTTCAATCATATCCGTTCCTGTGTTGCATATGACTGTTTCTTTACAGTTCTTGCATTTTTTTGCATTTATCTGTGTCCTTGTTTATCATTTTGAAGGTTTCAGTGCACCGACTAGTTAAGTCAGGCATGTGCAACTTCCTCAAGGGCATGGGCCAGGTCGCGATTTTTAAATGTACCCATATGATGTAAATATAACCAGGTAAAACCAGGTTGCCGTCCAGATATGGTTCTATAATTGTATCTGCTTGTTGGTACTGGTGGTAGGGTAGGTATTATTAAATACAATTTTGTTTTGGTTGTTTGTTTGTTATTGTATTTTTCTTTCAGCATGCAAGAAGAAGTTGGCAAATGCAGCCATAAAAAGGCTTCTCGGGACACTCGCCCCACCTGCTTGGTGTGTGCTAAGTGCACTCACAGGGATGGCTGTCCTTTCTGCACCTTGTGACCCACTTCCAATCCTGGAAGGGATCAGTGACACTTCCCGGTTCACAGAAGTCGCCAACACCTGCAAGCGAGTCCCACCTTTCCAGCGCAAGGAAGGCACAGTAATTTTCAACTCACCAGGTGGACTTATGTCAAAGTCATCAAGCACCTGGCAGGGTGACAAATACCTGTTACTGTGCATCAATCATCAGTCACTAGGCACAGGGTCTAGGCACTGAGCACCAGTCACCAGGCAGGGTGATGAATATATGTCACTGAGCATCTGTCACTGTCACTGGGGCAGGACTATGAATGCCACTCAATGAACATCAGTCACTGATCACCAAACCAGGCACCAGGGTCTGATCACCAGTCATCTGATACCAGTCACTGGGCAGATCACTGGGCACCAGTAACTTGGTTTAATCTGCCACTCACTGGGCATCAGACTTCAATCTTTGCCCAGGTGGATGTGCCTCCTTCCCAGGACTGTGCATCCACCAGTCACCAGGCATCAGTGAAAGCTGCAGCCCCAGAATTTGACAGTTTTGCCAGTCTAATTGAGATGTTGGGAATGAAGTCCCTTCAACATAATTTTTCCCTGAACAGGACCAAGCAGTAACCTGCCACCTCTAGTGAAAGGTGCCAGATCAACCCCCCTCCTTTCTCTATGTTCCTGTTCAATCCCTATGGGGATTGGGAACTCTCACCACCTGCTGGTGAGTCTGGAATGTTGCCTTTTCTCCCTTTGGCACCAGTTATAATTTTCCCATGGCTACATCGGCTGGCAGACAGGGCAGGCAATAGGCACTCCCCATCCCTTTTGCTAGCTTTGTCAAAAATGCTGCCAGGGCACGGAAGTGCGTGAATTTTTATGAATTTGCACACTTAGAAAGCAGTGATGTGCGAGAACTCATGCAAATTAGTTTAAAGTTGTGCATATAAAAATGTACTCTGTGCAGTATACAATTTTTATTTAACTGTTAACACTTAAAGTGGTTGTCGCGACATAAGTTGTGCCGCCAGTAGAGGTCTTGTAGAGCTTGTCTTGACATCTGCCTTTTTCAGGTAGGCAACTGCTTACATATGTGAGTACTTTGGCTTGACATGAATGGTTGTTAAACTAAATTTGATTGGCATATTGGGCCTTGGAACAAGCATTCTGTCGAGTTTTAGCCTTGCATTCATCAAGGAAGTTTTACAAATGCTTGTTTAAAATACGTGCTACCTAGAAAACCCAAAATGGCTGACTCCCAACAGGATTCATCTTCAGATGATGATTTCGTTCAGGAAATACTGGCTGATGATAGTGATGATGACAATGATTTTTAAAGTTTTGAAGTATATGAGATTATTGGAGCTTGGAAAGTCTTACTGGAAATACCGGTGAGTGATTTTTAACTTGAAAATTACATTGAATACAGTCCGATGTACATTCTGGATGGACAAAAACAGATGGCATGCTGGTCAACCACCAAATGTGCAATTTTCATTTCTTTTCTCAAAAACAATTCAGTCCTAAGGGATCTTGTGCTACAAAGCTATCTAGCACTCGAAGGGTTAAGATAAAAATTGAATAAATCAGAATGTAAAAACTAAACTGAAATTAAAAAGTAAGGATACTTATTTGATCAAAATACCTCTGTCTGACCAAGCAGATTGTGTCATTGATGGACTTAAAACCCTTATACAGCATTATGGAACAGGTAAGAAATCTGGCATAGTAGTCAGCAAAGCACCAATTCAAGAAAATGAAATTTTGGCAGAGCTCTTGTTGGTGAAAAATCTTATTTTGGAGCAGAGATATCCAAGTGACAATACCTATGAGCTGTGGAAATTGTACATAACAACCATAAAGAACAGTTTCCCAACTTGTTCAAGCTGGCTCAGCTAGCTATGCATATGTCCCTTCAGAAAGCAGATTGTGAAAGGGGGTTCTCAGCAGAGAATAATATTCATACACAGATAAGGAAGAGATTCAGCTCAGAAACAATCAACAGATTAATGCTTATACAACTAGAGGAGACATCTTTTGAGGATTTTAATTTCAATAGAGCTTTAACAGAGTGGAGCAGGAAGAAAGAAAGAGACATACAGTGAAACCCCGCTATAACGCGATATTTGGGGTACATAAAATTTGATCGTGGAAAAAGTGGGGTTGCGTTATTGCGGGGTTTTACTATATTTTACTTTATTCAGAGAACAACGTATACACATCCAATGTATAGCATGAATAGGGTATCAATACCGTTTACTATCTGATATCGATCCGTCTTTGTTGTCCCACATGACAACCCTTTGATTGAGCCACGAGTTTGATACAGCTGTACTTGTTCAGTGCCAAGTAACAGAGAGTGGTTATTTGAACTCCCTGTGATTTTGCCACCCAAGCTCAGTCTCTACATAAGCACCCACATATGACAATCTTTGATCTTGCCACCCAAGCTCAGTCTCTACATAAGCACCCACATATGACAATCTTTGATCAACCACCACATTGTCTGGTGCTTGGTTGTGTATGCAGTTAAAGAAGAAACATAAGTCGGCTATTGTTTGCGCAATGATTGTATACAGGATGAATTGAAGTCCAGCGCATGTGTTGGCGGCTTAAGTTTTTTTATGTTTATTTAATCATGAGAATCTTTTATTAACCACCACATTGTCTGATGCTCGGTTGTGTATGCAGTTAAAGAAGAAAAACATGTCGGCTATTGTTTGAGCAATGATTGTATACAGAATGAATTGAAGACAAACACAAAGAAGACTTACTGGTTTTACTCATCGATCAGTAATAAGTAACATTTCCGATAATGTTTATTTTGGCATAACACTTCAAGAAATTGGTGAAATTGTTAAATTTCAGAAGCCACGCCACAATCGAATTCATACGTGATCTCTTCCCCAAAATGATAATAAACTTTTTATACACTATTTCTCGTACTTAAAAAAAAATAATTTTTTTCCGTGTACGAGAAAAATACATGTACGTGTATATAAAATTTCAGGAACCATGCCACAAACGTATTATACTCGAATTCATACGTGATCTCTTCCCCAAAATGATACTGTAATATATACATTTTATACACTATTTCTCGTACTTTGAAGAAAAAAAAATTTCATCTGCGAATGAATATATGAAATTTTGGGAGCCACGCCACGATCGCATTATATCCGAATTCACGTTATAGCGGGGCGCGTTATAGCGGGGTTTCACTGTATATTTATGTGTTAGGTAAATATTGAACTATGGCCCTTTCCTCCTCTTTTTTCTACTCCCCCCTTATTTTAGTGACAAGGGGGGAGCTCCCCCTTTTAGATAAAATCCTGGCAGCATCTCTGCTTTGTTATCAAAGTGTTATGACTCTATGGTCTAAGAAAAATGTAACAGAAAGAAAGTGAAACCAACAAATCAAGTAAAAATCAACAAGCAATTTATTACTAGATAATTAAAACGAAAAATCAAAAAGTCACTTACAGTAATGTGTTTTGAAATCCTAATAATCCAATAAGAATGATTGTTCTAATCACAAGTCCTAAATATAGAATGTTCCGAATTCACGGCTGTGTCCTTGAATGTTATGATGTGCTAATGGTCTCCAAAGTCCTGATGTACTAGAAATCTTGATGTGCTGAAGTCAAAATGAAGTATTCCAAAATCTCTGAATAAGTTCACATAAATTCCAAAATTGTCAATTAAAAATCCAAAATCCAAAAGTTTATGAGCACTGTTATAATCCAATGAATATTTAAAATAATTCCTCTCTTAGAATTTGGAATGAATTTTCACAACTGTAATAGCTCTTTACAAGACTGATGGTAATGTCAAAACTGAAAAAATGTCCACCAAACATGGTATATATAAAGATTGGTCACATGACAGAATGTTCTAGAACATGAGTCATCTTAATGGAATTTTAACTGTAAACAAAATTCAACCTTGACCTTCAAATTGAGAAAACATATTGATCAAAACAACCTAATTCAAGGACACTAGTTAAACATGTTTTTCCTGATAACATTAAGATTTAAGCAAATATTAAAGTGAAGAAACATTTATAATTTCCAAAAATATTTATAATATTATATAAACATCATACATAACAAAAGGAAAAGAAGTATGACTGCCACTTCTCTCCTCCTGCATCAAGAGGGAATTGTCAGTCCCCTTCTCCAAGGAGAGAAAATAAAATGCATAGTTCTGTCTCACCCCATCAGTGGAGACAGGATGATGAACTCTGTGTAGTAGTGGACACAAATGAGTTTGACGAAGCACTGATTGCATTGGTTAGTTCTTCTCTTCTAGTTTCCCCATCTCCAACCCACCCAGCTGGTCAGGCAATGGAAGCCTTCCGGGTCTTTTGACACTAGGATCCATTCCAGTTGGGAGATGCTTTTGGGAGCTCAGAATAAATTTGCTCTTCTGCTGCTTCCCCACTAGGTGATGGTGAAGGGCATTGCACAGAAGATAACACAAGGCCAAGAGGCAGCCAGACAGCAGAGGGGTTGGTCAGCTCCCTCTTCCACCCAGCAACCCTTTGTTTCAGAATCTAACAACAATGTTCATTCACTTCCTTGGCCACTCAAGCCTCCAGGCTTGGATTTGGGAGCATTACAGGTAGGGATATTAACAGGGACCTGGACACGTATCCCTGTTGTCACTGGAAGCTATGGAACTTAAAGTTCAAACCCTGGTTACCATAACTTTACATGCCAATCTCTTTGCAGCAACCTCCTTCAACCTTTTGAGGAAGGAGTCTCTGTCTGCAGCTACCTTACAAAGACTTCTGGAAGCTGTTGCTAAGACAGTGAGGCACTTGCTTTTGATGCCATTGTCATTTTCAGCAGAACTTCTCCACCTCCATAGGGATGCCACGCTAGATGCCCCCAAAGTTTTGCTGGAATTTAGCAAAGATCGGTTTATGACTCCTTAATCAGCTGCCTAGTCTAAACAGTTACCTCCCAAGATCCCAGTAATCAATAACACTGGTCATTGGCCATGGTTCCAGATAAAGGTAAACCAGCTAAGAAGGATCTCCAGCCTTGCATTTGTAAAATTGGGTGCCAGAAGTGCCAGGGCAAAGAAGTCTACAGATTCTTCTCCATTCCCCAGGGAGGAAGTAGGTTGGCCCTTGGGAGTCATACCCTATCCCACCAAGTTCCCTTCTTCCCAATGTCCGAGTACGTGAACAGACATTGCCTCTTTTCAGAGTCCTGGTTGGACCTAATGGATGATGCATGGGTCCTTTCCACAACAAGAGAGTTAGCATCTAAGCTTCCGGGACCCTTCCTCTCTATCAGGGACCCCCATTTAGTTTCACTAGGCCAAATTGGAATCCCTAAGGGAAGAGGTATACACCCTTCTAAAGAAACAAGCAGTAGAGAGGGTAATAAACACTCAAAGTCCAGGATTCTATTTCCTGGTTTCAAAGAAAGGGGGAAAAGTTTTTCTCATCAATCTTTTGCCCATTAAACAAGTTTATTCAGGAAGAGCACTTCAAGATGGAGATGTCAGCCTCAGTAAGGAACACCATAAGGGCGAAGGACTCGATGGTCTCCATAGACGTCCAGGATGCTTACCAACATATCCCCATCTTCCTGTCCCAAAGGACATTCCTGCAGTTTTGTCTGTCCAGGTCTTTCAATTTCATGCTCTTCCCTTCAACCTTACCTTCCTCTACCAGAACTTGTACCAGGTGATTGGAGTAATAGTGACACACTTAAAATTGTTATAGGTTCTCATCATGCAGTATTTCAACAGCTGGATATATTTGTTCTCAGTTGTGTCTTACTAAGAGACCTGTCAATCTGTTGGTAGACAGTGACTCATCTGGGGTTAATCCCCAACCAGGAGAAGTCAGATCTGACTCTTTACAATTTCACTTAAATGGGCATGCATTTCTTCACAAATCAAGAGGACAGTTCATGTTGCCTCTGTCAGGATCACATATCTGTCCCTCATAATAAGAGTGTTTGAGATGACTTTATTGTCTGTTTGCCTCTTCCCCTCTCTCCTGAGGATCTTGAATGCGGTACTGGATCTACTTCCCATAGTAAGACATCATATGAGGTGTCCTCAGTTTCTGCTTCTAGCGCACTGGAGACCTCAGAGTGACCCCCTTTCTGCTCGGATTCCTTCGGAATCCAAATTTTGTCACCACCTGAGTTTGTGGCTCAATCAGGAGATTTCTGGCCAGAGGTCTGATACATGCCTCAGAATTCACTCTTTCCTGCATACCAACACCTCAGATTTGGGCTGGAGTGCTCACCTATACCCATATTGGGTAGTCCTTCAGGGCTTGTGGTCTTGGGAGGAATTCTCTCTTCATATCAATAACCTATAAATACAGGCCATTTTCCTAGCACTATAAGGGTGTGTCTACCTTGTAGACACAGCTACATTGTGGTTGCCACTGACAACGCATCAGTCATGGCGTACCTCAGAAGTCAAGGAGGCACTCATGCCCCTTCTCTTTGCTTGGAAATCTGGCATATCCCCAGACGGACAGCTTTGGAGGGGATCACTCTCAGAATCTGCCAAATTCCAAGCAAGAGAAATATCCTGGCAGACAGCCTGTCTAGACAGGGATGGCCCGTCTCCACAGAATAGTCTCTGCACCAGCTGGTAGTGGAGAGACTGTTTAATCTGTGGTGGAGGCCAATGATAGGCTTGTTTGTGATGAGGTTGGACAACAAGCCACAACTTTATGTCTCTCCAGTTCCAGACCAGAGTGCATGGATGGTGGAAGCCTTCAGTCTGAAGTGCGATTGCCTGTGTCTTCCCACCTTTAAGAATAATCCCTCAAGTTCTTCACAGAGTCAGGACTAATATGTCATGTCTCATCCTGTAGCCTCCATCCCTGTGGCCTCAACGGTTGTGGTTCATAGATCTCCTAAACCTGTTGGTAGATGCCCCCAGGGAGTTACAACGGAGGAGGGATCTACTGTTGTAGCATAGAGGGTGCCTCCTGCACAGCAATCCACAGGTTCTCCACCTTCATGCCTGGCTTATATCAAACGATCTATCCATCAAGATCAGTTTTCAAGCAGGGTTGCTGACTTCATTGCGAAGACTAAAAGTCAACCAAGTCCAAGGTTTACAGTGCCAAGTGGAGTGTATTCTGTAATTGGTGCAGTAGGCAACACATTACCTGATCTTCCCCTCATTGAATACAATTGCAGATTTTCTTCTTTTTCTTTTCAAAGGAAGAGAATGCTCAGTCTCCACAATTAAGGGCTATAAAGCAGCCCTCATTAATATCCTTAAGTTCTCTATGAGCTCCACCATATTGTCCAATTCTCATCTTTCAGAACTGATCAGGTACTTTGAGCTTCAAAGACCAGTCTTGCACTCTTTAATGCCTAAATGGAAACTTTTGTGTTCTTTGGTGATTATCTCAACTACTTTATGAATCATTGAGTGAGGCTTTCTTCGAGCACCTTGCCTTAAAGACAGTCTTCCTTCAGTATGAAGGGGCCATATCTTCTGTTTCCATACATGTACAGTATTGTTATAGGATTTGACACATACTAGCAGAGGAATGGGGTGGTTAAAAGGTCAGAGGCCAAGGTCACAGGAGTTGTTTAGTTATGTGGTACTAGGACTGCAGTGACATTGTCACAGGCAAGATGAACAAGTTATGTAGTTTCTTTGTTGCAGTTAATAACTGTCAAATGTCAGAGACCTTGATCTGAGAGTTTTCAGCAACATTTTGGGTATGACCAGGTTGTGTTGTGTGAGATTTTATGGTGAATTGGAAGATATGGGGATGGGGGTGAGGTGAGATGATGGAGGGGGTTAGTGGATTTTATATGTGAAGGCACTCACTGAATGGCATAGCTGGTCCAGACTTTCAGGTCAGTTGATATTTGTGCCTGTCATTAGTATGAGTGGTCTTGGATTCCAGCACCAACCAAGGCTGCAATTTTTACACGTGTAAACAGCTAAGTTTAGTTTACTGACTGGAAACATTTACAAAATCTGTAAATGTATAAACTTGCATTTGACTGTCAGTGACGCAGGAACTACCCGTTCCAGTTAAATTGTATACTTCAACGTCTCTACTTTAGAGGACTGTTTAGTATGATTTTTCTGTTAAGTCTTTTCTTAAGGTATGTATGATTTTCACATTGAATGTGGTATCGCTACGAAAAAGCATAAGTTGACAAGAATTGGTCATAGCACACATTACACAACATTATATATATCAAGAAAATTTACTGTTAATGGTGATAAAAATGTCTTTGAACTACATTATTTACCTTTGAAACATATTTGTCAACACAGCCGTTGATTAATAACATTTTATTTTAAAGAAACACGGTTTCAAGTTTGTAAGTTATTGCATAATTTCTTATTCATTGTCGAACCTACCTAGGCATCATATCCACATGTGCAGGCAGTATGTAATGTTGCATTATCAACTTTATCATCATGTACATTTACCGTATATACTCGTGTATAAGCCCATACCAACTGCAAACTGCATAGACCCAAATCTGCCGCCGCATAATGTGCCAGCAGATCTGGGTCTATGCAGTTTGTAAGGACTAATCAGTAGAACAAAACAACATAGACCCTAATCTGCTGGCGCATTATGTGACGGCAGATCAGGGTCTATTTTGTTTGCATTTGGACATAGATTATACGCGAGTATATACGGTATTATGTATGAGGACCATGTTCATTTCTTTTGAGGAGTTTGAATCCTTTATGGAAGTTTCATTTCAAAATTCTGGATTTTGTCGACTTGCCAAATTTCTCACAGTGAAATAGTCTTATCATCTTTTGAAATCCAGGGGATCAGTTGCCAGATTCAGAAAGAAAACACAAAACTGTAATAACTAGTTATTTTAATGTCATAGATTAAGTATCATGGAGTGAAAACATTAATCAATGGAACCATCCACACTTTAATCCTGCAGATGGCATTTCACAATAGATCTTCTCGCCCTGCATTCATGAAACTTGTTAAGTGCATGCTCTGACTTTTGATAATCAGTTATGAGTAAACTAACAAATGTTAAGATTTGAAAGTTGAAATGTGTGTAGTATGAAAGAAATATTTGAGTTTGAGTGTACACTCAACTTAAGGTGAATATGGGGCCAGGTTCCTTGTTTGAAAGTTTTGCTTACGAGTACAGCCTCATAAAGCAGAGGACTGGTCTATGATGCACTTGCCTCCTATAGCAACAGATGCTAGTATGAGTAATGGGCGAGTTCCATTAAGCTGTCAATCAATTTATTTACCATTTCAGAGGATGATGTAGTCAGAAACATGCAATCCTTAAATGGGGACTATCCTGGACCAATTATAAGGAAATCCCAGGCAGCACCGAAAACATATAAAGAAGCACCGTCTGTGATAAGCAGTGATAGTCATATGACACAATCACCCTCATTGAGCATCGAAGACGAGGAACCAACCCCACCCCCACAACCACAACGTAAACAACAACAGTATCAACTCTCCCATACTAAAAGAGAGACAACTTACTCAGGTAACAGAAGTCTTCATTTTTTATTTTATACACCTTTTTAAGAATTTTTACATCCTTACGTTTTATGTTTATTTTACTGGAGTACATGTTTACTGTTTTTCAGGTTTGTCTTCCCAAAGATTTTAGCAATTTTTTTTTACTGTACAATTTTTACTAATTTCTACTTGGCACGATGTTGTCAGGATTGTGCTGATGTGCCATTAAACGCTATATGTCATATATACGTGCCTTCCTATGTAAGGGTCTGTACTTCTATTGCACCTATAGACCAAGCTTTAGAATTTCAGCCCAAGTTGGAGTGAGCTGGGACAGGAAAGTACTTCATGCCCATTGATTCCACATGATGGACAAAGATACAGGCTCAGAGTCCATATTCTTAACTCATTAAGACCGAGAGACTCAATTTTGCGTCACGAGGTAGTATCCTTCTTCCATAGCTTGTGAGGTCATCACAGTTCACGATAGACCCAAGCGGGTGGTATTAGAGAAAAGAAGAAGGATGTAGCTTTACACTGATGTCAAGTAACATAGAGATTCTATGCACATTAAAAAATACATAGGAAAAAACATAAAAAAATACATAGGAAAAAACACAATTTTGAGACCTGATTTTCTTTACTCAAACAATCGGCGGTTGCCAGACCGGGGTTTTTGTCCAGATTTTAGACTTCCTCTCATTAGATCTAAAGCAGACCTGACCAGACTTCACACAGACAGATGAACCGATGTAAAAAAAATTGGGTAACTTTGGGATTTGGGGTAAAAGGGCACAAGCAGGCAAAAATCATGGGTCAAATATGCAAAAAAAAAGATGTCCAGTTTTCACCCATCTGCTCATGCATGGGCCTGATAGCCAATCCAAAACAACCTCTCTTACATATCTAAGCAACTGTTGATAGGAAAATCTCTCTGAATGAGACGTGCTTGGATTCCATTGGAAATAACATGAAAACTTGCTCTTCTACCTGAATCTTGAGTGAAAATGCGAAAAAGCTCCCAGCCTTGATGAGTTAAACACAAACTCAAGCTTTGACAAAAAGTCCAAAACATTTTTGAATTTTTTAAAAAAATTTTAATTTGTAATTTTGCTAAAAATACAATTAAAATTGGAGAAATTTTAGGATTGTGTGAATTTTCTCTCTGCTACTAGCATTCAAAATTGCAGAGATAGATTTATTTACAGCATCATATATCTTATTTTGATCCACATGCTAAGCATATGTACTCCCACTGTCCAGTCCAGTCACCATTAGGGGTGAAATGATACGCCTGTGCCGCGTATCTATACGATTCACGATACACAGCCCATGATACGATATATAATCGATACCATATCAACTTGATGGTTTTTTTCATCTTTAGAAGGTCTGTCATTGGTGGGGTTGTGCTGTTTTATATGTGTTGACATATTGGTTGTATTTCTAGTATGCAGATAACAGACAGACATATATTTTGCATCTTTTCATTTGCCATTTTCATCCTTGACAAGATAAAAAAAAGTACATCCAAACAGACAACATATTAGTTGTTAGTGATTTTAATTCAATCATTTAGGCCATTTGAGGCTATTCCATGTGATTGGATCCAGGGCTCATCTTGGTAACCACACCCTTTCTTTTGCACTGTATGAATTCTATTAAAACACCTTATTATCAATTTCATGTCTTCACTTAAATTTAAAAACAGAAGAAATAGTGCAATTTCCACCTGCAAGGAAAATCTTGTCTAGAGCAAGTCCAGGTGTTGGAGTGGAGATGACTAACAACCAGAATCTATCACATTGTACTTCCTGCAGATGTAAAACAACTGGCGCGGCAACAGGGACTCGTTTCTGTTAGTAAAAAGGAAAACTATTGACAATGCCCACTCCCCTTCTATAAAAAATTAAGAAATTAACACCAGGTGACAAACCTGCAAGGTTTGAAATCTGTCTCCTTGCTGATTCTGTGATAATTTTATTTATCCTGTCGGCACGTTTAGTCACTGATTACCTATATCAATGTAAAAGGAAACATTCCAAACTTCTTCTCCATGTACGACTTTAGTAATTTACAGATCATTTAATAACCATTTTGAACAAAGTTTCTCTGTTGGTTTGTATCTACCTGGATTGAGTTTGGATGCCAATACTTCCGGTGTGTCACGCAGTGAATAAGCTGCAGTCAATTCTGATTGGTGGTTATTGTTTACCCTGGACTGCATCAAACAATGACAACCAATCAGAATTTAATGTAACATATTTCACTGAGTGACACACTGGAAGTATAGCCTTTAAATTCGATCCATATAGACAAGATACGAAGCAACAGAGAAACTTTGCGTAAAAGTGTTTATTAAATGATCAGTAAAGTACTTCAATCATACATGGGGAACAAATTTGGAAAGTCTCCTTTACGTTTATATATATTATCAGTGGCTGAACATGCTGAAAGGGTTAAAATAACTAGCATGTAATTGGCGAAGGGGGGGGGGAGACACATTTCGAACCATGTAACCTTGTGTTAATTTGTAATAGGTGAGTGGGTGTTCTTTACATTTTTTTTTTCTTTTTCTTTTTTACTGATAAACATTAGTGCCTGTGCCTGCGACAGCTGTCTCAGATACATTCTCATTTTAAAGAATTAAAAGTCAAAAGACTATTAATTATTCATGACTGCTGAAGATTAAAGTAACTTCTATAGGGTAAGTATCGTTTTGTATTGATTCTTCACCTCTTGTATCGATACGTGTATTGATATGACAAAAGTATGCATGCATCAATATATCGATGAATCGTTTCACCCATATTCACCATAATCAATCAATTTCATATACCTTTAATTGTTAAATTTTGTTTCTGCAGGATCTTATTCTCATTCCCATGGCAACAGAAGTAGAACTTCCAGTACCTCCTCTACAGGAGAAAAAAGTGCCACAAAAAAGACGCCACATTCTGGTAACAATATATTTCTTAAATTGGTCCAAGGACAGTCCATTCTCAGTGTTTCACTTTGGTTGAGCTGTCATGGGACATTTTATGTATCTTTATCCCAGTATAATGATCAAAATATGGTATTTGTTAAATTTATGGGGACACTGGCACTTTGAGGTGGGAAAATGTCCCTTGGGCTTGTTCAAGGTGCAACACTGCATTTTTGTTTTTCTCTCTCTCTCTCTCTCTCTCTCATTTATCCATCTGTTCCCATTTATATGATACATACGATAGGAGCAGTTGATAATGGGTCACAGACTATCCTTGGGGGTGACTGGGGCAAAAAATTAGCTTTTTGGTGTAAAACTGTGCCTTCCATTAGCAGGAAAATGATGTTCAAGTCACCTGTTATCACTGACTATGCCATCAGAGTATTTGAGAATGTGAGTGAGTGAGTTCAGGGAGCCACAGTGTTAATTTTGTCATTTGAATAAGCCAGTAATTGGAACAAAGCTGTACTCAAAAGTTCAAAGATCTGGGTTACAGAACGAAGAAAAATGGTTCCTGCACAATTATGTTAGTTCTACATCACATATCCGGACCAAACTTTGTTGATGGCTTGCACTCCAGGTAAGGAAGAAGCCTGTTGATTTTGGGGTCAAAAGGTCAGAGGTCAAGGTTACTGTGACTGAAAGAAGAAAAATTATTTCTGCTTCTTTTGTTTTTCACTTTTGGATTTTAAAAAAAAAATGAATCCTTGTTGGCAGAAATACCTTGAAACCACTAAACCTAGGCAAATGAGGTTTGCAATGTGTGTTTATGTGCATATGGAGATGATTTTATTAATTTTTTCTGACATTTATATGATGTTTGTGAACTCATCAGACTTTCAGACGTTCTGGACTTGTTTTTTTTCTCTGCATGTGTGTTTTACTAGCATAGGTCTAGTTTCAAGAGGTAGCTGCTATTTAAAAAAAAATCACCTGTCTTTAACAGCCACCTGTCTTTAACAGTCACCTGTCTTTAACAGCCACATTATTAAAAAAGAATCACCTGTCTTTAACAGCCACATTCTTAAAAAGAATCACCTGTCTTTAAAAGCCACATTCTTAAAAAAGAATCACGTCTTTAACAGCCACATTCTTAAAAAAGAATCACCTGTCTTTAATAGCCACATTCTTAAAAAAGAACCACCTGTCTTTAACAGCCACATTCTTAAAAAAGAATCACCTGTCTTTAACAGTCACATTCTTAAAAAAGAATCACCTGTCTTTAACAGTCACATTCTTAATGTCAGTATTACACCACCTATATTAGGAGGTCACTTTCTTAGTTTCCCAAATGTGGCTGCTCAGCATAAGTTTGTGTATTGATCTCTTTCTGGTTGAGTCTCTCTCATAAACATGCACATGCATGCAATACCTATACACAAACATGCCATACATATACACAAACATGTATATCCATGACATACATATATATACAAACATGTATATACATGACATACCTATATACAACATGCATATGCATGCCATGCCTATAAACAAATATGCATGCATTCCATACATAGACACAAATATGCTTATGCATGTCATACCTATACACAAGTATGCACATGCATGCCATACATATACACAAACATGTATATACATGCAATACATATATATACAAATGTATATACATGCCATACATATACACAAACATGTATATACATGCCATACATATATATACAAACATGTATATACATGCCATATCTATACACAAACATGCACATGCATGCCATACATTTCTTTGAATAAAAGTGCTTGCATCAACAGATATCTTCATGTTCTTGATTGATGTTGCAATGTTTATACCTTTTTGTAGGTTTGGAGAAGTCAATCAAGGATTTACACCGCCAAACAGTGTCCTTAGAACGGCTAAAGTTGTTGCTTAACAGTGAGACTGACAAAGCTGTCAAAAGGCTCAAGGTTGTTTTTGATGAGCTCAGAACCAGGTATGTACAGCACATTTGTTGAATATGAGGTAGCAGAATTACCCATATGTACCGTATATACTTGCTTATAACTGGAGTCCAACTGCAAACTGCACAGACCCAGATCTGCCATTGCATAATGTGCTAGCAGATCTGGGTATATGCAGTTTGTTAGGAGTAATCAGTAGAACAAACAATATAGACCCTGATCTGCCATCGCATAATGTTCTTTGCAGTTGGACTCAACTTATATGCGAGTATATAATGTACATGCATTCAGCTGCAAACAGTTTTGATCTAGATTTACTGCTGGCAGATCAGCGTCAATGTTGTTGATATATGTAATCATCAATGAAACAAACGACATAGAATCAGATCTGCCAGTGCATCATGGGACAGTAGATCTGAGTCCACACTTTTTGCAGTTAGGCTTGAATTATACAGTAAAATATATGGTAATTAACATCAACTATATGAAGTTCATCTTTTTGTTGTGCCCACCTTGGTGGAAACTTGACATAGCAATCAATTTGGCATCTGTGTATGTGTCTGTACGTCAATACATACAACCATCTGTCCACATCTTGATTACTGTATGTACTCGCGTATAACCAAACTGCATTGACCAAGATCTGCTGTCGCATAATGTGTCGGCAGATCTGGGTCTATGAAGTTTGTAAGGACTTGTAAGTAGAACAAACAACATAGACCCCAATCAGCTGATCAGGGTCTATGTTGTTGTATTTGGACATGGCTTATACGCAAGTATATATGGTAAGGTTTTTAAGATTAAGTTCAGTACTAATATAAGATGGGCTGGACAAAAAAAGAGTCTCTTGTTTTCTTTGACACTTTTTATTCTTCAGCATTTTATTTTTCAACATTAGTGTAATAGTCACACATGTTGTCAGTACAACACCAGAAACACAACCAAAAAAACCCACAGGTGCGTACTCTGTGTGTTATGGAAGCATGCACTCATTTCATACTTTACACATTTCTGTTTATTGATTGGCTGAATTTAGTAGTCTGACTTAAGGTGACAGGTAGAATAGTTTGGAAAGTGCATTAGAATCATAGTTGTAGAACTATTATTTATTTTATGCTAGGCCATGAATTACTGGATTTTCCGAGTGAAATAATTGTGATATTTCACTGGAGTGAAAAAATATCATATTTTTTCACTTGCTGTCAATAGACAAAGATAAGATTATGACTAAGAAATATCAAGCTGTTTTAGGACACTTGCGTGGTGTAAAGTTAAATATGGTCGCCTCACATCCAGATGAACCAGGTTCAAATCTAGCAGTGGGCAAATATTTTTTTTTCTTCATTTTTTTTTTTATATGCTGTTTTACCTTTGCTACTTCAGTCTTTCTTCATTTTTTTTTTATTTGCTGTTTTACCTTTGTCTCTTCAGTCTGTGATACAGAATGCTAGACAATACATTTAAGCATAAAATAAAAAGAAAATTTGCTTGCTCCGAGTGATCAATGGATATATTTCATCTCGTGGGTGAAAAACTTAAGTACTTTCACTTGTGGCTTCGCCACTCATGAAAATACTGAGTTTTTCACACTCTATGAAATATATCCGTTATTCACTCTTTTCAAGCAAATATCCTCTATATAAAAAATGTTTGTTTGATCTATTAACATCACAATTTTGTCTAAACAAAGATAAGATTTTTTTATACATATTCCTATAATTCAGATTTATTTCAAATTTATCTTTGTTTTATTTACCTGTGTCAAGGGTCGATGTAATTAACAGGATATTGTCTGAAATGACTGATGCCTTAGTATATTCTACTAAATAAAAAATTATCAATTATTCAGTCTTAAATAGAACATTGTAAATAGTCATACTATTAATACTTAAACCCAGTCCAGTATGGTTTCAACAAATTCTGTTATTATGGCAAGTTACATGTAAATTGACAATAGATACAAGTTTAAAAAAAAAAATGTAATTGATGTAATAAAATTGATATGTTCTGTGATCTTGGTTCTGTATCTTGCAGTCTAAACAATAGAGAGAATGAACTGAATGCTGAAATTGAAGAAGTGAAACATACTGCTGGTAAGACTTTTTGATGACTGCAAAGCAACAGCAAGTACAAAAACAACAACAACTGCAAATACTACCACTACTACCACTGCTGCTGTTGCTGTTGAAACTACTACTAATGCTACTACTACTAAATCTTTCTGTATAAAAAGTTCTTCTGTATTTCTTCATTTATCAGTTATCATATGACAGAATATATTAAAATATATTTATATAACTTTGTATCCTTTATAGCAAGTTTGACTGGTAACATTTACCATTAGTCCTTGTTGATCTTGTATCATTGGGTAATTCATTACTTATATTCTAAATATAACTCCGCTACATCTGATGGTAAAGCATAACTTGTTTATGTGCTTGTTTTACTACCATCAGCATTCATTGTACTGAAAAATATATATCATGATATGTTTATGAAAGATGAAGATCAATGGACATTTATTACGATTTGCATGCAAAATTTTGTACACTTGAAAGCTCTGTACCTATGTAATAACTCTGTCTGATGCTATGGGAAGAAATGCAAAATTACAGTTTGTGCCTTCTTTACTTACCAATGCAAATGTAGTATGAATCATAATAATTACAACTCACTAAAACTTTACGCTGTCCAATGAAATTGGGAAACATTAGAGAAACATGACAGCATTAAAGTTCAAGAAAATTAAATGTCAATTACAGTCAGCTCCTTTTTTAAGCACGCGTATTCCTGAATGAGATTAGTCTCTATTTATCCATGAAAATATCCCACATTATGTATGGATCATGTAGCAATGTATTGTCTACTGTTGGACATTGTTCCATACTTAAAATATATATTAATGTGAAAGCAATTACCATTTCTGATCGAAATAATAGTAATTTCATAAATAAACAAATGTTTTCACTGCATTTGTAATTTTGTTGATCACAAGTAATATTCACTATTCCATTGAGCAACAAACAAAAGAGCACATTGTACTAAACGTGTTTCATACATATAAATAACTGCAGTGGCGGCATGAGGGTTTGAGGTGCCCTGGGGCAGTGTTCCTTATTGGCACCCCTACTTTGCCACAGAGAACAGTTTTTATGTCAGTTGCCAACCTTCATCCTATCCCCCCCCCCCCCCCCACCATGTAAGCCCCCATTACATCTGCAAAAAAAAAAAAAAAAAAATCCCAATGGTGCCTTCGCTTGTCTGGTGCCCCAGGGCAATTGCCCCCCCCCCTCCTCACGCTGTCACTGACTAACTGCTGAATAAACAATCAGCAGATCAGTCCTGTTTTCTCAAAGCCCATTCAAATCACATCCATTCAAGGTGACACTTGGTCATGTGTGGAGATAATCCACTTTGCATGAATTGGCCTAAGTGTACATGTCTTCAGGCTTATCAAGGCCTCATCTGAGAGTACATCTTTGCTGTCCTCCCATTGATTTAATTCAGCAATAGCTTGGGCAGTGAGAGGGGGTTATATACAGCTGGTGCATACAGTGATGGGATCTGGGGTGGCTCAGTTGGTAGAGCATCAGACATTTAATCAAAGGGTTGCTGGTTTGATGCCTGCCTTGGCCAGCCCAGGTCAGCTGCCTTGGTGCGTCCTTGGGAAAGGCACTTAACTACCATTTCCTTGGTATGATATAGCCAATAATATGTTAAAAGTGCCATTAAAACCAACAAAAACAAAAACTGTGGTATGAATGAGACAGCAGCCTCTCCCAGGGATATGTTTTGAAAACATCAAAGAGCGCTACCACTTTTCAAGTTTCCAGCTTTTTGACCACTGTGTCAGCAGCATTGTGATAGTTGAGAGAATGAAACTCAATTTCAACAGAACTGTTTATATATGGAAAAATAGAAGCTTTGTTTTGTAAAAGCTTGGTTTGCTGTCATTGGCTTTGTTTTAGTGCTTAATCCCTAATTGTCGATAGTTTTGATAGTAGTCTTTAAGAACACTTATAAAACTTAAATGCAGTCCTAATAAAAGCTGTGGAATTAAGCTTGTACAAAAGGATGTTGGCATCTTGTTTGATTTAGATACCCGCATTTATGCAAAGTGTTAGCAAAGAATAATTTACCTAATCAATCCAATTACTGCAGTAGGCATTATAAAAGCATGTTTGCTTGAAATGTGAGAAAGTGAATCTTGGTATTATCTTATATAGATTTTCAAATGACAAATTCACGCAATTAAGTACCCAGAAGTATGCACTTTCTAACCAAACCACAAAATTTGATACCCACAAATTTAAAGTGATTCACAGTAATCCATAAATTACATGCAGCAAATGTCATATTGGAGTATGCAACAAGTTTCAAGTGTCATGTCTGTTCAACAGGAATTCAGGTTCCATTTCAGTGGCGTAGCGAGGCAAAGTGCCGCCCAGGGCCAACCACCAAAAGTACGCCCCCACTCCATTTGTATTATTTATGATATATACGGTACTCTTACCAAATTGCCGCCCCCTAGAAAGTGCCGCCCGGGGTCACCGCCCCCTTCGCCCCCCCCCCCCTTCACTACACCACTGTTCCATTTATCTCCAGACTCCAAAGACTGTATTACTAATTGACATTGCAGTGTGACGTAGCAAGAAGTTATGTAACAGTGTGACTTACCACACTTATGACATGAAGTTGTGGCACCTATAATTGTAAATATTATATCATACATTTTTTTGGGCAAATGAAAGATGATGTCTTGTGTACTTGTTCCATTAGGTGAAATCTTCCAGATGAGGCAGAATCTGGCAGCAGAGTTGAAGATGAAGACTGACAGATCAGAACGGATGACTGAAGAGCAGCTGGCAGATCTACGGGCTGAGATAAAGGTTTAAAGACCTTTTTTCATAGCATTGAAATTCCTCTTATTTATGTCTCGTTTTTGGGTTTGTTTAGACTGTGTAAGAAGATGGAAAAACAAAGGAATCTCTGTTTTGGTGATGGCATCAGCAGTGGTGTTAATATTCAGCTTCTTAAAGTTTTGTTTTAAATGTATGCAAGTCAGATATGAGCAGGGTGAGGGGGCAGCATAAAATAGTTGAAGGCAACACATTGCATTCACCAGAACCCTTGTTTTTGTTTTATCATGTTTGTCAGTATTGAACAAAACTTAAGAAAGACAATTTTCAGAGAATAATTTAGGGAAACAGTTTTGTCATTAAGAATTTAAACTTCATGCAGATACTAATGTAGTTCACTTACCAATATATTACACGATGAGTTACATGTGAGTCATGAAATTTCATTACTAAATGACATATTTGATGCATAAAAGTCTATACAGTTTTCTAGAGTATATACTGTATATACTTACATATAAGCTAAGTCCAGTTGTAAGCAACATAGACCCTGATCTGCCGTCACATGATGCACTGGCAAATCAGGGTCTCTGTGGTTTGTTCAACTGATTACTCCTGACAAACTGCATAGACCCATATCTGCCAGTGCATATGCTACGGCAGATCTGGGTCAGTGTAGTTTGCAGTTGGACTTGACTTATAAACGAGTATATACAGTACTCTAATACCCTTTTACAACATGTATCTGGCTGCAAACAGCATAGAGACAGATCTGCCACCATCTCATTCAACCAGACCTTTTACATGGCTCCATAAGATCTCACCAGACAAGGGTGTGTTAAAAAAAAAAAGTTTTCCTTTTAATGCCAGAATGATACTTCCCAAGATTTCAAAAAGTGATTTGACTGTGTGATAAGATGAGGTGGCATAATGTTATTGTGATGATGTGAGTCACGGCAGCTCAGTTGTTAGCGTGCCGGATTCACGATTGAAAGGGTGCAGGTTCGAAGCTTACCATCGGACCAGCCTGGGTCAGCTACCGTGGTGTCTCCTTGGGCAAAGCACTTTACTCCAGTTGTCTTGGCACTAAATAACCTACTTGTGTTGCTGTGCCATAAAGCACCAAAAACCAAACCAAACCATTGTGATGATGAGATTACATCATGTTTCAGGTAGACATTGGCAGTTAATTTGCTGTTTGAGACGCATCTCCTGCATTTGCATCTGTATAAAAAATGATGTTTAATTATATCCTTTTAAGCTTAAAATGGAATTTTGGTTTGAATGATTGCAGAAAGTAGGTTTAGATAAGTTTTGGGTTAACAAGAAATGTCTTGATAGTTTTGCTTGTACAAAGTTTGATGGAAGTGCCTTATATTGGGAACAGCAGTCAGTGAAGCATTTTACCAGACCCTCAAATGGCAGAGATCTCACAGAGCCATGTGAGAGCCTGGTCGAACGAGACTAGATTTGCCATCACATAATGCCATAAATTAGAATCAGTGCTGTTCACTGAAAATTATCATAGATAAAAAACATCAAATTTGGGTCTGTCCTGTTCACAATTATGTACAAGCATGGTCAGTAACTTAAAAGGATTTAACTTAGTACAACAACTTATAAAGTCATGTAAACATAAGCAAAGTAGAGCTAACTTATTTTAGTCGACTTATTAGGCATCAACTGTACCGTCTACACTCACCTATAAGTCAAGCCAAACTGCAAACAACAAAGTCCCGGATCTGCTGGCACATAATGCAATGGCAGATGTGGATCTGTGCAGTTTGCAGTAGGACTCGACTTGTAAGCGAGTATATACGGTAAATGAGTACAATATGGTTATTGATTTAAGTTTACAGGGTATTGCAGAAATGTTTATAATTCCTATACTTTCAGCATTTTGTAACAGACAGGAAGATAGATGAGGATTTAGGAAGGACAACCAGATTTTTATATGACTCCGATCACCTAATAGAGGTAAGTGTAACATGTATGTGTAATTATATGCCTCTGCCATGAATAGGCATATATCATAAGATTTTTCTGTCCATCCGATATGTATACACATATGTACATCCCATAATTCTTGTGTGTAGAACTACTTAGGCATCTTTCCATGCATGTGTAATTTATATTTAAAAAAAGAAAAATAATGTCCACGCGTGTAATTAATATGCCCCTGGCTATCATAAGGCTGGTCTGTTCATCCTTTATGTATGTGCATATGTCCCAAAATTCTTGGCATTTGCAACTATTTCTGCATCTTTCCATGGACTGTGTTAAAACTCTGAAACACTCTGCAGAAACTTTTCACGGGATCAACATGCTCATATCATTCTTTTGTCATGCCCTGATGTGTTTTTCCAAGGCAATGCCCCTTTTTGGTATTAAATGTGTATACTACTATATATACTTGATCATAAGTCGACCCTCCCACATACACACAGACTTTTTTAGGGTTGCAAAAAGCAAATTTCTCTTTGACCCTCCATTAAATTGAGGTGTAATTTTGTGTGTAAGGGGTGACTTGTTGCCGTGAGTTGGAGTTACATTTTGGAAGAAAAAAACAAGCCAAAGTGGATAGATAGATTGGTAGAGAAAATAAAAAAACAAAACCAGATTAAAAATGTGGGAAACCCATGATCCCACACTCAAAGTGCAACACAAAGTTTAAGTGTTAGACCATTACAGTATTTAAAGAGACTGTTTACATACGGCTATATAATTTGGACACAGAAGAATCAATAAAAAATTACCTTCTATTCTATACATAATAAAAAGTTATGGGCTTTGTGTTAACTACACATGTAAAGTGCATTGTAGCCAAGTTCTATTGTTAAGAAGATACGACAAAAATTACCTACTTTTGCCCTGACTTAGGCTGAATGTAAATGTTGGTGAATGTGTGGTTGCACTGAGCACAATTGGAGACAGACCAGCACCTGTATACTTGAAAACAAATGTTATTAGCATTTACCTGTCATAAGATGCATATTAACACACTTTATTACCCTGGAAGAGAATATTTACGATGTTTATTGAATTACAGGTGCACAAAACACAAACACGCACATTCTCCTGATTTGTAAATAATACAGGACCACATTTTAATTAAAATTCTTAAAAATATGTAACAGTCCCTTTAATGGGAACTGCTTGAAGTTTAGATACAAACTCAGTGAAATGCAAATTAATGTCACTTACACTTCTGCCAACATGAGCACCAGATTTTTTTCTTTAAAGCTGTCACATTTTTCACAAGAAGTGAACAATGTCATACTAAAATCTAGATGTAGACAAATTTATATGATCTTAATAAATTTTCTTTTCAGGAAATAAAGAAATTTGGTGAAAGTAAGTATGTTGAAATTGCACAATATATACACTTGAAGTGATAAGGAGGATTCTTGTCTAAAAAAGCCAATTTTTCTGCCAAAAGTTAAGATGCTTAGATATGCAACTGTCTTTACATTTATATTAGGTATGTTGTTAAAATCCAAGAAGAATAAGTCGAGGATATAATATGAATCCTTGACTACTCTTTTCCTTTTTCATTCTTTCTTTTGGTACCATATAACCAGTATTGTGCTGATGTGCCATTAAACCCTAATACATACAATTTTTTTCTTCTTTCCCTTAGTATGTTGCAGTTTTACTTGCAACCTGTACAAACTACTGTCGTAAAGATATATCAGATAATCTGACTTGCAAGTATTTGATTACTTAGCAAAAGTCAGATAATGCTCAGTCCTTATGTTACACATCATCATCTCTGCTCAGTCTGTATGTAACACGTTATCAATTCTGCTCACTCCATATGCAAGACATGTCTGCTCAGTCTGTGTTTAAGAAAGCATGTCTGCTCAGTCCATATGTAACACATGTCTGCTCAGTCTGTGTAAGGCAATATCATGTCTGCTTAGTCAATATTTAACACATCATCAAATCTGCTCAGTCTGTATGTAACACATTACCAACTCTGCTCAGTCCATATGTAACACATTATCATATCTGTTCAGTACTTATGTAACACATTATCCTGTCTCCCCAGTCTGTATGTAACATTCTTTTGTCTCCTTAGTCTGTGTGTAATACATTAAGCAAAAAAAAAAATATGTGTCTCCTATTGCACTGGTTTTAAAATTAGGTTAGGCAGGTAGTTTTTTTATTATTTTTTTTAAACATTATATATAAATCAAATAATATTTCAAGCGCTTCATAGTACTGGGCAAAACCTGCTCAATTAGTTGCACAAATCAATTTTGGCAATGTGATTTTTTTTATTAAAAATTTTTTTTGGGGGGGGAGTGCTAGGGTCGGCAGTGAGAAATAGGGACGGTCAGCCGACTGGAAACATATTTTTTTTTTGGCCTTGTCATATCAGCTCAGTACCTATGTAACACATTATCACATTATCATGTCTGCACAGTCTGCATGTAAGACAGTATCATGTAAGACATTATCGGGTCTGCTCATCCTGTATGTAACACATATCATGTCTGTATGTAACACATTATGTCTATGACCTCAGAAAACTCCAAACTATCCAAAATTTAAATCCAAACTTTGCGACTGAAGCGATTCAACTTTTTGAAATTACACTATATTTTACCTCTGGATACTGAAAGATGAGAAAGTTTTGTCTGAACTAGAAACCAAGAAGTAATGAGTCAAAGAAAGATGTTTGACTTTTAAAAAGTTTTACGAAAGTTTGTTCCACAAAAATTACTGTCTATGACCTCAGAAAACTCTAAACTATCCAAAAATTTAAATCCAAACTTTGCGACTGAAGCGATTCAACTTTTTGAAATTACACTATATTTTACTTCTGGATACTGAAAGATGAGAAAGTTTTGTCTGAACTAGAAACCAAGAAGTAATGAGTCAAAGAAAGATGTTTGACTTTTAAAAAGCTTTTACAAAAGTTTGTTCCACAAAAATTACTGTTAACCCTTTAACTCGTAATGTCTGTTACCGTGTAGGATGTAGATATACATGTGCCAAAGCCACACCATGCAATGTGCTATAAATAGAACACCTGTTACCTAAATGACTATGTGAATGGGCTTGTCTCTGAAATGTATAGCAGTGTAGTATATGTTAAGTTCAACCTAAATTTTAACCATTTTACCATTTTTGTACATAATTGTTATCTGTAGATAGGTTTAAGAGTAAAATCTGATCTTCATAGTTGTTCAATTATTTTTCACGGAAGAAATTTTGATGTGCTTTAAAATCCTGAGAGAATTCATTCACCGTCAGTTCAGTGAGCCTCTAAATCTACTGGTTCATTGTCTACATTTGTATCACTAAATCATCTGAATTTGATAAATTATCAAAAATCAGTGTTGTCTACATCAATATCGGAGCCTATATCAGACTTGTTGAAGCCTTCATAGTCATAATTCTAATCATCCAAAATCACGAAAGTGCAGAGTGAAATCCGTGGCCTCTTTTGGAGAGTGGAGAATCCGACCCAGTTACTTTAAATAGCAGATTATGACAATATCTTAAATAGCAACCACGTGATGTGCTGAAATGGTCATTTACCTCAATGCCTGTAGTTTTTAATAGGGGATTTTCCCCGAAGGTGGTGCTGCAAAAACCAGCTAAAAATGGCTGATGTTTACTGTTGGCGTAGAAGGGCGCTTCCATGCGGATGGTGCTCAGGCATCCAAACACGCTTGTATGTGAATCAGATAGAGGTGTCCAATAGCGCTTCCATGAGAATGCAGTAGAGGTCTGAAAAAGTGCTTATATGCAGTAAAGGGTTAAGTTCAAAAGAATTAAAATTCCACCCTGTGGAATTTTCAGAACCAATCAAATATTTCATGATACCCCATTTAAATCTTCCAGTTTTTCATTCTGATGATCTAATGATGATCTGTCAATTAATATGACATTGTTTTAAATTAATGACCAAATAATTGACAATAATTTTTGACAAAACTATACATATACACATGCTAATTCTTTTGTAGTTGTGCCTATTAAATGTGCCTACATGATACATGATCCGTCCACATCCTTGGAAGCCAGCACCAACCAAACAGAAATCAGGAAAGAACCACCACCATCACGACCAAAACGTGTCTCTCCTAAACCCTCAGGTAATTTTGGGGACCAAAAAAACCCATTTGTCTTTCACAAAGGCAGGCATTGTCAGGGGTGGGCTATCATGATTTGGGATTGGAAGGTCATGGATTTTGAGTCCCACTTTGGTCATTGCTGTTGTACCATTAAAGCATGGCATTTGATCTTTGTTTCTCCATTCACTTCATTTGTTTCTTCATTCACTGCAGCTGCAGATTAGTATCAGTTTCAGAAGGGTGTTAACCTTTGATGGACTGGCATCCTGATCAAAGAGGAGAGTCTTTCAGTATCTTTGCTTTTTATTTGAAAACCACTTCACTATGAGCCAATACTAAACGGGGGAAGAATTTAACCTTGATTTTTTGTTTGAGATTTGGATTATTAATGTGATTTTATTGTCACAGAATTGAGTTCTGTCAGCATCATCTCTTGCTAATACAATTTTGGACAGCTTATCATCAACATGATGGAAAATCCTAATTTGTTTAGCTGTACATTGGCTGAAATATGGTAATATCACATTGGGGCCTTGGAGGCTCAATGGTTAGTGTGGCAGATTTGCAGCTGAAAGGGTGTGGGTTCAAATCCTACCATTAAAGCTGTCGATGTGTGTTCTTGGGCAAGGCACTTTATTCCAATTGCCTTGGCACTAAATAACTGAAATTTATTGATCCTATGGTGAACGGGTCAGAATTACAGTTGGTTATGACATTAATCATATGTATTATGATAAAAGTTTTCACTTGTCAGTTTTGTTTTTGTGTTGTCACTTGCAGCATATGCATCCTAATGCATAGATGCCAGCTGTTCTGGATTTTGCAGAATTATTATGAATTTTTAGTGAAAATTTCTTCATTCTGTATTATATTGATGAAATTGGATAATCAAAATTTATTGGGCTACAATTTTGAACAGGAGTTTTCTGTGTGTACTCAAGGAGAAAAGTACTGGAGCACCAGTATGATAGACTGGTACATATAATATAGTTTCATAATGTTAAAAAACAATATAGATAACAGAAACCAGTTGAATAGACTGGTACATATAATATAGTTTCATAATGTTAAAAAACAATATAGATAACAGAAACCAGTTGAATAGACTGGTACATATAATCTTGTTTCATAATGTTAAAAAAACAGAATGTAGATAACAGAAACCAGTTGAATAGATTGTAAATAGGTAGGAAAATGCCAGTAGAGATGAAGCGAAAAGGAAGATGCAGATAATTTGCAATGAAATTTATTTGTATGATTATTGTTTTGGCCAAAAATGTTCTTGGAGTACAATTTTCTGGAATTGAAGGAATGGATGCACTATTTATTCTCATCAGACCTTAATTGTTACTGACTGGGTAAAGGTGTGTATAGACTTGTAAGAATATATAATTTGATTGTACTGAAGTTTGTTATTTTTAATGAATGTGTTGTCCATTCTGTCTGGGCTGCCTAGATTCCCCCAAAAATTTATACTTGGATTCCTGATGAGCAATGATGGGTTGGCATCTCAGTTAATGATGAGAATTTTTAAAGTTGTGGATTACAGCTTCTCAATGTTTGGTATGTAACATATCTATGAACAATATGATGTCAGTTATTATAGGGCATGTTTTTAGCTCACTTTGCTGAGTTCCATATGAGCTTATGGTATTGCCCCACATCTTGTATGGTTATCCATTCATCAATGATGACTTGCTACATCACTTGAGAGTCTTTAGTTTTTAAAAGAATTTGATCAAACTTAGTATGTAAGCTTATGTCATTTTTGATCTCTGAGGAAT
Organism: Margaritifera margaritifera; assembly: GCA_029931535.1. Lineage (NCBI taxonomy): Eukaryota > Metazoa > Mollusca > Bivalvia > Unionida > Margaritiferidae > Margaritifera > Margaritifera margaritifera. The sequence goes on along the minus strand of JAQPZY010001433.1, from coordinate 2,054,014 downwards.
TTAGTCATGAATGTCATCTGTGCACATTATAAAGTAATCATGGATTAGTTATTAGCAAAATTTGTTCATGTGATCTGACATTTAGTTAACTCAACTTTTACCATGTTTGGCAAGTATTTCATTTTGATGCTCATTTCTTTTCAGAAAAGCCTAATCAGTCGCCGCACTTAGACCCCAAAGGAGCACACGAAATTGCTGAGCTTCAGCGAAAACTTAAGAACTCACTCCAGTTAACAGTAAGTTTGTTTTAAAAGAGATGTTTTTTTGCCCCTTAGAAATCGAGGATAACATAGTAACTGCAGTAAAGTGTCCTACATTAATTTTTTCCAAATTTATGAATGGTTATCAGATAATATATTTCTGAAATTAACTGGATGATTATCTGCTGTAGGCTGCTTATAGCAAATGGTGTAATTGAATTATGCAATATACATTTTGTAAATTTTAGGTAAACATGACATAAATTTTGATACTCTATCAGTTTTGTTTTGTGTTCCTTCCTTCATTTACATTATTCACTTTATTTTCTCAGGGCATACCTGTAGAAATTTATCCCGAACCAGAAGTAATCTCTGTCCCACTTGACCAACAAATGAACACCACTGGCGGTAGCAGGCCTAGTACAGGTAAAGCATTTTTTTCTTATTTGAGAAAAGAGGGTAGCTGCAAAGAAAAGCTATCCCAAGCTATCCCCCCCCCCCATCCCAGTCCTTCAATTGAATAATTAGTAAAAAAGCTAGTTGGGTGGCATTTTTTGACAATTTTCGGACAATTTCGGCATTTTTTGACAATTTTTGTCTAGAATGTGTGAGAATGAAAATAGAAGTGTTGTAGGATTTGAGGTCATTGCATGGTTTTCTTTCTGGATCATCCGTTTCAGGTAGCAAAAACAAGACATACTGTATGTACTTGCTTATAAGTTGAGTTCATCTGCAAACAACATAGACCCTCAAGTCCCATTGCATAATGCACCTGTAGATTAGGGTCTCTGTCATTTGTTTACTGATTCCTTCTAACAAACTGCATAGACCCAGATCTGTGTGTGCATTATGCGATGGCAGATCTGGGTCTGTGGAGTTTGCAGTTGGACTTGATTTTATAAGTGAGTATATATGGTATCTATCGATATGCATTAAAACCAATTGAATATTGCCTTGCTCTTTTGAACATTTTTATTAGAGTGCAGAGTATCATAAATTCCATCAATTAAGAGAGAGGTCTCTTCAGGTGATTTTATTGGCTGATACTCTACAAAATATAATCTGATATATAATTTAATTGTTACCAGGGTTGAGCAAATTTTTTTTTCATCCACTAGTCCCGGACTAGTGACTTGGAAAATTTTACTTGCCCGACTTCAAAAATGAATAGTCCGGGACGTTGGGCTATGGGATTTGCTCAGCCCTGAAGATGATGAAGAAGAACCTGCAAGTCTTCCCTCCCATATTTCAACAGAGCTGCCGTCTCATGAGGAAAGTGCCTGTAGTCAAATGCTCTAAACCATCTCAAAGGTTCTGCTTATGTCTCCTTGGAGAAACAGCTACCGCACATTCAGTAGCAGTCTTACATTTTATCCCTCCACTTTCACAAAAATTTTTCTTCTCCGAATCGCCCTTATTACCTTCCTTGCGAAAATAATTTAGCAAACTCATTTTATCCACAGAGTAACTATCAGCTTGCTTGACAACTACTTCTAAAGTGATCATAACATACATTTTCTCTTTTAAATACGAACAGAGACAGCTCATTAATTAGCGTAATTGTTTCGCTTCAAATGCAATATCACACGTGGAAGTTAATCATCTGTATAATCAATTAAAAATTAAAGAATCATTACTGTCATTTAATCAGTTCATAAAGAAAACTAACACTGATGTCGGTAAAGTACCTTTCATTAATTTGATTACACTGACTCGCTGGATTAAAATCATAGTGAGCCGCTCGTGAGGATCTGGCTTGAGTAAACACAATGCAACAAAGTCACTTTAAACACTGCTAATTGATCATACTTGCTTTCTTTTGTTTGACGTGTTTTGATTTGCCGATAATTTGGTCGCTTAGCTCAATATGCAGTCAAGTGGTAACAGAACGTGTGCATATGCAAAAGTTATCACTGACCACATTTATGTGTTATACAGAATGTAAATGTATACATGAAGAGGGGTAGAATCAAGTATTCAGTACGCCCAGAGGGCATGATTGGCCTAATAAAGGTAGATATAGTGATTAAAGCACGAAAATAAGGACTTGCCCGACTTTTTTAAAAAGCACTTGTCCCGGACTAGTGACTTGGAAAATTTTACTTGCCCGACTTCAAAAATGAATAGTCCGGGATGTCGGGCTATGGGATTTGCTCAGCCCTGGTTATAGTACTGAAGTATTTCATGTTTGATGGAGTTGTTTCATAATAAGTTGAAGTGATAGACCTATCTTCACCTTTGCTTGACTGCCCCTAGATAGTTACTGAAGTCATGTAATATTTGTCCCTTCTAATCACCCCACCCCCCCATCCAGTTAATAGCTCTCCTGTCAATTCATCCATTCATCCTTCCTGTTTTCCATCCATCCATCCTGATCTGACAGAAATTTAATGGTAGTACGTTGCAATACTGTAGAGAATTTTAATTCTGCGTGGTCCCACAATTGTGCACTTTTGATCTTAAGACTTGTGTACATTGATTTCATTTTGCACTGCTGTCTGTTGGACATTATTCTTTACTAGTTATTATTCATCTTTTTAAATAATTTTTGTGAATATTTCATTTGCGGAGGACTGATTAATTGTGAATAAATCACAAATAAACAGCTGTTCGAACTTATTATAAAATAACCAGAAAATAAATCATATTTTAAATTTTGATATCTTCCAGTTGGGAGCCAGCGAGGTGGAAGAGGTCAGAATAGACGAGGTAGAAACTTTGGTAGACAGGATCGTCGGGGAGGTGGTGGTGACAGAAGAGGCGAAGGTCAAGGTCAAGGTCCTCCACAGAATTATACACAGGGTTCTGACAGAGGAGAGAGAGTGGTTCTGATTGGTAAAAGCACCCGGAATCAGAACCAGTCCCGTCCCCCACGGTCAGGTGGACGAGGCCGTGGTGGAGGTGGTTATAGAGGAAGGGGAGGCAACTCTGGCAGACCTAGGAATCCAGCACCTGACTCGGGAATAAATGTACAGTCTAGTCAATCACAGGCAAGCAACATGACAACTCCGGAATGAAAATAAACGTGATTTGACATGGTGATAGTGACATGATTGTGGTCTTTTTATGTCTACAGAAATTACATAAGTATGAAGGAGTTGTAAGCTCCTTTATCCCAGACCTAAAATGTTATCACAGTAAAGCTTTATTTTTGACATTTCATTTGGAATGTGAGGGTTGAGTACAAGGCTATCGAGGAAGCAACATGACAACATAGTATGTGTAATTAACAGATGTAGTTGTATAAGATATTAGTTGACATATGTATGGCCTATTTTTGTCTATTTTGGAAGAGTTAAAAGCTTCGTGTATCTTTTCTAAAATGTCTGCAGGTGTAAGGTGGTTTTTTTGGCAATTGAATAAATGTACGAGTTGAAAGTTTTATGTCACTAAGCAGAGATGTAGCATCTATGTTAGTTTGGTTAGATTGAAATGAGAGTATCTAACTTGATGTGTCTTTATCACTAAACAATCACTGACTGTCATGGTGGCTTTATATAATCCTCACAGATTTTTAAATTTAGTGTTAAAAAGGGCAGTGAACGGAACACATGTTGCATAATTTAGGACTATGTTAATTTTGTGGGTATTTTCCTTTTAATTGTATAATTTCTCCGGACATGTTCTTTCTGTTTTTCAAATTAGTAGAGAAGACATGTTTTGACTTTTCTTTCAGATTCTCTTTGCCCATGCAAAATTCTTAAACTAAATAGGGAACACCATGAATTGTTTTCCCAATGTTTTCACTTCTGTTTTTGAGCTCATTGTATATAATTTCAAACTGATTGTAAGTACATTTTGTCAGAAGTAAAGTTGTTTGGAATTGGTGATGCTTGTAATCCAATTTTCTACACTTGGATTAATTTTTATGTTGCAGAAATTTTGTCTGAAAAGTCTCCACTCTGTAAGGTGATGAATACAATAAGCTAATTATAGTGCTGATATTCACATAATAATAGGACCAGATTTTAGTGCTACAGTTTACATACCGTATAATGGGCATTATTTTAGCAGTCTCAGAATGAGATCACCAAAATAAATCCTGTCTGTTATAATCTCCTGATATCAGATATTACTAAAATAAAACTCGACAACATTTTTAATACACATCTTTTTGAACAAAATTGCAAAATTTTGCATCTGCCAAAAATACCAGCAATATGGTATCATGTTTACTGATAATGAAACTTTGTACTGTATGGTTATAATCCCTATTATTTGCTTTTAGTTAAAAATTAAATTCAATATGCCCTGCAAGAAGACTTTTATTACACTAATCATAACATGTAGATAAATGTACATATATTTTTTATGTTTTTTGTTGCCCTCTCAGTCTCCTTCACACTCCATGTCAGTCTGTCTGAAAGAAAAGTCTTTTTGCTGATGACATAATGTTGACCTACTGTATTCGCATGCTAGCTGTTGTCACAGAACTTGTGAAGGACAAAATCTGCATGTGAAATCAATACCAGCAAATTTGTTTTTATTTAAAAATTTCTAAAATAATTAACAATGCAAGTTGTAGATCTGTGAAATTAAAGTAGCAAAATAGTTTAACATAAGTAAATGGCAAATAAAATGAGGCTTACAATACATGAATTATGCATTGTAGAAAAAAAATCCAATTATGCAACTCCTGTGCTCTTCCATGCCATCGAATCTAAACTCCATTATGACAATATTTACTGTCGAGACGTCTGATTTATTGTCCATTGAAATTGTTGATACATGCATAGATTTCTAAGTTAATTTTTATTATATGATCAAGTTTGCAGCCTGATTTATTGCAATGATGAATGATTAAAGAAATATTTTTGCATGGAAAGTTGTGTATATGATGATATATCATTTATTTCTTATATCAGTCATGTGTTTCACATTGATCTACATCTGCCCAAAATGCTTTTGTATAATGGCTGACAGGGAAAAATATGAGCTAAATAACTTTTTTGGAGGTACATGGAATTATTTTGAAGGTTGTAATAAATTTGATTGCCTCTTGTGAGAATGATACGAGAAAAGGCATGGTTAGGTTTGTGAAAAATAACTTGAAGAATAAATCTGTCATGCATTTTTATTCTTTTTGCAGGTGTTATTGAAATGTTTGTCACTCAAGGCTTGAAATTGTATTATTTTTTGTATATTTTCATGTACAGTGTTCTGCTAGAATTCTGTGGAAATTCTTGATAAAAAAATCATCAATCGTGTAAAGATTCTAAAAATAACCAAATTGTACTAACTCTATTAAGTACAGACAAGTGGGTACAATACTTTAATCATCTGCAGCAGTTGGTATTATGTGTACTCCTGAGTTAATGAAGTAAGAAATGTTACTTTCATTGTTGTAGTTAAAACTGTACAAATTTATATACACACCCCTCCTGATAAACTTTGGAGACCCGTTGTTCAGAAATGTTTACCTTCAGAATATGTGCTATTAGTCAAAGAAGTCCACCTGTAAAAGCAAGACATAAGGATCATTCTGTTGGCAACTTACTGTCTATACTCGCGTATAATCCGAGTCCAAATGCAAACAACATAGACCCTGATATGCCGTCGCATAATGTGCCGGCAGATCAGGATCTGTGTTGTTTGTTTTACTGATTAGTCCTTACAAACTGCATAGACCCAGATCTGCGGGCACATTATGCGATGGCAGATCTGGTCTGTGCAGTTTGCAGTTGGGATTGGCTTGTATGCGAGTATATACAGTAATCATTGTAGCTGGTGTCATGCTGTGGCAAGTTTTGTGTTAGCCTTTTATGATGAGGCTTCTATTGTCTGTATGGTAACCCTTGATTTGCCATGCAATTTGTTGTTTTTTTTCTTCAAATTTTGAATTGTTGAAGAGTCATAAACCAGTTTAATCTGTTAACTGTTCTGATACAAACTTACGTATAATTTACCAGAATGTAATAAAGTATTATTCAGATATAAATATCATTGTTTATGGGTAAGAACTTTTTGAAAAGTAAACATGCAGGTGTGACTCAGTAAAAGAAACAGCATTATTAAATGGCAAAATATGATTGGTCACTACCCAAAGGTCAGCCTGTAAGGTTGCGCAGGAGACCACAGAGCTGACCATAGCCATTGCACCAACTAACAGTAAGTTCATAGTTACTAAAAATAGAACTGGGCAGCATGATATTAGCAGGGTTTTTTTTGGAATGACCAGTTGTAATCAGTTGATTTAAAAATGATGATAAGAAAGAATACAGATTGAAATTTATATTTAAAAATTCCAAGATATACATGCCATAGTTTTGTTCTAAAGTTTTAGCTATAAATCTCTCCGATTTATCCAGAAATGTTCATGCTATTTGAATTGTATGGTCCATCAAGTTGTATAATACTGACTGTACCAGCGCTGTCAGAGGCCTTGCTTAGACAGGCGGGACAGTGGATTTTGTATGAGGCTTTCTAGTGATTGGCATAAGTTTTGTAATAGCAATAATTTTCTTCTTTAAATAATGTCTCCATTATCTGGTCTTGTTTAAATCCATATATATATATTTTTAATGCCATATGACAGATATTATTGATGGCCAGTAAAGTAAGCGCAAAATGTGATCTAACATGAATTTTTTAAAATATAAAACACTGTAAATCACTGTTTTTTTTAAACATGCACATCTTGCAAAATGTTTAACACTTGAGTAAACGTGATACAATTAGCAAAGATAGGTTGAAACTGTAAAATACAATTAAAGCTGCTATAGCAACCACCTGCATTTAAGGACCACCTGTATATAAATTATAGGTTTTCCATAGGTTCTGCTTATGCATCAGTCAGTGTATATTAAGACTACACACTCATGAAGACCACTTCAGGATGGTTCCTGTGTTGTCATTATACACATTTTTGACTTGGATGGTTCCTGTGTTGTCATTATACACACATTTTTGACTTGGATGGTTCCTGTGTTGTCATTATACAAACATTTAAGACTTGGATGGTTCCTGTGTTGTCATTATACACACATTTTTGACTTGGATGGTTCCTGTGTTGTCATTATACACACATTTTTGACTTAAAATTATTTACAGTATTACAATAATCATATGACTTCTGTTTATTGAAGATAGTTGCAAGAGGAATTAGGCATGTTGGGTTTTCATGCCAAATTTGCAAGGATCAAATTCATACTTGTTCAGATATCAAATTACATCACTGGTCAACTGAAATAAATCTGCAGTGTGTTTGTGTAAAGGTTACGGTAAACACAAGATGGTATGATCCATCATTAGGCAGAGCAGTTTGTATTTTTTTTTTCTTCAAAATTATGAACAAGTTAGAAATTATTAATTATTATTAAATGTAAGACTTGAGATAGTTTACGATCACTAAATTACAGCAAAGATAACGTTTTCCGTAATTATATGAAACTCGTTTTGTTGGTTGTTTGATAGTTTCCTGTCTCGACACAAGATAGACTTGATCCGTTCTTATTTTTGATATTGCAGATTTATCTCCTGTGAGGTATAGCAAAAGTTGTGGACAGATGTTGATAATCAGAATTACGTATTCAACACAAAATTGCATACATCATGGCAAGCAAAGTTGTTCATTTAGAACTCCTCAGATGATAATATTGTAAGCTTAGATGTATCCAGAAGTCTCCATTTTGAGACTACTTTTGGTTGTCATAGAGACCACTGAGAAGAGCTTGGCATTCTTTCGTCATCTGTTGCAATACTCATGACTGCCTTACAAACTGCACAAATAGATTTTGTATCTAGAAAAGAATTGGGTGGCAGAGCTACATCTCAAACTCCTTAACACATTGGAGGTTCCGATAAATCGTTGAGTTCCTCGTGGAAAGTTGTTATTTACTTTGATGATACAGTAACGATCCAATATCCAGGGTAATCGGGAGACCTGAATTTTGCCCAGACAGTTAATTGTCCGAATAATTGATAAATTTATGCAAAATAAATTGTATCTAGGGAACAGTTTGTTGGTATGTATGATTGAAAAGTCCGGAGAATTAGTGCAGTATGATTGATGTTTTACTCGACTTGCAAAGTTCCATGATAGTACAGTAATGAGAAAGTTGAATGGAATTTATGTAACTTGAAACACTGATAGTTGAGGCATTTGATTCGCCAATAATTAAATGGATTTGTCCTATTTACCCGGAGATTTAAATTTATAAATTTTCCTGTGAATATCAGATTTGGATCTTAATTTTTGTATATATTTCTTGAACTTCAGCTTTTTGCAGGGACATTTAGATTTCTGATGCTTCTATTTACAAATTCTTGCGTCTTTTTACTGTCAGTGATTGATGTACCTTTCTTTAAGTAGAACTTATTTCTTAAAAAAAGAGATTCTTATTTATAAATATAATGAAAATATTTATTCCCTAGTATATTTGGAATGAATGTTGAAAATTCAGTGCCTAACCATTCTTCAGTTGTTAAAATTCGTAAGAAAATCTTTAAGCAACATTCACGAGCTTACCTAGTTATTGTATGAAACACCAGATTTGTTGCAGTGCTGAAAGTCATTTCAACAAAATTAAGGGACACCATTTATAAATATCAGTCCTATTGTATTTGATTGTTTATCTGTTTTGTTTCAAATCCCAGAACAGTATTTAGTCATAATACCTACATATTTTTTAATAGTGGTTGAGTGTTAAATGCTTTGTATATAATAGCAAGAGGTTTGATTCAAAAACTTAATGCTACCCCTATGTGTCAGCTTTTTAAATATGGGATGGGTATCTTTTTTCTTTAATCAACAATTTTAAGCTATTTGTCTCTTTTAAATATTATGTAGCAGACAAAAAAAATATTGTGCCATATTTTTGTGGGTCTCTGGAAAATCATTGTAAATACCATTGTCATTTTTTTTCTTCTTCTTTTTAGGATAGTTTCATTACTCTGTGCAATTTTAAAAAAATTCTACTTGAAACTGGTTTGAAACTTAAAATTTAAGTGCCATCTTTTGTTTCCATAATCATCATATGTTACGAGAATTTCAAAAGACTACATTCTTCAAGGGTAGAAACCTTGAATGTGTTCTTACTCCATCAAAGCAGTATATTGGGAGGCAAAAGTGAAATCTCAGAGTAATTATTTTTTAGAATGTAATTTAAGAATTAGATAGGAATGCCATCATAGCCTGTCAACTTACTAGTTCTCAAAAAAAAAAAAGCATGCAAATAAACCAGTGCACTTAAGTGAATCCTAGAGTATTGTATTTTTTTTATGACTGTATTTGGCCGATTGTAGGACATGACTTGTAGATATCACTTATCTGGTGGAGGTGATGAAATTTTTGTCAATGCAGGGCTTGATATTGATGCTAGCAAGCTAGCATTATGCTAGTTACAATTCTGAAATGCTAGTACCGTATATACTTGCTTATAAGTTGAGTGCAGCTACAAACAACACAGCAGATCAGGGTCTATGTTGCTTGTTCTGCTGATTACTCCTAACAAACTGGATAGATCTAGATCTGCCGGTGCATTATGTGATGCCAGATCTGGGTCTGTGCAGTTTGCAGTTGGACTTGACTTCCAAGTGAGTATATAAGGTAAATTGCAGAACGTTTTTAGTGATGAATATTACAGCTCAAAAAGTTTGCTAGTAATGAAACGAGTTAATTTCTAGCCCTGCAATTTTTAGATTTTTAAAAAAGTTTTTGAAAGTCTTTAAACTTTTACAAGAGTTATAAAATGAAAGTTTATACAGTAATAAAGCACTTAAAGTTTGTACCCCAGTATATTAGGATTCCTTCTTGCTGTGTCATCAAAATGTGATTAGCAAGCAAGATATAGCTCATGCTCAGAAAAAGTCGTTTTTCATAATCGGCATATTTTGTTGATGTGCTTTTGACAGCAATGGGATTTATGTTTATCAGCTTGACATGTCAGCATTCCACCATCAGAATAGTTTTTTTTAGGATTTACAGACATTGACACTGTCTAAAGTCTTGCAGGGTCACACCTAAATAAACAAATGGCAATTTTTACCCTCATTTGTGGCTACTACTTGTATTGTTTAAATATTAACAATATTGCAAGCTTTGGGTGTAATTGCATATTAACCTGGAATGAAAGGGATTAAACTGAGTGTGAGGTATCTTTGTACTTTATAAAATGCCTTAATTATTTATAACATCAACTTTTTCATCCAGTGTGCATAAAATATGTAATATTTACATGGAAAGTGTCAATTAGTGTCACAGGATATTATTTAAAGATTTTTTTAATTGTTTATAAAGAAACCATCATGTAAATGAATGGGCATTCCTTTATTCAAGTCATGAAGAGTCAATTTCAGATTCAGCCGCATGATTTTGACTGTAGCCATCTTGCATCTTCATTTAAAATAGACCATGAATGCATATATTCTCCTGAGTAACATTTTTCATGGATTTGCAAAAATTTTTGACATATTTGTTGGTACTTTGTAGATGTGGGGAAGGAGTCATTGTTTCAAATGATTCATACTATGTTGGGTCCTAAAATTTGTGGTTTGTGGCAACTGCAAATGCTACTCCACAAACAATATTAAATTCACAGTACATATTACCATCTGTACTCACTTATAAGTCGGGTCCAACTGCAAACTGCATAGAGCCAGATCTGCTGTCGCATAATGCACCAACAGATCGGAATAATCAGTAGAACAACAACAAAGACCATGATCTGCTGGTGCATTATGCAATGGCAGATCAGGGTCTATGTTGTTTGCAGTTGGGCTTGACTTATAAGCAAGTATATATGGTATTACTCCTCGGTTTTGAGCTCTTATACCATACTGTGCAATACGGTTTTTATCTGAGTTCTATCAGAGTGCCACACATAATACTGCATGGAAATTTCAGTTGGAATATTATTTTTAGATGTATCTGACAGGGATTTTTTACACTTACTGTCTCTTGCTATTTTAACTTGACTGCTGAATTGTAGAGGTCATATTTAGAAAAGATGGAATGCAGGTTTACTTGTTTTGCACAATTGTTGCTCATTATTTCATGCTAGAAAGCAGTGAGTCGGTAATTGTGTTAGTCTATTTCCTATGTTTGGTCTTACCTTTGAAAAATGTTACAAGTAGTCTTCTGTTTGCACAATTAGCTTACATATATAAATGTCTCTTTTGTTGTATGTATTGATTAGGTATTGTAATAAAATGAACATTTTTGCTTGTTATTGTAAACGTGCAAGTTGATGATGTGTGTATGCATGCATGTGAGTGTGCCAGTATATTAAATTAGTATTATCATGTATTAGCAATACATAAATGTGTTGACTGTGGGAAGAAGAAAAAAATCTTTTATGGAGAACGAACTCGTTCATGAGTACACTCTGAATATATATGCATGTTATATTCTAATTATAATCAGGACACGTGCTAGAGAAAAGTAGATTACTTATTTTCATGTTTGAAGAATAGAATATATGTTGATTTTTCCTTGTTATGATATCATGAAATATATACTGTTCACCGAATAAATAGCTGAAGACTCTTGGGTCAAAATGTTAGTATATTTTGTTATTTTTAGCCCACCTGTTAAAATGAATATAAATGAGAATGTTATATCACATAGATTCTTGACAGTTTCTTTGTGAAAATTTTCCGTTGATTATAGATGTTCAGTACACCACAACCGTGGGAAATATCACTTGTTGTGTTTTCAAGAATTCTTCCTTCTGACATGACATTGGTAACACTTGTACAATATATTGTTGTGTAGATTAGGGACTTGGTTTTCATGCTTTGCATACATACAAAAATGTCAAATTTCTTATCACAAAAATACATTTACTGGCAATTATGAAAGAATTTTAAAATGGATCAACACAGTTTTTCACTTGTTTACAACAGTATGGTTTATTCTAATGCAGTGCTTCTGGTTACTGTGAACAGGGTCCATGCTAGGGGCTATTGAGATGAGAAAGTCCATTGCCTGTCATTTTGTCCAAATACACAGAGCCAACATCTTCATACACACCCCTTTTGGTCACAATACTTTTAAATTCTGATTTCAATAATAAAAAAAAAAATAATAATTTCAGTTTAAAGACCAATATAAAACTGTTTAAATATAGTATCTCCATGATTTGTTATAAACTTTTGTGTCAGTTTAATGATTATTTATGTCTGCAATTACATTTCAATCTTAGAAATTCATGCCGAAAATTCACACAAGACACTTGAAGGAATGAGTGACTTTTTTTGCATTTGTAGCTCAATCACATGTAAATTATTAGTCAGTGGAGGTTTATAGGCAGGTGGATAGCAAAGGTAAATAAGTTTATTTCATATTTCATCCTGTAAAAGTATGAAGAATGGGCATGTACCTTGGTATCTGTCACCTTTTTCTGAATGTAATTTATTTTTGAGGTTTGTCTTTTGCAAAAACAAAGTCATATAAGAATTCTACTGAATCAAACCCAAGAAAAATTTAATATTGTCAATAAGTGTTACAAGTCTTTTTATATTATATGGCTCAGACTTTTTTAAGTATTCTGACTTTTAACCTTACTACACTCACTTTTTGCACCACTTTGTCCTGTTCTGAGTGGTGGTGGTGGTGAGATGGCTGTAAATTTTAGTCCAGCATGGATCCTGTGTTAATTCATCTATTTTCTTTGGCATCATTTGTTTCTTGGTGGTTTTGTAAAGAAACAAAAGGTGTTTTATTAATGTCATTTTGTGTATATGCCTGACAGAAATGAATTTTTGGCAAAGACACTTGATTTTGGATATTAAAATTTCCGGTTTGTGGAAGCCACAAAAATTTGTGAATAAAGGTTAATTCGCTGTGCTATCCCCATTATGTTAGAAAATGTCTTACTGTTTTCTACCACCTCCAAGAGAGAGAAGGGGGGGGGGGGGGAATGGGGGAAACCATACCAGCAGTAAAATAGTTGCCAGTAATAAAGTCTTCTGAGTCATAAGAAAAAGAAAATTCACAGATTGAACTTAGATTATTTTGTTAGGCAGACAAATAAGAATATAAAAAATTATTGTCTGAAAAGAATTTAGGATTTCCTCAAAATTGTGGGTGTTCAAATATTTTAGGCAAATACAATAAATGACTGATTTTTTAAGTGGTTGAAAGAATTTTTGTATGGAAATATTTTCGTTAGTGTTTTGTTTTTGTTTTATCTATACAATATGTATTGACAAAGTTTTGGCATTTACCTCTTTATCAAATAAAGTACCATATATACTCGCGTATATCCCGGGTCCAAATGCAAACAACATAGACCCTGATCTGCCGTCACATAATGCACCAGCAGATCATGGTCTATGTTTGTTCTACTGATTAGTCTTTACAAACTGCATAGACCCAGATCTGCCATCACATTGTGCGATGGCAGATCTGGGTCTATGCAGTTTGCAATTGGTATCTGCTTATACATTGAGTATATACGGTAGATTCTCTATAGCTTTAACACCCAAGGGACCTAGCAAGGACGCCCATAGTTATATTCACCAAGATTTAATATAATTACAGTGAGACCTGGCTTAGAGAATGCCTCCATATAAGGGATGCAACTTTATATCCTTGCACATAATCACTAGGTGTCACATACCACATTGGGGATTCTTTCTTCAAGGTCAAGGTTAAAGCTGAATATCTTACATTTCATCTCACTTTCCCTTCTCTATAACTTTAGAGCTGTTTGAGATTACTGGATGAATCTAGGTATATTTGTACATCATCACTAGAAGGTGTCATGTACATCACTGTGGGTCCTATCTTCAAGTCAAGGCTCAGTATTTGTTGTTTTCCATAACACTTTTTTTCCACTCTCTAACTTTAGAGCTGTTTGCAACTTTAAGATAGGGAAATGAAACTTGGTTACTTTCCATCTCTGGCCAGTAATTTTATAGCCATCTTAACCCTTTACCTCGTAGCATCTGTTACCGTGTAGGCTGTTAATATACATGTACCAAAACCACAGAGTGTAGTGCACTATAAATAGAACACCTGTTACCTAAATGATTTCTATGCAAATAGGCATGCCTGTGAAACTTGGATCAGTGTAGTACATGTTAAGTTAATAAATATGAACCATTTTACCTTTTTTGTACATATTTGTTATCTATAGATAGGTTTAAGAGTAAAATCTGATAGTTATGGCTGTATAATTTTTTTTCCCTGAAGATTTTTTTTGTATGCTTTAAAATCCTGAGAATTCATTCACCAGCAAGTCAGTAAAGCTATTTGACCAACCGTGGCTTACCTTTCTCAGCTTCTAAATCTACTGGTTAGTTGTCTACATCTGTATGTCTAAATCATCTGAATTTGATAAATTATCAAACCCAGTGTTGCCTACATCAATCTCAGTGGCTGTATCTGATTTATTGAAGCCTTCATATTCATAATTCTAATCATCCAAACAAGAGAAAGTGCTGAATGAAGTCCGTGGCCTCCATTTTGGATAAGGGAGAATCCGACCCAGTTACTTAAATAGCAAATTATGACTAGATATTAAATAGTGATCACTTGATGTGATGTCATGGTCATTTCCTCAATGTCTGTAGTTTGGAGATTTTCCCTAAATGTATTGCTACAAAAACCAGCTCATAATGGCCTATGTATACTTTAGGTGTTGAAACACACCTCTGTGTGGATCATGCACAGGCATCCAAAATGCGCTTCCATTGGAATGCGGTAGAGGCATCCAAAAGCACTTATGCGAGGTAAAGGGTTAAAGATCATAGTAAGATTTTATTATTGTGAACATGTGCGACTTCACCATGGTTGGAAGGGGACAAAAATTCACTGAATTTGCTCGTTTATTGTAAACTATAAAAACATTTGAGCTGTAGTGGGCATTCAGGTGGAGAAATTTTGTGAATACAGGGCTAGGTGTTTGAGCCAATGAGATTCTACTGTATTATCACATATGAAGTCATGGGACATGAGGGGGGATGACACTGAAACCTCATTGATCTATACTCTGTTGTCCAGATGGCTCAGTATCCTAATAATTTATGGGAAAAAATTTCTACTTTTATTCTTGCAAGTGATTCTGTCATTTATCTTGCTTATTTGTCTGGGTGAAAGGGATGGAAACAACATTTTTTAGGATAAAGGGGGTTTCACAGTACCTATTGTGGCCAAAAGTAGTCAAGCGTATTTAAAAAAGTTCATGCTGGCATACATTTTACATCGCAAATACCATGTTGAGGATTTGCAATACATATAATTGAATGTCTGGGATACTGTCGTTTTTATCATTTTGAAAATTGTATGGTATATTCAGTTTGAAGAAAACCTTGCCATTTTCAGCAGTACATCATAGTGACCTACTTTTCATTCAATGATTTTAATAGGTTATGCATCAGGAAAGTAGACAAGGCACAGCATTCTGTGTAGATTGGGAGAGGGTGGAGATAAAGGCTAGATCAGTGGTTCCCAACCTGTGGGCCGCGGGGTTATTCCCAGGTGTCTGCGAATTCACATAGCTTCGCAGCAAGTATTGCTCCTCCAGTAAGCTCTTGCTTTCCTCCGTTATCCCTGCCGCTGCGAGCAAGGCATGTTCGAATTTAGCGTGCCAAGCTGCTAAATGTTTATCCCTGCCACAGCCTAAAAGTACAAGTATTAGCATGTGGGGGTCCGTGCAATGTTTTGAGGTTAAAAAGGGGTCCTTGTACTCAAAAAGGTTGGGAACCACTGGGCTAGATATTAATACTGTAATAGAGAGTGGAGCTTATGGTAAGATGTCACTATGCATTTTTTTAGTAAATGAAGTAGTTCAGGTTTAGTGACATTTATTTCTATGCATATTAGTTGTTATATTATATGTTGATAATATAGTTAATTTTAAGGCCAAGTTACCATGGTGCCAAGTCAGTTTAAGTTTCTTGTTTGTTTTCTTATTTAGATCTGTTGTAATAGAAAAAGAAAATTATGCATTCACTTTTCAGTGGGAATTAACAACTCTCTATTTCAGTTCTTTAGTCAACAAGTGTTAAAGAACACAGTATCTTACCTGCATAAAAAATGTTATATTTTACAGAAGAAAAGTTTGGCTTCTATTTAAAAGGGAGAATTTTTTAAAATAAAATTCATTTGCATGGTAAGGTGTGGTTATTAGTGTGAAATAAGTTCATGAATTTTCAGTTTAGTGTAAATAAGAGAGACTGTTATCATTAGTGGAAAGGGCATTGTTCTCGTGATGCACTAGTTGTTTGTAACCACTGCCCTTTTTCTAACCCAGTCACTCCACCCTAATGTGGTGGCCTCAGTGGGTCATTTCAGTTATACAACATAGAAAACAAAGAAATTACCCACCCATTAGCGCAAGACTTTAGAACAAGTTATAACTTCAGAAATTTCCTATCTAATTGGGAAAATCATCAAGTGTATCTTCTCAAAGAGCTATGTACCCAGTGAAACAGTCCACAGGCCAGGGTAATGGGGGTGGGGGGTCTCGGGTGGGAATGCAAGAGCCTAGTACATATTGTATTTACTGCCCAATGGCAAGGGGTGTGGGTGTGGGAAGATGCACGAGTTTGGTACATATCGTATTTACCGCCCCCAGACAGGCCAGGGTGTGGTAATTTAATTGGGGGTGGGGGAAGGAGGAAGAGGAAGCAAGAGCCTAGTGCATATCATATTGACCAGTGCAAAATGGAAACCCAAAAGCCAACTGCAAGGACCCAGATCTGCTGTGGCATAATGTGCCTGAATATAGGGACCTGAGCTTTTTTTTCCCGTCGTGGCATTTTGAGAATGGTGAAGTCTCATCTGAGGACAGACACCTTTCTACAAGAGAGAGAGAGGGCATTTTTATGCACCCCACTGGAGAATTTAAGAGCGTTTGCACTGCAAGTAAAAAAAATAGGGATAAATAATGCCAATATGGTTCCAAAAATGTACATATAGGAGGGCTAAACTTGGCAACATATCAAAACAGGCTAGGAACATGCGACATTATAGCTGTCATAATTTGGTGTTTTAAGCAATGGCAGATCTGGGTTTACGTTGTTTGCAGTTGGGTATCCATTTTACACATGTAGTAAGAATATCTAGTCTTTTTCATTTCAGCCTTTATATATATATATATTTTTATGTACACAGTTAAGAAAAAAAAAGATGAACTTAAACGTAACATTTTATGTTGATTTTCACCTGTACATTTTTCATGTCTTGGCAGGTAGCTTTTGATATTCCTGTCAATTTAACTCTTACTGCAACTACAAACAAACCTGCTCACCAATTCATTACCATATATACTTGCTTATAAGTAGAGTCCAACTGCAAACAACATAGACCCTGATCTACCTTGCACATTATGTGATGGCAGATCGGGGTCTGTGCAGCTTGCAGTTCGACGAAACTTATAAGCGAGTATATATGAGAGTTTAAACTTTCGCTGAAATCTGTAGTTTTTAAAACGATGAAAATTGCTCTAAGCAGTAGTATCCTACTGCTGTATATGTGAATGAAATATAAATGTATAATTTAATTTTTAGCAGTACTGGTCAAAGACCGGAGAGCTTATGCCGTGGCGTGTCATCCTTTCTTCATCCGTTAGCACAAGTTTTTTATCGCTGTTCCTTCTAAAGTATTGGGAGGATTGCCATGAAACTTTAAACACGCATTCATTCCAGGGTCTAGCTGGTCCCAAGGTAAATTGGTCCCCCCAGTGAATTTCCAAGATGACCACAACAGAGGCCATCCTGGAAATCTTGTTATTGCTACTCCTTCTAATGGATGGTGATATTGGGATTTTCACTAAAGGACTACTTCTAGTGTCTAGTTGGTCCTAAATGAAAATGGTTTTGATCTGACATCCAACATGGTCGCCATCTCGAAAATGTTATCACTACTACTTCTCCAGAATTTATGGTCATATTGACACGGGTTTTTACTAAAAAATGTACGAGGTCTAGTTGGTCTTGAAAAAAAAATTGTGCTGATCAAATGTACAATATTGTCACCATCACATCCATCTTGAAATTCTTATTGCTATTTATCGTGGATGACTGGCTGTGATGACCTGGTCGTTTCACTAAACGACTGTTAATGGTGATTAGTTGGTCCTAAATGAAAATGGTGCCAATATCACATTCAGCATAGCCACCATGGTGGCCATCTGTAAAATCTTGTCATTGCTCCTTCTTAAACAAATGTTTGTATCAACAAGGGGTTGTCACTAAAAGACTTGTATGTAATTGGTTCTAACTTAAAACAGTACCAATCGGACCTCCAAAATTCCCTCCATCTTGTTAAAAATCATATTGCTACTTCTGAATGGATAATCATAGCTACATGGGGTGTTCAGTTAAAGACTTCTTATGATATGCAGCTAGTTCTAAATGAAAAGCGAGCTGCAGTTGATAGAGCATCGGACTCCTAATCCGAGGGTCAAGAGTTTGATACCAACCAAGCGGTCCTGGGTTGCTGCCTCTGTGTTCTTGGGGAAAGGCATTTTGCTCCAATTCCCTTTGGAAGATATACCCAAACAATGTGCTCGAGTGCAGTTGAAAAACCAACCAGCGACCTAAATGAAAATCGTGCGACCAAACAGCCAACATCATGGCCATCTCGAAAATCTTGTTGCTACACCACAACAGATGGAAATATCAACATGAGGTTTATTTATTAAGGTAAAATTGCATCAGCATAGGGTTTTCACAAAAACACATCTCACTGTGTAGTTGGTCCTAGATGAAAATGATGCTGGTATGACCTCCCAAAATGGCAACAGTGGCCAGTGTGGAAAATCCCATTACAACTACTTCGCAAGAATCTAGGGTCCTACTGACATATGGCTTTTTTTTTTTTTAAATACAGATTTCTTGCAATATGCAGTTGTTTCTGTATCAAAATGATTGTTTTCCAACCTCCAAAATTGCTGCCTTGATGGCCATCTTGAAAATGCTTATAGGGCGGCTTTTCCTTAACAGATTGTTGTATTGGGTCGGTATTTTCACTAAATGGCTATAGCAGTTTGTAGCCGTTCTGAATGAAAATTGAGCTCGTCTGATCTCAAAAATGTTATCACTACTCTTTTTGAATTGACATAGGGTTTTCACTAAAACACTTTCTAGCAATATATAATTGGTTCAGAATAAATACGATGCAGATCTGACCACCTGCACGCTTTTATGAAGATTTAAAAAAAGATCCAACTGATCTTGGTGTCAAGGTAAAGGTCATTGCTTGCATTTTTGTACTTCACTGCAACTGTGAACAGCGACTTGCAAAATATACAAAATTAATTTTGACCCAACTTTGTAAAATAGTTGCATTCCAATACAGTTTGATAGCCGACATTCATGACATTGATTTCAAGGTCAAAGGTTTCGACTGTAACGCTGTATGGGCTTGTGAACATGATAATGCATACAAGTATGAATAGATTTTTATCAAACCCAGTTTGTGGATATATCTCTAGAATATCTTGAATGTTGCCAGTTAATAACTTGCTTTTTCCCAAAAAATTATTGATTATAATACGTAGCATGTCAGAGACATGTTCACTGATCTTCTGTCCATGATGCATGTTCACTTATCTTCTGTCCATGATGCTAGGTTCAAGGTCAAAGGCCACGACAAAGAATTTTGCACTGCATTTAAGATATCTTGCAAACACATGAAAAAGAAGGTATTTTTGTTACCAAATTTGATATGTTAGAGTTTGTCAAGAATATCTGAAATAGGCTTCAATATTCAGCAGTTAAAAAGGGCATAAGAAACAATACTGGTCATGGATTCCCGTTTATTTTTAGCCAGTAGAGCATCAGTCCCTTTGAGGGACTCTTGTTTATTTATATTTTTTTGAAATAAGGATCAAGTAATAATGGATTATGATCTATTTAAATGTTATGTGTTTATTATTGTATGGAAATATGAGACCAGTAAAAATTAGCAGTTCCTAAAAATATCAATTATATAGTATTTCACTGTTCTAGTCAAGGAAATTGACCTTATGACATGACAAATGAAGATTGGTTTGTGAACTTTTTCATAATCTATAATATTTAGTGAATTATGCAACTTATTAACTGAAAAATACAGTATTTTTTACATTGTCAAATTAGTCACACACACAAAAAAAAGTTTCTCCTTCCGATTTTAAATCCACCTTTGTGGAAGCTCGATATGGAGATCACTTTGACATCTGTATGCATGTCCGTACATTTGTCGAAAATTAATTTGTGTGTTCAATTTGTTTTGCTTTCCTTTTATTTAAATACTATTTTATCCCACCCTTTTGGATGTGGAATAAAGCTCAGGGGCAGGCCATGGCTGGCTTCTTATGTAGTAGTTAAGATTTCATAGAATTCACAAATGAGAATGTCAACAATCATTTATTTTTTCTGATCAGTTTTAAGTTGGCAAGTTAATTGAAAGGATATTGCACTATTTTTTTGAAATACATGCCTTTGTCGTGGGCTGGGGTACTACATTTGACATGGTATTCAGTTAATTATTACGGTTTGATGTTTTTGTCTCTTTTTGAATTATGTAAACATTAATGCAGTACATGCAAATCACTTGGTGTGTGATCATTATTCATTACAGTCAAATATAATCTTGTGATGCAAAATGTTATATTTAGAAAATGTCGAGTTTTACTTCCCCCCACCCCTATTATCAGACCCTGTGATAAAGATGAAGAAGCCCTGCTGTTTATCATTTATTCTCTCTCTCCTTCCATTCTCCCAACTCCCTTGCCACTAAAAGTCAAAATGGTTGCAACCATGACATTTAGTTCTTCCTTGGTGTATTTCTTATCTCTGGCATTGTGCTGCAAAAATCATCATTTGAGATAATGGAAGGATGCGACTTTGTCACTCTTCAATAAATAATAAAAAAAATGTTTTGCAAAATGTACACCAGTCAAGAAAAATGGGGGAATCCATACTGCTGGGTAGACCAAAAAACCTGTCAATAGACTTGGGTGATTTCCAGTTCATCGTCTGAAACCACAGTAGCTCAGAGGTTAGTGTGCTGGACTCGTGACAAGGATGGTGTGGATTCAAATCCTGTCCATACCTGACTGGGTCAGCTGACGTGACACTGTACAAGGCACTTTACTCCATTTGCCTCAGCAGGATATAATGTTTCATGTGTTCATCTACCACTTCATCACTCACATGCATACAAATTGGCAGAAAGTTCAGTTTGGCACATGCATCTGTACACATGCAAAGCAAGGTGTACAACATGTGCTCTCCCTGTCCCAATGTCGCTATAAGAAAAATTTGTTTCAACATAAAACCTGTCCCACCTAAAAAAAAAAAAGTGTAATTAAAGTTTAATAGACCCAGTTACACACAAGAGTCCCTTGATGGGTCAGATGCTCTACTGGGAGAAAAGAATTACCAGGAATTCAAGATATACGATAATTTCTTCCTTTTAACTGTCGAGCATTGAAACCATCACTGATATTCTTCAGTGATAACAAGATTTTAAAATTAACTACTGTGGTACACTTACCGGTTGTCAGCTTGGCATCCTTTTTGATTTACAAAAAAGTAGACCTCATTAGAAGTGTTTTGGTATATAAAAAAACATGTCATAATGATCATCTATTCAGGGTGTGTAGTGACAACATTTTCAAGGCAGTTGTCATGGCAGCCATATTGGACATACGACTGGCACCATTTTCATTTAGGACTTCGTGAAAACCCCATGTCATAATGATCATCCATTCAGGGGGAGAAGTGACAAGATTTTCAAGATGGTCGTGGCAGCCATATTGGATGTACAACTGGCACCATTTTCATTTAGGACCAACTAGATATCTTAAGAAGTCTACTGGTGAAAACCCCATGTTGACATTTGGACAGAAGTAGAGATAATATTTTCAAGATAAGATTTTCCATTCCATAGGAGTAGCAATAATAAGATTTTCAAGATGACTACTGTGGTGGCCATATTGGATGTCAGATCAGCATCATTTTTACTTAGGAGCAGCTAGATATCATAAGAAGTCTTTTAGTGAAACCCTCCATGTTCATATGACTATCCATTCAGGAGTTGTAATAGGATTGTCAAGATGGCTGCAGTAGTGGCCATATTCGACATCAGATCAGCATCATTTTCATTTAGGAGCAACTAGACATAAGAAGTCTTTTAGTGAAAACCCTATGTTGTTATGACCATCCATGTAGCAGCAGTAGCGATAACAAGATTTTCTAGATGTCTGCCATATTGGACCCGCACAATTTTCATTTAGGACCAACTAGACGTCATAAAAAGTCTTTTAGTGAAGACCCCATTTTGATATGACCATCCATCGAGGATGATCAGCGGTAAGATTTTCAAGATGGCCATATTGGATGTGCAAGCAGCACCATTTTCAATTAGGACAAACTAGACCATGGGATGAATCTGTAGTTTAGGATGAGTAGCGATAACAAACTTGTGCTAACGGACGGACAATGGACAACA
This sequence comes from Margaritifera margaritifera, assembly GCA_029931535.1. Taxonomy (NCBI): domain Eukaryota; kingdom Metazoa; phylum Mollusca; class Bivalvia; order Unionida; family Margaritiferidae; genus Margaritifera; species Margaritifera margaritifera. The sequence goes on along the minus strand of JAQPZY010001433.1, from coordinate 2,031,424 downwards.
GACCATCCCATAAGCTCTTCTGGTCTATGACCAGTAGAGCTAACAAAAACAATCATCTGAATGCAGTGCATGCTCAGTCTGGGGAAAACCAGTCTTGTTTTCAAATTCTCCATGTCATCGAGTATAATCAATACAACTGGTATTTTGAGTCTGCAAAACAGGGGTTGCCTAAATTCTCGTATAGCCAGACGGGGCAATCTGGATGGATATTGGTGGCAAGATACTTGGGGTGGATATTGGTGGGAAGACACTTGGGGTGGATGTTGGTGAGATAATTTAGATTAATCCTGATGGTGAGACAATCTGGGTGGAAGTTGGTGTCGAGAAAATAAATGTGTATAGTTATAAGTTACAAAGAAAATGATTGTTACAGTAGTCAACAATTGGTTTTGAAAAGGAATGACAATTTAAGCTAGTCAAGCTTATGTGCTGGCCTGACAATCTGGCAATATCTTGAACAAGTTTAACAACCAGCCTTCCATAACCAAAGGTCACTATAAATAAAGAGTCAAGGTCAATGATTACTATTTAAGCTTGTGAACACAACAAGTTAAATACAAACAGACCTTGACCAAACATAGTATGAAATAATTTAACCTCATCTCGTTCAAGTTGAATAATAAGTATTATGTGACCTCTGGTTCACCTTTTAAAACAACAGCTAGCAGCAAAGGGTGCACTGCAGAGGGCGCCACTCTCCATAGTTTACTTGGCAGGGCCTTAAACAGAATAACTTCTGTTGGAAAACCAAAGTTTGAAGAAGATGGGCATTCAGGGGCCATAACTCCTGTAAATGACCAGAAAAGCTGGATATCCATCTCGTAAAGGTGCATGGTAATATGGCTAAATGCAATATTCCTTAGTAATCAAAAAGCAAAGTTAGGAGGATTAGGAATCTGGAGCCTTAACTCTTCTAAATGAGAATGTGGAACAATTGCAACTAAACTCCTTCAGGGTCTAAACAATATGAAGCTGCATGCCAAATATAGGTGAAAAATCCAACAACGCTTAGTAAAGCTACACTTGGCAAACCCATGTCGGGAGTCAATCAGGGGCCATCATACATGTAAATGATGTTCTGGAATGCTGGAAATCAGCTCATTCAGCGGCTCCAAAATCTGAGGTCATATGCCAAATTTGGTTCAAATCCAAACAATTTAGGTAAAGTTATCTTGCAGAAAACAAAGTCAGGATGATTAGTAATCGGGGTGGGGGTGGGGTGGAGGGGGCCACAAGTCTTCTGAATGAGACTAAACCCATTAAAGGCACATGCAAATCTGAGACAATCTTCATACCAAACTGTACCAGAATATGTTAAATGGTTATTGAGCTATGCCAGTTACAAGCAACATGCGATGTGAAGATATGAAATCAATTAACAAGGGCCACAATTCCTTTCAAAATCAAGTTGACAAGGCAAAATCCATAAAAGGCACATCTAGGTCTTGAAACAATGTTCAAACCAAATTGCATCAGAATATGTTGAATTGTTACTGAACTATAAACCATGCTGGTTACATGGATCTGATGTAGTAGAGATTTTTAATGACAATGTCTTTATTTAAAGAGGGTAACTCAATCAGTTGAGTACAACTAATCTCACTCAAGGCCCTCTACTATATAAAAATTTACAAAGTATTCTCAGTTGTATAAAGGCATAGTATCTTCGTGCAAGTTCTCTCTCTTGAAAACAAGTATTTACAAGTAAACATGCCTACATAGATATTACAAAAATACATTTTGAAAGGAGGATTTAACTGCATATATAAATTATTGTTTCATTCCTTTAATAACTTTTTCTAAATGGCTTTAAGCAAAATTTTGAAGTATACACAACGCTGATAATTACTTCTGCTTGGGTACATCTTTGGGCTATTTTGAAAAAATGTGGCATGTAGTCAAGCGTATATCAATGTTATACTTTGTCATAAAATATGATTCTGTAAAAAAAGTAGAGAAGGGGTCATACACCAACTTTCAACGACCTAACATTTTAGATATACATGACATTTTATACCCACTTTTAAGACAATTTTTAAAAAATAAAACACAAACAAGCATATAATATATTCCTAACAGTATTACAGTGAATTTCAAAATAGGATCTAAAATTTAAAACAAGAGTTACTTGTTGAAACTGATGCTCTACTGGCCAAAAAGAATTTCCATGAATACAAGACAAGACCGTTTCTTCTTTTAACTGTGGAGTTTTGGAACAATCTCTGATATTCTGGAGCAATAACAAGATTTTCAAGATGGCATATGTAGCAATTATATTGAATACAAAATTGGCAGAGTTTCGTTTAGGACCAACTAGACATCATAAGAAGTCTTTTGGTGAAAAACCCTATGTTGATATGCACATCCATTCGGAGTAGTGATAACAAGATTTTCAAGATGGCTGCCATATCGCCACAATTTTAATTTAGGACCAATTAGACCTCATAAAATGTCTTTTCATGAAAACTATGCTGATATGACAGTTCATTCAGGATGAATAACGACAAGATTCTCAAGATGGCCACCATGGCAGCCATATTGGGGATCAGATCGGCACCATTTTCATTTAGGATCAGCTATACTTCATAAGAATGACTTTCCATTCAGAAGTAGCAAAAAAAAAAAAAAAGAAAAGAAAAGGATTTTAAAGATAGCTGCGATGGCAGCCACACTGAACTCGAGATTAGCAAAAAAAGTCTTTCAGCAAAACTCCAATGGTGCTATGACCATTCATTCAGGAGCAGTAGCGATTACAAGATTTTAAGAAGGCTGTCATGGTGACCATATTGGAAGTCAGATCAGCACCATTTTCATTTAGGATTAACTAGAGATCACAAGATGTCTTGTGGTGAATGGTGCAAACCCCATTGGACATCAGATCAGCACCATTTTCATTTAGGATTAACTAGAGATCACAAGATGTCTTGTGGTGAATGGTGCAAACCCCATTGGACATCAGATCAGCACCATTTTCATTTAGGATTAACTAGAGATCACAAGATGTCTTTTGGTGAATGGTGCAAACCCCATTGGACGTCAGATCAGCACCATTTTCATTTAGGATTAACTAGAGATCACAAGATGTCTTGTGGTGAATGGTGCAAACCCCATTGGACATCAGATCAGCACCATTTTCATTTAGGATTAACTAGAGATCACAAGATGTCTTGTGGTGAATGGTGCAAACCCCATTGGACGTCAGATCAGCACCATTTTCATTTAGGATTAACTAGAGATCACAAGATGTCTTGTGGTGAATGGTGCAAACCCCATTGGACATCAGATCAGCACCATTTTCATTTAGGATTAACTAGAGATCACAAGATGTCTTTTGGTGAATGGTGCAAACCCCATTGGACGTCAGATCAGCACCATTTTCATTTAGGATTAACTAGAGATCACAAGATGTCTTGTGGTGAATGGTGCAAACCCCATTGGACGTCAGATCAGCACCATTTTCATTTAGGATTAACTAGAGATCACAAGATGTCGTTTGGTGAATGGTGCAAACCCCATTTCAATACAACTTTCCATTTGGGATGAGTAGCCATAACAAGATTTTCAACATGGCTACCCTGGTGGCCATATTGGATGTCATATTGGCACCATTTTCATTCAAGACCAATCATAAGATTGTTTTTAGTGAAAACCCATTGTTGATATGAACATCTATTCCGCCAAAGTAGCGACAAGATTTTCATTATGGCAGCCATACTGGACACCCGAGCAGCACCATTTTGATTTAGAACCAACTAGACCTTTGGATGAATATGTATGTAAAGTTTCATGACAATCCTCCAAGTAGTTTAGGAGTAGAGATAACAAACCTGTGATAATTAATGGAACGACTAGTGATAACTGGCCTTCCTGCATGATCTTCTGTAAATATTGACCGAGATAGTGTGTAGAGGTGCATGGGGAGAGCCTTCTGGGGATGCACTGTTCACTAATAAAGAATTTTATTGTACAGTGCACTAATATTCCGAACTTTTTAAATACCATTCATATGTTGAATGGTTCCTGAACAATGCTGGTTACAAGGATCTGCTGATATGCAGATGTAAAATTGATGGAAAAAAGGCAATAACTGTCAAGACTGAACATAAAAAGGCTATACCTTTAAAAGGCATGTTGATGTAGGGCCCTAATTACTTTGACATACTGTATATACTCACGTATAAGTCAATACCAACTGCATAGACTCAGATCTGCCGTTGCATAATGCACCGGCAGATCTAGATCTATGCAGTTTGTAAGGACTAATCAGTAGAACAAACAACATGGACCCAGATCTGCCAGCGCATTATGCGATGGCAGATCAGGTCTATGTTGTTTGCATTGGGACTGGGATTGTACGCAAGTATATACAGCAGGTCTGTATTCTGTAATGGGTTCTGAACACATTAGCTTCAAACAAAGGAATGGATTTTGATTAAAGCGAGCATCTTCATATATGTCAGCAATATCAAGAACTGGATAACAAGCCCTCCAAGACCTTATGGTTAACATCAAAGGTTAATATTTAGATTTGTTTGGACAACAGTATGCTTGTAAACATCACAACTTAAACAAATACAAACTGATGTTGACTAAACTTTGTATGCTAGTACATCTTGGCCACAAGATCAATTCGATCATCAGCACTGTATTGAGTTAATGGTCTTTGACTTGGGATTTTTTAATTATAAAGGATTGGGAACAAATGAGTACCTTGAGGAACTGATGCTCTATTGGCTGAAAAGAATTTCCAAAAATTCAAGCTAAGACCATTTCTTTCTTTTAACTATGGAGTGTCAAAACCATCTTTGATATTCTTCAGCGATAACAAGATTTTCAAATGAGCTGCTGTGATGGACATATTGGATGTCAACTTGGCACAATTTTCATTTAGGACCAAAAAGACATCACAAGAGATCTTCTGGTGGAAACCCCAGGTTGATATGACTTTCCGTTTTGGAGGAGCAACAATAACAAGATTTTAAAGATGGATGCCATGGTTGCCATATTTGATATCAGATTGGCACCATTTCTATTTAGTACCAACAATGTCGATATGACCAGCCATCTACAAGAAGTAGTGATAAAAAATTTTTCAAGATGGCCATTGTGGCAGTCATACTAGAGGTCAGATCAGCACCTTTACGACCAACTAGACATCATAAGAAGTCTTTCAGTCAAAACCCATGCTGATATGACCAGAGCCCCAGGTAGCAGTGGTCTAAGGTGCCCACCGCTACAGATCACTGACATCTCACCTCTATCCAATGGACTAGAGTTTCGGCTCAGCCAACAGGGGTATGCGAGAATGCTTGTCAGTAGCTTCCTCCACCAAATATACTGGCTGCCATGTATTATGTGCTGAAAAATGGCATTAAACCTTCAAACCTGATATGACCATTTATTCAGGAGAAATAGTGATAAGATTTTCAAGATGGCCACTGTCAGGCATATTGAATGTCTGAATGGTACAATTAGGACCAATTAGACATCATAAAAAGTTGTTTAGTAAAATCCCATGTTGATATGTCCATCCATTCAGGAGTAGCAATAACAAGATTTTCAAGATGGCCACTCCAGGAGCCATATTGGCCATCAGATCAGCACCATTTTCATTTAGGTCCAACTACACATCATAAGAAGTCTTTTGGTGAAAACCCAATGTCAATATGACTTCTTTCCATTCAGTAGTAGTGATAACAAGATTTTAAAGATGGCTGCTGTAGTGGCCATATTGGACATCAGATTTGCCCCATTATCAATTAGGACCAACTAGACATCATAAGTCTTTTAGTGAAAATCCCATGTTGATAGGTCTTTCCGTTCAGGAGGAGTAGCTGTAACAAGATTTTCAAGATGGCCACTGTGGTGGTCATATTGGATGTCCCAATGGCATCATTTTCATTTAGGACCAATTAGACCATGGGATGAATGTGTGTGTAAAGTTTCATGGCAATCCTTCAAGTAGTTTAGGAGTAGCGATAACAAACTTGTGCTAACAGACGGACAGACTACAGACCATCCCACAAGCTCTTCTGGTCTATGACCAGTAGAGCTAAAAACTAACAAATAGGAATTGTTTTGAATCAAATCTGGTATCATGGTATATCTCAAGAATGTCTCAAACTAAATCTATAGCTATTACTTTATGACCCTGAGGTCAAAGGTCACTACTTAGATCCTTACGCTCAGAAGCAAGAACACCACATTAGCAGACCTGCCAACCCTAACAAACCTTCTCAGTAAGGCAGTTGATTTTTTTCCGGAAGTTAGACAAGTTTTCAGTAAGGCGTAACAAAATATCATGTACTACTATTGTCAAGTTGGAAAACATGCATTAAAAAAGTTCAGAAGTGTGATTCAAGACTGATGCACCAATGGTAAAGATTTTATGTTCAACTAAAATGTTTGTAAAGTACACTTAGAACTTAATTACCTCCAGTACATTTTCACAAACTGCAGTTCCAAGCCCTATGGAGCTCAAAGGCCTCTTGCTATCTCTCAACTTGACGCAATCCTTTGCTTTTTTAAAACAATTTAACGTGGCAATGGCAATCATCTCTCCCGCCATGAGACATACTCAAATTGACATGTGATGTCCAATAAACGTAATTGTTGCCCTTCCAGCTCCCCCCCCCCAAGAATCTGAATATTCTTTTTCATTCTTCTGTACTGACTATTAAAACCTTATGAGAGGCTTATTATTGCCCCTTTTGTTTTGAACACGTATGTGCAGTTTAAAGCGTCTTAGGTACTCCTGTAAAGTTAGTCTGGTTCCCTGAATGTAATATGAAACCCAAATCCGAATCAAACATGGACTAGACAGTATCCGGACTTTACAGCAACAACCATATTTTCACAATTTGTGCTTTTATTCCGCAAGTCCGTATTTTAAGGGTAATTTTCGCACGACTTGTGGCCATATCATAAGGGTTGGCAGGTCTGCAATAGTATGCATGGATCTCTTATCGAACTCATCTGAGATCTGGATGATAAAAGCATATATTCCAAGTCTGATCAAAAGCAGACCAGAAATACAACCTCCAGAGTGGTAACAAGGTCAGCCAATCAAAGGCAAGATTACCACATTAATATGTGTGGATCTAGCTCATTACTGAATCCATCCAAGATCTTGATGATACAAGCCCATACTTCAAGTCTCAGAAAAAACAGATCAGAAATATGACTTTCAGAGGGGTAACAAGCTCAGCCAAGTAGACGCAAGATCACCTAATTTAACATGTATGGGTATCACTCGTTATTGAACTTGTCCAAGATTTTAATGATATAAATCCATATTACAAGTTTGATTGAAATTCGATCAGATTCAGAGTGATACTTAGCAATTGTTGACAAACAGATGAACACAGAACCATACCATAAGCTCACTTTGGCCTTATGGCAAGGTGAGCTAAAAAGTACAAAACAAAGAATTCTCACTTTTTTTTTTTGGTACCATTCACTCATTTAAAATTACATAATATGTATCGTTATACAAGATAAATAAGTCTAGCAAACATCCAGAAAAGGTAAAGTCTATTTCAACAAATACCCCATATAACTTGCATGCTATCTTCCATCTTGAGAAATTTCTTTACAATTTGATCAAATCATGAAATTGCTAAATGATATATAATTTCTTGTAATGACAATAAAACAAACTCTGTACAAATAAAATAATTATGAAATTAATCAATAAAATTAATGTTCCAAACTTCAAAAAAAGGCCTTTACAAAACTTTTACATTTAACTCCCTTTCTGCACAATCGGGTCAAAACTAGCAAAAAGTTCAACATTTTAAAAATATTGGCAAAAGCTTTTTTAATTTTTTTTAAATACTGATTTTGTAAACACTTTCCAGCTTATTTTGTTATGTTGTTTATATGTACAAGTAGCAGTCTGAAAAATATTTCACGGAACTCAATGTATTACAGGCATCATTTCACAGACAAGCTAACTACTCCTCTCCACAATGCTCCAAATACTTTAACCTGACCATCAATGCGTGGTCTGATATTACTGTCCTTATTCCCTTTGCTAAACTGAAATAAACATGCACAGACCAGTGATCTCAAAAGTCTTTATTTAACCCATAAATGAGAATGTTTTATGGAAATTCATGTCCAAAAAAAGGGCCAAGATTTCATTTTCCTGGTCATCTGATTGGCTACCAAGCATGAAATAAATTATCTTATTTCTTGACACATGTTTTGATCCATTATCTCCCTCCTTGTCTTTTGCGTAACAAAATTTTAATGATCTTCATGGACTTACTTATATCGCCATTTTATACTTTTTTGGAGTGTTCCAATTGTTAATGACATCATTTCATTGGTATTAAATAACTTTACACACAAATCAGAGAAACTTAAGAATAACCATGTGTTAGAAAAGGACCTCTTTACAGCAGATTAGATACAAGAAATCCCATGGAATAGTAACTGCAAAGATGATGTAAACGGGACACTGGAGTAGAAGTCTAGAAACCATGCACCTGAAAAAATAAAATAAAAAACATAGAGACCAACAAGCAAGCAAATTCAGAGAATTATTGTCCCCCACCTAACATGGTAAAATCACAAAAGATACAATACATGGTTAGTACAGCCCTGGAGAGTTTTTTTACCACCAAGGTCATGTGAAAGTTTTCAAGAAGCATATTTGTCTCTCACTGCAAAGAAAGGAGGATATTTCGAATACCAATTGCCAACATGATTAGCGTGCCACTAAAGAAAAGAGATGCTACCCCATCTGATAATGACCAGTTTCATGTGTCATTTGATCTGAGAGATTTCATCTCATTTTATTTATTTATTCATTATCTCTGAAAAATACATAAATTAAAAGAATTATGAATTTAAAAAATGATATATTTTATTGAGTCTCAACTTTTTGTATTCTCTCAAATTCAAGCTTGTCAACAAATTCAAGGACTTTTCAAAGATAAAATTAACTTTTTTGATATTCAAGTAGCTTTCAAGACAACCACTTAAATTTAAGGATTTTTCAAGGTTGTATGAACCATGCAAAAATGAAATCTGACTACAACCTTTAAAACACAAAATTACTTGGCAGACATTGAAAGTGACCAAGTTTCATTGAACTACCTCAAAGGGCATTGGAGGAAAAGTGCAGAAATCGGGTAAACAAAATTGATCAGTGACACTGACATTGAAGATAATGCCTTGACTGTGATTGATATTCTATCATGTATAAAAAAAATTTTTTTTAAACTAATTAACATCTTCTTAAAAATTGATATGGTAAAATTACTGCTCAAGTTCAATTACAAAATGAAAGTTGTAGGTAGACTAGATAAAGTCAGAGTCTGCGAAATCTGACAATTTTTTGGACCCCCCCCCCCAAATTTTTAAAAAAGAATATTGTATATGCCAAACCCATTTTCAATAGTCCTTTGTGCAGCTAAATGAAATTTATGTGCAGAAACCACTTTTCCTTTTTCAGTCATGGTGACTTTGACACTCTGACCCCAAAAAACAACAGGCCTCTTCCTTACCCCATGTTTAAATCATTCACAAAGTATGGTCCAGGTCTGTAATGTAGAATTAATGTTATTGTGCAGAAACCATATTTGTTCTTCCAGTTACAAAGACCTTGACCCAGACATGTTTTGGTTCTTTTGAGAAAAAAAAACTGAAATTATGAAGCAGGGTCTGGTGGTCCTCCCCCAGCGGGGGGTCTCAAGGGGCTGCATTTTAGACTGAGAGCATATAAAACTGCTCCTGATGGCCCTTATTATCATATTTTGCAAAGTTGTTACTTCATTCCAACAAAAAATTCATTTGAAAAATAACAAACTTACCCAACTTTAAACAATACTTGGAAGAATTTCACAATGCTCATTGTCACATCAACTTGTTCTCCAATAATATTAGTGGTAAAGTTAATATATGTGCATGTCAGTGTTCACATAATAATTCAGTCACAATAATTTGTTCATTTTCACAGCACATATTGCATGTGTATATCCCACTTTTCTCTTCTCATAGCAAATCTGCTTTTTTTTCTTTTATGATAAATGTTTTTAGTTATATACATCAACTATATACAAATATTCACATGAATTCACTTGTCTTTTCCCCCATTGGACACAATCTGTTGATACTGATGTGCTAGTCTTGCTTTTCTATAGCTCGGCAAAGATATCTTTTGCTTTCCTTTTCGCATATTCTAACACAGGGTTGCTCCTGCCCTATCATATGAGAAATCTTTCTTAAAATACTGTATTGCACTTTTTCCTGATGCCTTCAGACCATATTTGCAGTTCTGTACTGAGTTTTAGGTTTCTCTGTTTATCCCCCTGATTTGGAATCAATAATATCATTCATGACATTGAACAATGATTCTACTTGTGGGCCATGAAAACTCAGTAAAGACATGACCATCCTTGATAGGCACAGGGATCTGGCAACAATATCATCACTTCCCCACCAGCGATATATACATTGTCCATCCTTAAATTCTGGAAGGGAATCAGTTTAGACTCTTCTAACTTCCAAATCAAGCTGGTCCAATTCCTTCTCATTTAACACATTAGATGCTAATATAGAGTTGGTAATAGTAGTTCAAATCTTTCTGGCAAAGATCGCAAAATGCTAGTAGCACTTGGTATTCAGTTTTCTTACAAACTGACCAACTACATTTAAATCGACTTTGCATTTAAGCCATTCCCACACATTTTTCAAACCTTTATTCAAACTTTCTTGTGTCCGTGTCTCTATTTAAGACACCATGTTTGGCAAGCATGCTTATTTCCATCAGTTTCTGTTACGCAAATATTCATTGGATGAGTACAAACTTCTGACCAATCAGAAGGCTCTTTACAATGATTGTTAAATAATATATGGAACAAACACTATTATAAGGATCATTATGGAATGGGACCGGACAGATCGGTATTTCAAAACCAGATCGAAGATATAAAAAACGACCATATCGAGGAAAATTGGATTCAGGTCAGGAGAAAAGCGAAATTCCGCTTTAAAACGGAAAAAAATCATGTTTGTTGATCTTTGACCCCAAAATCGATAGACATCCAATACGTCCTGAAAGGTGAACCTTGACCAGAATGCATATCATGCCTGTGCCCACTGACAGTGGAGCCCATTTTTGTCGAGTGTGTATATTTTCAGATAGTGAGACAAAAGTATTTTGACGTGAACTGCTTGAAGAAACTGTATCAGGATATACCACTTGATAAAATCTTGGGCATTTTTAAGAGAATGTGGTTTATACAACAAATTCTAATAATGTTTTTAAGGATTTTACATGTGTTACTTTATCTGTTATTTTAGATATATTTTACAGAATTTTCACATTTCTACATTTTATCTCCTTGTATGTTTACATTTACTTGGAAAGGTTTATCTTCCTAAATATTAGCAAAATTCATTTTCACAATTTTCGAACGTTACCTTTAGTTGACAATTCTGTGCTGAGGTGGCATAAAACACCACTACATGTATCTTCCTTACCTCAAGTGTAAGCCATCCACAAGATTTGGTAACGGTAGATGATGGAGAAGTAAAGTTATTTTGCATGTCATATTTTCGTGTTTCAGTGAACTTAATCTTTGACCTTTTGACCCCAAAACTTTTAGTTTTTTTTTTTCCTTACCCCAAGTGCAAACCATCCAAAAACTTTGGTAACTGTAGATGGTGGATAATTTGAATTATTATCCAGAAACGAAATTGGTAACAGAACCAGATGAACATCATAGCATAGTATGCTCTGCTTTATCGTGGACATTTAAAAAGGGGTGAATTTTACAAATATAGGGGAGATTTATCTAAACAATAAAGGTAGGGCTTTCCAATATTATGTGCACATGTGTGTGCATTCTGTTTTTTTTTTCTCTTTCCCATCAAATGCTGAAATCAGTATGAATCCTGCATCCTAGAACAGACTACGATAAAGCTCACCTGACTGCTTATTGCTCAGCTTAATTTTAAAATTTCTCAACGTTTAAAACTGAAGGCTGCCGGTTTTTCTCACTTTTGGCAAAAGAGGAGACCACACGATCCGACTGAAATATTTGACAAAGTTTTATCATAGATGTCTAGAAATCCAGAGAGATAACAAGCTCTGCCAATCTGATATTAGATCATTTACAACAAATAAGCACGGATGTCATCAACAATCATCATGACATGACAATACATACCAAGTTTGGGTTAACTGCTCAGAAATAGAAGCTAATATGACCCACTTCTGTTAGCAGAAACTAGTACTTAAGTGTACAGTACCAATAAAATTTCTTGACCATATATTCAAGAGTCCGAGTAAGTTCTAGATTTACTTATATGAAGTAGATCTGATGGGAATCAACATAAGGTCATGTTCTGTTGTCCTTTTGACTCCTCAATCAAAGCTTATTAATTACTCTCCATAACATAACACGATATGCAGTGCTCTGTTTAATAGGGTGCTAAAAGTAGACAGGGAATTCCAAAGGTCACCAGAACATCAACTTACACTGGGGCATGTCAGATCTCCGCTATAACGGAGATCACAATTTTAATCAGATTGATATATCCAACAGTTTCACAGAAATGGATCTAAATGCAAAAGCTTTATGTTAATACCTACACTAAGATCAAGAAAACTAAGCCATTAGATTTGAAATTTATGCCTCAATATTTGCTAACACAGTAAAGACAGAATTATTATGGGAAGACAAATAGTCCAAACGAGTTTAAAATTGCTCACCAGCTGAAATGGGCAGAACTGCCAACTACCATAATGGCTGTGCATGTAATATTGTTTAGTAACTGCATCCATATTTGATGGCAGATTGGCACCATCTGTACAAACACGACAAGCCTTAATGTTATTAGGTTTCGTTAATTTTGGTCAAAATCTACTCAGCTGTTTTAGAACATATCATTTTAAGGTTTTTCTACTTGTAGTAACAGAAGCAATCTTTGGTCAAAAGGTTTTGAAAAAACTGAACACAGCAAACATCGATGAATACACAAGACAAAATATATGGCTGGCCATACCATAAGCCCACTTGGCTTCCAGCCTTGTGAGCTACCCAATACTAAATGTGCTTTACCTTCAACTGCTCCGGTCTGGCCAGTCCCACTTTCTTGAGGAATTCACTTATGTTCTGCCTCTGGTCACCCTGAAACTGAATCACCTCACCGTACTCTGGGTGTTCCACTACTGTACCATTGCAGGCAAATTCCTGGTCAGAAAGAGAAAATACATTCAATTAAGTCTTAAAGTTACTACTTGTGCAGAAATCACATTTTTTAGTGCAAAAAATTATGAAAATCTTCTAACATAAATTTAAGGCAAGTTGCACAATACTTTAGTATCTCAGTTAAATTTATCTCCAGTGCTGTACAAGGTTTAATGGAGTTTATCCAGTAACAAATTAAAGATGGTACTGCAGGGTGTTGCAATGGCAGCTGCAACAACCCCATCTTTATTTTTAGAGCAGTCTGTATACAGGAACATATGGCCACAATAGAAAGCATTGATTTCATTGAATTTACTTGACAATGCAAGAGGATTGGTACAAGACTTTTTGGAGTGTTCTGAAGTATTGGCAAGATAGGTTTTCGATGCTTCAAGATAAGGGCAAATTCATCTGCCAAAAGGTGGAATTAAATCTGGTTTCTGATTGTACAAGACTTGATATCTGGGCCAAAAGACTAGTTGGATTAGATCGTACAAGATTTGGTATTTGGGCCTAAAGACTAGGTGGATTAGATCGTACAAGACTTGGTTTTTGGGCCTAATGACTAGTTGGATTAGATTGGACAAGACTTGGTATTTGGGCCTAATGACTAGCTGCATTAGATTGTACAAGACTTGATATTTGGGCCTAATGACTAGTTGGATTAGATCGTACAAGACTTAGTATTTGGGCCTAATGACTAGTTGGATTAGATTGGACAAGACTTGATATTTGGGCCTAATGACTAGTTGGATTAGATTGTACAAGACTTGATATTTGGGCCTAATGACTAGCTGGATTAGATTGGACAAGACTTGATATTTGGGCCTAATGACAAGGTGAATTAGATTGTACAAGACTTGGTATTTGGGCCTAATGACTAGTTGGATTAGATTGTACAAGATTTGGTATTTGGGCCTAATGACTAGCTGGATTAGATTGTACAAGACTTGGTATTTGGGCCTAAAGACTAGGTGAATTAGATTGTACAAGATTTGGTATTTGGGCCTAAAGACTAGGTGGATTAGATTGTACAAGATTTGGTATTTGGGCCTAAAGACTAGGTGGATTAGATTGTACAAGATTTGGTATTTGGGCCTAATGACTAGTTGGATTAGATTGTACAAGACTTGGTATTTGGGCCTAATGACTAGCTGGATTAGATCGTACAAGACTTGGTATTTGGGTCTAAAGACAAGTTGGATTAGATCATACAAGACTTGGTATTTGGGTCTAGTGACCAGTTGGATTAAAGTTTACAAGACTAGGTATTTGGGCATAAGACTAGGTGGATTAGAATGGACAAGACTTGGTATTTGGGCCTAATGACTAGTTGGTTTAGAGGTTTGTTTGGTCTTGTACTAAAGAGCCAATTTAGTTTTGAGATAAAATGATGGTTCATTTCAGGAGTTGCCTCACCATAAAAGGCTTTTTGAAGTAGAAGGTCTAACTGCTACCAAAGTTTAAGTCCCTGAATGTATATCAGACCAAGCCTCTGCTGGCAAGATTTGACAGCTGATCCATACACAAACGGGGCATTGTCAAGTTTATACCTTACTAAAGTCATGTATCACTGGATTAAAACCTTCTGGTCTGCTGCCCAATCGGTGTTTGCAATGACGTGTATAAAATCCATGACTTTGTGATATTTCTCTCTGAGGTCCCTAACATATGGAGGAAAGTTAGTTTATGGTAAAAAAAAGTCATAAGAACCATCAAGATAGTACATGTTTGATCTGTGCTCATCTCATACAAGTGGTAGTATTGTTTAAACTAGTGTTCTCCCCAGGGCCTTTCACCGTAGCGGGCCCACTACGCTATCGTTTCAAACCCCGATAACCCCCGATGCTGTAGAACATGCCACAACACTATGCTTTAATGTTTCCCCACTACCCATATAAAATTAATCTGTTAAACAAACATCCTGTCACCTAATTCAAAGCCCTATTACTCAAATGACACCTGTTCTTACCTCTTCTTGGGTATTTTATTAAGATAATCCAGGATAATTACTCACTCACTTGACCATTATCTTTTGTACCTGGCTTGCGTGACTGCCGGTGCACGACCTTTGGTGCGGGTTTTGTCTGCACAGACAGTCACATGATTGGCCAGCGACGATGGAGTCTACTGGTATAGTGTTATATATATTTCAGTCATTTTCACTACCAGTCAAAGTAGTTACATATATTACATTAAAAATTCTTGTGAAAAATGAACACACCAACTCCCAAGAAACATAAAATTACCCAGCACCTGGCCAGCTCCATGTTGGCCTGGTTACGAAAATCAGAAATTGGCGTCACCAACAGTGGCAGTGATTCAGATTCCAATAGTGTCAGCATGATTTACACAAAGAAAGAGATCAAGAAACGAAGGACGGGATTTACCAATGAATGGAAGACGTTATACCCATGGGTGGAAATTGCTGGATCGGATGGTAAGTTTTCCATATTGCTAAAGTTTGGTTCAGATCTACTGGGGGAGGGTGTGTGTGTTGTAATATACATTTTTTTTATATAGTAGTAACCAATAGTTGAAGTTGCAATTGTTGTCGTTCTTATTAAGTTGTGACGAGGAATGAAAGTTCCATTTTATTCACGAGTTATTATGTTTACATAGTTTACTCTGAGTAAACCTTAACTTAAATGGGTGCTGCCCTATTAAGTTCTCATTTCTGTTTTCTGTCTATCCAAGTAATAAACGAAACAATCTTTACTTCCAGTTTTACCTCTTTTGAAAAGATATAAATAAAAAGTATTCCTTCATAAATATAACTTAAATAGTTTCATCCATATGCTTACTAATTAATCAATAATGTCATTTTCTAATTTAATTTAAACTTTTGAAAAAGATTTAATCTCTCCGTCATTGATTCAGTGATGAAATTAAACATTAACAAACACTTTGATATATTGTTCTTAATGGAAAGGAATATGTATTATCTTATTCTGTGATGATTATTTGAAAATACATCACTGTCTTCACTCTTGAAAGAATTTCTCCTAGGTAATTCACTTAATTAGGATTCAGGTAGTTATGTCTCTTTTTAGTTCATCCATTAATAAATTTTATGTTCCATTTTTTACAGATTGTGACAGGTCATTCTCCTCAATGAATAGAATTAAGTGTGTTTTAACAAACAGGTTGACACAGAGGGTACTGAACCACCCGATGACAATCAGTATTGAAGTATAATCGTTAAAAGACTTTAATTTTGATGTGGCAGTCAGTAGAAGGAAAGACTTATATCATTTATTTAAATTAAGAAACAAATGAGATAGACATTAAGCCTTGTTATAACCTAGGTAAATAAAGAATACTATGTAAATATATACACTTCTTTTTTATTTCATTGATATTAATTAGTTTCAATTTTATTACATTAATGCGCACTTTTTAAAACATTGACACTAACGCGCTTACCCCAATGCTATCGAAAATTTCTGGGGAGATCACTGGTTTAAACCATGGAAGCAACTGCCGTTTGTTGTCTGCGCAGGTTTATTCTTTTGTATTCTGTATTTGGGGTATGTGTAGAGGTTTTCCATGAAATTAAATACCTACAAATATGTAAACTTGGACAGGCAAAACCACTAATTTAAGTACTCATGAAAATGTCTTTTTTTTTAATAAAAATGATAAATTACAAAACCATGAAACTTGAGACCCTCGAAAATAAATGATACTACAGTAAATCCCAAGTAAAACATTAACCAATTTCAAGAATTCATCTACGATGAATAATTTAGTATGCTTTATAATTTTACATTGTCTTCACTTCCTTTGCCTGCAAAGGCAGAAGAAAGTTGGAAATTTTTGTCTGGTGAATTTTCATTGAAAACTGCAATACTGAATACTGGCATCAATCATGTAAATAAACATAATTTTGTGTGATATTTGGAAACTGGAAGTTTATACTCTTCACTTGTGACTTTATATTTTTCCTCATCAACTATATCTGTCTATACGCAGGTGCATATCGCTGTGCATCTTCATGACCAACTTCTTCCTGTTTAACTTACTTGTTAGCGCACCTAGTCCCCCCATTTTTGTGATGGACTGCCATAGAAATTGGTAAATATGATCATCTGAAGGAGCACACACGAACAAATCACTGCCCACACAATTTCTAAGTGTGGTTCCTCTTTCAACTTGCAGCAGGATGACAGAATCTTGTGAATGCAACTAGTTTTATTGATTTTACTGGATTGCCATGAAACTTGGAAAATGTTATGAAGATGTTGATATTGACAAATCACAAGGTCAAGATTTTGGGGACATAATACAAAAAATGGCGGAAAACCCGCAATCCGACGCTCTAGGTGCAACACTCAAAGCCCCTTAATTTTCAGTCACCAAGATTGTCTTTCTGAGTTATTTTTATTACAGTGAATCATTATCTGAGGCTTTTGATACCCTTTGGCATTCAAAGTGTTGCTGTGCCATAAAACACCAAACCTTTCCCAAATGAATAACACCAACACGCTAAATATAAAAATCTTTCTATGACAACTGCAAACCCTATAGCCTTGACATACCTTTTTACAGATTCTGACTATCTTCTTGAGGTCATAATCTGTGGAGAGACCCTGGACAGTGGTCAGCGTTTTGCGTCCGTTTCGTTGCTGAATTCGAATGTGAATCAGGCCCTCCTGAATGCCGGCCCCTACCTCATCTGACTGGTCATTGAAAGGATCAGTTGACCCTGAAGAAAATAAACAAATAAATAAATATTTGCACTGCAAGGGCTGACAAATCTTGTGCCCCAAGGCCAGGAACAACCAAAATTCTGGGTGTGGACTACCATATACACCTCTCCCTCGATAATGCGCACACAACGGGGTCCAAAAAATAGACCGCACTATAAGTGAGGGCGCGAGTTACTGAGGGACCTCAAAAAAGTTAAGATGGATGCCATCCTCGCTGGACATCGAGAAAACCACAGTGGGGTTGGGGTGGGGAGGGTAACAGGACTGTTTAATGGCTGAATACTCGTTTTATAATTGCATTAGGAATAATTGTCAATAAAGAGCTTTTTTCTAATGAAGTTGTTGGTTTTTTCATATAAATTACCTTTATTTTCAAGACATCCAACCTCTGAAAGATCGTTAACAACAGTAGTCCAAGCAGTTTCAACAACACGTGGTACGAGAAAACATTGTGCATTACGTCAATGCTTTTTATTGTTCTTGATTCACAACAAAAACAAGATTCCTTTTTTTCAAAAACTAGGGATATTTTTTTTGTGAAACAACCGTCAATGTCAAAACTTGATTTATTTATATTGTTCTATGAATAAAATATGGATGCCGTGATTTCATTGCAAGTAACAGTGAAACTTCTTTTCATCCTAGAGGAAATCTCTGAGTGGCAATAAAATATGGATGCCGTGATTTCATTGCAAGTAACAGTGAAACTTCTTTTCATCCTAGAGGAAATCTCTGAGTGGCAATTTAGAAATTTTAAGTTCAATATAAACTCTGGAACTCACTTCTCCGTAATGAACCGTATCTGTGAAACAGCTTTTTATTCACCAAGCACTCATTTCGCTTGGTTGGCTAATTTAAGGTTTTTTATTATATTACTTACACAATAATATTTATAACAGTGTTCGATTGATCAATTGAAATGAGTTGACCTGACATATGGCTGTGATCGTTAGCTCTTACACAGGTAGGATTTGCACGTCTTTTAACTTTTCTTTTATTCCACCCCTTTTATTTGATTTGATATAAAAGATGTAATTAACGTGATACAAAGCAGGTGTGCTTTAAATTGAATGTAACAACACAACAAATACTTCCACAAGTCGGAGATAAAAAAATGGTCGGCACTTAATTAGGTTCACACGGAAATGCTTGCGGACATAGCTGTGACGGTTGAATTATATTTTTCACGTTTGAATACAAGAGGGCATATTGCATTTATGATGATTACACTGAAATCGAATTAAAAGATAGAACTAAAACTCAAATTTCACTTGACAAAACTTATTTAATTGGTATTTATTTTTTAAGTGATACCACCAGAAGGCATTAGTGACATTATTATTGATCGAAATTTCGTCGAATATTGTTATTTACAATGTACTAAGAATGTTGTTTGGAAAGAAAACTAAACAAAATATATGACTTCTTATTAAAAGTTGAAAATTTCATGATGTTGATTAAAATTTCCATTTACTAATCACAGTTTTTGACGATAAAACGAGCAATATATTACAAGGTTTCATTGACCAACATTGATCATGATTTTTTTTCACGTTCAACAAATAGGGGACAATTTTTTGGGTATTTTCTAGTTTAAAAAAAAAACGGGATCCACGCCTGATCCTGCGTTATAAGCGGGTTCGCAAGTTATCCGGGTGCGAGTTATCGAGGGAGTGGTGTTATCACGACTTTTCAATAAACAGAACTTTAAGAATAATGTACAAATGTTAACTACCGTGATGACGAAAGTCTTGGGACACGAAAAAATAATTTTGTTTGTGTCCCAAGACTTATATGCATGTAAAATATATAAAATTTTTGGTGTCCCAAAACTTGTAGACAAAAAAATTTAAAGACAAAATTGGGAAGATCGCCATACGTCACACAGCAGTGACCAGCTCGTTCAATTACTAAGTCAATAAACTGTTATAAACTAATATGATTGTTTTATGTTATTATTTTGCATGTGCATATTTTCTGATTTCTTCAACATGATTTAAAATAAAGGTAAATAAAGACTTCATAATTCACGGGCCGCTTACATTTAACGAAAGACCTGTACTATAGTGTACAGTACTTAAACAAATCGTTTAAGCAAATCGTACTTGGCGTCACTTATATCCTTGTTTATTCCTAAAAATATTCGATGCAGATTTTGCTTTATTCACCGTTTTTACCAAATCGCATTCTTCCAGATTACATTTCAGCTACACGTTCATTGCTGTTTAATTTATTTGGATTCACGTGCTCAAGAGTTACTGTTTTTCAGTGGTATAAGCAATCCTACAAGTGATGCAATCTATATAAAAAGACACACGTTTAATTATATAAGGCAAACCAGCATTTTTATTCACATAACTGTCATACATACATTCAAGAATGATCATAATACAGGTTAAAATTGTGAATATAGATCGACTATAGAAGATCATCATCAATCCATTTTAGTTTTGTCGTTTGGGCTCAATACAAAATCGTAATTTTCCACACGTTATTCATTCCACTTTTGATTTTGGCCAGCTGGTTGTTTCAGCGTTTCCTTTTGTTTATAATTGGCAGATGTGTCTTTTATTTTTCCAAGAGTAATCCAGGCCAGTTAATTGTTTAAACCCTGAAATTGAAATTGGCTTGGGTAAAGAGGGAATTTTGTCCGGCAGCAACGTCGTTACCCGTTTGTTGTACAACATGAATCCAAACCAATTAACTGTTTTAAGATCAAAAGTGGATTGAGAACGGGACAAGAAGCCGTGCATAATAGTGGTACTAAATTATTTGGCCTCCAAAACTGATATTAGATTAACCAATCATTGGCTATCATTGTGTATCAATAAAGATATGAACACTTGATCGGTTGAGTAGAAATATGTAAAATTTAAGAGACTTTTGCTGATTGGTGAATTTAATTTCTCACTATATGTGTGATGCTTACCAGAATTTTTTTTAAAATTATTTATTAAACAAAGAAGTCAACCAAGCATATGATCTAGGAATAAAGATATAAAAATCGGCTACATCACAAGTAATCATAAAACATTTGATGCATGATTTATCTTTTACTCCATAATATTAGTACGATTACCGTAGCTGAGTAAACAGGTACTTATTTAAGGTCACTTACATCAAAGCAAACTCACTCTGAGTTTAAATTGTATTACAGTTATTTTCAACGCATTATTTCTGAAACTTCTTTATTGTATTTTAGAGATATTACTGAAGTTTAGTGCAGTGATGCCTACGATTCGAAGCCAAGGATGTACCTCAAATAGCGCTTGTTAAAATCTTCAATGTACATGCGGTGATGCCATGATGTAAACAAACTCACTAAATGCGAGCGTTGAATCAAACGCTATTTTCGTTGTTGTCATACTGGTACCACATTTTAATGAGTTAGGTATTTACGTTTTCAAGGCAAAACAAACTAATTACTGGGGACTTTCGACAATTTTAATGCAGTAATGCATAAACTGACCATAGTAAACTAGAGCACAAAAGGGAGATGTTATATGGGTACCAAATCCCGCTATGCCCTAATACTCAATCCTTGTCATTGTCCAATAAAATTATACATATTTGAATTAGGTAGAAATGATAAGCAGGAAAATTAAATATATTTATTGACTTTTCAAACAAATTATATTAATTTATAACATTTCCATGTAATAATTCATAATGATAGTCCCTTTAATAACAAGTGGTTTTTACCTCTTTTTTTAAAAAATGTCGTTGCAATCGATAAAATACATCGATCGCTTAGTAGGCAAAATAAATTTCTAAGGTGTCCCAAGACTTAGAGTACATGAACAAATTGCTATAATTTAGTGTCCCAACTTTTATAGGTTATAAAAAAATTACTTTTGAAAATAATTAAGGGTGTCCCAAGACTTACCGTGATTACAGTACATTCTTTTCACAGCTGAGAGAACAGTAAAATACCGACTTTCATATGATCATTATAAAATAAAAAATAGCGCGAACTGTAACAGAAATAAGGACATGAATGCATGTCAATTCCGTAGTATTGAAACATTTTTTTTAAAAAAAAGCCATTTCGAATGGGATATGATTTCGGTCATTTGTTCACTACATTCCGTCTACCACTTCACAGAAGTGTGCATTTAACAGAGTAATACACAATTAGTTTATGTGTACTCCTTTGAAAAGAAGCACGTGTAAAAAACGCCCAAAACACATAACATTTTCTTTTTAAAATTGAGTTTTAAACATGCGTAGATCAAAATGGCGATAAGTACTGAAGAGGGAAGTGATGTGCTTGCGGAATTAGTTGAAAATATAGACAATTTCAAAATGAACAGAGCTGATAACTGGTTATTCGAAAATTTGATGTCAAACACGAGTTTTAACGTGCTGAGATCCACATGGCAGACAGCACTGAAGCAGCAAATGATGGCGGTGATGTGGATGCCAATTTTGATGAAAATATAGACAACTGAGTAGAGAAATCTGAGGTTTTAGGCAATACGTGTCGTGATCTTTTCTTCGACGAAATGAACAGAGATGATAACTGGTTAGTAGAAAATTTGATTTCAAAACTGAATTTTAACGTGTGGAGGTCAAAATGGTGGACAGTACTTAAGTGGCAAATGATGGC
Source organism: Margaritifera margaritifera (assembly GCA_029931535.1). Lineage (NCBI taxonomy): Eukaryota > Metazoa > Mollusca > Bivalvia > Unionida > Margaritiferidae > Margaritifera > Margaritifera margaritifera. The sequence continues at coordinate 2,008,898 of JAQPZY010001433.1, read as the reverse complement.
AGTGATGTGGATGCTGATTTTGATGAAAATAGAAAATTGTGGGGGAAATTGATATTTTAGGCACTGGGGATTGTGATATTGACTACATCGAATGAGCTAAGCAGATGATAACCAGTAATTGGTATTTTTGACTTGGATATTGACAAGGATTTAGACTTCGATGCTTTTCAAGCTAACTGGACATTTTGAGAATTTCACTTCTCATAAAGTTTGGACATATACCAATGTTAGATGTGTGGATAATATGAAATTTGACTCCATTCCTGGAAATAGAGTAGAATAAACCCAACAAAACTCGATTTTTACAACAGAATTTATTATAGAATAAAGATATTGAACAAAATGAAAAGCTTTGTCACTTACCAGTAAGGATATGTTCTGCTTGCTCTCCAATTCTCAAGCGAGTAAATTGGAGAAAATGTAATAACCTTCGACATTCTTGATGGATTTTTTAAAAAAATTTACCATCTTAAATGGCGTAAAATTGTCTCGATTTCATACAAATACATATAGGAGGTAAAATGAATATTGCAGAGAGAAAAATTGCATTTAAAGCAAGTTATAAAAGAAATGTAAAGCATGTTTTTAAATTTACTTTACTTTCGACTGAATTTTTGACATCTGAAAAATGTCAGTGTAAAAAAATACGACTTGTAAGAAAATGGACGTACTTCAGGAAATATACAAATTTTGACACGCTCGGAAAAACGGTAGCTCGCAAAGAATTGAGTTTATAAAAAATTTCCAAAGATGAATAAATTAAGTAGATATAGTTGAACACTTTCTATGGCGATTTCAACAGTTTCTCGCAATATTATAATATAAGCGTTAAAATTAACGCAGAGGACACGAATCCTTGCAGATCGAGGATACTTTGATGTCCCATATGGCTACAGACAAATGTGACGTACTATAGCTTTCATTCTTGTTCCAAATTAAAAATGAAATTATAAACATGTTTTGTACCATAAAAAGAGTTTTAGACTATTACACTTTTCATGAAATTATGCGAGACCATGTTTTTATAAATTGTTATAAAAATTCATATTTTTAAAACTGCATACCCCCTCCCTACCCATTTTAGTGGGGGAAATCACGCCAAGTATCACTTATAAAACAGTTCTGAATTGATTTTTATGATTCGTGGATGCATATCCATTACAAAAATAGCTTGGTTTAGTTGCAAAAGCTGGTACTTCATTATTCATGTTGAACTTCTCCGTCTACCAGGAGACCGAAAATTGTTTACCTATGTTTCTGCGCAATAACCCACATATTTACCAACAGTGTTTTCTCCATAAACTTACCAGTTAATGAACCCAAATTCTTATCGATACTTGTCATCAAGTTACTAGTGTAAAACGGATCAGAAAAGAAAATTACAATCCCTTTGTTGGTGCGGATGAACAAGGATGTTTCTTCTTATAGATTTCACTCTCAAACAATGAAAATGGCTAACCGGATGTATGAAAATCTCACGTGACGTCATCAAATAAACACCGTATCCCTCTTTACCTACCCCCATATTTGGAGATATAGATATTCTGCTACTGTACATTGGTAATTTCTTTTAATTTGTTTTGTTTCCTCTTTCTGTACATTTTGTAGTAATTTTTTGCTTTGTTTTGAATTGATTTTTCTTTAAAATATGCAGCCAACTGTGTTCAATTGTGATAAATATTGCCGCTAAAAAAAAAAACAAAAAAACAACAACATTGAATAAATACAAAGACAATAAGCAATGTCTGTCCACCCCATCCCCGATCACCATTTCTCACATTCCTATATGTGTATGATCGTGTTTTCCAGTGTGGAACACCAGAGTAGAAAAGCGCTTTCTCATATTCCTGTATGTGTATGCAGGGCCGTCGCGAGTTTGCGCTGAAAGAAACGGCGCCCCGCACTCGGGAAAAAATACTGCAAACTCTGCGAAATGGCGCCCCCCCCCCCTCCCACACCCAGGCTTAGCACCTACGGGCGATCGCCCGTTTCGCCCGCCCCTTACGACGGCCCTGTGTGTATGATAGTGTTTTCCAGTGTAAAAGATCGGTGCAGGAAAGCGCTATCCTACCTCATACGTCACCTTTGTCCTGACTCGTGGACTATTTTGACCTTCTACAGTGAGCATAGTGCATACAAAGTGGCAAAAACCTTCCGATTTCCATAATCAGTTGAACATTTTTTCACAATAATTAAGATAAACATTAATTACAACACATTTACGTACTAAAAACGAACAGTGGTTGAAGTTAAGCGTCCTGCAAACAAGCCATTTCTTACTGATCGACCTAGCTAATTGTACAACGTATTTAGTCCAATTTCTAGTCGAAAAAGCCGTTGTTGTAATTGTATTTTTTTTTTTTTTTAAATTCATATTCTCATTTTTTTTTCAAAAGGGTAAATCAATTCTAGACCAAAGTTGATTTGAGAATTATTTCATTATTTTTTGTCTGTCTAGACTAATCATATGGTATTCGCATCATTGCGCAAACTATCTGCAGTACACAATTCGGATGCTGAATATTGTTATTACCACAGCCGTTTGAACCACTGTTCAAAGCTAAAATGTGTTTAAAGTCATTTAAAGTTTACAATGAATTTTTCAGTGTAAACCTAATTTTTTACGCGCTATTTTTAGGTAAGAAAATAATTTGAATGGGTGTTTTGCTGTTTGAAAGTTACATCAGTATTACAATACAATACTATTCAATTTTTCGTTCAGAAATGCGAGAAAAAAGAAACCTTCATTATGCTCCAGTGTAGGATATAAAAATTCCACCCTATGGATCAAAATTTTGCCGAGGCTTTGCTGCGTGTCTGACGCAAAATTTGGATCCCGAGTGTGGAATTTTCCTATCCTGCACCAATGCATATGAAGGATTATATTAATATTATATCCTTGTATGAGTGGAAATTCAGCTAAACACTTAAAATATATATATATATATATATATATATATATATATATATATATATATATATATATATATATATATATATATATATATATATATATATATATATATATACATATAAAGAGTACAAATTACATGGCGAATAACAGTCCTTTCAAGTGCACTGGATCCAGAAAGGGATCTCGTGTGTCAGGGAATGATGATTAATATAAATGCAATAAACTGACAACGAACAGTGCAAAACTAGTTTTTTAATTAGCCTAAACGCTTTCGACTCTCACTGAGTCTTTTTTCAAAGGCAAACACAAAACAGAGACAAGACAATGAAATGTGTTTATTGTTTGTAAAGTCTCTGTTTTGTGTTTGCCTTTGAAGAAAAAAAAGCGCTTAGGCTAGTTAAAAACTAGTTTTGCACTGTTCGTTGTCAGTTTATTGCATATATATATATATATATATATATATATATATATATATATATATATATATATATATATAGAGAGAGAGAGAGAGAGAGAGAGAGAGAGAGAGAGAGAAGACAATGACACAATTGTACATGTATTTTGGTAATAATAATAATGACACAATTTTCAGTCCCAAACATTATGACGATCCCCAAAATGAACAATCTGGAATATTTTCACATTCTACGCTCACGCGTCTTTCTGTACATACACGTGGCTTATTCGACAGACCATATAATCCACTGCAGAAAAATACGTGGATATATACATGTATACTTGTCATATTCACCGTCACTAAGTATGTTGCGCTCGTATACTTAGTTTAAAATTCACGATTATTGACAATCGTAACATCCAACAGAATTGAATGAAGTACCTTCTTCTAAAGTATGCAAGTGCTCATATATCTTACCTGATCAGTTTGCATTTTTAAAAAAAAAATTCTTTTTCTTAATTTGAACCACACTCTAGCTTTATGGGAAGTGCCTTCTCACACACTAACGGAAACACAGACCACAACTACAACAGTTCTAATACTTACAAGAAAGTTCAATATATATCCTATTTATTCATACATATAAGGTTTCTTTAGGATAATTAGCTAATGTCAAGTGCATTTAATTCATCTTTAGACGAGTATTAAGAACGAAGGACTGATAATACCCGAAGATATAAACTCTGGCGGATTAATATCGACAGAACTACGTGCGATGAAAGAAGAGAGGAAAAGAAGTAAAATGTAAACAAGCAAATAAGTCATTTCATAGTATGTATTTCAGGAATGTTTAATAATTGTCTTCGCTATTAACAGTACCGACCACAACTGTACTTTCAATATGGAAAGTTTGATAGCCATCGGGTTACAGGTATGCGTGTAATATGACTGTTAGTCATGGGACCGGGTTGACTGGAAGAAGACCAATATGGCAGCCCCCATTACATGGCATCGTGACGTTTGCCACATGCATTGTACTCAAGGCTCAGTGTATATGAAAAATGTAACGCTCGTTGCATCTTGCTTAGTCTTCATGCAACACGCTAATTACAATGCAATAGCTCAATACTATCTCAATGCTATTGCGCGTAAAATGCAATATCAAATTGTCTATTTTAGCTCTTATAAATATCTTTTCCGCAAAACATATCGTACCTGCACATTTAAATGACAGTTTTAAGTTAATAATTTATAACTTTTCACTTAGTACTTACTATAAGTGATATATGGCTATACCACGCCCACCCACCCTGTTAAACCTATTCGCATTACTAATAGCCATTAACAATGCTATATATGAACTATGAACATGTTTTTTTAAAATTATTTTTGATGCATATAAGAACAAAATTCTCTCTATATATGTGGACATAACCCATAAATACGCGCACAAACTCTTGTATATACAAGTCCAAATAACTTATCTGTTTTAAAGTTGCATCAGTATTCACAAACTCTTGTATATACAAGTCTACATAACGTATCTGTTTTAAAGTTACATCAGTATTCACAAACTCTTGTATATACAAGTTCACATAACATATCTGTTTTAAAGTTACATCAGTATTCACAAACTCTTGTATATACAAGTCCATATAACTTATCTGTTTTAAAGTTGCATCAGTATTCACAAACTCTTGTATATACAAGTCCACATAACGTATCTGTTTTAAAGTTGCATAAGTATTCACAAACTCTTGTATATACATGTCCACATAACATATCTGTTTTAAAGTTGCATCAGTATTCACAAACTCTTGTATATACAAGTCCACATAACTTATCTGTTTAAAAGTTGCATCAGTATTCACAAACTCTTGTATATACAAGTCCACATAACGTATCTGTTTTAAAGTTGCATCAGTATTCACAAACTCTTGTATATACAAGTCCACATAACATATCTGTTTTAAAGTTGCATCAGTATTCACAAACTCTTGTATATTCAAGTCCACATAACATATCTGTTTTAAAGTTGCATCAGTATTCACAAACTCTTGTATATACAAGTCCACATAACATATCTGTTTTAAAGTTGCATCAGTATTCACAAACTCTTGTATATACGAGTCCACATAACATATCTGTTTTAAAGTTGCATCAGTATTCACTATAAGCCTTACCCCCTTCATGATCAACGACGTTAAATAAGCCCGATGCGCTCTCCTGCACGTCATAAGAGGCGATTAATGGCGGCATGATCCTCGGTGGCTCAGTGTTTAAAGTGCAGGACTCATAACCGAAAAGTTGCAGGTTCCAATCCTACCATCAGATCAGTCTGGGTTGGTCATTGTAGTGTGTCCTTGGGCAGGGTACTTTACTACAACTGCTGCGGCACTAGATAACTCATTTTTGTAGCTGTGCCTTAAAACATCAAATCAAACCAGCACCATAAGCCATATTGACTTCGACCAGCATTTTTTGTTCATGAACATGAGACAAATATTCATTCATTATGCATCGGTGTTTGATAGGACAATTCCATCCTCAGTAACAACATTTTCCATCAGACGCTCTTCAAAGCTTCATTTCTGACACAAAATGCTGACCCTTGGATGGAATTTGTTTCTATAGCAATACATATAAATGATTATATTGGTCTTGCCACCACAGGTAAGACAAAAATTAGTGGAAGAATACTGTGTTACAGCAAAATGTCTCATTTATGGCAAACCCAAAATAACAGAGTTGGTCCAACCACCTTCCCGAGTGAAGGATCTTAGGGGAAAATACTTGTATGGGCGGATGCACTTGGATGCCAAGTTTGATCCAGACACAATGTATGCAGAAGAGATGGTTAATTATGGAAAATACTGTTGTTTTAATTTCTGACTTTAAAGAAATGTCATAAAATGATTCCTAAGTGTATGCCCGCTAAACCAGTTAGGTAAAACCATATACAGAGCAATGAAGAAAATCAACTGTGAAAATGTTTCAAATGATTTATTGCTCAGTTTCATCTAAGAAGGGCAATTACTCTAATTATTAGTTCAGCAAAACCTAATCTTTGCATTTGATATTTTCTATGAATGGGATAATTTTTCATGAATATGGAACAATTATCCAACAAATTGGAAGAAATCCATCAGCCACAACTACATTTATTCTTTTAAATGATCAGTTCTTGAGATACAAAAATCGACTGCCCATTTCTCACCTTTCTTTGGTATGCACGATAAAGAGACTACGGACATGCAAGTATTAAGTTCTAACTGTACTACACAGTTACAAGCACAACAGGAATTAACAAGAATTATGAATGTAAAAAGTCGATATGGTTCAATTTGCGTTCTGTGTTGCTATGTTACAAAATGCCATTAAGACTGATACAGTTTTGACCATGTGTGGGACAGAAGGCACTTATAAGAAAACGATAGAAATGTGTCAGTATATAACAGATGCCCCCACCATATAATGTAGTTAAATGGGATAGTTCCTAGTCAAACTGGGTCTCAGATTAAATGGGATAGTTCCAAGTCAGAATGGGTCTCAAATTCTGTATTTTGTCCGCAACGAAACTTGCAAAAGGTCTGTGTGTTCATATTGTAAAGCTTTGCACCAAACTGGTTTAAAACCATTTACGTCTTTTGAAAGTTATTGAGTGGAAACACTTTTATGACACTTGTAAGTCAAACAAGGGTCATAACTCCTGTTCATTTTGTCAGAAAATAGTTAAAGTAAAACATGGGTCATAACTCCTGTACATTTTGTCGGAAAATGGTAAATATCAAACATGACGAGCATCTTAATGTAAAATCTTGTACCAAACTAACTGAGTGGAAATTAATTTGCGACTGATATGACGTGATGCGACATCCCATGGTTTGATGGAATTTACAGAGTTTAACGTTTAATCAGACACAGGATGAATACTAAGTGGATACAAAATAAGCAGAATCTTGCAAATAATTCAAGTCCAAAAAAGTGTATAAAATAGTTTTCTCATAAGCTACATGTAAGTAAAGTGCATTTCGATCATGTGAACTTATAGTCAAGACTAGAACAGACCTTAAGCTACGTTTCAACTGTCAAAAGCATATTTTACTATGTTCATGAAAAATAAAATCTATGATGGAAATTTGCCGTGAGAGGTTACCATATACTGAATGTAAATGAAAAGTGCCATGTCTTCATTTCAATTTCTCTACAGTATATATATATATATATATATATATATATATATATATATATATATATATATATATATATATATATATATATATATATATATATATATATATAATGATATAACTATGTAACTAATGTGAAAATCCAGTGTTATTTGTGATGACAAAACACAAAAAGAAAAAAAAAAAAGAAACTCGCAATGTGTCCACTTGTCATGGATTCCCCTGCAAATACTACAACCAGTAACTGAAAGGCAGTAACTCTCTTGAAGTCTATGAAATATCCCCTGACATACAAATCTCCGCAATACTCAAACAGCAGACTTGTACAACCTTTTCCCCAAAACGTCTCTCTTGCGAAATAATATGTAATTATCATCTGTATACAAGTATTTTTGAGAACTTCAACACTTTGTACAAAGTACTTTTTAAATGGATCAGTTCTCTGCATGGCAATATTTGATGTATAGTCCTTCTTAAAATAGCTATATTAGTTTTCAAAAAAATGGTGATCAAAATATCAAAATAACAAATTATATATTCAAGCTACAAAATTTGTGTAGACCAATTTCAGCTGATATGTAAAGTATTTAATATTTAATGCTAATATGTTTCTTAAATCCACGAATGCTGGTAGTGTAGGATGAAGATATAGCCTCAAACGGAACTCCCGTGTTAAAAAGGGTCGAAAGTTTATAGCCTCAAACGGACTCCCGTGTTAAAAAGGGTCGAAAGTTTATTTACTAAGTATTGCTTTGCAGTTGACGTGTCCTAATTCTTAATCATGGAATTTGACTTTCATGACGACATACAAGTTTTACTTGTCCTAATTCTTAATCAGAGAATTTGACTTTCATTATGACATACAAGTTTTACCTGTCAAAGATACGTTGCAAAAGAACAAACAAAATCATATGAAAATATTGACTCTTGTGCAAATGCTACATCAAAATATGATTATAGAAAACAACAATATAAAATCATAATGTAATCAACAATTACATAGATCACCGCCAGGAAGCATTATTAATCTTCAATCATTATCAACATTAATAAATAACAAAAGGCTATAGTAGCCTTGACCTTGGATCCCACAACTCTTAAATCAATAGGATTCATGTAAAGTGTCCTGAGAATACAACCTTACATTGGTCTCGTTATTTAGTTGCTTTGCTGCTGAAAGTAATACTACATTCAGCTTCCAATGTCAGCTTTGGATCTGTTCCCAGATATTGTATAATGTTTGAGGACATCTTCAACTACTTCATTTCTTGGAACCCTTTTCAATTTAAATTTTCCCCGAATCCTTTTGTAATAGCATTTCTTTTAAGTGCTGTCCAAGGTGATAGTTTCCTATGTTTTGGCTGTTTCATTAACTTTTATCAACCATGTCTTCTTCAGATAATGTATCTGTTGGTATAACACTTAATACATATGTACATGCAGTGAACAGGAATATGGACAAAATACTCATTGAATATCACCAGATTTAGAAAGGAATTTATTCACTAATATTATTCAAAATAGTTCCTTTTGTACATTTACTGTGTGTGCTCTCTTATCAATATCATGTGCATTATGTAGAAGTGGGCTTCATCGCTCTGACATTACGTTTTTATTTCGCCTTTTAGGCACAATTTTGTGAATAGAAGTAACTGCATGACAGTTTCCACCTTCAATGCGTCCAAAAAATCATACATATATTTCGATACGGCTTAGTTAAAATCATCTTAATTTTCAGTGTCCACCATCTTGTGAATTTAAAGATACTCCTCTTTGATTCTGTCGTAAGTACTCCAGACCTCTTTGATTCTGTCGTGAGTACTCCAAACCTCTTTGATTCTGTTGTAAGTACTCCAGACCTCTTTGATTCTGCTGTAAGTACTCCAGACCTCTTTGATTCTGTCGTAAGTACGCCACATTGGGTAGAAATAATTAGGAGGAATGAACTGTTGATTGATTGATTGTTTGATTGATTGAATATCAAGTTCATATATTACTGCTTTCAAGGCTAAAATTAACGTCTATTTGAAATTAAAGTGTGTTCAACCTACACGACGAGGTTTGCAAATTTTGATCCGACCATTGCTAAGACCAATTAGGTACAGAAAAAGATTTTTTTAAAAGTCAGTAAAATAGGTCGTGGATAGATAAGTTTAAATAGATTAAGGTGATTAATATAACTCGCCTCAAGAATGAAATCTAGGTTATTCTTAATGCACACTGCCTTAATAACTGTATGTATCCGAAAGAGAGAGATTTGATAGAATACTCGCCATTTTTTTTGATTAACTGGGGTGAATTGTAAATTACTTGAAGTAGCAAATAATGACTGCATGTTTTAGGGGGATCTTTCTTGTTTGTTTTAGATTTTGTTATTTTACCATGAATAATTGTTTTAGGTACGGTCTCGTGGAACATACTTGTTTTGTTTCTTTTTTCAAATCACCTAGTAGTTTTTCTCGGTTGTTTAGAAGAAGAAATAAAAAGATAACACTGTTCCTTACAAAAGTGTGCAAAGTTATTCTGATGCATTCAGAAAGTATTGGCAGATATATTTCGATCGCAAATAAGTGAGAGGCAATGTGTCAAAATGTGAACTTATTGTAGATTTTTAGTAAACAGCCAACCGCTGTTTTTGATGTATGTGCGACAGAGAGACTCCCCCGATTCCAAGATAAATTATGGATCTATTTTTGGGATTCGACGTCTTCAGTAGAGTTATACGATTTAAACGAAAATGTATGTTTATACTGTACTTTGTTAATGAAATTATATGTTTATACTGTACTTTGTTAAACGAAATTAGATGTTTATACTGTACTTTCTTAAACGAAATTAGATGTTTATACTGTACTTTGTTAAACGAAATTAGATGTTTATACTGTACTTTCTTAACGAAATTATATGTTTATACTGTACTTTGTTAACGAAATTAGATGTTTATACTGTACTTTGTTAAACGAAATTAGATGTTTATACTGTACTTTGTTAAACGAAATTAGATGTTTATACTGTACTTTGTTAATGAAATTAGATGTTTATACTGTACCTTGTTAACGAAATTAGATGTTTATACTGTACTTTGTTAACGAAATTAGATGTTTATACTGTACTTTCTTAACGAAATTAGATGTTTATACTGTACCTTGTTAACGAAATTAGATGTTTATACTGTACTTTGTTAAACGAAATTAGATGTTTATACTGTACCTTGTTAACGAAATTAGATGTTTATACTGTACCTTGTTAACGAAATTAGATGTTTATACTGTACTTTGTTAACGAAATTAGATGTTTATACTGTACTTTGTTAAACGAAATTAGATGTTTATACTGTACCTTGTTAACGAAATTAGATGTTTATACTGTACCTTGTTAACGAAATTAGATGTTTATACTGTACTTTGTTAATGAAATTAGATGTTTATACTGTACTTTGTTAAACGAAATTAGATGTTTATACTGTACCTTGTTAACGAAATTAGATGTTTATACTGTACTTTGTTAAACGAAATTAGATGTTTATACTGTACCTTGTTAACGAAATTAGATGTTTATACTGTACTTTGTTAACGAAATTAGATGTTTATACTGTACTTTGTTAAACGAAATTAGATGTTTATACTGTACTTTGTTAAACGAAATTAGATGTTTATACTGTACTTTGTTAAACGAAATTAGATGTTTATACTGTACTTTCTTAACGAAATTAGATGTTTATACTGTACTTTCTTAACGAAATTAGATGTTTATACTGTACTGTGTTAACGAAATTAGATGTTTATACTGTACTTTGTTAAACGAAATTAGATGTTTATACTGTACATTGTTAACGAAATTAGATGTTTATACTGTACCTTGTTAACGAAATTAGATGTTTATACTGTACTTTGTTAACGAAATTAGATGTTTATACTGTACTTTGTTAAACGAAATTAGATGTTTATACTGTACCTTGTTAACGAAATTAGATGTTTATACTGTACCTTGTTAACGAAATTAGATGTTTATACTGTACTTTGTTAATGAAATTAGATGTTTATACTGTACTTTGTTAAACGAAATTAGATGTTTATACTGTACCTTGTTAACGAAATTAGATGTTTATACTGTACTTTGTTAAACGAAATTAGATGTTTATACTGTACCTTGTTAACGAAATTAGATGTTTATACTGTACTTTGTTAACGAAATTAGATGTTTATACTGTACTTTGTTAAACGAAATTAGATGTTTATACTGTACTTTGTTAAACAAAATTAGATGTTTATACTGTACTTTGTTAAACGAAATTAGATGTTTATACTGTACTTTCTTAACGAAATTAGATGTTTATACTGTACTTTGTTAAACGAAATTAGATGTTTATACTGTACTTTGTTAACGAAATTAGATGTTTATACTGTACTTTGTTAACGAAATTAGATGTTTATACTGTACTTTGTTAAACGAAATTAGATGTTTATACTGTACTTTGTTAACGAAATTAGATGTTTATACTGTACCTTGTTAACGAAATTATATGTTTATACTGTACTTTGTTAACGAAATTAGATGTTTATACTGATGCCTCTGTTAACGAAAATTAGATGTTTATACCTGTACTTTCTTAACCGAAATCTAGATGTTTACTGTACCTGTACTTTGTTTATAACGTACTAAATTAGATGTTTATACTGTACTTTGTTAAACGAAATTAGATGTTTATACTGTACTTTGTTAACGAAATTAGATGTTTATACTGTACCTTGTTAACGAAATTATATGTTTATACTGTACTTTGTTAACGAAATTAGATGTTTATACTGTACCTTGTTAACGAAATTATATGTTTATACTGTACTTTGTTAAACGAAATTAGATGTTTATACTGTACCTTGTTAACGAAATTATATGTTTATACTGTACTTTGTTAACGAAATTAGATGTTTATACTGTACTTTCTTAACGAAATTATATGTTTATACTGTACCTTGTTAACGAAATTATATGTTTATACTGTACTTTGTTAACGAAATTAGATGTTTATACTGTACTTTGTTAAACGAAATTAGATGTTTATACTGTACCTTGTTAACGAAATTATATGTTTATACTGTACTTTGTTAACGAAATTAGATGTTTATACTGTACTTTGTTAACGAAATTAGATGTTTATACTGTACTTTCTTAACGAAATTAGATGTTTATACTGTACTTTCTTAACGAAATTAGATGTTTATACTGTACTTTGTTAACGAAATTAGATGTTTATACTGTACTTTCTTAAACGAAATTAGATGTTTATACTGTACCTTGTTAACGAAATTAGATGTTTATACTGTACTTTCTTAACGAAATTAGATGTTTATACTGTACTGTGTTAACGAAATTAGATGTTTATACTGTACTTTGTTAAACGAAATTAGATGTTTATACTGTACTTTGTTAAACGAAATTAGATGTTTATACTGTACCTTGTTAACGAAATTATATGTTTATACTGTACTTTGTTAACGAAATTAGATGTTTATACTGTACTTTGTTAAACGAAATTAGATGTTTATACTGTACCTTGTTAACGAAATTAGATGTTTATACTGTACTTTCTTAACGAAATTAGATGTTTATACTGTACTGTGTTAACGAAATTAGATGTTTATACTGTACTTTGTTAAACGAAATTAGATGTTTATACTGTACTTTGTTAAACGAAATTGGGAGGACACCGACCTCGGATGGAAGACCACTATACCCTTTTTGCATGCTGGAGCCTGTGAAAGAACCAAGAGCAGCAGAGGTGCGAAGGAAGTCTGTTACCACTGAGCTATCCGGGCCATATTCAGTTCAAAAGTAACTTTGTTATGTGTTTGATATATATTCACGAACCAGTATTGCTTTCTACCATTCTCTAAATAGATGTAATTCTGTTATTTTGAATCTCTCTCTCTCTCTGTTCATCTATTCATTTATCTGTCGAACAATTTTGCATATATATATATATATATATATATATATATATATATATATATATATATATATATATATATATATATATATATAATGGCTGTTTTTATGCATCAATATCTTTCTTTTAGTCTTTTTCTTTCTATATTCCTTCTATCTTTGTTTCAATTTAATCAGAATTTTCTAACATTATAGTTAGTCTTTTATATTTTTATGCTGTGAAAGTTGATAAATTTGCCTGAAAACACGTCGGCGGTATCTGGGTTGTTGATTTATATGGAATATGTTGTGCGAGGAAATTATAGGTTATATTTGTCAAGCGCTTTCAATATAGGATGCCTGAAAATGTTGTATATTAGCCAAGTACTACCCGTGTTGTTTCAGACTTTCCTTGATTAAAGCATACCAAGGTCTGTACTATTTACCAAAGCAGTTTGTTGACTTCTTTTCATTCAGATTTAGTTTATTCGTTCTTTGCAAGTGCCCTGACAATTCTATGACAAAGATAGTTCATTCGACATAAACAGAGCAGGCTGTTTCAAGCTCTGTTATCATCGCCTTGTCAAACAGATTACACACTTCTGCTAATCTTGAAATTTTTACCATTAGTTTTGTGACCAGAAACCTACACACATGAAGATAGAAAGTCCACGAGAGAACGACAACAGCCCATCGATTTAGATTCTCGTGTTTACAATATTTGATAAAAAAAAAAAAGCGAGTCTCTCAGCATTCTTTTCATATATATAATTGACAAATAATACAGATTTACGGCCCGGATATGATTGAAATCAATCTTCTTTCTTCTTATTATTATGCTTCCTGTGACCGTAATATTGACATTGCATGGAGTATATATCTATTTAAAAATATTAATACATGATTCAGTTTTTAAGAAAGGTCTTTGTTGAGTATATCTGACAATTTAGGTAAAACAACAGTTGTATAGAGTGATACTTTAGCGACAATGGGAATTTAACATCGAGAAATGGCACAATATTAGTTTAACATAGGAATGTCACTTGGGCGCATAAGGAGAATCCTATGTTAAAAAGGGTATGTGGATTATAGACGGGAAATTAACATTAGGCGGTCATCTTTCCCGGTTTATAGCGACAAGGGGAAATTTTGTTAAAAATGTCGATAGGTTTAACATGCGTATGTCTGGCAGGAAATATAACATTTTTACATTATGGGTCAGTTTGGCGTGAAATGTAACATTGTAACGTTATGGGTCGGTTTGGGCTCCAATTGTAATTTATCACTGAGTCTGTAATATTTGGTTTTAAATATTGTACTATAGACCCAAAAATTACACTCCTAAATGGGAATTTAACATTGGAATGGCACTGTGAGACATAAAGGGGATTTAACATGGGAATTTCACTAACGGAAATTTAACATGGTGGCGTTCTCTGACCTCTAACGGGCAACATAATGTTAAGAACGTCCATAGGTTTAGCACTCACTTTGACTGATCAATACCTATTGATATCTACTATTTAGCACCCAATTATGTACTATCAATACCCCACATTTATTATATTATTCAGCACTTTTCTTCCCTATCCCGCTATAACTTCCATATCATCTCCTATAAATAAAATCAAATCTCTAACCCCTCTGTAAGTTCCCTACCATCCCCTCTTTAAACAAATCTACCATTCCCTTACCATCCTCATAATTCCTATAATTTTACCAATGGAGTGAAAGAAGAGAGAAAAGAAAATGGATAAAAGAATAACACACGCACTTAAGAACAGAGAACTGACTTACTTTTTACAATTCCAAATATATAGCCTTTATAAATCCTATACGAAGTCCAAGAGGGAGAGTTTTAGAATTCTGGCTATCCTAAATTTAAGATTCTCACTAAAATTGCTACATATGTAAGTGGCAGCAAGTTGTATTTCAAACGTATTCGGTATCAAGTTAGGCAAATTTTTATTCATCCGTTTTTTTGGTGACATTTGTTACAGATCTGCCAGCTGTACACTGACTTGACCTTAGCTTACCCAATTCGTGTGTTGAGACCAGAGTTATTTTGCTACATTTTTAACCTTACGGCATAATTTGGCGTGCTGAAGTTATGATTTTTCTTGTAAGGTTTTCTGTTCAAATTTTGTTGAGCCACTTTGAACATATATGCCAGAAAAGAATATGATAATTTTAAGAAAGGTTTCCATTTGAACTTGGAACGTGGCAAAATTTGGATATATCTGGGGAAAAAATGTGAGTTGTGTGCCTCACAAGATATGTGATGAATTTCATTGTCTTTTCTACTGTCAGTATGCTATTGGAATAAGAAAACAGTAAGTAAGAAGTATCTAAAAGATATTCATACATACAAATTTAGTGAGTTGATAAATAACTTTTCTTGTTTACATTCCCCTTTAATTTCCCAGCTTCACTGAGAAAACAAAAATAATGAAAAACATCATAAAAGAACCATCTGATTTAAACCAATAAAAGTATTTATAAAAACAGCTATTGTTGAACTTTGACATTCTAAACTTCTGTTTAAATACAAAGAAAGAAAGACAGAAGGGAAAGAAAAGCACTAAGCGAAAGGTATGGATTTATAAAATCAGCAAGTCAATCTCTCTCTCTCTTATTAGATTCCATGGAATTATTATATGAGTACATAAACAGAGAGAGAGAGAGAGAGAGAGAGAGAGAGAGAGAGAGAGAGAGAGAGAGAGAGAGAGAGAGAGAGAGAGAGATCTCCTCAAAAGATGGATTAAAAAGTAAATGTTGCAGGAAAATAAAGAAATATATTTATTGGGGAAGGGTGGAGGGTAGAAAACAATCCTGTTTCGTGTAACAAATACTGCTTTATCAATCATATAATTAAAGAACTTTTGACATAAAGATGGCCTGGATAGCGGAGTAGTAACACATTTGCTTCCCACATATGCGATTCCGGGTTCTTTCACTGGCTTCAGTATGCAAGGAGGTAAAGTGATCTCTCATCCAAGGTCCGTGGTCTCATTCGGATTCTCCGGTTTCCTCCATCACAAAATACCACAGTACCTCAATTCTGAGCCGCCGAAAGTGCTTGTATAAGTTCTGAGAATATAACCCGTAGAAATAAATAAAGTTTAAAGTTTAAATATGGCCATATCAATTGTGATTTGGCGGCGACAGCCATGCCCTTACTTTGTCTCGACAAAAAACTTGGTAGGATAAACATTCAGGCATACTGAAATGCTCGTATGTATAACCCTGCTCAGAGGCTCTGGTGTGGGTGAAGGAGACTAAGGTTGCTCTGAAATTTTGAAAACCTACAGCCAATCTGTATCCCAAATGGCGTATCATGAAGAGAATAATGTTTTGCAGTTATCAAGTTCTCTAAGACCTTCAAGTTGATGCCAATAACGGCATGGTTTAGTGACATCCTATTTATTTATTTCTTTCCTTTTTTACCGTTGGACCTCTGCTCTTGGATGAAAGGGGTCAGATTGAGAATTAAAAGTCATTCTATGCATACATGCTCTCAAGTCCTTTGACTTGACACACATGATGACATGTCTTGGTGATGTTCTATTTTTGAACTGACATGCATGATGACATGCCTTGGTGATGTCCTATTTTCTGATCCATATAGCCCTTTTCCCACCCGTCGTATCAAAAATGCTGGGGTTGACAGTAAACAGCATGCTAAAGGCAGGGTATATGTAGAATAGTTCAAGAACTGTACCAAAATGAAAATGAAAACATTACCAACAGAAAAGATAGGGCATTTTATGTATTTTGACCTTTAATCTTGCCTTGAGACCCCTGGGTCACAGAGAAATTCCGAGACCTTAATGCAAATATAAACCTGTGCGGATATCACGCACCTGCCAAATTTGACTACTATCTCATGAAAGTTAAAAAAAGGTTTTGCGTTTACAAGAAATGTAACAGACGGACGTATCACGCACCTGCCAAATTTGACTACTATCTCATGAAAGTTAAAAAAAGGTTTTGCGTTTACAAGAAATGTAAAAGACGGACGGAGACTGAGATGAAACAAACATTTCCGTGTTTTTCCTCCAAAATAATAATAATAATAATAATAATAATAATAATAATAATTATTATTATTATTATTATTATTATTATTATTATTATTAGTAGTAGTAGTAGTAGTAGTAATAGTAGTAGTAGTAGTAATAGTAGTAGTAATAACATGATTATTATAGCAACAACATAACAGCATTATCGATTTTATTCCTATAGTTCAATCGTCTATAGGGGTTATTAGACAGCTGTTTTATTCCCTATAATTTAAATGTAAAATGACCAGAATCTAATGTAGAAATATGAGGTATTTATTCCAGAAGTGAAAAGAATGCAATGTAAAGCATAAATTATACATGTATAAAACAATTTTAAATGCTTTATGCTGAGGAATGTGAACGGGCGACCTGCGTCTCAAGCTAGCACGCCTCGCGGTGGTAAAAAACAGTAGGTAATTTATTCTGTCTTTAAAATACACGAATATATCATTATAAATATATTGAAAGTGTGTTGGTAAAGAAACCATATCTCACATTTCTGTAATGACATTCACGCATACAGGGTGAAGCAATGTTAAGTATAAATTATTTATTCGTTATGGTCGGCACCAAGATAGGGAACAAAAGTAGTTGATAAATTGGGAAGCTATACCGCACATTACATCTCATATATGGATACGAGATCATTAAAAGTCAAAATTAAAATTTCACTAGCCCAGAGACTTGTCCCGTATGGACTACACCGACGGTGGACTTGATGGTGTTTTGAAAATCATTAAAAATCACACGACCAGTCAGACTGCAGTAATATCAAAAACAATTACTAGACCAGTCAGAATGATTTACAAATAATACTCCTTCGTCTGAGAGGAGCTTAACGGGTAAATAAATGTTATATATTCCCTTTAGGTCTTGGTTCTTCGCCTGACTATTAGTTCATGAGCCGGCTAGATAATTTCAGTCAGGTGACTTCCGAGTAAAAGATCAATTGTTTTAAGCTGCAGCACAGAGATATAGAGTCTGCAACAATTAGATTTACTTTATTCGTTATGGTCTGCACCAGGATTCTTATAAGGATTCAATGATCATGGTTGGGTATTTATCGAAGCGAGGCTTCGGCGAGGTTCTTCAGCTCGCGGGGAGGAATGCAGTATAATGGTCTATTCATTGTGTTTCGCACTATTACGTGTAGTACGTTTTGTTTTGTTTTGTTGCTTTTAACGGCATTTTGAACACATTATTGTCTATATCATGCCGAGGAATGGGAGCTAAGTGCCTTTCCCAAGGATACACTGAGGCAGCCGGCCCGGGCTGGCCTGATAGGGTATCAAACCCGTGACATTATGATTGCGAGTCAAATGCTCTACCAACTGATCTTCCGCGGCTCTTTTGCAATAGGGACACCTCATGTCCGTTATATGAACGGCGTAGTCTCATATATTCATGCCTGTTGTATAAACAGTATAATATTACAGTGTCATACATTCCTGTCTGTTATGTGAACAGTACAATTTAATAAATTGCTGTCTTTTATATAAATAGCATAGTTTCATAATTTCATGTGGTCACCATAGTCTCACAATGTTATATCTGTCAAATGAACAAAAAAGTTTCGTATCTGTTATTTTAAGATAATAATTTTATAATTCGTGTTTGTTATGTGCACATGATAACGTGTATTGTTGAATACGCAACATGTAGCCTTTCTGTGATAAGAGCGAATAAATCCAGTATCATATGTGATAATCTTCTCAATACTTAATTTAAAATTCAGCAGTAGTCAAATTTAGTCCATGTGTAGACCATTCAGCATATCATTCAAGTAGTCATATTTAGTCCATGTGTAGACCATTCAGCATATCATTCAAGTAGTCATATTTAGTCCATGTGTAGACCATTCAGCATATCATTCAAGTAGTCATATTTAGTCCGTGTGTAGACCATTCAGCATATCATTCAAGTAGTCATATTTAGTCCATGTGTAGACCATTCAGCATATCATTCAAGTAGTCATATTTAGTCCATGTGTAGACCATTCAGCATATCATTCAAGTAGTCATATTTAGTCCATGTGTAGACCATTCAGCATATCATTCAAGTAGTCATATTTAGTCCGTGTGTAGACCATTCAGCATATCATTCAAGTAGTCATATTTAGTCCGTGTGTAGACCATTCAGCATATCATTCAAGTAGTCATATTTAGTCCGTGTGTAGACCAATTTCAATTGTGTACTAGATCAAAATTTGATTGTTTAGCTAGATGCGTCAGAATAGCGCATGTTCGAATTGGTTTGGTTTGTTGTTGTATAGCACAGCAACACTAGTAGGTTACGTAGTGCTAAGGCAATTGGAGTAAAGTGCCTTGCCCAAAGATACATCACAGTGGCCAACCCGGACTTGTCCAATGGTAGGATTCAAACCGGCACTCTTTTAATCGCGAGGTCCGGTACGCGAACAACTGAGTCACCCTGGCTCCTATTAGAGTTCCAACCTATATATATATATACATATATATATATATATATATATATGTATATATATATATATATATATACATATATATATATATATATATATATAATATAGGGCGTCGTAAGGGGCGGGCGATATGGGCCACCGCCCAGGGCGCCAAGCCGGGGGTGGGTATGAGGAGGCCATTTCGCAGAGTTTGCGATATTTTTTTCAGAGTGGGGGCGCCGAAGGCGACGCTTGCCCAGGGCGCCATTTCGTCTAGCGCAAACTTGTGTCATGCACTATATATGCATACAGGGCCGTCGTAAGGGGCGGGTGATAAAGGCGACCGCCAAGGCAGAGTTTGATGTATTTGTTTTCAGAGTGGGGGCGCCAAAGGTGACTCTCGCCCAGGGCGCCGTTTCGAAACTCCTCAAAACCGAATCCTCAGTATACCGGAATCCCCTCATGACCGAAATTTTTTGTAGTCCGAAGTTTTCCTTTTTTAATATCATAATTTTTGTTCCGTGTGTCAGGAGCTCTCGCGAAATACACCTTGTTGATCCCATGCATGCTATAGTTTGTAATCTCTACGATCCTTTTGGTAAGGTCTGAAGGTAAAAAAGTGATGATTTACTTTATACCAGTGGCCAATAAGTGGAGGGAGAGCAATTTTACCGTGTCAGTAGAGGCAAAAGTCAAAGCATTACCTTTTCATATTGCTGTCAATATATGCAACAATATGAATCATATTGCTTCTCACATGTTATCTATGAATATGGTACATTTTATGTGTACTGGAGTGTGGTTGGAAAATCCTATCCGCATTGATTTATTACAATAATGTCACCTATTCAACTGTCTAACTTCTTTAGAGATTCAGTTTTAGGGCTATCAGTCTCCTGTGCATTGAAATATTTGCCCATTTGTAAGTGAGAATAACAGAATCCATCATGTGTACGCGTGTTAGAGAGGGAAATCCAAATTAAAGGTCAGAATTTCTTTATCACACACCGACACATACGATGGATTATTTTTCTCTCATTTCTAATAAGGAAAGAGTGGCTGATCATCTGTATGAATGCATGCATATAAATATATAGTACCGTCTGTACTCGCGTATAATTAGTAACAACTGCAAATTGCATAGACCCAGATCTGCCATCGCATAATGAGCCGGCAGATCTGGGTCTATGCAGTTTGTAAGGATTAATTAGTCGAACAAACAACACAGATCCTGATCTGCAGGCGCATTATGCGACGGCAGATAAGGGGTTTATGTTGTTTGCATTTGGATTCGGTGTATGCGCGAGTACAGACGGTATTTTCTGTAGAAAAAAAATACGTATTGACAAAGAACATAAAAGTTAAATTTATGGCAGTGAATTTGTTGGAAAAAGGATTACTGTTTACAAGCCGGCACAATTTTCTTATTCAATACTATAATAAAACCGCTAGAAAAGTTACCGACGTTCATGTCATTATGAGCCCAACGACGTCATCTATCATGTCACCTTGCGCACTCTTGTGGGATAGGTGTATCCCACAAAAATTTCTCACAGAGGGAAGATGTCACACATGTATATGAATGAGAGAAAAGAAAATCTTGAATGACGGATGCAGACTTGTGATCCGAACCATTTATGTGTTGCTCCTGAGATGAGTGCTTGTTCCATCGCTACATACTGTCATACTCACGTATAAACCGGGTCCATATGCAAACAACATAGAACCTGATCTGCCATCGCATAATGCGCCGGCAGATCAGGGTCTATGTTGTTTTTTCTACTGATTAGTCCTTACAAACTGCATTATGCGACGGCAGATCTGGGTCAATGCAGTTTGCAGTTGGTATCGGCTTATACGCGAGTATAGACGGTACTCATTTTCTTTCCATCATGTATCTCTTAAGTAGTTCTAACTCAATGATACTCATTTATACTTAGTAATGGCACTCATTTATACTTAGTAATGATACTCATTTGTACTTAGTAATGATACTCATTTATACTTAGTAATGATACTCATTTATACTTAGTAATGATACTCATTTATACTTAGTAATGATACTCATTTATACTTAGTAATGGTACTCATTTATGCTTAGTAATGGTACTCATTTATACTCAGTAATGGTACTCATTTATGCTTAGTAATGGTACTCATTTATACTTATTAATGATACTCATTTATACTTAGTAATGATACTCATTTGTACTTAGTAATGATACTCATTTATACTTAGTAATGATACTCATTTTTACTTAGTAATGATACTCATTTATACTTAGTAATGGTACTCATTTATACTTAGTAATGATACTTATTTATGCTTAGTAATGGTACTCATTTGTACTTAGTAATGGTACTCATTTATGCTTAGTAATGGTACTCATTTATACTTAGTAATGGTACTCATTTGTACTTAGTAATGGTACTCATTTATACTTAGTAATGGTACTCATTTGTACTTAGTAATGATATTTATATAATATTTTACTTCACTAAATGATCGAACCATGACGGTGATTTAGAGAGGCTCTTATTTTCTGCATTTATGCTAAGAAATAGACGCTTTGAAAGACATATAAAAAGAAATGAAGAAGAAACATACAACAGAAGAATGGATGATTTCAACAAGGTGGTATACTATTAGTTCAACAAACTTGAAATAAAAAGGTGTTCCACATGATTTTAAAAAAAATGACTATCTTAACTATATCTGTCAACAACAGGATATAAAATACAGTTTTCTATTTTCTTATAGATTTAATATTTTCTGTACAAACCCCCCTCCTCTCCCTTAAATAATTATTTTAAAAAAAAAAAATATTGATCTTATGTATACACGGGCCCCGGGTGGCCAAGGGGTCTAAGGTGCTCGCCTTTACAGATCACTGGCATCTCACCTCTGTCCGCGTGGGTTCGAGTCTCAGCTGGGTGTGTGAGAAAGCTTGCCAGTAGCTTCCCGTAGGTTGGTTATTCTTCCCGGGGGTTTTCCCGGGTTCTTCCTCCACCAAATATACTGGCTGCCATATATTATCGTGTGCTGAAAACTGTCATTAAACCCACACAACCAACCAACTTCTGTATACAGCGTATTCATGCACAGCAAGTCTTTCTATTATAGCAAAATTCTCAATGGAATACAGGTTTAGCCAATATTTATTCTTCCTGATGTCAAGGGAGATATGCTGAACACGCAATTAAAACGCTAGATATAAATGAACGGCTTTAATAACATCTACAGTATTATAAATGAGAATTGCTAGTATTGACCAAGTCTTCCATGACCCATAAGGAAGGAGTACAGACACCAAATTAAAAATTCAGGTAATTCTAAGGATGTTCTTTCTTGCTTGATTTGTTTATTCATCTAGTGTTCACAAAATATGCTGAATATTTTCTCTGATGCAGCATTAGCTCCTTTGTCATTGAAGTACAATAATATGAATACGGGGAAAGTTGCAAAATACTGTTTTCTGCAGTGCGCTCAACGTGTCATGGATTTTGATTCCACGTGGTATATTAAAAGCCTACATTTTATTACATGTAACAGTCTATTATGCATGTTGCCAAAATATTGTTTTCTTTAATTTTAAAACAAAAATGGACATTGCACATTCCAGCACAGGCTTTGTTAAACATCTCCCAACTGTACAATTACATTTTGTTTAGGAGAAGAATGTTAATTTATTGTAATTAATTTTCATATCTATGCACACTGTCATATCACATTGTTTTATATAACTTCATAATGGATGTCCTGCATTTCTTTAAAACAGTTCATATGTTTTGCAATTTTATTTTTAGCTTTATGCGCAGAATAATCATACTGGCAGTGATTTATATCTTTGTGTGTAAATTTGGATATTGTAATTGTTTGTTTTACCTCGTGTCTATAGTTGATTGTTTTTCGTCTGTATTCTCGTCTTTATATATCAATGGTATGGAGTGGCGTACTAAGGGTAAATGGCGCCCGGGGCGACGATGATGGCCCAAAGGGCTCGAATACGAGGCCCGAATTTTTATCAGCTATTTCGGTCGGAGCCCCAAGACCTATGGCGCCCTGGGCAACGCTACAGATGGTATGTGTATAATGTACATGTCGCTCAATGTTCATACCTATCAGAATAATCTCTGGGAAGTGGGAAAAATGTCCCCTGAAGGCAGGTGCTTGCTTAGTAGAGGTTTATTTCTTCAATATTTTGGTTTACGGGACTTTGAAAAACTGGCTGTTTAAGGGCTATTGGTAATGCGAACATGCTTCATAGGGTGGGTGGGTGTGGTATAGCCAAATATCACGTATAGTAAGTAATAAGTGGACAATTATAAATTATTAACTTAAAAAACTGTCATTTAAATGCGCAGGAACAATCTGTTTTGCGGAAAAGCTATTTATAACAGCTAAAATAGACAATTTGATATTGCCTTTTACGCGCAATAGATCATGGCATTTAGATAGATTGAGCTATTGCATTGTAAAAATCATGTTGCATGAAGACTAAGCAAGATGTAACGAGCGTTACATTTTGCATATACATTGTTGCGTACACTGCATGTGACAAACATCACGATGCCATGTAATGGGGGCTACCATATTGGTCTTCTTCCAGTCAACACAGTCCCATGACTGACAGTCATATTACACGCATACCTGTAACCCGATGGCAATAACCTTTCCATATAGAAAGTACAGATGTGGTCGGTACTGTTAATAACGAAGACAATTCTTAAACGTTTCCGAAATAAATACTATAAAGGGACTTATGTGCTTGTTTACATTGTCCTCTCTACTTTCACCGCTTGTAGTTCTGTAAATATTATTCCACTGAAGTTGATATCTTCGGGTATTATTAGTTCTTCGTTCATAGTACAGAATGATTTAAATATTAGTTCTATCAATTTACTTAATCTAATATGTAGGTTAGCATTTGTGTTATTTTACAACTGACTAAATTTGTATGCATTAAAACTCTTTTTTAGATACTTCAGGTATATTGTTTTGTTATTTCAGCACAATATTTACATTGAAAAACACAATGAGATAACCATAAATGATTGTCCTAAATCACACAAAATTTGTTTGATAATGGATAGCCATTTAAAATTGCATATACCAGCAGAAACATATTGTAACATAATATCATATCATATATTTTGAAATTGTACCAATTTTTCCAGTAACAATTCTAGCCGAAAATATAACAGCTCTAATTTTGCTAAAAATGCTTGTTGGAAGCCTACTGGTCTCCCTGTACAACATATATAGTGGGGTACTTTCTCTCAATAATAAAACTTTTCGTAAAAACAGTACGTACATGTTCAAAAAACAGAATTATCACTAAAACTCCAGATCTCAACATCCATGCAAAATAAAGACAAAACAGCATTATCCAAAAGGTTAAATTGTAAATCCAATGACAAAAACAATTTGTTTATTTTTTTTATGTAGGACAAACAATGCTTGTTTATCTTTTCAGTAATCCTCTTTTTTACCTAATAAAATGAACCACCGAGTTTAAAAAGTGTAAAACTTAATCAACTATTTCCCAGTGATGTGTTTCCAAATACAAAAGAGATACGGTTCGATTACCTTGATACCATATATATATATATATATATATATATATATATATATATATATATATATATATATATATATATATATATATATATATATATATATATATATATATACACACAATTCATTCAAAGTATACCGGCGATCTCTTTTGTTATCTGCAAGAATAAGCGTTGTCGGCATAAAGGGTAATTAATACCTTAAAATTTAATGTACATGTTATCCTTTATGTTGACGATACTATATCCCTTTCCTAAGACAAAAACTGTTTTATTTTCAAAATTATTTTTAGCTCACCTCTACGAAGTAGAGGCACGCTACTGTACTATCCCCGGCGTCGGCTTCCGGACAGATAAAATCACATGTACGCCCTCATTGAATGTCAACCATTTTTTCTTTCTATGTCATAGACAACTGTTTTGAGTGGGTTTCCGAGCACCTACCCCCAGTGGAGGGGGATGAGGGGTACACAGATGTACATTAGTTGTATATTCTTGATTAATTGTATGCGTTTAGCTCAGGTCTTGTTTTTGTACACTGTATAAATGCTGTTATACCTGGAATCATGAAACTTGGTGAGGGGGTGCATCTTGATGAGTACTACACTCTCATTATAAATGTGGGTCACTTTGAATTATATTTCACGTTTCACTGACCTTAATTAAATTTTGTAGTTTACATTTATTTCTCAAGCTCTGTTCATGACAGAATAATTAAACTATATGATTGTGTGTATCATTATTAGCACCACACCCATGCAACAAAAGAATTTCACTATGACCTGCATTTCACATTTTACTGGCTTAGGTTTAGTTTTTACATGTAACTCATGACCAAATAGTATTTTAGCACCCTGTAAATATATACCTAAATTCACGAACGTTGGTGAGGAGATGCATCTTGATGAGTACGACATCCTCATCACAGAAGTAGTTCACTGTGACCAATATTTCATGCTTCACTAACTGGTAAAATTGTGTTTTAGGTTCATTTCTGAAGCTCTGTTTATTCTAGAATCATGAAACTGAACGATTGTATGCATCTTTATTAGTACCATACCCTTACCACAACATAAACGTCACTGTGACCTACATTTCACATTTTCCTGGTTTAGGTTAAGTTTTTGCGCTTAGCTCAAAACCAAATAGGTTTTGTTAGAACCCTGTATACATATTGTTATACTAAGATTCATAAAATTTGGCGAGGGGATGTATCTTGATGAATACTACACCCTCATCACACAAGTAGGTCACTATCACCTATATTTCATTCTTTATTGGTTTGGTTTCAGTCTCAAACACTGTGTATGCCAGAATCATCGAACTAGGTGATTGCATGCATCCCTATTAGTACCACACCCTTACAACAAAAGGTCATTGCGACCTACATTTAACATTTTACTGGCTCATGTTTTTTGCATTTAGCTCATGACCACATTAGTCTTTTTTCTGCCATATACTACTGATATACCTGGAAATATGAAACATGGAGACAGGATGCATCTTGATAAGTATTACACCCTTATCTTAAAACGATGTAACTGTGACCCATATTTCCCATTGCACGGACTTTGGTTCAGTTTGATATTTCACTCATTTTATACATCTCTGTTAGTAGCACACAAATAACAAAAAAGGTCACTGTGACCTATATTTGACATTTTACTGGGATAGGTTACGTTGTTGCATTTAGCTCATGATCACGTAGATTTAGGACATGCTCTGCGCATACTATTATAATAAAATCATGAAACTTGGAGATCCATCTTTATGAACACTGTCCCATCATTTTAGTAGTAGGTTAATATTGACCATATTTAAAGCTTCACTGACATCGGTTAAATTTTATGTTTGATGTTCATTACTCAGGATTGTTCATGCTTTAATCGTGAAACTGATGATGATATGCATCTCTGTTACTACAAGCCTCTTACAATAAAGGAGGTTTATCGTGACCTATATTCCATCTTTTACCGGCTTTGGTTAAGTGTTTGCATTTAGCTCATGACCACATGAGCTTTTGGCATGTTATATGGATACTGTCCTTCCAAGAATAATGAAACTTGGTGACTTGCACCATGACAAGTTCTACATCCTTTTTGCCAAAAGAAGTGAAGTATATCTCATGCTCATTGACTCTGTTCAAATTTTGTGTTGAAGGTTCATTTCTTGGGCTCTGTTTATGTTCCAGTCATGAAACTTGATAACTGGATACATATATGTTACTACAATGATCGTAACACCAAAGAAGGTTACTGTGGCCGACATTATATGCTTTACTAACATGACTTAAGTATTTGTGTTTATGATCACATTGATTCATCCATACTAGACCTAAATACATCCTACCATATAAAGAAGGCCCTTTCTGATTAAGGCAGTTTATTCAATGGTAAACTTTCTATATTAATGACAAAATATATTCTTTACTGTGATATGTTGCCATCAGCAGGTTAACTGTGTATTCTACATGTGAATGAGTAAAGGAATTACTAGAGTGGACTGCATGTTGCATGCTTTTCATGTGAGACCGCATCTGTAGTGCTTTATCAAGGTAACTATTAATGCATGAAATTTGTACAGCTGGTTGTTACTCCAAGGTCACCCAAAGCCTGTGACTTTCACCCAGTAATATCTGGTTTCTAGGGGTGGACAATGATAATAGCTTTTCAAGCAGATTTTAGAAACAATGATTTTAAAAAATTGATACAGAAATACTGTGCATATTATCAACGTATTACCCCTATTTTGATATGATAGAAAAGATTTTTTTTGTCGTTTTGTCTCTTTAGCCCTGTCACAGTGGGTAGGTAGGTTGGTGGGTGGGTGGGTGGGTAGGTAGGTAGGTAAGTAAGTAGGTTTGACAATATGTCAGCACAATACCGGCCATTTAGTGCAAATTAAAAGCTGAAATTTTAAATTTTAAAATGATTAAAAGTTCAACTTTAAAGATAAAGG
Source organism: Margaritifera margaritifera (assembly GCA_029931535.1). NCBI lineage: Eukaryota > Metazoa > Mollusca > Bivalvia > Unionida > Margaritiferidae > Margaritifera > Margaritifera margaritifera. Next base: position 1,980,454 of record JAQPZY010001433.1, on the reverse strand, counting down.
ATTGCAAAAAATGTTTAGTTGGAAAAGGGGCTAAGATCACTTTAGTCTGAATTTATTTTCTGCATGATAATGTTTGTAATGGCTACTGGAGACTAGTGAAAGTGGAGGTGAACTATGTAATCGTTGCTTACACTGTTTTTTTTTTTCTCTCTAAAAGTTAACAACTTTATATACATTAAAACCACAAAAAAAAAACAAAAAAAAAAAAATTTATCGGTTGTGATTGCTGATTCAACATGTGTATTTTCAGTGTCTCTAAGTTTTCTCTGAAAAAAGAAAATGAAAACGACTTTCTCAGTTTTATACAAAGTTTATACTTTCATATATCTATACATTTTCTCCATACATCGATGAGCATCATTTAGTTAGTAACATATGTAAGCTACTCGCCGGACCTAGGATTATTAGGCAATCATATCAATTAACCATTAATAATAAATAAGGATGACAATACTGTTGTCAATATAAATTCTCTCTTCCTGTTTTTGAATGCTCCAAAAATTGTTAACAAGCCCAGACTTTCTATTCGCATGTGTGGAGGTATCTGGTTACAATACTGATGGAAGAAAATGTTTAGATTAGCATACCTGTGTAATATGTTTGAGAACGTGATAATAACAGAACCAGCATGCTCAGTCTGAGTCGACTGAACTACCTTTGTCATAGGACTACACTATATGAAATTAGAGTGTGACGTAATGACTGCGCTAATATCTTTTTTACAGATTTATACCACAAAGTTGGGAAATCATGACGTATTATTGGATGTTCGCCGTACTATTGACGTCAGCACAGTTCAACATGGGTAAGAACATTTCTTCTGTAAATTTACTTCTATAAACAACGGTCTAGGTGTTACAATAAATATCTTAAACACTTGATTACATATATTTTCCTTTTCTAATGTTGTGCACTATTATATTTTTGTTCCTTCCGATTTCATACTGTATTTATTCGACTTTGCGCCAGAGTAAATAACCGTAGACCAGTAAATAAGGATTCATTGTATCTACACAAATTCGTTAATATCAATGGTTGTAGACAAAAGAAACTAATAGGTACAAAATGAAACTTATTTTTATCCAGGGATCTGGATGATTTATCTCATGCAACAGGACATGTAAAAATATCAGTTTGTTGAATATGTGTTTACTTCCAACAGAATGAAGGTATAGTTGTTCCTTCTCTCTCCCTCTCAACCTTCCTTTTATAATTTTCCGAGTGAAGGATTGCCAGGACTCTTCAATTTGGGGAAAAACTTTTAGTGTGGTCATCTACTGGATGGAAGGACTTAAAAAGTCACATCTTTTTTACCATTGGATAGTTGTTTCAGTCCGATAGTTGAATTTACCCAATCTTAGTTTCGTATTTTAAAGGACCATTTCAAAATAGTTGATGATAGTACAAGGTACTAATACAGAAGGGTAGCAAAAAGTGCATTGCTAGTTAATGACAGTACAGGGACTAATACAGAAAACTAGCAAAAAGTACCTTGCTAGTTAATGATAGCACAAGGGTCTAATACATAAAACTAGCAGAAAGTGCCGTGACTTCTTATTTTATTTTCTGATTGTGCATAAGCATGGTGAGATAAAGGTATCATATTTCCGGCGGAGGCTTCAAGGTCAAAGTTTTGTTTAAAATATTTTGCACGCTAGATATCGGGCGCAAGTGAGATAGATAGCTCCGCAAAAAATAAATATTGTATTAATTTTTTTGAAGGATCTGAATACAATAACGTTTATAATTCAGCATCGGCTGTTGTAATTTTCTGTGAGCACTGGTTGTATGATCCTTAAGTTTTAGAGCATAAGAAGAATCGATTGCGTGTATTTTCTACGGATAATGATAATGCGATCGAGACTAAACAAAACAAAAATTAAAAATAAAAAAAGAAACTTGAAACAGTGCGTTTGCCTTTCTTTCTTTTTCTATTTCTTTCTTTTCCAATTTCTTTAATTTAGGCATGTAAGAAACAAGTATTATTCATTCATTCGATGGTTTATGGGTACTTCCGTGTCAGAGACAAGTAATAATTATTCATTCGTAGGTTTATGGGTACTTTCGTGTAAGAGACAAGTAATATTCATTCATTCGTAGGTTTATGGGTACTTCCATGTAAGAGACAAGTAATATTCATTCATTCGTAGGTTTATGGGTACTTCCATGTAAGAGACAAGTAATATTCATTCATTCGTAGGTTTATGGGTACTTCCGTGAGCATATATTTTTCTAGAACTTTAGAGAAAAGTTGGACTGGTTGAGGATATATTTTCCATTCGATATTATAACAATGTATACTAATATTAGGAAAACGGTAAGTTTATTACAAGCGCCTCGGCCTCCTCTCCTTTTCACAACATATTTTAAGTTACCAGGGCAGGAGAGCCATGTCAAATGAACCAGAGCATACTGAAGTTGCAAATTTAAACAAAAAAGGTCTTTGGGTTTTGGGGTTTTTTTTGTTGTTTTTTTTTCAATTAGAGTATATGTGCACAGAAAATATATTGCCTGTTCAATTTACTCTCGTTCATATCAGTGTCTTACACAACCCCATAAAATATAAGTAACCATGAACACAATTACTACTAATACTATTATTAAGCCCAAGGAAAAAAAAATCCACTTACTCAGATAGTACTTACTTCTGACGACTTCATAAACAACCTAAGACGAAGTCATACGCTTGCCACTGGAGAAAACATTAAGAGTTTGTATAATTCTTGAAGAGAAAGAAATAACGCTCAATTAAAGTTAAGAACAAACTGTATTTTCTCAACAATCAAGCCTGAATATAGACATATGATAGATGGGCTCAGATAATTCATCCATCACAAGCATAAAATGACTTTATTTAATTTATCAATATAAACATACTGTCAAAACATACGGTCAGTGATAATAATAATAATAATAATAATAATAATAATAATAATAATAATAACAACAATAATAATAATAGAAATAGAAATAGTACCCTTATTTAAATGGACAAATTAATTGACATTTATAATCTTTATAATTCACAACAAACCTCTAGAAAAACAAAGACTGAATGCAAAAAAGAAGATTGTAAGATCACTACGCAAACAGTTCAAAATATTCGTTCTTAAAAGAAGATATAATATGATCTTCAGGATGTTTCATAAAATAGGATGGAAGGACACTGACGGTATGTCCGTCACAAGCTCAGAATACCTCACGATGTTGGCAGGAAAAGAGTGACATGCGCATCTGAGGGTGCTGTATACATAACAGTAAGTAAAATTCGTAACGTGCAAGTACAGTATATACCGAAATGTATGCACCTTACGACACCCTAAAGGTTTCGGACCACTAATTATTTTACAGCCAGAAAACTAGTATACTGGTAGGGGAATACAAAATAGAGTACTAAATACTTTGAGATGCACCCATTGGGTAGTAAATGGATTTAATTTTCTTCCATTACACATTTCATAAACTTCAATCTATGTACTATAGTTCACAACAAAATATTTACATTTATTTTGATATCCTGTATTTAATTTCCTACTGACGAAATAGCATATGGACTCTAGGTACGAGGTTATGTTATTCGGTGCAGACCAGGGATCCCCCCTCTTTAGTTGCACGAGGCTCAAGAAAATGCTGCGAAAAACCTGTTTTATGAGGCTGAAAAAAGGCATTTTACTTGTTCATCCTTGTAATTAAATATATCATAGATCACAGATGCCCCACTTTGCCAATGGCCAAAGCTATTTAGAATACATTACAGTTAATCTAAGTTTTACTTATATACACGAAGCGCGACGCGATAAAACGTCTGTTTGATCGTACAACTGATATTTAGATATTTACGGAAAGAGCAATGTTTCCTGAATGTAATGTAAGTATTTTCCCGAAAATATCTGTAATGATAACAACAATGCAACAGTTTGAATGTTTAATGCAGCATCATTATGACGACGATGACGTTATATTTTATTCCGCACAATCAGGTCCACAAGCATACAAACACAAACAAACATGTGTGTGTGTGTGTGTATATATATATATATATATATATATATATATATATATATATATATATATATATATATATATATATGTTTGTGTGAGCAACTAGCCCGATCGATTTTGGGATATAAATTTTCATTTATCAAAGGCAAATACAAACAATAAAAACCGTAGAAAAACAGAACAATCAACACAAACGAATCTTTTTTTCTTTTTTTTTTCTTCGAATCCGACATTGTTTTTTTATTCACATCGATGTACAAAAAGCATAGATTTATGAAAGTTGAGATGAGGATAGGACAAAGATGTTATTGACAAAGCTATTGCGTGGATAAAGTAACATAAATAAAGTAAAGCATTAAATAAAAAATAATAGATCACAGTTTTCAAATGTTCATTAGATGGATAGTGCCAAGGAAGTGTGTTTTATTTTGTGTTGAATTTATGGCTGATAGAGCATGTCATAAAACTACGAGCTTTGCGAATAAACGCATTAACTCGGTCTTTAAAATCAATTAGCGTCTATCTGAAAACGATTTATATCACAAAAATACTTTACTTTTACAGATGCTTCTGCAGAGCAATTATATCTTACCCCGGAGCCGTTTGTTTTTGCTGAAGAAAATACAATGTTTACACTGACGTGTAAGTATGATGTAGCTAAACCTTGCAGAGAGTTGCTGTGGCGTATAGACTATGGCTATACCGGAAGACGTTACTTAATTGACCAAAATTGTGTCCCGTACGATACCTTTACAGACAGAAGTTTTTCATGCGATGAATCCCTCGGTGTATACAATATGACTTTTATAAATACTTCGAGGGGCAAACATGGTCAAGCTTTCCAATGTCTATTGAATACAACAACAGGTGCTACCTTATGGAGTCCAGGAACAGCTTTGCTTTTTAAAGGTAAATCGTTTCTTTGAACCTAAATATACGAAATGAAAATGCGGCAGAATCTCACCCTTGAGGCCACCGATTAGAATTTTTAAAAAAATGTTATTAAAGGGAGCTTATCTGATTGAAGAGTATGTATTTGCCTCAAGAAACGTGAAGGTTTGCCAAATATGCTTCATAATGGACAGTGGTCTTATTTCAGGAGTGATCGCAGTGAGTGGTGCTGACTGTAATTTAACTGAAACACTTCTACATCAAAATTGTGTCAAAATTTAAATGATAATTTTCATTTCCTCAATTTGGTATTACATTTTACCTTGTTAAAATAATGATATAATTGTACCTCCCATAACAAAATTGTTAACCAGCTCAAGAGGTTTTGGCATCTATTTTGAGCTGCTCCCTTATATGACTGAACTTACATGACCTGTTGCTACTCAATATTTTGTGTTACCCATACAATATCGCATGCCTGTTACACTCAACAACAAATGGTACACATTTTTAATAAAAACTCTTGATTTTATATAGTAACAGAATTGTTTAAGTACCGATTTTAACTGTCATCACAATCATAATCATGTCTGAAAACGGTGGAGAAATTAGGCATTGATTAGTGTCGATTGCAAACCGGAACTAAGTGATAATCGAAATTTGGGTGCAGTGTGTTACCGAAATAGACTGCAGGCTAACCAACACACAAAAATTCACGTTTGAATTCAAAAATAACAAAAATGGAAACCAAAATCCTTACAAGTAAATTGACAATCATTAAAATGTGTTGTTTAACGATGTTACGCTCTGAAGTTTGTTGGACCATTCATTCATGTTTCTACAGTAATCTCACCCCAGCATTGTTCTCTGTATCAATCCGCGCAAGAAATGTGTTAACGAAAATAACAATCTCTTCATTTTCGTATGACAACAGGCATTCATTTTTCAAAATACACAATATGAAGCATTATTTGTACAATCTAAATTTGTAAAAAGTCGCTGTCCTAAATTTATTGTAAATTTACGGAACTTCTTTTTATCGACGTAGTAATGCAGCCGTTAATTACATTGACACAGAGTGGAGCCACACATCCATGCAAACCTAAGGTTTTTGCCTTAAAATATTTATTTAAAAAAATAAAATCTACGTTTTTTGAGTAGATATAAGGATATATTTCACTCGTGAAGTGGAAACATTTTCTATTGTCACGAGTGGCGAAGCCGCTCGTGACAATACAATGTTTCCACTTCACTCGTGAGATATTTCCTTATATCTACTCAAAAAACGTAGTTATCCTCTATATACTTAATAGTCAGAGATTGACAGATAGATGGACACACACACACACACACACACACACACACACACATATATATATGACAATCATTAAATATATGTGTGTAGGTAGGTAGATAGGCAGAAATACAGTTCTTGATGGTATTATTATTATTGCTATGGTCATTACTGTCATTACAGAAACAATGACTTATCCGGATATAAACTACAGCACTTTACATTAAGAAAACAGATGGCGCTATTGTTTCCCCTTCTGTAGGTCAATACCAACTAGGTTGCCATTTATATCATCTGAGTCGAAACCAGTTTGGCGTGCCGTCGAACATTTTCAAACAATACTTCCAATAGACACAGTCATGTATACGTTTGTAATTTCAACGCTTTCTTTTGTGTTTGTTGTTTGTCTTGTCTCTGTTTTGTGTTTGCCTTTGACAAAGACTCAGTGAGAATCAAGAGCGCTTAGACTACTTAAAAACTATAGTATATAGTACAAAGATAGTTTTCACCACTTAGAAGATCCCCTCTCAACTTTCATAACAGTACACATCAATTGTTAATGCATGAAACATCAATAATATATCTCAATGCAATGTTGGTGTTGACAACTATCCAAAACTGTGTTTAAAAAGCTCTGGAGAAATATATTATTCGGAAAGATGAAATGTCATCATTGAAGAATGGTTGGGTTGTTAAGAAAACACTTGCTATTTGTTTTTAAATTACATTTATCTTCTAATTTTTACTCAGTTTGCTTGTATATAATATGATGAATGGACACTACTACTCAACTAAAAAGTGTTGTGGTATCCCAAGAAAAATGAAAGTGTAGAAGAGGGGAAATAAATGTTTCAGTCGTTAGCATGAAATTTTGGCTAAGTTGTAAAATTTTAAAGTGGCCAGGAAAATAGGCTAATGACAACTTTTAAAACAAAGATGCTGTAACCGCGTCTCTACTCCTTTGCTCCATGAAAATGCGTCCTTTGCTCCACGAAAATGCTAACGAAATGCGATATAGAAAGCGAACAAACAGACACAAACTTTTTCCTCTGTTTTCAAATTCTCTTTCATGTATTCCTCCAAATTGTTATCTGTCACCCTCAATTTGTTCTTGATCTTCCTCAACTTTGTCTAGATCTTCCTGAAGTTCATTTTTAAGAAAATTCTTGCAAGACGGTCAGTCGTGTCAACACACTTCATCGATCTTCCCTTGTTAAGCAACAACGCTGTCTAGTTTGTCTCTTTTGTTTTTGCTTTTTGATAGTTGTTTTTTTAAAATATTTTTAAACATTCAGTGCATTTGAGTGTTTGTTCTACGCCTGCTTTGTTGTAACTTTTCTGTATTCTTTGGCTAAATTTTACTCAATAACCTTTTCTTAGCTCATATGGTTGAATCCTTTTTTTGATCTTTTTCGTATGCTGTAATTGCTGACAAAATATTCTTATTTACTTTTTGCAGTCAACTTTTCACTGTTGATTGGTCTAGTCTGTGTCATTTGTAACTTGGTTCCAAAGTACTGAATGGTACTTCTATGTCATTTTCTTTCACTTGACTCATTTCTTCCGTTTCTCATTGGTGAGTACCAATTGAACGGCGGAGGGGGGGGGGGGGGCGGGTGGCCGAGTGGTCTAAGGCGCTCGCCTTTGCCGATCACAGCCATCTCACCTCTGTCCGCGTGGGTTCGAGTCTTGGGCTCGGCCAATGTGGTTATGTGAGAAAGCTTGCCAGTAGCTTCCCGTGGGTCGGTGGTTCATCCCGGGATTTTCCCGGGTTCTTCCTCCACCAGATATACTGGCCACCATGTATAGCCTATCATGTGCTGAAAAATGGCGTTAAACCCATAAAACCAAACCAAACCAATTGAGCGATCTCCGTCGTTTATTTTATTTTTCTATAACAACTGAACTATAAGCAGAAGAGCAAAGACGCGCATGAACTGTAAGCAAGAGTAGAGATCTTTTAAAAGTTGAAATTAGGCTGTTTTTATAAGCCATCTTGAAATGTGAAAAAATAGTCGAAAAGGAATAGCAACTGGCTTAATCCTCTCGCTAATATTTAATAGCCAGATACAGTCTGATTAAATCCAGACAACAGAGGTCCAACAGGCATTGTTAAAAGTTCATGTTCTGCGCCATTTAGAATCCTGTTGTCACTTGTTTTTGGGAGCCTGTCAGATAAAGCGTTGCATTTCGTGTCTGAATGAGTTATCGTTAGCAATGATATGTTCCGAATGACATTTTTCACTATCAAATTTAGGAAAGGAGTAATTTGATTGGTGAATCAAAAGGTTAACAGAACTTGACCTCGTATGGGTGTCTGTCATATCTACTTATTGATAATAGATTTCGGTTTTAATAAGATTGTAGCCAGATAATTGCAAAATGTATTTTCCTGAGTATGCAAAGTTTAGTCAGATGTCTATATCTTAGATGAGGCGGACAGACAAGATAATAACCTACAAAGACAATCATTTGCTACAATAGCTGCCTTACAGTAATGGAAAGGAAAATGGTAGTACAAGTTAATTAGGCAAGGTAAATACACACACACACACACACACACACACACACACACACACACACACACACACATATATATATATATATATATATATATATATATATATATAATCATTATTAAATGTGACCATTTATTAAATCAATCAGATCTAGAAAGTTTGACCAGAGAAATCTGACTTTTATTTATAATATACTATAGACAGTTTCAATCTCACCTTATTAGATGTCACCATTTATTAAAGCCATTCCATTAATAGTATATTATCAAAATTTCTTTTGCAGAGATAGCACCAGAAATGACATGTAAGTAAGTGGTGTGGTGTTCAGCTCATCTGATTGTTGGTCAAGTGAGCTTATGTTTCCGCACTTCGCAAAACACACGGGCCAATTTGATTTTTTTTTTTACCCAAAACAAAATTCTGACATATAGACCTGACAAATTTACACAATGATGTAGATTTTATATAAAATGTGGTTGCCGTCGGATAAAATACAAATCGCCACTTTTGAAAAAATGCTCGACAAAATTGAAGCAAATTTCACAGATGATAGATTCATGTTTACGCCAAGGCCTTTGACACTTGTTCAAAGGATGATAATCCGCCATCAACTACGGCTGCCCTCACTAAAATATGGAAAACTATTGAACTATTTATTCTTAAAAAATACTACTCGGCAGACTTTGATCAAGCATTATATAAACCATTCCATCACACTAACCTTCATTTTTTAAATTCATTTATGACGATTCATCATCAAATATTATTTCATTTGCAAAAACATTAACAGCACCCACTTTTAAAAAAAGCTGTGCAGAATAGGACCAAAATCATTAAAGTAGCATCCATGCATCAAGTACTTTTTGATGTGCTGTTGTTTTAATTAAATGTAAAATAAATTATTAGCACCTTCAGCTTCTAATAATGTTATTATTTTACTAAAATAATTACCAATTTTAAATTTAAAAGCACAACTAAATGTCCAATTTCATTTATCAATAATAATAATAATAAAACCCATTTCCCTTAAAAAAAAAAATGCAGGAGAATTGCAATTGAATTTTAATGAGCCTGACTTTGAAGTCACTAGTTCCATTAGGGAGATCAAGATATCAAAAATTTTGAAAAATAAAAATCAGGTTTTCATTTCATGTTTGATACAATATATTTTTGATTCTGTTTTTCTGCTGTCTTCATATTGCAGCTTCGGTATATTTTAACTTTTGCCAGATCTGTCTTTAATTATTCGTCAAAACAGAAATATAATTTTCAAACAATATATTTAAAATTTTCAACAGAAATTAAATGTGACACTTTTTTTTTAAAATCAATGATAGAAAATGCAAACTGTTCAATATGCATGAAGCATTTTATTTGTCTACGAGAGCTAAAAAAAAAAAAAGATGTAAAATTTTAAATGCTGCAGTTATAGTATACATGTATTCTTTTTATGGCCTCGTGTTATTACTCCAACCTGAATGTATTTATTCTATTTTCCACCATTTTTCTGACATTGACATCTGGCCTTTGACCCCTAAACCTATTAAATTATCCTAATGTGACGTGATTTATTTAGTTCTTTTTTTCTTCACATTTTGCCCCTATTGTATTGTCTCAAATTATGCCATAATCCCATGCATCACTAATTTTTGAGAATCTGCGTAGAAATATTTCAAGTTTATAGCAGGATTCGAACATACAATTTTATCGTATTGAGGCACAGAATTGAACTCGTTGTTCACGAGACTAATGACCTTTGTTAATATGGATTAAAAATAAAATAACCTTTAGTTAGGGATATAGATTAATGCAAGTAAATTCACTTTTAAGATTAATACATAATATCTCCATACATTTATATAATCGGATTATCTCAGTTACAAATTGTAATAAATACAGTCTGTAAAATTATAACATGATAAGCTGTGTGTTATAAATGCTTACCACGTATTTATTACTTCTGTATCCACTGAATAGAACACTCTACATACTACATTGATCTTGGTGCCTATTCGTACTTCCTGGTTTAGCTGTATAGATTCTATATACATAATGCATTAATCAGGTCGTGTAACCAGACCACATTTATTTATACATGTGCTTTACATTTTTATTTTGTAAATGTTGTAAATTTGAAAATATAAAATAATGGGTGATATGCATTCATAATGAAATACATCAATATTGTTCTGGCTTAGGAGTCGATACAATAATAGAAGTGGTATTTTGCTAATTAATTTGCTAATTAATTTTTGCCCTCAGAGGTGATGTAAATAATCGGTTGTACATTTATTCTGGTTTATGGGGGAAAAACCTTGGATTATCTGAATTAACGAGCTACTGGCGGTAGGGATTAATAATTATTAGGAATTATTAATTATTAGGGATTAATAATTTATATAGTAAGGGTTATAATCTATTGTATTAATGATTATTTGAAGAAAAAAATGTAACGTGGTCGCATGAGTTATGACACATACAGACACCATTTTATTTTTTCGTGCGATTGTTTGTTTTGAAAACTAAATATAGATTTGGATGTGGCCTTGGGTTCACTGTTATTAATTTATTTTTGACACGTGGGATTGGGAGGGAGGGTGTTGTTTGAAAAATGAAAATAAGGTGATTTAAGGCATTGTGACACGAATCAAGACACAGTAGCTATATTACTTTGAAAACAACGGTGTCCTCACGAATTTTGCCAGGGAAGGGGGGCAAAGTCATTTTTCCGGAGCGGGGGGAGAGCCAAAATTAAAGGTATTATATATATAGGTATTATATATATATATATATATATATATATATATATATATATATATATATATATATATATATATATATATATATATATATATATATATATATATATACATCACAATAAATTTTTTAAAAATCCGGGACTGGTGGTGGGGTGGCCCCCGCGAAAGCCCATGTTTGAAAACTGTTAAGTAACAGAATTACCATTAACAAACATTATAATTATAGGAGCATACTAATTTCCCAGTGTTATCTAAAACTATGGTTGTTTTGAAGTCGCTTTTCCGCGTGTTTCCAGGATGCTGTGTGCACACGTAATTGCTTATAGGTTGTGGATAGTAGTTTTAGAATATAAGAAAGTCAATTAGTCATCAGTTGGAGCGAAGTTACACATATTGTCTGAATAGAAATGAGAGAGTCTTGACCTATCTTGTATTCATGTATTGCATCCGGATAAATATACTCCGTTAAGGTAGGGACTTGTCTCAGACTTAGATGCAAATATTAAGCACTTATACTCTTAAAATTCATTTTACTATGTTAACTTCCTTAATTTGTATATTTTCAAAACTGTCTCAACTCCCTCCAGTCATGCTTAGGTATAAAAAAATATTTTCGTGACTCTGATATTTTGTTTATTTGTATGAAGGTATTTCATTTATAGCATTAATTGTTTGACGAGCAGCATTAATATATATGTGTGGAGAGAAAGTAAGACCTAACTTTGCCAGATTCGTACACATTGATTTAATGCTTTACGAATACTTCGCTCCATCATTTGCAGTCGATGGGTAAAATGTGACCAATTGAAACCAGAATGTACATTTGGATTTTTGGATTTTCTTTTTATTTTTTATTTTTTTTTCTTTCTTAGTGAATTTTCTTAAAAATTGAAAATACCATACCTTGTAAATTTTATAAGTGAGTTTTGTTTCCCATTTAAAGCATAAGGTATACAATTTTAGATGTGTACACCAGCTTTGACATGACACAGGCTATGAGCATTCGAAATGCTCATATTTATTATTTCAGAAGTTTTTGTACATGGACTAAGAACGACATCTGGAAAATTGTTTAGCTAATATATTGACTGGAAAAGAGATTAAGTTAACGCCAATTAAAAACTATTCTCGTCAAAAACAGGAATAGAATCTTGAAAATCAGATCTTTTTTCTCGCCAATACCGATACAGCTTGCGAAAACCGATCTTATAGCGACCAGTTTATATTTTCTTTCAGTTACACTTGGTGAGTTGTGTCACCTGCCATGCGACTGTTATGTTTGTATCTTTTATTAGGACTTTTTTTTTGTTGCTACAGAGTCTTAATCCATAATGAAAGAGAATTATCTTACGTGAAATAAGCACTAGTTCGAAAGCAGGGCTCGACCGTAGATGGTTTTTGGTTAGTTTGGATTTTACGGTACAATAACAGCATAGATTATATTGTGCCGAGGCGAGTAGAGTAAAAAAAAGTACCTTAGGGATACACTAATACTGATCTGATGGGAGGACTCTAACCCCAAACACCGTAACCACTCGGCCACTGCGACTTTCGACAGGGCTGAGTGTATTTTTCACTCCATGTGTCTTCCACCATGTGCACATTTTTAAATTTGGCGTATTAATAAATTACATCGGCATTCTCGTTCCTACCTCGCAATTATGACTTCCTCTATCGCATTTATCTTTCGATTTTTATCTCCTAAATTATGTTAGACGCAGTTTTATGAAAGACATGATTCTAATGCTTAACTTGTTATATGAAGACAAAAAATGATGCCCTAAGTAACGGCGTCATTTTCTTTTTTTTTTTTTTTTTTTGAAATAAAATATCTCTACAGACACATATATCTTTGGTAATTTTCCTTTATCAGACACTGTTCGAAGCTATCTGATAATGATTGTGAAATGCACACGTGCGTTATAGAAACTACATCGCATTTATTATCTTTCATTTTATTTTTCACCAAGTTACTATACATATTTCTGGATACACAACCCTTTTATATATCAACAGGTTTAAAAGAAACTGAATTCGAAATCTGCCCTCACCCGTTTTTGAGAGTAAAGGAAAACCAGACAGCAACAATAGTGGCTAGAGTTAATTCTTCAAGATCTTGGACTGAAATGTACTTCGTGGAGGAGAGAAGAAACTTCGTGGATTATGACAGCTATATTAAATTCAATGCTGACTGTTCTATGGAGATCTATCCAGGACCCATACCTAGTCATAATGCATTATGTACTTTAAAGAATTCAACAGAGGCCTCCTTCACTTTGACGATAGACTCCGTAAAAAAGAACAGTCATGGTCAACATTGGTTTATACTGTTTTTATTTAATGTAGGGGATGGAATTGGCAGAAACGTCTTCATTTATCTTGGTAAGCTTGATAACGTTTAATATGTACATGTATTTTCTTCGGGATATATCTGCATATATAGTTTACACGATTATGTTTAACATTAGCCTCAATAATAATAATAATAATAATAATAATACCATCTTAGAAAGTTATGACAAACCATGAAAATCAAAGATCACTGCGGGATCAGAAACTCCATGTATCAACATGTATCTTTCCATAGTTGGACAAAATTGAATAAACGCCGCTTATAACGAAGTCTGACAGACTGACTAAAACATTACTTCAGGAGGGAGTTATATAAGACATCGGATATACCGGGTAACGTTATATTATCTGGCAAAAGTATGTTTGGGGTAAAGCATTGAGGACAATTTGAAACAATGTATCATTAAGACTAAGACTGCAAAGCATTTAGAACAGTTTGAAACCAAGTATGAATAAGACTACGAAAGCATTTAGAACAGTTTGAAACAAAGTATCATTAAGACTGCAAAGCATTTAGAACAGTTTGAAACCAAATATGAATAAGACTACAAAAGCATTTAGAACAGTTTGAAACAAAGTATGAATAAGACTGCAAAGCATTTAGAACATTTTGAAACAATGTATCATTAAGACTGCAAAGCATTTAGAACAGTTTGAAACCAAGTATCAATCAGACTACAAAGCATTTAGAACAGTTTGAAACAAAGTATCATTAAGACTGCAAAGCATTTAGAACAGTTTGAAACCAAGTATGAATAAGACTACAAAGCATTTAGAACAGTTTGAAACAAAGTATGAATAAGACTACAAAGCATTTAGAACAGTTTGAAACCATTTAGAACAGTTTGAAACAAAGTATCATTGAGACTACAAAGCATTTAGAACAGTTTGAAACAAAGTATCAATAAGACTACAAAGCATTTAGAACAGTTTGAAACAAAGTATCAATAAGACTACGAAAGCATTTAGAACAGTTTGAAACAAAGTATCAATAAGACTACGAAAGCATTTAGAACAGTTTGAAACAAAGTATCAATAAGACTACAAAGCATTTAGAACAGTTTGAAACAAAGTATCATTGAGACTACAAAGCATTTAGAACAGTTTGAAACAAAGTATGAATAAGACTACAAAGCATTTAGAACAGTTTGAAAGCATTTAGAACAGTTTGAAACAAAGTATGAATAAGACTACAAAGCATTTAGAACAGTTTGAAACCATTTAGAACAGTTTGAAACAAAGTATCATTAAGACTACAAAGCATTTAGAACAGTTTGAAACAAAGTATGAATAAGACTAGAAAGCATTTAGAACAGTTTGAAACCAAGTATCAATAAGACTACAAAGCATTTAGAACAGTTTGAAACAAAGTATGAATAAGACTACAAAGCATTTAGAACAGTTTGAAACAAAGTATCATTGAGAATACAAAGCATTTAGAACAGTTTGAAACAAAGTATCAATAAGACTACAAAGCATTTAGAACAGTTTGAAACAAAGTATCAATAAGACTACAAAGCATTTAGAACAGTTTGAAACAAAGTATGAATAAGACTACAAAGCATTTAGAACAGTTTGAAACAAAGTATCAATAAGACTACAAAGCATTTAGAACAGTTTGAAACAAAGTATCAATAACAAGACTACAAAGCATTTAGAATAGTTTGAAACAAAGTATCATTGAGACTACAAAGCATTTAGAACAGTTTGAAACAAAGTATCAATAAGACTACAAATGCATTTAGAACAGTTTGAAACAAAGTATGAATAAGACTACAAAGCATTTAGAACAGTTTGAAACAAAGTATCATTGAGACTACAAAGCATTTAGAACAGTTTGAAACAAAGTATCAATAAGACTACAAATGCATTTAGGACAGTTTGAAACAAAGTATCATTGAGGCTACAAATGCATTTATGACAGTTTGAAACAAAGTATCAATAAGACTACAAATGCATTATGGACAGTTTGAAACGAAGTATCATTGAGAATACAAATGCATTTAGGACAGTTTGAAACAAAGTATCATTGAGAATACAAATGCATTTAGGACAGTTTGAAAGAAAGTATCATTGAAGATACAAATGCATTTAGGGCAGTTTGAAACAAAGTATCAATAAGACTACAAAGCCTTTGCATTTTTAACTGAATTAAAAAGACTTCGATTTTTGAGTTGACGATCACAATTCTAATTGTGAAGGTCGATAATACTATTTTCAAATATTATTTGTCCAATTTTTGACTAATGAGGCCGATTGTATCATTAGAAACATCACGTCAAAAATCAATAATTTCGTTTCTGGTGTCTCTATTGTCACTGAGGTTCCCCTTCCTCGGTGAATGTTTAAGATAAAACGGAACTGACTATTTCTTCGTTTTTTAAAAACCTGATAGCCTAGGTGAAGTCAGAGTTGAATAAGAGAATTGAAAACATTCAATAAATATGTATAGCAAACTCATGTACCAGAGTCTATATTCAAACAATATCCTTCAGTTGCACAAGAGAAATAAATGCTCGAAGTTGCATGGTCTAGGCGGTGACGCTGGGTGGTCACGGTAATTTTAATATAAAATAGTATTGTAGCGACAGGCAATCCTTCGTTATGTTCTATAATTCGCAGCAGTCATTACCGTTGCAAGCTGGGATCAAATAATACGATAAAATCAAAAGAATTTCGGAATCGTGGGATACACTTCCTAATATGTGAAATTTCGTTACAAGCGATTTCGTTATAAGTGAAGTTTACTACACATCACTGGGTTGCTGTCACAGATTTAGGTATGGGATACTTATATTTTTTTATATAAATGGTTAACACACGCATATCACATGATTAATAAGATTGGCTGATCTGACCCAAAATACCAATTCTTCCTTTCGTCTATTAAATTCAACGTTTACATTTTTTTTATAATGACTTCTTGAACTTTATGGCTTGATAAGACTATATTTCCGTCAAGTAACCGGCTTGGGGCCATAGTCACAAAAGTGAGTAATTCTTGCTTGCCCCGGGTGGTCGAGTGGTCTAAGGCGCTCGCCTTTACCGATCACAGCCATCTCACCTCTGTGTGCGTGTGTTCGAGTCTCGGGCTCGGCCAATGTGGGTTTGTGAGAAAGCTTGCCAGTAGCTTCCCGGATGTCGGTGGTATATTTTTTTTCTTCAGATAATTCAACTTCAGTAACAACTACCTTGCCTCCTTCGAGTACAGGTAAATGTTTGCGAATTTATTACAACTATTATTAAAGTATATGGATCGAAAAAGATCGTATGAAAATAACCATGGAATTTGAAGGCATCCACAGTCTGAATATGATAATTTTGAACAAAAGATTATCTCTTCATACCATCTAAGGCTTTAAGTTTTTCATATCTCTTTTAACTATTATCCAAGTTCTGTAACTGTCAGCAATAAAAATATACCATTCATTTGGACTTTGAATTTCAGTATTCCGCAATAATATTTGCACTCAACATCAGAAAAGTATTCTTTCGAGGTTAATTTTTGTTGAACATTGAAGTCTTGCAAGATGATTCGCTAACAGTCTACAGAAATAATAGTTTTGCAAAAGGAAACTTTTACATAGAAAACAGAGAATGTACAAAAAATCCTATTATTGTAATTTTTATAAAAGCCCTAAAAAAACTTTCATCAAAGTATGCTTTGAATAAATATCGGTCTATTGAATCAATTCATTCACTATCTATAATTATGTATGATTAAGCTGGCCTACCTTATGCATAATTCATTTCACAAAGAGTTAGGTATTTTTAAAAAAATAGCGCATTCCTGTAAAACGTATCGTTGATACTACACATCTTTGTGAAATTGGGGAATTATAGACGATATACATACGTAGGTAGTGCAGTGGGTGGGGTAGTTACTCGAGTTCACACCTGTGTGTAGTAAGAAAATCCAATTAATTTTTTCTTTCCTAATTAAATTGGATTTGTTTAGCCAATAGTCTTATCTTGATGTATTAAATACGGTATCTAGTGTTATATTAGTGGTCTAGGTATTCTAAGTAACCCTGTCAAAAAATTATAAAATGACTTAACCTTAAACACGTCTGTTGGGTGGATCCTGTTTTTTGACACTTGTGTTGTCAAATGTTTGTGACTTTAACTGTTCAGGCTGGTAGATAATCTCGTTTTCTGTGTTAGGCATTTAAATATGGTCATTTTGCTATCATTGTTACCATTTATAGGTGTCACTAGATGTAATATTATTTCGATTGATTTGTCTATAACCATTTGAAATAAAGTTATTTTTTGGATTTTACTATCTTCCAACAAAGATGCCGCAGTATTTAAAAGAGTATTTAAAAAGAGACGGTTCATTTAATGTTGCACAAAACATGGCAAGAACTGTCCGTTAGAATTTGATTTTGTAACGAAAGAAGTTTTCAAGGTCGGCATGTAGAGCTGATTCAGATACGGTTTTGATTCTCCGTTGTTTCTAACAAAAATGGGATATACAACAAGATGTCTACTTCCGTATGAAATCTTTACGAGATGAAAATGACTTTAAATATTGTTGTTTATCCTGTATGTCATATCTGAGTAATAATAATAATAATAATAATACCTTTTATTTGTATATTTTTTTTCTTCAGATAATTCAACTTCAGTAACAACTACCTTGCCTCCTTCGAGTACAGGTAAATGTTTGCGAATTTATTACAACTATTATTAAAGTATATGGATCGAAAAAGATCGTATGAAAATAACCATGGAATTTGAAGGCATCCACAGTCTGAATATGATAATTTTGAACAAAAGATTATCTCTTCATACCATCTAAGGCTTTAAGTTTTTCATATCTCTTTTAACTATTATCCAAGTTCTGTAACTGTCAGCAATAAAAATATACCATTCATTTGGACTTTGAATTTCAGTATTCCGCAATAATATTTGCACTCAACATCAGAAAAGTATTCTTTCGAGGTTAATTTTTGTTGAACATTGAAGTCTTGCAAGATGATTCGCTAACAGTCTACAGAAATAATAGTTTTGCAAAAGGAAACTTTTACATAGAAAACAGAGAATGTACAAAAAATCCTATTATTGTAATTTTTATAAAAGCCCTAAAAAAACTTTCATCAAAGTATGCTTTGAATAAATATCGGTCTATTGAATCAATTCATTCACTATCTATAATTATGTATGATTAAGCTGGCCTACCTTATGCATAATTCATTTCACAAAGAGTTAGGTATTTTTAAAAAAATAGCGCATTCCTGTAAAACGTATCGTTGATACTACACATCTTTGTGAAATTGGGGAATTATAGACGATATACATACGTAGGTAGTGCAGTGGGTGGGGTAGTTACTCGAGTTCACACCTGTGTGTAGTAAGAAAATCCAATTAATTTTTTCTTTCCTAATTAAATTGGATTTGTTTAGCCAATAGTCTTATCTTGATGTATTAAATACGGTATCTAGTGTTATATTAGTGGTCTAGGTATTCTAAGTATCCCTGTCAAAAAATTATAAAATGACTTAACCTTAAACACGTCTGTTGGGTGGATCCTGTTTTTTGACACTTGTGTTGTCAAATGTTTGTGACTTTAACTGTTCAGGCTGGTAGATAATCTCGTTTTCTGTGTTAGGCATTTAAATATGGTCATTTTGCTATCATTGTTACCATTTATAGGTGTCACTAGATGTAATATTATTTCGATTGATTTGTCTATAACCATTTGAAATAAAGTTATTTTTTTGGATTTTACTATCTTCCAACAAAGATGCCGCAGTATTTAAAAGAGTATTTAAAAAGAGACGGTTCATTTAATGTTGCACAAAACATGGCAAGAACTGTCCGTTAGAATTTGATTTTGTAACGAAAGAAGTTTTCAAGGTCGGCATGTAGAGCTGATTCAGATACGGTTTTGATTCTCCGTTGTTTCTAACAAAAATGGGATATACAACAAGATGTCTACTTCCGTATGAAATCTTTACGAGATGAAAATGACTTTAAATATTGTTGTTTATCCTGTATGTCATATCTGAGTTGTAATAATAATGATAATAATACCTTTTATTTGTATATTTTTTTTCTTCAGATAATTTAACTTCAGTAACAACTACTTTACCCCCTTCGAGTACAGGTAAATGTTTGTGAATTCATTACAACTATTATTAGAGTATATGGATAGAAAAAGATCGTATGAAAATAACCATGAGAAAGGCTACATCAGGTGAGTCAGGGATTGGCAAAAGTGTGCGGTAGAGCAACGAAATGGAATTTGGAGGCATCCACAGTCTGGATATGATACGTTTGAACAAAAGATTATCTCTTCATACCATCTAAGGCTTTAAGTTTTTAAATCTCTTTTAAGTATTATCGAAGTTCTGTAACTCACAGTAATTGTATACCATTCATTTGGACTTTGAATTTCAGTATTCCGCAATAATATTTGCACTCAATGTCAGAAAAGTATTCATTCGAACTTAATTTTTGTTGAACATTAAAGTCTTTCAAGATGATTCGCCAACAATCTACAGAAATAATCGTTTTGCAAAAGGAAACTTTTGCAATAAAAACAGAGAAAGTACATAGTTTCAATCAAAGCCCTAAAAACAAAACTTTGCATCAATGCATGCTTTGTATAAATATCGGTCTGTTACATCAATTCATTGAGTATCTATAATTATGTATGATTAAGGCCTACCCTAGGCATAATTCATTTAAAAAATAAGTTAGGTATTTAAAAAGAGTAGCGCATTCCTGTAAAACGTATAATTTATAATACACTTTGTGAAATTCGGTATTTATAGACGACATGAGTAGGTAGTGCAGTGCGTGGGAGAGTTACTCGAGTTCACACCTCTGTATATAGCAAGAAAACCCAATTATTATCATTCATTACCAAAAATTATCAACATTTAAATAACAAAGTGATAATTATCAGCACTATCCAGATAAACTCTCAAAGATGATTACTAGACGCTAACAATTCATTATTCAAACTTAGAACCACTAATATACTCCATATGGGCTGATCAATGAATCATGTATGCAGGTAAACAAGGAAGCATAAATAGTAACTAAGATACATATACTTAGAAGTATAAATAGAAACTAAACATGAGTATTGATAAGAAAATCATAATGAATTGACCATTAACTTATAAAATAGTATTTACTAAACAAAATTTAATAATATTTGCAACTGAGATAATCAAATTATATAAATATATGGTGATATTATGTTCCAATCATAAAAAACTGTAGTATATCAGATCTAAATTACTTAACTAAAGCTTCGTTTTTTTTAAATTTAAAAAATAAGTGTAAGAGCAAACTCTCGTTAGCGTGTGGTAGCGTAATCGAATTCGAAACCCCAATACGATAATAATGTGTGTGTGAATTCAGCGAAAGGTTTGCGATTTTTCTTTGTGGAATATCTCTGAGAACACGGATAATAGTTCAAACTAGAAGGTTAAAGGTAAAATGAATATAATTAAATATCACACCACGTTAGAATTCAGCGATGAGTAGGATTTTGTCGAAAATTCTAAGCATCGATCTTTCTGGTCAAAGGTAAACTTCAACGTCACTTCAGGTAAAAGGCCAAATGTCAAAGGTCATACAAACGTCGGAGAATAAGATCAATGACGTTAGATATGTCTATACACCACGATAAATGACATGAATAAAACCTCTCTGTTTTACAAGACAGACTCTGGTAAGACTATCCTTTTTATATTCTACCGAATTATTATGCAATGAAGTCAGTTAAAAGTAAGTCAGACGGAATAATGAGAAATGTAACGCAATTTGTCTTAATTCCCATTCATAGAGGAATATCTCTTTATCATTCATATATATATATATATATATATATATATATATATATATATATATATATATATTCTATACATTTTCTTTCTATTATAAACCTATATCTGCGTATTCATGCACATTTTATGTTAGTTTCAAACTGTACGTTTAACTTTTATTTGATTGTAGTTCTTCCTCAATTTGGTTGTTGTGCATGAAGTGAGACTATAATAAACAATAAATTATAAATGAAAAAATGTCAATCAGCTATTACAAGATTAGTTAATATACAACTGCTACTGAAACACAATTTGCCTGTGTCTTCTGAACACATCCAATGCTAAAAAAGCAAAACAAAAAAGCATTATTCAATACATCATCAGGCAATTAAATGTGCTCCTTTACTTTTTCCATATTAACATTTTTCCACCAAGTGTAACCAAATATTTAACGATGGATACTTGATGATTTTGGGTGCGGTAGACACCGGATGTAAGAGAGTTTAAGAAAGCCAAAGAATGATCTCAATAATGAATTTTCTAAATGGCCGTAAATTCCGTAATTGTCTCTGAGATTTTCGAAGAAAACTAGGGGATCGTATCATTCTGATCACGTGCGTGCGTAATGTTGTTCAACTCCTCATACAGCGTATAAGATAAATATTTCATGTATGGGATAGAATTGTGGGTGGTCTGCAGATATGCGCAATGGTTTTAGATTTTGAAAGTTGCCAGCGCGGAGGTAGGGTTAGGGGTTGTTTTATGTGATTGCTAAATTATAAGACTCAATACTGAGATGCAAATTAAATCGGCTTCTGTTGCAATTCTTTCCCCATCAGATTTGACGCTATGGACACATTTTGAGAGAAGAGGGATTTAGGGAATCTCAGGAATATTTGGTTTAGGAACACACTATTTATAACATCATAGGTAAAAATGGGTATTGATCTTTTGATTTTTTGGGGAGTAACAGCCTCTGTAGGCAGTGAATATTATGTTAGAATGTACACGGATTATGATTCGTGAGCTGCATTAAAAATGGACCAAAATCATATAGCATATAAATGTGCTTGTAATGTATATCCTACACAGCGCTATATTATTCTAACCATTCCCTATCTTCTGTGGAATACAGTGCTCGTTTGTCTTGTTATCCCCACACTGAATAAGGTAATTATGATTGCACCCGTGCGTCGTTATGTCCGTATTCTTGTCTGTCTGTCAGTGATAAAGCTTTTCATATTTTCTTCTAGCACACATCTTATGGACTTGCAGTGAAACTTTCTATGTTAGATGTGCAATAATTTGTTACCTGATTCCTCTAGGCTATATTTGAAAATAGTTCTTCAAAACTTCTCGAGAAAGATTTTACTCAAACTTCGTAAGGTATACAAGTGTTTGATCTAGATGCGCAATAAATATACTGTTTTCTATGACTCAAGCTTGGGTGATTTTCTTAAAAGAATATTGTCGTGGAAAAATTTGTAGAATTCATGTTATAAAGAATGACATCATTACTTCCCCTTCCACGCAACTAGAACGATTGTATTGTATTATGTCCCCTTCCACGGTGCTTGAATGATTCTATTAGAATTATTTTGCTAAATAAATATTTAATTTTGATGAGAAGTAATGTTGTATTTCTTCCAAATACATTTGGGACTCTTGTCTTGAAAAATGCGGTTAAACTGGATATATATATATATATATATATATATATATATATATATATATATATATATATATATATATATATATATATATATATATATATATATATATATTGTTTATGTGTTTTAAAGGAAGTGTGTTATCACTTCCTCACACACAGTGCTTAAAGAATTTTATTAGAGCACTGTATGATAAAAAAGGTGTTATATGTAGATTCACACAAAAAGTGTTCCTTTTTCCCCTACCCCATTTGGGAAAATTTTACAATTAAGAAATATAGAAACAACGTGTTTTTAACAGTCAAGTTTTAGAAAGGAAGCTTGTTATTTCTTCTTCTTTCACACTGCTTGAAAGGATTTATTGACACATTTTAGGCTAAATAATTGGTTAATGTCAATGCGCAATATTCTTTTTCTGTTTTCATCTGCCTTAATTTATTAGGTTATTTTCTTTAAAATCTATCAAGAAGGGGGAATTTTGATACGTCAAACTTTGGAAAGAAGTTTGTCATATTTCCTCCTTAGCTGTTTGAATTAGTTTATTTAGATTTTCTAGGCGAAAATAAATTTGTTGTTAATGTGCTATAAGGTGTTATTTCCATTTCTTGGATAAAAGTCTAGAAAAAGTGGCGATATGTTGTCATTTTCTAAAGTTAAGTGGTTCTCATCAGATCATTCTAAATCGCTGGAAGAATTGTACCGAATTGTTCAGGGCTTAATCTGTAGTTTTGAGAATGTAATATCCGATTGAAATCCATGTAAATATTTGTAAATCCAATGTAATTATTACTAGAGTGCATGGATATAAACATACCGTATGAAACTTCACAACCAACCAATTGAAATGCTATATCAAGTTAGGGAGGAATTAGTAAAAGTGTGCGGTATAGCAATGAAATAATAATTTCGGCATCAGCAGTCTGGATATGATATGTGTGAACAAAAGCTGATTCCTACCATCTAGTGTTTTGCGTTTTATCTCTTTGGAGTAATTCAAGTTCTGTAATTCTCAGTAGTAACTGTATGCCATTCATTTGGATTTTAAATGTCAGTTTTCAGCAAAAACATTTGCACTCCATGCCTAAAAAGTGTTTTTAGTTGAATGTTTTGTTAAAATAATTAAGTATTGCATGATCATTCGCTAATATTATAACCAAAGTATAGTTTTGGAAAAGGAAGCTTTCTAAATAAAGACAAAGATAGTACGATAGTATCCATGTTGGAGAAAGTGTTATAATGACTCTGACAAGAGTTGTACTTATTAATGCAATTTTATCAAAGCACAACAAAGCTGCATCAACATCTGTTAAGAATCGGTATATTAAATCAATGCATTCATTATATATAGTCATCTACGATTAAGAGAACTTACCATAGGCATAATTCCTTTTGCAAAGAGTTAGGTGTATTGGAAAGAGCAGCACATTTTCCTTGCATAAAATTATTGGCATATTGTAACTTGACTCAAACGTTCAATTTCATAATTAAAACATCTTCAGGTTCACATGCATTGTATTCGAATTGTTCCATCATAACTGACTAGTTTCTAGCGCATTTACTGCTCAAGTGAAAACCTGCTTTGGTACCATACCTGTCTAGTAGCAACAATACCAAATAAGTGTGACGTGACGTCGCGAATGACGTCATTTTGTTATGAGATTGCTGAACATTTCTGGACATGCTTCCATATGAAAATTATAAGAATGAATGTGCAAAAGTATCATTATGATCGTCGTTAGGGTAAATTCGTTGAATGGTTTGTTGGTGTGGCGATATGGAATGATACCGATTAGGTGGAAAACTTACTTGGCTCGGCGCAAGCACCTCGCCCTGTAAGTTTACCACTGGCCCTTCATCATTTCATTCCGGGTCGCTAACAATCGATATAACTTGTAATACTTAATATATCTTTGTGAAACTGGATAATTATGGATATATATACATATATATACATATATACATACATACATACATACATATATATATATATATATATATATATATATATATATATATATATATATATATATATATATATATAATTTAAGGATATCTGGTGGAAGTTGTTTATCGTAACAAACCACGCTTTTTTCAATCTTGAAAATCCAGTTTAACTTTTTGAAATATGTTACGATAGTTTCTTGAAGATATTCGTTCGCATTTGTATGGGAAAGCAATGCTCTTAATATGTCACTTTAGCAAAAGGTTCTCAAAATTAGCTGACTACTAAGTTGATAAAATCAGAAATTATTATCTATGTGTTCTGTATTACAACGGGTTTTTCTCTTTTGATTTAAAAAAAAAATATTACTTAAAGACGTTGAACATTTGCACATTTGAAATAATGATTCAATGAAACCTTACAGCCTCACCTACAACGCAAACAAGCCTAGGCACCACGACAAATAGCACGAATGAAACCTCTCCGTTTTACACGACAAACTCTGGTAAGACAGTATCCATTTTATATTCTACCGAGTCGCATAGCAATGAAGTGGTTTAAAAGTAAGTCAAATGGAATAATGAGAAATGTAACGCAATTTGCCATTATTTTCATTCATAGAGGAATATCTCTCTATCATTCGTTCAATTATAACCCTATATGTGCATATTTTAGTTGATTAGATATGGTAACTACTTGATCCTTTTAAAGTGTGATTCTCTCATTTGTGTCTTCCTATTTTCAGTCAAAGTCTTTCATAAGCCTAAAGAGTGGCTCATATAGATTTTATATTAGTTTCATACTGTATTTTCTTTTTTTTCTTTCATCTTACTTTATTTTATTGTAATTCCTTCCTCAGTTTGGTTATTGTTCATGAAGTGAGACTATAAGAAGCAATAAATAATGAATAATTTTAATCAGTTATCACAAGATTAGGTCATAAAGAACTGCTTTAGAAACACAACTTACTTGTGTCTTCTGAACACATTAAGTATTAAAAAAAACATTATTCAATACTTCATGAGGCAATCAAATGTACTACTTTATCTTTCAATATTAACATCTTTCCACCTAGTGTAACCAAATATTTGGCGAAGGATACTCGATGATTTTGGGTGCGGTTGACACCGGATGTAAAGGAGTTTAACAAAGCCAAATAATTATCGCAGTAATGAGTTTTCTAAATGGCCGTAATTGACTCCAATATTTTGAAAGAAAACAAGGGGATCTTATCATTCTGCCCACTCGGACATGCGTGGGTAATGTCGTTCAACTGCCTCTACACCGTCTAAGATAAATACTTCGTATCTGGGATAGAATTGGGTGTGGTCTGTAGATGTGCGTAAAGATTTTAGATTTTATAAGCTGCCGGCACGGAGGTAATGGCTATGGGTTGTTTTATGTGATTGCGAAATTATAACACTCATAGCTGAGATGCAGATCAAATCGGCTCCTTTTACTATTCTTTCCTCTGTGCAAAAGGATCATTATGATCGTCGTTAGGGTAAATTCGTTGAATGGTTTGTTGGGTTGGCGATATGGAATGATACCGATTAGGTGGAAAACTTACTTGGCTCAGTGCAAGCACCTCGCCCAATAACTTTACCACTGGCCCTTCATCATTTCATTCCTGGTCACTAACAATCGATGTAATTAATAATACTTAATATATCAGTCTCTTGAAGGCATTAAATGTGAAAACTTTTGTGTCAACTTCGTGTAAAATGTATCATTTATACTTCATTTCTTTGTGAAACTGGATAATTATGGATGATGTATGTAAGTTAAGGACATCCGGTGGAAGTCGTTTATCGTAACAAACCACGTATTTTCAATCTTAAAGATCCAGTTTAACTTTTTGAAATATGTTACGATAGTTTCTTGAAAATATTCGTTCGCATTTGTATGGGAAATCAATGCCCTTAATATGTTACTTTAGCAAAAACATTCAAAAAATTAGCTGACTACTAAGTTGATAAAGTAAAAAATTATTATGTATGTGTTGTGTATTACAACGGGTTCTTCTCTTTTGTTTTTAAATTTTTTAAATATTACTTAAAGAAGGTGAACATTTGCACATTTGAAATGATGCTTCAATTAACTTTACAGCCTCACCTACGACGCAAACAATCATGGGCACCACGACAAAAGATACGAATAAAACCTCTCCGTTTTACACGACAAACTCTGGTAAGTCAGCATCCATTTTATATTCTACCGAGTCGCATAGCAATGAAGTAGGTTAAAAGTAAGTCAAATGGAATAATGAGAAATGTGACGCAACTTGCCTTCATATATATATCAGAGGTCCTGAAATTAGAACATAATTTTCCCGAATATGAAAGTGGCGGCAATATATTGTGAAATTTAATGTAAAAACATTCAAAGGAGATCTAACAATATGTGACAAAAGAAACCATCGATACACCTAATTATTAAATGTACTGGAAATGTGTCCATTTCGGTTCCGGATTTGCTGCTGCTTTAGTAGTATTATCCTTCCACGATCGCCTGGTTTTCTCTCAAACAAATTATTTATAAAAAAAAAAAATTAAAAAAAAAAAAATTCTTTAGAAAACTATACTATACAACAGTATTTTATTCCACTTTACTTGTTTTAAAAACTAATTATTGTTTGACAACAAGCTGGCTTACCAGCTCGAAAATACGTAACAGTTAACGGGAATTTCCGGTAAATTTGTATGGTGAAGTTTTATTTGATCAGATCCCCAAATAAGTTTTGGAGGTCGACACTAAAAGTTAGTTGTTGTTGCTAGTATCTTTTTTTTTTTGTCTTTATGATGCTGACACATCGCGACACAAGCCACGTGGCGTGTGGCACTGATATAATGTCTATAGTACAGTGCAGACAATTGTTTTTTTTTTATAAGTCCAGGAGATAAGCTTTCACACCTCTTTTGTCTCGCGTTTTGTAGTTATAGGGAGTTGTAACAATTGGAAAAACATAATGACCAAACAAGCATAGTCAGCGACACCTCTCTTGATTGTCCATCAAAGAAACCGATGTGTACACCTAGTCACATTTGTCTTTGAATTCAGCTTAGTCGGCAACATCTTTGTTGATTGCCGACAAAGGAACAATCTGTAAGCTAGACCTAGTCACCTTTTAATTTTACTTCGTTAAGGTTTATTTATTCGTTATTTGGCAGTTTAATTGATAAAGAGATGAAAGACAAGTTGATATAATATTATTTGAGAAGTCCTGTGACCAATGTCCGGTTGCTCAGAATACGTGCCGGCGAAAACCTTTCGTATACTAGTTGATTGGATATAGTAACTACTGGATGCTTTCAAGGTGTGATTCTCTCATATGTGTATTGATTTAGTTTCGTAATGTATTTTCCTTTTTCTTTTATTTTACTTTATTTTATTGTATTTTCTTCCTCGCTTTGGTTATTTTTCATGAAATGAGGCTATAATAAACAATAAATAATGAATGAGAAAATTTAATTTGGCTATCCCAATATTAGCTCATAAAGAACCGCTATTGAAAACAAAACTTACTTATGTTTTATGAACACATTAAGTATTCAAAAACATTTTCATTGAACATCAGTGAATTAAATGCACTTCTTTATCTGTTTCATATTAACATCTTTCCACCAAATGAGAGAAAATATTAAACAAGTTCTCGATCATTTTGGGTACAGTCGATATCATATGAAAGGGAGTTTATCAAAGACAAACAATTATCACATTCATTCAATGGGCGTATTTATCCCCGAGATTTTGAAAGAAAAGTAGGGGATAGTGTCACCCTGTCCATCTGGACGTGCGTGCGTAATGACTCGCAAATCCTCCTACACCGTCTAAGATAAATACTTCGCATATGGAATAAAATTCTGTGTGTTCTGTAGATGTGCGCAGTGTTTTTTTATTTTGAATGGTGCCGTCGAGGAGCTAGGGTAAGGGTTGCTTTATATGCTGTAAAAATAACGCAGAAATTATAAGACTCACATATGAGAAGTTTGCTGTGACAGGACCAAACATATTTAATACAGATGTCAGATGAAGTTTTGAATAATACTCCTTGAATTGGCCATATCCTGGTGACATACACATGTGGCTAATGTGTTATAACAGGGTAGAAGGTATTCAGATCCCAAAGTTATATATATATATATATATATATATATATATATATATATATATATATATATATATATATATATATATATATATATATATGCAGTAAAACGTTTTCCTTTATACCCTACCACATTTGGGAACATTTTGCTGAAAATAATAATGTCGAAAAAAGTGTTTTGAAAAGTCAAGTTTAAGAAAGAATCTTGTTATTGCTAATATTCCCATGCTGCTTGAAGGAATTTTTGGAAATTTTGCAAGCAAAATAATTTGTTAATGTCGATGTAAAATAATGCCTTTTCTGTTTTCATGTGCCTTATTTTATTTGGCAGGTTTCTTTAAAATCTGGCAAGAACGGGTAATTTTGATACGTCGAAGTTTGGAAAGGAGTTTGTCATCACTTCTCCTCCTTTGCTGCTTGAGTGGTTTTATTTATATTTTCTAGCCCCTACCCCCAATTTGATGTTAATCTCCAATTATTATTTTATTTTTCATTTTTGGAGGGTAAATGTATTGAAAAAGCAGATATAAATTGGTCCGTTTAGAATTTATGCAGTTGCTATCACTTTATTATAAACATCTTGAAAAATTCTGCCAAATTGTTGTACACCTAATTACAGTTTTCGTATGATACCTTGGGGAAAATTTGTTGAAAACATGTTTTTTAACAAAAATTAGCTTTTTTCGAAAAAGATAATTTCAGGTGGAATATTTCCATTGCCTTTACTATTCTGTATCTAAGACGTTACTGACATTTCCTATGTAACATAAGTGGTTGATATACATTTACAATTATTGATCATAAACATGCGGGGATATACATATCTGTGACTGAATTTATATTTATTTATTTCTAATTTTCGTGTAGAATGACCTGAGATAATGACGTTAACAACAGAACCAAGCCTTTATACTGAGCATGTTTTGTCCATTCGTTTCCAAGTTAATCAAAACCGAAAACATGATTTAATTCAAACAAGAAAACAGCACAGAGATATTGGTAACTAAAATTTGAGATTGAATCATATTCCACTGGTTTCTCACTTCAGTCTATAAAGTTTTCTGTACGCTTTAATTCAAGGTTTCATTTTCACACGGACATATATTAATCTACGTAATGGAACATTTATATACCACGCCTAAGATCAAACAGTGTAAAGATGGATATCTGCGTTTCTCGAGACGTCATCCTTAAAGATAACTTGCCATCCCCTCTCTTAAATTTATGAGGCAAATTCTTAATTTACCTTTCCATTCTTTCATGGATCGCTCATTTTAAAACAATTCCTTCATTTATAGCAAATAGCACCATACCAGGAACAAGTGGAAGTAGTCACGCCACAACAATCGCTCCATCTACTATTCCTGGAGAACCTACATCAGGTAAGGCGGATCAAGATTATTTTAGCTCTATTGTTTTTAATTTAGTTCTCATATATTATTATTTTGTTATGTTGACAGCAGAAACACGTAGCATTTGCCACTTCAAGTGAAAATAATTACTTTCGGGTTAGCAAGCCAAGTGATCTGCAATTTAGTTCATGACATTTTATTAATTGGATAACGGACCATGAATTCATCGTCAAAAGTATGATATAAAATCGTTCAATAAACGCTTATATTTCCCGTGTGATACAGTCCCAGAAAAGCCCGATCTGTCAGGATATAGTATTTTGCATGCATCACTGAATATACCAGTGTTAAAAATGATATGGCAATTAAGGTTCATTCCGGATGCAATTGATCTTGAGAGATTTTGCTTGTCAGAAGAAACATTATCTCTTGAAAAAACTGATAAATTACAGTGCATAATTTGTCAAACTAGCCGAAGCGCTTTTGGGACCTATTGGATGTTTTTCCAAATATAAACACGCCAAACGGGAACAAACACATCAATCAACACAAGGATCATGTGAATGTTTTAAAACTCTGCACGGTATCAGCTTTATATCTATATGCAGAGGCCAACAGATACAGTGAAGAGGACAATACAAGTCTAAAGGATTCTAAAAACGAAACTTTTTTGTAAAATATATTCCTTACCTTCATATTTACCTTATGATGTGTTCTGTAGTCCGAAAGTTATCCATTATATATTTATATATTGTCATATTGTGAAGGTTATATATATATATATATATATATATATATATATATATATATATATATATATATATATATATATATAATGTTGAACCAAGTACGTCATTTAAGCCGTATCGCAGTACCTTAAGCTTTATCTAAATACAATGCAACAGAGCTCGTGCCATGCATTTATGACGTAAACATGTCGGCAAATTTTCCAAAACATTCAAATAAAGGAATATTCAGTTAAAATAAATCAACCATTACTTTAATTCGTTTTTTATGGATTATATTGTATTGTCTTTACTCTCTCTCTCTCTCTCTCTCTCTCTCTCTCTCTCTCTCTCTCTCTCTCTCTCTGTGATAGATTAACTGAACTTCCTTATAGGTTCAGCAGAAAGTCATTATCAGACTACAGTTACATTCATATGTAATAGCACTGTTTAATCTGTTGACTACAGTGATTAATAGCTTCAAATAAACATTTCGGAACATACGAGGGGTTTTAGTTTGATGCAAATTTATACTATGAGAATTAACAAGCCTCGTAATTCTGATATTATTGAAAACATGCCATGAACACGAGAAGAATTGAATTTGTCAAGTCTCACAAAGTACAAGAAAACAAGCGATTCAAAAACTTTTTTTCTGTAAAGATAACTAGATGTTGCACACACAATACATTTAATTAATATGATATGAGGGAGATTATAAAAAAAAAACTCGTTGGTTCCATCTTGAATGAACAATAAATCTAGGTAAAGAAGTTGATTGTGATCCTTATTCGGGTAAGTGCGAATAGCTGGACGGATGAATGCATGGATTGACTGATGGATGGGTGGGTAGATGGAAAGACGGTTGAATGGACGAATATATAGATAGGTAGATGGATGGATATGTACAAGAACACGTGTAAATCTGAAACGTGTTAGTGAATTACTGACATTGAAATATTCCACTATTACTCTTTTATTCAACCTTTTAAACGCTAAATACTGAAAATAAATTCAATATTTCTCACGTAGTATTTTTGACTTATGTTTCGTTCCACAGTTTGTCTAGACATGCTCAGTATTGTTTCAGTCATTGTGGGGTTCAGTACTATCTGTTCATACTATTTGACCATCCACTGATGTCTTTTGGATTTGACAGACAAATCCAGACTGATAGGATGTATTTAATTATTGTATGTTTGGTATAACTGTTATAGATTTGTCAAAATCGATTTATCATCTTCGTCTTCTTAATTATTTTAGGATAAAGGAAGCTCGTTATTGCTTTTCACCAGTAGTGCACTAGGTTACATATACCATTCGATTGAAAGAGTGACTTCTAGCAAATACTAGTAAATCAGTCCAAAAAACAGTACTTGATGCCAGCAAATACCGGTAAGTCAGTCCACATAACAGTACTTGATGGCAGCAAATACTGGTAAATGATTCCACAAGACAGGATCTGATGTCAGCAAATACTGGTAACTCAGTCCACAGGACAGTAATTGATGTCGGCAAATACCGGTAAGTCAGTCCACAAAACAGTCCTTTGTTTCAGCAAATAGTTGTAATTCAGTCCACATAACAGTACTTTGATGTCAGCAACTTTCGGTAAGCCAGTCCACAGAACAGAACTTGATGTCAGCAAATACTGGTAATTCAATATGGAGGAAAATACTCGATGTCAGCATATACTGGTAATTTAGTCCACAGAACAGTACTTGATATCAGCCAATACTCAGCAAGTCTGTCCACGGGACAGTACTTGATAACATGAGCCATATTTTATGAAAAAATAAGTAACCAAAGATTAATTTGGAAATTCTAAATTTAATCAAGCATCTGTACCGTTTTAAAAGTTCAAAATGTTATGTTTGTTGCATTACAGAAATGGAAATACACCCTTGATATTACTATAACATTTTAGCTCTTATTCAGTCAATCCTTTGCTTCACGATGTTGTTTGTTCAATTTTTTTATCTCACTAATATGAATCTATTCTTAGTTTGGTTTACCTGCTCTTCGTTTCAGATAAATACCACCTAGGGCTAGAGCTTAATTTAAAAGTTGAAATGGAGTACCAGCAGGCATATGGAAATAAGACATCAGAAGAATTTAGATGTTTAAGCACCAACTTCAGTGTAGCCGTAAGCAATGATTTATATTTATACAATACCTCAACATGTTTGGGTGGGAAAAATGCATACGTTTTGGAAAGGTAATGTTTGAGATTGGGCCAGTCACTAATACATTGTTTATGTCTATTTGATACAGCTATGTCTGACTTTCAGATGGAATAACTTAAGAGTGTAAACCGCTGTTTTGGGCCTAAATTAGTATAAAGGGCATCCAATCAGCTTGATATGCATCACCTAAGATCACTGGTAAGGCAATGATATTCGTCATTGTTATGATTATCGAAACACACTCCGGTCTTTCCGCCTCTCATCGGAAAAAAGAACACATTGGAAATATTATGGAAGCCGCTATTGCACACACTTCTAGGTTCTTTTTACTAAATGATGCTGTTTGGCGTTACTCTTCTTCCAGCATGTCCACTTATCGATTGGCGTGATTTCCTCTCGGACGAAACATTCTTTAGTTTGTCTTTTAAACTTTGTGTCTGTTATATAACTTAACTTCACTTTCCCTACAATAATAATTGTACAAATTTATCATCGTGATTTTAGTACGATACTATCTTATCTTGCATACTTCATCATTTTACTAAGTAGTCCATTTTCCGACGATTTCCCCCTTTTCTACACTGTTATACTCCATCAAAGTAATTTCGTGGTGGATTTTTGGGCTGTAAAACCCGAGGTGTTCAGGTCGTGATATCATTCGTACCTAATGTAGCGTGCCATTACGTAAGTGTTTCATCTTAGAAAACAACATTTCGTGCTCTTTATATTGTACCGTGATGAACAGTCAAGAAAAATCCAAATAGATCCATGAAAAAGACAACAATCTTCTCGTCCAGTTTGAAAGCAACTCTAAACATTTGGTAGATTAGTTTAAATGTGTATACATTTCTGATTTGTATTAGTAATTATAAAATTTTCATTTTGGTCTAATTTTGAAACTCTCTTCCAAGAGTTTGTTACGTCAAGCACATTCTTCATATTTTTTTGGTCATTTTTTCTCGCGTATTAAATAGACACAATAATAATCATAATGCATTCAAAGTCATGAAATCTATCAAGCTACAAATAAACATCCGTAATTCCTGGATAGTAAGGCGTACACGATTTTGAATGATGAAGAGAAGTAACGGTGAAAACATATCGATGGAAGGAAACTTTAAAATATATGATATTATAACTAAATATGAAATCTTTTAATAATATGGATTTCAGAACAGACTTGCATTAGACAAAATCAGCACAATGTACGTTTTGAAAGAACTATAAGATGTGTAATAAAACACACTTACATCAAGCTATCTCTCTCTCTCTCTCTCTCTCTCTCTCTCTCTCTCTCTCTCTCTCTCTCTCTCTCAGCCCATGCATCCATATATGGTAAGTACATTAGTCTGTAACAGTTTTGTTTAATATACAAATATTTACTTTTTATTTCAGTTATCTGAAAATTTCAGGTCCATTTGTGGCTTCAAGTGGATCGAGATAATACAAATTCAGTAACTATTTGATTTCCTTAACATTACATTTCCTGTTAAAATAATTTCTAATGTCTCACAATAAACTTTTGTCAGGTTATCTATATACGTAAGAAAAGAATTCTGCTACATCCTGAATACTTGAAAACAGGTAAAGACATAGGTTTGACTTTATACAGATACTTTTGTAACACCAATTCTGATTTCTAAAAAAGAATCTGCAAAAGTGTAGAAAGCTATTGAGATACCAGCGATTAAGGATGTGATTGATCATCTTTTCATGCAATAATTCTTTCTGAGCTATTTCTGTCTGATATTTATTGCCTTTCTTACAGGCTTTCCGCATTTTGTATTCCGTTGACTAAATTTAAGAATACTATCTCACTACTATGAATTCGGTCTCTTTATAATATACGTTTGGTTGATAGTGGGTTTTTTTTTTCTTCTCAAAATACCAATATTAAGTTGTAAGGTATGGATACGGGGATTGACAATAGGCAACATTTTGATATTCGTTGCGTCTCAAAATCCCAATATTACTGTTTTCAACAACTGAAATGAAGATTTTCGAAAAGAGACTTGTTGTCTTTCACCTGTCTATCCGAAATGTTTAATATATTTAAAACGTTATTGCAAATCATTTGGTTGATATAAATGATGGTTGTTAAGTTTCAATATTGACAGTGTATATCTGGGAATACTAAGTTTTCTTTATGCCAGTAAAATATAATTAGTTAAAGTGATATTACGATTGCATTTGAGATACTTGTAAGATTACACCTGATGTTTACATACAAATAAAAGAAAATGATATCCACGTTTTTGAGTTTATTTTGGACTAGTAAATTAATATATTTAATTCATTAATTTGCCTCCAAAAACAACAACTTATATATGACGTGAACAAGTTAATACGTTTTAAGGTTTTATCTCTGTGAAGGACTTTGTGCTAACATGAGTTATATTAATATCATTAAAGTCGATTCAATATTAAAAAAAAACCTATTATTTTGGTGTCACAATCAGCGAAGAGTGTCAATTTTATTGCTATTGTTTTAAGGAGGACGCCAAGGTTAAATATTTTTGAAATAGAGCATTTTGATATGAGATTGATTTTATCCATTGACAACTATCTGGACATTTTGATATGAGATTGATTTATCCATTGACAACTCTCTGGACATTTTGATATGAGATTGATTTTATCCATTGACAACTATCTGGACATTTTGATTTGAGATTGATTTATCCATTGACAACTATCTGGACATTTTGATATGAGAATGATTTATCCATTGACAACTATCTGGACATTTTGATATGAGACTGATTTATCCATTGACAACTATCTGGACATTTTGATATGAGATTGATTTATCCATTGACAATTATCTGGACATTTTGATATGAGATTGATTTATCCATTGACAACTATCTGGACATTTTGATATGAGATTGATTTTGTCGATTGACAACTATCTGGACATTTTGATTTGAGATTGATTTATCCATTGACAACTATCTGGACATTTTGATATGAGATTGATTTTATCCATTGACAACTATCTGGACATTTTGATATGAGATTGATTTATCCATTGACAACTATCTGGACATTTTGATATGAGATTGATTTTATCCATTGACAACTATCTGGACATTTTGATATGAGATTGATTTTATCCATTGACAACTATCTGGACATTTTGATTTGAGATTGATTTATCCATTGACAACTATCTGGACATTTTGATATGAGAATGATTTATCCATTGACAACTATCTGGACATTTTGATATGAGATTGATTTATCCATTGACAACTATCTGGACATTTTGATTTGAGATTGATTTATCCATTGACAACTATCTGGACATTTTGATATGAGATTGATTTATCCATTGACAACTATCTGGACATTTTGATATGAGATTGATTTATTCATTGACAACTATCTGGACATTTTGATATGAGATTGATTTATCCATTGACAACTATCTGGACATTTTGATATGAGATTGATTTTATCCATTGACAACTATCTGGACATTTTGATATGAGATTGATTTTATCCATTGACAACTATCTGGACATTTTGATATGAGATTGATTTTATCCATTGACAACTATCTGGACATTTTGATATTAGATTGATTTATCCATTGACAACTATCTGGACATTTTGATATGAGATTGATTTTATCCATTGACAACTATCTGGATATTTTGATATGAGATTGATTTTATCCATTGACAACTAACTGGACATTTTGATATGAAATCGATTTTATCCACTGACAACTATCTGGACATTTTGATATGAGATTAATTTATCCATTGACAACTATCTGGACATTTTGATATGAGATTGATTTTATCCATTGACAACTATCTGGACATTTTGATATGAGATTGATTTATCCATTGACAATTATCTGGACATTTTGATATGAGATTGATTTATCCATTGACAACTATCTGGACATTTTGATATGAGATTAATTGTATCCATTGACAACTATCTGGACATTTTGATATGAAATTGATTTATCCATTGACAACTATCTGGACATTTTGATATGAGATTGATTTTATCCATTGACAACTATCTGGACATTTTGATTTGAGATTGATTTTATCCATTGCCAACTATGTGGGCATTTTGATATGAGATTAATGTTATCTAATGTCAAAGCTTTCGGTTTTTTCTGTATGGATATTGTGAAGATATTACATTTACAAGCTGAAAAGACAATCAACATTTCAACCAGTAAAAGTTTATACTGACAATGTAGAATCTTCCACAATTTTATATATTTGTTTTACTAAAATTCTCCAAAGTTTACAGCCGCCTAAGTATCGCACTTAAATCTAACACATTTATTCTTTCAGACCCAATCCCGTGATTGTAAACTTTACGATACATGTGTTACCGGATGTGGACATTAAGCAATTTATAGAGGCGATCATTCAAAAAGTTCTTGATCTGAACTATATTGCCGGTATACCGGTGGATAAAGTTTATGCAAAGTCAATGACATTCACATTAGGTAAAGTAGATAAATAAGATAATACATACATAAATACATACATACATACATACATACATACATACATACATACATACATACATACATACATACAACGATGGACGGAAGAATTAATTGATCGATGGTTCGATAGGTAGATAGATATATAGATATGGGTGGAAATATAGATAGATTTACGATGAAACTGGTATTAAAGTTTGACTTGTAATCAAAAAATTCCCTGAATGCTAGCATATTTGTTTTCATAAATAATTGTTTTGTTTGCGTAGATTCGTAGCATCACTGAATCTAGTCTATATTTATTCAATTTATAGTATTAATATACTGTGCAAGCCTCTTTATACTGTACATTGTTTTTTTTTCAGAAAATTTAAAGACCAAAGACAAATGTGACCTTGCTTCCGAAAATGTGTGTAGATTTGGTTATTATTGCAAACAAGCGAGTTCGTCCAGGATACGGTGCATAGACCGATGTAACTCTTCTGTCTGTGAGAATAATGGGGAATGTTATGTTAGTCATCACAGTAATGATATTCAATGCAGGTAAGTGTAACTCTTCTCTGTGAGAACAATGGGGAATGGTATATTAGTCATCAAGGTAATGATATTCAATGCAGGTAAGTTTAACTCTTCTGTCTGTGAGAATAATGGGAAATGTTATATTGGTCATCACAGTAATGATATTCAATGCAGGTAAGTGGTACTCTCCTGTCTGAGAACAATGGGGAATGGTATATTAGTCATCAAGGTAATGATGTTGAATGTCGGTAAGTGTAACTCTTCTGTCTGCGAGGACATCTGGTAATGCTGCATTAGTTATCATGGTAATGATGTTCAATGGATGCAAGTGTAAGTCTTCTGTCTGTGAGAACAATGGGGAATGTTATATTGGTCATCACAGTAATGATATTTAATGCAGGTAAGTGTAACTCTCCTGTCTGTGAGAACAATGGGGAATGGTATATTAGTCATCAAGGTAATGACGTTGAATGTTGGTAAGTGTAACTCCTCTGTGTGCGAGGACATCTGGCAATGCTGCTTTAGTTATCATGGTAATGATGTTCAATGCAGGTAAGTGTAACTCTTCTGTCTGTGAGAATAATGGGGAATGGTATATTAGTTATCATAATAATGCTGTTCAATGTTGGTAAGTGTAACTCTTCTGTCTGTGAGGACATTTGGGAATGCTGCATTAGTTATCATGGTAATGATGTTCATTGGATGTAAGTGTAACTCTTCTGTCTGAGAGAACAGGTAAGTGTAACTCTTCTGTCGCTAAGGACAGGCAAGCGTAAATGTGTAAATATTCTGTCTGTGAGAGCGGGTAAGTGTAACTCTTCTGTCCGTGAGAACAGGTAAGTGTAAATCTTCTGTCTGTGAGAACAATTGGGAATGTTATATTAGTTATCATATAATTGATGTTCAATGCAGGTAAGACATAATGTCTTCCTCCCAGAATGCCAACTGTGCAAGAGAACTGGAAGGTTGTATACAATTTAAAAGGCATTTCAAGAAACAATTCAATGACTTGCTCTTTCTTTGCTTGAGCAGAACTTTAGCCACAGGAGATAAATATGCAATAGTAAGCGAAATAGGTCGAGTCTATTTTACATGTAAAATAGCAGCGCGTTGATTATAAACAAGCCAATGTAATGTATTTCACATACTTATTTCAAACGTTGTCCTTACTTTAGAGAAGTGATGGAAGCAGATAGTTGAGATGTCTTGAATCTTACTCTTTGTGGTTGGATCATACCCTCAATTGTTTGCAAATAATATTAACATCAACACATTGCAGATTTACCTCAGATAACCTACAAATTCTGAAAGAAGATCACTGACCTAAATCCATACAGAAGATTAGCATAATCTATCATATCAGTGAAGCTTTGCCGAGTTTCTGCAACCCCTTCACCCCGCCCCCCCCCAAAAAAAAGCAAAACCAATGAATGTAGGATTTCTCTATCCCACACTAGTGCGTGCTAAGCAAATATTTTCCTCATTTGTATTTCAAATAATGTGGTTAAATTTAAAATGATGATGAGACCAACATATGCTGCAAATGAAATCGACTGTCTCTAGTTTACTGGCAAGATGATGTCAATTTCAGGCTATCGTATGCACTAATGTAGGATAGAGGTATCCCACAAAATCTTCTCACAGTCATGTGGGATAGAGGTATCGCACAAGGCTTCCTCCAACTCACGTCAAATATATGTATCCCACAAGGCCTCCTCACACTCATGTAAAATAGAGGTATCCTACAAAGCTACATCACACGCATGTGGAATAGCGATATCCCACAAAGTTTCCTCACACTCATTTGAGACAGGTATCCAACAAGTTCTCCTCACACTTATGTGGGTTAGAGGTATCCGAAAAGACTCCTCACACTAATGTGGGATATATGGTGTCCTAAAAGCCTCCTCACACTAATGTGGGATATATGGTGTCCCAAAAGGCGACCTCACATTTGCAAAATGTATCACAAATGCACATGGACGTAAAAATAGAAAATAATTGAAAAAGTTTCATAAATTTCACCCCTCTTTTGATTTATACTTGCAGATGCCCCATTGCTGATGGTATAGTATTCACTGGTAAACGATGTGAGACAAAG
Source organism: Margaritifera margaritifera (assembly GCA_029931535.1). NCBI lineage: Eukaryota > Metazoa > Mollusca > Bivalvia > Unionida > Margaritiferidae > Margaritifera > Margaritifera margaritifera. The sequence continues at coordinate 1,939,764 of JAQPZY010001433.1, read as the reverse complement.
CAAATGATAACAACAATAAATGAGACAAATCTGTACCTTATTATCGCCTGCTCGGTCGTCGGAGGAATAGTATCCATTTTCATCATAACTTTCTGTGTCATGAACTGGAAACGTAGGAGTCTAAAGAAAAAGTTATCTACCTGTTCCAGGTATGTTATCACAGATAGAAATATTAACCAAGAGGAAAAAATGCCACTTACAATTTCGCTGAACATACTCCTTTCCTAAAATACTATTTCTTTTCAAGTTGCTTAAGATGTAATGTTGACGGTATCCTACAAGTATAGTAAGCAGAGATATTAATATTTGTATATAAATATAAAATTGTACACAAGAATCTATCATACATACCTGCTAGCGAAATAAAGGAGAAATGTTTACAAACAAAGAGAAAGTGTAACCCAACCCTAACCCTCTAGTTGAAAGGATTCGTGTTTTTGGAACAATATTATTGACATACCTTGTTAGTGATCTGCAGGAAATGATACCGAGCAAGAAGGAAAATTTACTGAGGTAGGTGCTTGCACAAGAGATTTGTTAGAGATTGGGTTACAGACGCTTCTAAAAGGGAAATGGTACCTTGATAAGATTTCCATTTAGAATGTAAACTTGTATTTACGTGAAATATCAAAGACATTAACGAGATAATTGACAAAAACTCATTTATGTTTATTTTTCAGAAGACACACAGAAAAGAGAATTACTGAATCAAAAAGAAAGTTTAAAATGTAAAGGTCATTGAAAATCACTTGAAAAATAATTTTGTAAACAAAGGACTTTGCCATTTTATCTGCAGTTTGAAGCTCTGTGACGCTGTAAACAGTATGGGTTCACCTATTGACAGATATCAAGAGAACTCTTCTAATCGAATGGTAAATATTGTATGTGTATGATTTTGTCTGTTTTTAGTCTGTCCCAATACGTTTTTCAGTTTTGTATATAAAGAAAAGAATACTTTATGTATCTGAGTAAATATTTTTTTAAATCTCAGTGTTATGGTTCATGGATTATTATTGTTGGCCATTCTAAGTCTTTTTAATAGTGGTATGAACATTCGACCATTTGTTGTCATTCCAAGTTGTAAATAGTCTTTACGTGGTATAAACCTTCGACCAACTGTTGTCATTCCAAGTCGTGTTAGTTTAAAGCGGTATGAACCCTCGATCGACTGCTTTCATTCCAAGTTGTGTTAGTCTTTAAGCGGCAAGAACCTTCAACCGACTGAGTACTTGCGAAACCAAAGCAATGTATTTCGACACCAACTTGGTGGCTGGCTTCTGGCAGTTGCGCCAAAAGACTATGACATTACTTCAGATTACAGGGCACGTGAAACTGCGGTGCACATTAAACCTCTGGAGATGGTGTCACTATTCCCACTGCTTGAATTGCATTTGGAGCTTATAGCCTTTCGTTTCTAAATAGGGCTCTAATGGTGTGTGTGTGCAAAATTAAACTGTGTATTTGAAGTGATTCAAAGATATCCTTGCTGATTTGACATAAGAAACCACTAGGGACAATCCTCACAATTAACCATAAGAAAAACGATAAATTATATTCCTGGGTAGGTCAGAGATGGCTGGCTGCCTCAGAGATTGACAGACCAAAGGTAGCAGATGGGCATTTGCTGAAATTTACGATAAAGGTCAAAGGTTAAATGTAAAAGAGGATGCACATATACATGTAAAATAGTTAAAGATATCTTGAAATATTTCTAGTTAAATAAGTCAAGTTGAAGACTTCAGTATTTCATATGCAAGACCCCCCCAAAAGTGAGAAAAAATTGCAAACCCCTTTAATACGATTTAAATTAGAACATAATTAAGAATAATGCATAGACTGAATTTAAATATAATCGTAACGAAAACACATATTTTCGTTTGTAAATCTGTGAATGAGTACAAATTTTACAGCGGCAATTGGTACCAAATATTTTATGATATCATGAAAAGACCAGTTAAAGAATTTAGTTCTGCAAAAGCTCAATTTGACTTAAAATTGATACTTATCAAGATACCCATTTCAGAAAGTGAATAAGTTGATAGTATAATTATTACCACTGAACCAGATCTATTGCCATAATGAACAGAGGCGGAAATGATAATGTAATTGAACGTTTATTCGAAATTTTGCACACAGTATTTGGACATGAAATAAGCGAAAGTACAAGATGGCCTTTTGATAGGATGAAATCTTTAACATTCCACATAGATAAATATCCACCGTTTATACGAAACTCATACATATATATGCCTGAATGGATTAAGAAAAAAAAGCTTGCATCAACGTGAAAAAAAGGCGGTAGATGTTTCTTTTATGCTGTGGAAATGCATATGTATTAACAGCTCAGAGGTGGTTTATACATCAATTTTTGTGAATGAATTTTAAAAAAAATTGTATTACTGTGAGAAATAAAGACTGTAGATGTTTCTTTTATGTTCTGGAATCTGTGTTAAACACACCAAGTAATCATGTACATAGACCATCCAAATACAATTTAGATGGATACCGTCACTGGATTCATATAAATCCGGTAAAAATAGAGGACATTAGGAAAATTGTAAATGTCTGATTTATATGTAAATATTTATATAAAAAATTGAAGCGGTGAGAGCAAAACTTAGAAACTACCCACATCAAATGGGTAAGAATAACTGGAAGAGAGAGAGAGAGAGAGAGAGAGAGAGAGAGAGAGAGAGAGAGAGAGAGAGAGAGAGAGAGAGAGAGAGAGAGAGAGAGAGAGAGAGATGGAATATATCACTACGATGAAATTGTAAGCTTAATATTATTAAACATAAAGTGACATCACGGGCAAAGCTATATCTGTAAAAATGCCCTGAATTTTAAATATACATACAAACACACAAATCATAATAAAAATATACTACTTTACAATGTATATAATTCGATTGATATAATGGATGAAGAATCGATCGGGGTTTTGTATTTGCCTCAGAACAATCCACATGACTACAAACCAATAGTTTCAATTAGAACAGACTGGATTGAAGCATTTTACGATGCCTTGAGTAAAATTGCAGGACTAGTGTAAGAAGAATTAATACCGAATAATGAAAAACCTATCGTGTTCACAGAGGAAGATGGAAAACATTTTAAATCAAGCAAAAAATATATTATATCTGCGAAATTGAAATGACTGAAAACAAATTAAGAGGCCATGAAAAATAGACGTTACAGCATTCCTTGAAAGTCTATCTCTTTTCCATTTTCATCTTTTATGGTGATATTTAATGTTTATGGTACTTTGTAAAAGCTTCTAATGACCATTAACATAGCATAAAACACAATTCTCCATGAAAAAGCATTTTCCTGGCAAAAACTCTAAAAAAATATAATAGTTAACATTGAACTAGTATTGTGCGTTGTTCGTTTGGTCAAGGTAAATATTTTAAACTTTTGGTTTCCAAATTCCACAAACTGTATCAGGTTTAGTAGACCTCAAATAAGATCCCTGGTTATTCAGTTCAAAATCCTTAACTTTATAGTTTGTGATAAACACTGTAATTGTTACTCGTTGTGATTTTAACGTTTGATTTATGTTTCAAATATGTCAATTCTTTCTTTATTGTCTTTAGTAGCAGTCATTCTGCCTTTAAATTTTTCATGTACATTTCGAGATTGTATAAACCATCTGATATGTAAGCAGTCCTGGTTGCATTCTCAATCGTTAATTTAGTAGAAGATATTGTATTCATCAAATATATTGTAATGTCCAAGAAAACCTATTGTTTCAATGAAATTGTTATTTTACAATTTCTGTTTTAATTGCATTGTTGAGACAAACTTCTTTATCATGGGGTATATCAGACTTTGTCTGCGTGAATTGTAATACAACTCCCCATTTGCTTATGAAAAGATCCAAGAGTTAAATTTATTTATTCAATTTATAACTTTTGTTGCAAGCTTCTCCAGAATGTACATAGTTCATCCTTCCTCCAAACACTTTTCTTTTTTTTGTCTTAAAATTCCTATATATCTTGACCTCCGTATTGTTCATTATTTATTGATTGTATTTTTATCTCTTTGAATCTTTTCATTTCGTTGATAATTAAAATGAACTCCTCGCGGTTTATTTCGTTGTCACTTATTGCTTTTCTCATCTTGTCGTCTATTCTGTTTAACTTACTGATGACTGGCATTACTATTCATCATGTTTTAAAATGTCATTACATTAATATTGTACCAAACCAGCTAAATATCAAAAGAACAACTACACCGGTTGCTATTCCAGCAATACCTAACTCATCTGCTGTTACACCAGAAACTGTTGCCATTCTAACCTGCACCCGATTCCAAACTGTGTACGCTACTTTGTATTTTCTTTAAAATCCTCTATAATGTTCGATCACTTTAACAAAATGATTTGTAATCTCTTTAGATGTTTGCACTCTAAAATTACGATCGTTGTCAAGTAGAGCAGGCGTGGTTGTGCCAAAGGAAACGTGCACCGATGGTACAGTTTTGTCAGTGGGTAGTTTAGGATATAAAGTAGCTGCACTTGGTGCCTTTTTGTTCGTTGGTCTTTATGAAAAAGACATTAGATTTTTTAGTTTTAACAGGTTTAGTATTCTCTTTTAATGGAAGATATTATACTGTTGTATATTTCACCTATAATGTTTTATTTTTCACTCCACATTTCTGAAGAGGTAAAAGCTATGCTATTTATCACCTTAAAGGTATTGCATTTCGGGGATTAGGCTGTATGTTGAGAAGGTCTTGTCATATTTTCCGTGATAGTTGATTAGGCATTGTTAACTTCAGCATATCTCACAATCGGATGTTTAAGGCTTATTTTTTTATAACAAATTAATTTTATTTTGTGACCAAATGAACAAAATACAGCCTAAGGCATACTTTTATTTGAGTTTTGTGAACTTGTATAATTTATTTAATTTTGTGATTTTCAGTGTTTCTTGCTCTTTCTTCAAACGTTCAGCCTTTGGATATTTTGAATTCTCCCGATTCTTTTTCTGTGTATTCTGCCAAGTTCAACTCAGCAAAGATCTTGTGGCTTTTGTAGAGTTATTATCTCTGGTGATTGTTCCCCTGGCACACATTGCCTTTGGAATGATTTGTCTATCTTTTTTGGTTTAATTTTCATATTATTCTGTTCACCTTTAACTTAATTGTAATAAAATTAGAAAAGTTAGCTCATCATTATGGTACCTACATTATAGTTCTCTCTGATACGATTTCAAGATGTTAGAAAGATTAGCTTTATGTAATCATGCAGAATCCAGTGTATAAAGCACAATCTTTTAATTTTGTTTTAAGTAGTTAACTATAAATTATAAATTGAAATTTAATTTGGTAAATCAGAACAATGGACACAAAGAAATAAGTTTGAACGTCACGAAGTTAAATAGTTAACCGCGTTTCTGCCCCTCCCCTTAATTAATAAATAAATGTATACCTGTAAAATTAAATACATAAGAAATAGAACAATGAAAAGAGAGAATATGTAAATTAATAACATAGACAAAAACACCACACTAATGAAAACGTAAGATTAGTTAACATGACAAGATGTAGAAATTTACAAGCATTGAGACAAAGATTAAAATCATAAAATCAGATACGACATTACAAATAATTGGTGTACAATCAAATGACTTCTACTGAAAGTGGCCGAATTGTGCTAAACCTGAAGGTGTGAGTAGAAACATTGAAACAATGATCATTTCATTTCATGTTCGTCAGATTAACAAAGAAAATTGTTCCACACAAGATAAATGATAATTAAAAAAAATAGGTCAAAATTGGTCAAGAAACAAAGTCGAATTAGTAAAGATCACTAAATTCGTCAATAAGTAGATTTTGAACTGATAAGTCTGTTCTCCTGCAAAATGTATTGCATGATTGTACCTCTGGTACACGTGCAGAGCACAATAGACAGACACTTGTAGAATTAGAATTGTTATAACAGTGTTTTTCAGAGTTAAAAACGCATCAGCAGCAAATGAACCAGTGCATACTATTTATCAAGCATGTCCGAAGTTTTAGATTACTAATTTTCTGTTCTTTTCTCCGCATTTGCATTTTCAAATAACCATTTCAATGCAATTAAACTTGCACTCAACGCAGATCGAGCAAACCCTACATGGATAACAAACATCCAGTAAAGTATCTAATTCCATTTGAAGTCACATAGTCACCTTTTAGTTCATTCTGTAAACCATCCTAGTTATCGATTGGAATACGTTTCTAATCAAAGATGTCACAGTGTAGCCGCTCTTGTATTTACCAAGATTTCTTATATTTTTGTTTTATTTGTTTCCCATTAATTTTCTCAACTCCTTTTCAGTTCACTTTTTACCTATTATTTCTTTTTAGTGCTCTTTAAATTGTAAAAGAATACAGTTATTGACATGTTTGTCTTCGATAAATCCTAATTCTCTTACCACCTGACTTGTGCCCATTTAACTAAAAAAAAAAAAAATTCATACTTTAATTCATAAATTCAGTTTAATAAGAAACTATCATCATAAAAGATCGCGTCTTTTTTCTTTACCAGTTTATTTTCATAATCATTTAATTCTCCTTTTTGCTAGTAATATATGCCATAATGTATAAGTTTTTAGCTCATCTCTGGTGTACTAGGCCCCCCCCCCCTTCCCCCCGGCGTCGGCGTCCGCACAGATAAAAACATATACACACGCACATCCTCAGTGAATGTCAGCCATTCTTTCTTCCTAGGTCATATACAACAGTTTGCAGTGGTTTCATAGCAGTTACCCAAGGGAAGGGGACCGAGGGGATATATTTTTGCATACATGTACATTTATTGTACATTCTTGGTTCAGTTTTTGCGTTTAGCTCAGTTTTTGCACACTGTATAAATATTGTTATACCTGGAATCATAAAATTTGGTGAGAGGATGGAACTTGATCAGTACTGCATTCACATTTCGCTGACCTTGGTTAAATGTTGTGATCTAAGTTTATTTCTCAAGCTCTGTTCATGATAAAATCATCAAAATATATGGTTATATGTATCTCTATTAGTACAATACCCTTACCAAAGGAAGGTGACTGTGACCAACCTTTCACACTTGACTGCTTTAGGTTCAGTTTTTGCGGATAGCGCATGACCAACTAGGTTTTTTTCCACCATGTATATATACTGTTATATCTAAATTCATGAAAGCTGATGAGGGGATGCATCTTGATGAGTACTACACCCTCATCCCTGTGACTTATATCTCATGCTTCACTGACTTTGGTAAAATTGTCTGTTTTAAGTTTATTTCTTAAGCTTTTTTATGGTCCAATCATCAAACTGGATGCTTGTATGCATCTCTATTTGTAGTACCACATCTTTACTACAAAAGAATGTCACTGCGACCTACATTTCATATTTTCACACCACTTCCCTTGCTAGTGGATGAATCAAAATTTTGCTGCATAGTAGTCTTGCGCCCCTCTTTAAAGATTGCGAAGTGATGGCTAAAATTACCAGTATGAGTCCGCTGTCAATTTCCATGCAGATAAATAAATCATGCTTTAAAGACAGCATTACCAAAAACGTAATGATTTTGCAAAACGTTGAATTAGCTATAATGACATTAATTTTAAGAATGTATGTTTATATATACACGTATTAAACTGTGATTTTGAGTTATACCATCCTCATCCATCCGCCCTTCTGTTAATGATCACTCTGTCTATCCAACCATCTGCTGTCCGTATATGTATGTATGTATGTATGTATGTATGTATGTATGTATGTATGTATGTATGTATGTATGTATGTATGTATGTATGTATGTATGTATGTATGTATGTATGTATGTATGTATGTATTTGTCTATTCGGCACATACTAGCAGACTACAGGAAATTATGATCTACTGTTGCTGAATAAAAACTTGCTGAAAGTCAATAAACGCCAGTTCATGGTGTTTAATATATAGGATCGCGGGACTCAATACCATATAACCAAGAACCCAGATGACAGAGGTGATGGCGACAGACGTGTGGGCGACCTCGCACATGGCTCAGATGATGGTTACATTAAGGTGCAGGATGACGGCAGAAGCGGGGGCGACTCTGCATATGGCTCAGATAATGTTTACATTGAGGTACAGGATGGCAGTAGAGGCGCTGGAGAATCTGCATATGGCTCAGGTGATGGTTACATTAAAGTGCAGGATTGCAGAGGAGGCGGGGGCGAATCTGCAAATGGCTCAGGTGATGGTTATGTTAAGGCCCGGGATGGCGGTAGAGGCGGAGTCGACTCTACATATGACTACATATATTAATTTGCTGCGTACGATTTTGCATAACTCCTCTTTCAGCCTTGGAAAGAATATTCATTATAAAGTTTCATGTATGTTCATTGGACAAAATCTGTACAAATGTGTTACTTAGAATTTTAGCCATAGCGAAACGTATCCATCATAAAATCATTCGCTTCCAGTATTATTGATGTGAAAGAAATGTACTGTAATGTCTGTAATTGTTCATACTCTTTGCATTAATGATCTTTTCAGGTGTACAAAATATTATTTGTAAAAATATTAATTATAATTTTAATGGTAATTACAATTTTCACCGTTCGATAAAAATAAAAAAGCTCTTTTTACAAAACAAAAAATTGGAGGACAAAGACAATAATTATTTTAGAGATTAATTATAAAATATTAAAGGATATTAATAATCACACGTAATAAATTATTATTATTGAAAGCTATGCTCGTGAATAACTATCATATATAATAAGGGGACAATATTATATTTATTCAAGTTGAAAAAAGTGATCGATGTTTGTCATTCTTCTTTATCTCTCATCCATTTAGTATTACACACTTGTGAATAGTGGACTGTATGTATGTATGTCAGGGTCGGCTAACTCGGTTTGTCCTTGGAAAAGACACTCAGCTCCCATTTTCTTAGCACGATAAAGCCAATAGTGTGTTAAAAGTGTCGTTAAAACCAACAAAAACAACACACACACACACACACATTCTGACATGCAAGATATGTGCCACTCAATATTTTGCGTAACCGTTGATTTCAGAAAGCAAATGAATAATTACAAAAGCCACATCCGCAACAAAATCAACGCGAAAGTCGGCAACCATTAAAACTTGACTGGACATTCAGTCGAGTCTCTTGAGATACTACCCACTGAATCAAACTTGGGGTGGACCGACACAGAACGCACATGTAAGGAACGATACTGGATATTACAATTGAAAACTCGTGGGAATTTTGGACTAAATGAACAAAATCTAACCTTCCTGTTGCAGTCTTATCAAATTACAGCGTCATCAGTTTTTCACCTGTACGCAATTTTTTGTGATAATATTTACCAGTAGTAGCATGTATTACTATTTTTGTAATTATTTGATTTTTATTATTATTATTATTATTATTATTATTATTATTATTATTATTATTATTATTATTATTATTATTATTATTGTCCATTATCCAGCTACATAATTCTCTTGACATCTTTCATTTAGAACCTCCATGCATAACTCTATCGGGATATAATTTCTTTCACAAATCTTCTAGATGGCGTTGATTTTTCGTCATGCCGTGTTTCCTTCCTTTGTTCACAACGTGGCATTAGGTCAAAACATGTTGGTTCTCTATATGATAGACACAATAACCCGCTCGTGTATTATTATTATTGTTGCATAACTTTTTATTATAGCTCTTGTTGTAAATTCCCCCTAGTGATTCTAACATGTTGGAGTCCAGAATTTTTCTTAGATTTTGTGTTTAGTGTTTGTTTTGTATACGTAAATTGTTTATTCCCCAGACGAAGAGCTTGTTTAGCTCGAAACATTGGACTGTATTTTCGCAGTTTTCTTTCTGTTGATGCCACTAAAGCACTTGTGTGTTCCTTTGTACTTTCTAGACTTGACTATAGGAATTCTCTTCTATCTGGTTCGTCTCAAAATCTACTACAGAAACATCAAAAAGTTCAAAACAGTGCTGCTCGGATCATCCTTAGAGTACCAAGAACTGAGCACCCCTCCTCCTGTTCTGTACTCTTCACTGGCTACCCGTTCGTTCCTGAATCAAACACAAAATCTGTTCTCTATGCAACATTTCATTGACTTCCCCCAGTCCAAAATACACCCCTTCTAGGTACTTACGCTCCTCTTCCGACACTCGCATTCTCACTATTCCCACTATCAAAACCAAGTCACACGGATAACGTTCTTTTGCGTACCAGGGCCCAGCAACGTGGAACGAATTGCCTACTGAACTTAGACACAAAGACACTGTGATCTCATTCAAGAGTGCTCTAAAAAGTGACCTATTTAGACTGCAAGAACAGACTTAAGACTTGACAATGTAGCCTTAATCTCAATTATTTTCCGCATGCTTTTGTTTGTAATTTCACTGTGTTTGTTTTTGTAATCTTGTCTACATATATATCCATATGTGTTAACTAATATTGTAAAGCGCTTAGAGTTTTTAAAGATTTAGCGCTGTACTAAGTCTGATTATTATTATTATTATTATTATAATGGACAGTATAAGTCATATTGGAAACTGTATAATGGACTGTATAAGTCATATTGGAGACTGTATAATGGACTGTACAAGTCATATTGGAGACTGTATAATGGACTGTATAAGTCATATTGGGGACTGTATAATGGACTATAAGTCATATTGGGGACTGTATAATGGACTGTATAAGTTATTTTGGGGACTGTATAATGGACTGTATAAGTCATATTGGGGACTGTATAATGGACTGTATAAGTCTTTTTGGAGACTGTATAATGGATTGTAGAGGTCATATTGGGGACTGTATAATGGACTGTATAAGTCATATTGGAGACTGTATAATGGACTGTACAAGTCATATTGGAGACTGTATAATAGACTATAAGTCATATTGGGGACTATAATGGACTGTATAAGTCATATTGGGGACTGTATAATGGACTGTATAAGTCAGGGGTGTCAAACACATATGCTATGGCGGGCCAGATTTGATACAAATAATAATAATAATAAATAATAATAATAAATAATGAGTATGGCGGGCCGTATGCTTGACACCCCTGGTATAAGTCATTCTGTGGACTGTATAATGGACTGTATAAGTCATATTGGGGACTTATAAGTCATATTGGGAGGGTTTTATTTTCTATCTGCACTTGTATCTGTCTGCAGTATTTCGTGTTGGAGTTTCTAATCTTATATACATGTATATAGATATATAATTTCAAAAGTGAGTTTAATAGCTTATTGTATCTTGACCTTTTATTCCATCACATATACATGATTATCTTTTTGTTTGATATACATTCATTGAAATATTATTTCACGTAGTTTGTATTATACCCGTATAGATATATGGTGAACACCGATTCATGCCTGACATATACTAGATTTGATACACCTACAATGTGGATGTTGTTTCTATAATGGTCTTGCTGATGTACAATCGGCAAAATGCAGATAAAAATCATTTCAATGTTTATTCTCTGATCAATAGAAATATAAAACGAGTTCTACAATAAGTTTTGGCACTAAGTCTTCGGAAAACTATTTTAATACATTTGACATATAACAGATAGTTTTAATTTCATATCCATGTTGGCATTTGGGTAGGATAGACGCGTGTTAGAGTAAAGGGACACAATTTTGATATAACTGCATATGTATGTATGTATGTATGTATGTATGTATGTATGTATGTATGTATGTATGTATGTATGTATGTATGTATGTATGTATGTATGTATGTATGTATGTATGCATGCATGCATGCATGCATATGCCAAGTTTAAAATGCTCGTGCACGGATAAAGAGTAAATAAGGTTAGTTGTATTCTACTTCCAAAGCCTGAAATGTTGAGTATTTTTTAATGCTCTGCCTTGTAAGTGTTTCAGAATTAAGTGATTTTAAAGCAGTATCATCATACAAAAATTGTAAAGACCCATAATACAAAAAGTGAATATTTGAAAACGTTTTTCGACGTTACTTTCCCTTGTGTACTTTAAAATAAAGACTTTTAAATACTCGTGCTGTCTTTTTTAAATTTATTTATTTTACTTCTTGATTCTAGTTTTGTTTTCACATACATCAAACGATTTTGAAGAAAGAGAGTACAAAAATGAAAGATGCATTTATATCCAACAACCATGGTCAATATGACTCATGAATTGTACTACTTAACAACCATTGTCAATATGACTTTTGAATTGTACTACTTAACAACCATGGTCAATATGACTCTTGAATTGTACTACTTAACAACCATGGTCAATATGACTCTTGAATTGTATTACTTAACAGCCATGGTCAATATTACTCTTGAATAGTACTACTTAACAACCATGATCAATATTACTTTTGAATTGTACTTCATAACATCCATGGGCAATATTACTCTTGAATTGTACTACTTAAGAGTCATGGTCAATATGACTCTTGAATTGTACTACCTAACAACCATGCTCAATATTACTCTTGAATTGTACTACTTAACAACCATGGTCAATATGACTCTTGAATTGTACTACCTAACAACCATGGTCAATATTACTCTTGAATTGTACTACTTAACAACCATGGTCAATATGACTCTTGAATTGTACTACCTAACATCCATGGTCAATATTACTCTTGAATTGTACTACTTAACAACCATGGTCAATATGACTCTTGAATTGTACTACCTAACAACCATGCTCAATATTACTCTTGAATTGTATTACTTAACAACCATGGTCAATATGACTCTTGAATTGTACTACCTAACAACCATGCTCAATATTACTCTTGAATTGTACTACTTAACAACCATGGTCAATATGACTCTTGAATTGTACTACTTAACAACCATGGTCAATATGACTCTTGAATTGTACTACTTAACAACCATTGTCAATATGATTCTTTAATTGTACTACTTAACAACCATGGTCAATATGACTCCTGAATTGTACTACTTAACAACCATGGTCAATATGACTCTTGAATTGTATTACTTAACAGCCATGGTCAATATTACTCTTGAATAGTACTACTTAACAACCATGATCAATATTACTTTTGAATTGTACTTCATAACATCCATGGGCAATATTACTCTTGAATTGTACTACTTAAGAGTCATGGTCAATATGACTCTTGAATTGTACTACCTAACAACCATGGTCAATATTACTCTTGAATTGTACTACTTAACAACCATGGTCAATATGACTCTTGAATTGTACTACCTAACATCCATGGTCAATATTACTCTTGAATTCTACTACTTAACAACCATGGTCAATATGACTCTTGAATTGTACTACCTAACAACCATGCTCAATATTACTCTTGAATTGTACTACTTAACAACCATGGTCAATATGACTCTTGAATTGTACTACCTAACAACCATGCTCAATATTACTCTTGAATTGTACTACTTAACAACCATGGTCAATATGACTCTTGAATTGTACTACCTAACAACCATGCTCAATATTACTCTTGAATTGTACTACTTAACAACCATGGTCAATATGACTCATGAATTGTACTAGTTAACAACCATGGTCAATATGACTCTTGAATTGTACTACCTAACAACCATGCTCAATATTACTCTTGAATTGTACTACTTAACAACCATGGTCAATATGACTCTTGAATTGTACTACTTAACAACCATGGTCAATATGACTCATGAATTGTACTACTTAACAACCATGGTCAATATTACTCTTGAATTGTACTACTTAAGAACCATGGTCAGTATTACTCTTGAATTATACTACTTAACAACCATGGTCAATATGACTCCTGAATTGTACTACTTAACAACCATGGTCAATATTACTCTTGAATTGTACTACCTAACAACCTTGGTCAATATTACTCTTGAATTGTACTACTTAACAACCATGGTCAATATGACTCTTGAATTGTACTACTTAACAACCATTGTCAATATGATTCTTTAATTGTACTACTTAACAACCATGGTCAATATGACTCCTGAATTGTACTACTTAACAACCATGGTCAATATGACTCTTGAATTGTATTACTTAACAGCCATGGTCAATATTACTCTTGAATAGTACTACTTAACAACCATGATCAATATTACTTTTGAATTGTACTTCATAACATCCATGGGCAATATTACTCTTGAATTGTACTACTTAAGAGTCATGGTCAATATGACTCTTGAATTGTACTACCTAACAACCATGGTCAATATTACTCTTGAATTGTACTACTTAACAACCATGGTCAATATGACTCTTGAATTGTACTACCTAACAACCATGCTCAATATTACTCTTGAATTGTACTACTTAACAACCATGGTCAATATGACTCTTGAATTGTACTACCTAACAACCATGCTCAATATTACTCTTGAATTGTACTACTTAACAACCATGGTCAATATGACTCATGAATTGTACTAGTTAACAACCATGGTCAATATGACTCTTGAATTGTACTACCTAACAACCATGGTCAATATTACTCTTGAATTGTACTACTTAACAACCATGGTCAATATGACTCTTGAATTGTACTACTTAACAACCATGGTCAATATGACTCATGAATTGTACTACTTAACAACCATGGTCAATATTACTCTTGAATTGTACTACTTAAGAACCATGGTCAGTATTACTCTTGAATTGTACTACTTAACAACCATGGTCAAGATGACTCTTGAATTGTACTACTTAACAACCATGGTCAATATGACTCCTGAATTGTACTACTTAACAACCATGGTCAATATTACTCTTGAATTGTACTACCTAACAACCATGCTCAATATTACTCTTGAATTGTACTACTTAACAACCATGGTCAATATGACTCTTGAATTGTACTAGTTAACAACCATGGTCAATATGACTCTTGAATTGTACTACTTAAGAGTCATGGTTAATATGACTCTTGAATTGTAATACTTAACAACCATGGTCAATATTACTCTTGAATTGTACTACTTAACAACCATGGTCAATATGACTCATGAATTGTACTACTTAACAACCATGGTCAGTATTACTCTTGAATTGTACTACTTAACAACCATGGTCAATATGACTCATGAATTGTACTACTTAACAACCATTGTCAATATTACTCTTGAATTGTACTACCTAACAACCATGGTCAATATGACTCATGAATTGTACTACTTAACAATCATTGTCAATATGACTCTTGAATTGTACTACCTAACTAACATGGTCAATATGACTCCTGAATTGTACTACTTAACAACCATGGTCAATATTACTCCTGAATTGTACTACTTAACAATTCCTATTTCATATATTGTATAATAACAAACACAAAACAATCCTCTTATAAGTTTTAGTTGATTTTGATAAGGCATATATACAAGTAATAGGTTGGACAATAGTTTTAGATTTGTGATGACATAACGACGAAGACTAAATGTAATCTCATAGACAATAGACAATAGAATCTTATTGACAATAGACAATACAAAATAGACAACATTAATTTTTTTATTTTATGTCGATATTTTCATAGTACAACAACAAGAAAACGACTACAACAATGCAATAACAATTAACTTTAACATGAAGTTATCATAACAATCATATTTTGATTCTTACGTTAAAAGTAACATACAAGAACCTAATTTATGTCCTAAAATGCGCACAGAGAAAGTAAATGTACAGCAAGAAATTCCAAACTAAAATTAAATGCAAAGAAATTAAATATGCAGAGGTTAAGAGTTATGGAAAGTAATATACAATATATACAGAAAGCAAACATAGGACACAATTATGAACCTCACATAAATGATGAATCAAGGACAAACAGGTGCATGCATATGAAAGTAGTATGCAATGTGCATGTATTAGGGCTGCAACGTTTACCAAAATGTCTAAACATGTACATGGTTCACAATGATCAAATGGTTTCCATTTTATCGAAATGATTAGAAACTCAACTTTTCCCCCTATTTACCTGATAGGCTTACTGAACTGCTGACTTCTATTATAACGTGTATGCCTTACCTCGTTCAACGTGTGATTCTTTCATATGCAGGATGTCTTTCACCTTTTATTATCAGCTTGTAAGACATGTCTTTGTTGAATATGTCCGACAGTTTCAGTACAACCTGTAAGACATGTCTTTGTTGAATATATCAGACAGTTTCAGTACAACTTGTAAGACATGTCTTTGCTGAATATATCAGACAGTTTCAGTACAACTTGTAAGACATGTCTTTGTTGAATATATCAGACAGTTTCAGTACAACCTGTAAGACATGTCTTTGTTGAATATATCAGACAGTTTCAGTACAACTTGTAAGACATGTCTTTGTTGAATATATCAGACAGTTTCAGTACAACTTGTAAGACATGTCTTTGTTGAATATATCCGACAGTTTCAGTACAACTTGTAAGACATATCTTTGTTGAATATATCCGACAGTTTCAGCACAACATCCACAGAACTGTAGTGATTTTGTTTCCTACAGTTACATATATGTACATGATGAAAACGTCAATAACGGAACCGAACAAAATGTTTTTGTAGGAACTATAGTCACTAAGAAACTATGCAGTGGCCCACAAGCTTGAAAGGTCTTTCTTTAAAATAAAATATTACTAATCAATAGGTCTGTTAACAAACATGTTGCTTAAAGGTAAATTCTGTAGTCTAAAGAAATATTTATCAGCATTATCAGTAAATTAACTGGTTGTGTAATGTAGTGTAATGTGCGCTAAAACCAATTCTTGTAAACTTCTGTTTTTTTTCCTAGCGATGCCAATCTGTATGTGAAAATCATAGATAAACACTTTAATAAAAGAATTAACATACAAATCCTACTAAACAATCCTCTTAGACAAAGGTCTGGAAATATGTAATTTAATTGGAACGGGTACTTCCTGCGTCAATGACAGCCACATGCATGTTTGTTTACATGTTTACTGACTTTGTAAACATTTACAGGCAGTAATCTAAACTAAGCCGTTTACACGTGCAAACGTTGCAACCTTAGCATGCATATGAATCATACTACAGGAGGTGCATGTATATGAATCATACTACAGGAGGTGCATGTATATGAATCATACTACAGGAGATGCATATATATATATGAAATCATACTAAAGGAGGTGCATGTATATTAAATCATACTACAGGAGGTGCATGCATATGAAATCATATTACAGGAGGTGCTTGTATATAAAATCATACTACAGGAGGTGCATGCATATTAAATCATATTACAGGAGGTGCTTGTATATAAAATCATACTACAGGAGGTGCATGTATATAAAATCATACCACAGGAGGTGCATGTATATAAAATCATACTACAGGAGGTGCATATAGATGAAATCATAAAATCATATTACAGGAGGTGCATATATATAAAATCATATTACAGGAGGTGCATATATATGAAATCATATTACAGGAGGTGCATATATATAAAATCATATTACAGGAGGTGCATGTATATAAAATCATACTACAGGAGGTGCATATATATAAAATCATATTACAGGAGGTGTATATATATGAAATCATATAAAAGGAGGTGCATATATACAAAATCATATTACAGGAGGTGCATACATATGAAATCATATTACAGGAGGTGCATGTGTATGAAATCATATTACAGGGGGTGCATGTATATAAAATCATACTGCATTCTACATGAGGTGCATGCATATGAATCATACTACAATAAGTATATTTATATATATAAGTGTTATATATATCTTTAGACATTGCATTAAAACAGCCCCAGCTAAGGGTAGAATAAAATAAAATATACGCTAAAAACTTACACATGAAGCGTGAGATGAATCGTATATAGACAAAGTTCTTTCAACAGATTTAAATTGGTATTTAAAAGTTATGATAATTTGTTCACATGAAATATCATAGTATTTACAAGTATTTACCCGAGATTGAATGTACACTACTTAACTCTATTATCTGTGTATCACAACACCGAGGACATCATGCTCTTCACCGTGGTTTATCTCCCTTTTGGTTTAATTATGCCACTGCCACAACGCTGTAAATTTGGTGGTAAAATACCACCTACAGAAAACCGTATGCTTTTATATGTTTTTTATATTCAATTAAGATTGCATTTTCAGAGTCCTTTTCTTCCCTCTTAAATGGGGAGCCACGTTGATTCAGTTGGTATAGAGTCGGACTCGCATTCCAAGAGTCGCGGGTTTGGTACAAAGGGCGCCCAGACCAGACAGGGACTGCTGCCTCGGTGTGTCACAAAGAAACGCAATTACGTCCAATTTCCTCGATATGATATAATAAATAATGTATTAAAAGTGCCGTTCAAATCTAACTAACCAAAATCTTAATTGGCTTTTATGTGGAATGTGAAGATTCTGAGTAATACTAAGAAGGAATGAGTCGGGAATTCTTTAATTGCAGTGATGTCTGGAACACAATGGTCGGTGATGTTAGAAGTTAGCATGCGAGGAGACGTTACAGTATACCAATAACATCACAATGAAGCGTATCTGTTTCACTATAATAAGTCTAGTTGCTTATCTTTCTTTTTTGATTGGATTTCAGTCTTGGAGAAGTAGGATAGGATGGTGCCTGTGTACTAATTTTCCTGCCCATATGCCGGCTAAACTCACACATCCCGCCCATATGCCGGCTATACTCACACATCCCGCCCTTATGCCGGCTATACTCACACATCCACTCATATGCCGGCTATACTCACACATCCATTTCACCTCAAATACATGCATCCTGTTCCAAGAGCATCGAAAATTAGACAATTTATTCATACGAATATTTAAATATTAGCGGGGAGTTATTTTCCCGAGAGACGGTTTATGATCACTAACCAATGCATCTAGATTAATACAAGTTTTCAAAGATAATCCAAGGCTCATTGTCAGCAGTACTATATATAATTGTTCCTGTCGACAAGTGCATAACACTTATGTTGCACAATTATTGCTTAGATCTGTTGCATTACAACTTGTAGCGAATATATTAATCAGGAAGTTAATTTGCAAATGATCTTTACCATTAACAGTTTACACTAGTGTAGTATTATTTACTCCTCGGTAAGAGCGATATAAAATTTTATACATACGTGTTTACATACATACATACATACATACATACATACATACATACATACATACATACATACATACATACATACATACATACATACATACATACATACATACATACATACATACATACATACATACTTTGTATTTCGTGCAAAACTTGCAGCATCTAATTCGGAAATCGACTTTGTGGCTTTAGTCAGATTAAGAAGTTCTAAGTATTTACGTCAGACAACATCAATATTTGTCAATCCCGCAGAAGCTCGACATAGCAATCACTTTGAAGTACGTGTACGTGTCCATACGTTCTTCTGTCCATCTTTACGTCCATTGATTAAGATAAGTTTTACATTTGTTCAGTCTTTTATGGTAGCTAAAGGAATGTACCCGTTATAGAAGATCGGATGTGTACTAAACACCCAGGCCGTGGCCTCTTCTTGTCAAAGAAATATGTCTGATGAAGGCTACTCGACTGTATATATATATATATATATATATATATATATATATATATATATATATATATATATATATATATATATCAGTACGTCTGTATTTCCGGCTTGCTATAAGCATTCTATACTCACACTTGAAGGGTACGCCTGCTTATATGACCTGTGTTAGAACTAAGCTATGTTAGAATTGTACGAATATAATTGAATCTAAACATCTTGCATAACTGTATATACACCAGTGGCAGAGAAACTGAGCTAAATACAAAAATGTAACGTATTAATCGGAGCGTGAAAAATAGGTCACTGTGAGCTCCACTTGCCTGTGATGAGCAGTTCACTCCACGATGACACCAATCTGGGCAAAGGGAAAAACTTAACGTTGACGCCAAGAACAACAACGACAATGTCGTCGGAAAATGTGATAACTGTGTCTGTCCTATGCTAAGCATGCGAGACAAAACGATGTCAAAAGCAATGTCTATTATCAAATCATATATATATATATATATATATATATATATATATATATATATATATATATATATATATATATATATATATATATATATATATATCATGATGAAATTTACAGAGTATAACTCCAAAAGAACGATCGATGCCTAAGAATTCAACCGTGACACTACATGTCAGAAAATTGTCGAGGTTCAATATTTTAATATAATTTTGAAACTAGTCCAATAAAATAATAAATATCTCAAAATATGTAAATTTGAAATGAATCAATAGAAGGCATATTACATCAAGTAAACAAATGATGTTTCTACACCATTACTGATGGGACTTCTATCCGAAAATAATCGAAAAGTTGAATGCAGCTTGGAAAAATAAATACTTTGAAAGGGCAACAATCATATCACAAAAGTTGGATAATTCAAGATGGTTAACTTCGCTGTTGAGGAGATTGTGCGATCTCATATTGCCTTTGGTATAATCGAGTGTTTAAAACGCGTTGCGTTGCATCCTGAGCGATCGTGGACAGTATTGCCCTGCCTATTTTCCATGTGGGGCTCTATGACATAAGTAGCTACTCCTGTAATTTCAACTATTGTAACAATTGTTGTGAAAGGTACAAATGTATCAACAAGCAACCGGTAAACATTTATCTATTAAGCATTTATTCCAGTGATTTCAGATTCATTATTTTCTGTTGTCTTTTTAAAATTTATATGTGAGAATGTTATCAAACTATAAAGTAATACAGATAGAGACAATCCCAATTTGAATGTAAACAATCCAGTGAAGTATCCGGTAATATTGGATGCCATGTAATCCTCTTTCAGTTTATTCTGTTAACATTTTAAGTTATCAATCTAAAGAAGTCTTCAAGTAATGATGTCACAGTGTAAATTACAGCATCTGATAGTGATTTGGAAATTTTAGCAGCTCTAATGTCTATTTCTTTGCTATTTTAATAATAAAAAATGGTTGAGGGTGATGTTGATGATTTTGATTTTGATAATTCGATTGAAAATCATTTGCATGATGAAAAAGATGCACAATATCAAATATAAGTTGATGATACTGTAAATCTTACTAATGGTTTGTCAGAGAAAAGTCTAAGACATTTGTAAAATAATATTCCAAGTGAAGGTGCAAGTGTTTCCTTCTAAGTTCTCGAATAGTACTAGGTGGACATAAAAAGGAAGACTTTGGAAGGAATGAATTACATTATGAATCGGAATAAAATAACCCTAGAAGAAGAAAAAACAACAACAACAACAACATAACTCTATTATAAAACGCCTGACATCCTGGCACCTCACGGTTAAATAGTTCATATTTCGAGGAAAGCCAAGATCAAATCAATGCTATCACCAAACATTGTATCATACCAACCTGGAAAGGAGTTGTTGGTCACATTTGGTTGTACAAATATGGGCGTTTCCTATCGACGAGAGAAAACCTAAATATCCGTTAGAACCTGCTGTTTTTAAAAGACAACCAAAGATGGTACCCAAAGAAGTAAAGATGCGAATAAGAGACAGCAACGACGCGTTCGATGAACAGGTAAGAAAAGCTGAGACTATACTTAAGAAATATCATGCAAAACTTCAAAGCGGAAAAGTTGTAGAACTAAAAAATAAAATTTAAAAAAAGAAAAAAAAAAAAAAAAAAACAAAAAAAAAAACAGAATAGTAGAGAACCATACTCTTGTCATGCAACTCAGTTTAATGCTCAGTCCAATCCTGATACTGGACACATTTTTATTGAGAGAAAAATATATTACAATTAAACTCAACGTTTACATGCAAAATATTGCACATTTTTGAATAACTACACTTTACATTTTTGTGAATGATGACTCTGTGAAAAGGAACAGATCATAGTGTGACATGAAATTCTGGCAAACTCATCTAAACTGGCGGTACGGTATGGCTAGCAACATCTGTTTGCTATATATCGTACAGGCGCTTTACAAACAAAAGTGTTCAAGAGTTGGTGAAATCGGTATATGGGTTTCACGGTTACCGTCAAATACGACAACTGTTATATGATTTTAAATACCTTCACCAGGTCAATATGCTTTTAACCATCCTGCAATTAATGAAGCAATTTAACATAATTTAAAACTTTAACATTCACCCTGGTCATGAGTGGAGATACACAATGTCATTAATGATGACAGATACTACTGACAAAAAGGAGAATTAAATAATTATGAAATTAGACATTTACGGTGGTATTATCAGATTAAACTTTCATATCATAGAATTAATCGTCTAGCAGATAATGATGAGTCACTAGGCTGGAGATACGTATTGCAAGGGTAAATTAAAGTATAAAGTCTTATGTAATCAGATTTTAGGTGCACATGCACCTATTACACAGTTCACCTATTACACCGTTCATATATTACACAGTTCACCTCCACATTATCAGACACTGGTAAAAAGTTAACGGAGCTTTTCATTTCAGAACAGCACTGTTACGTCTCAGATGAAAACAATATGGTAAGATTTTAAGAATACATAATAAATTCGAAAGTGAAATTATTAGATTATGCTGTTGGTTTGATACAACAACAACTTTCATGAATCCAAAGACTCGTTGATACAACAACAACTTTCATGAACCCAAAGACTCGTTGATACAACAACAACTTTCATGAACCCAAAGACTCGTTGATACAACAACAACTTTCATGAACCCAAAGACTCGTTGATACAACAAAAACTTTCATGAACTCAAAGACTCGTTGATACAACAACAACTTTCATGAACCCAAAGACTCGTTGATACAACAACAACTTTCATGAACCCAAAGACTCGTTGATACAACAAAAACTTTCATGAACCCAAAGACTCGTTGATACAACAACAACTTTCATGAACTCAAAGACTCGTTGATACAACAACAACTTTCATGAACCCAAAGACTCGTTGATACAACAACAACTTTCATGAACCCAAAGACTCGTTGATACAACAACAACTTTCATGAACCCAAAGACTCGTTGATACAACAAAAACTTTCATGAACTCAAAGACTCGTTGATACAACAACAACTTTCATGAACCCAAAGACTCGTTGATACAACAACAACTTTCATGAACCCAAAGACTCGTTGATACAACAACAACTTTCATGAACCCAAAGACTCGTTGATACATCTATATATCTTAATGTCACAGTTGCTATTCGATACTCAGACATTCAAAGAACACATGACAATAACGAAGTTGTGGAATAAGGACGCGAAGCGAACGTGTGGACATAGTCCAGTTTAGAAGCGAGAAAAAAACAATATTGATCGCAGACAGCCGATAAAGTCTGACCATGGAATAAACAATTATTTATATTGAAACTAATTATTGTACGAACTTCCTTAGTTTGCTTTTTTGAAATAGGTTACAAATTGTGCCTTGGGCTCAAGGACAGAGAACGATTCACCTACAGTGTTCTTCCTTGCTAGACCTCGCATGTTTCGACGGTGTTTTTTTTAGAAGAAAGATCACAATTACTTGTACTAGTTTCGCTAATTTTGTGTGGTGTTACTGTGTGTATACCTTTGATCAAAAATGCAAATAACAACTCCACTAATGCCAGCACAAGTAATGTGACGTGACCAGCAAGAAAAGAAGCGATTTGGGCTGCACACTTGAATAACCAGCTCATCAGACTACCAGTAATACCAGGTATTGATACTGTTGCTTTATTTTATGAACTCAAACAAATAATTGAATAAATATTTCAAGCCTTTTTTGTTTATGTAAGTAAGTGGTGGAGTAGGAAAAACAACACTTTTTACCAAATTTGCTATAGACAGAGCAAGCGTTGATGTAGTCATTGCTATCGCTGGCCAGCTTAGCTCATTGTTCTTATCCCCTTTGACACTGTGTATATAAACAATGATAACGACTAACCCATTAATGGCAAAAACAAGTAATATGCCGCGAGACAGTTCGGTCAGCACTCTTAAATAACGACCTCGCCAGACTACCATTAATACTAATGATTGCTGTTGCTATTTTTCGGTACTCAACCAGATGTTTGGATAAGTTTTTCAAGCTTTTTATGATCATATAAATAACTGATTCGCCTGGAGTAAGAGGAGTAAGTGAATGTGGAGTAGGAAGACCTGGGATGAGAATTTGAGGCAGTGATGTATGGTATAGGAACTTTTTTTTTCTTCCCAAATGTGCAATAGACTGAGGAAGTGTTTATATAATCGTTGCTATTGCTGTAGCTACAGTAGAACGTGTTACACCCGTTTAACAAATGTTGCTTCAGTCTTTCACTTAATGTAATATTTCTTTGTTGCATTAATCCTTTCAATATTTAATCTAAAATCTCTCTCAAACTGTTTTAAATGGCTAACTAATTGCACTCTTTGACTTTCAACACTTTCCAACAGTTTCTGCAATTTAACATTCATCGTTCCATCTGAAGGCACGCTGCGTTAATGAAACAACAATATGTTCTTGGGCTGGCCAGCACGCACGCGGGATGCTATCTTATGTTCCCTGGGTCTTTTGAGCTTTGTTGGCTGGTATCGCGTACGCCTCGTTCCGCGGAACGACAAACGCAACAAGCGCCAAGCGCCGCTATTATACACGCGCTTGACCTGAAATGTCTACGCCGCAGTATACTAAAGACTTTGGAAACCTCCTTTGGGGTCGCTCTACAGATAATACGTGCTTCTGAGAGAGTGATAGGTGTAAGATGAAGTTGTTTGCATTTGCAACATGCACAATGGAGAGAATGTTGGCATACCTCTATGGTACTTTTATGTACTGTGGCTGAAATTTCATTACATATTGTACTTGTGGAAATTGGACATGATCTAAGCACACAGCAGACAGAAATGGCCGCTCCAAAGTACCCGAAAAATCAGCCCGAATTAGTCAAAAGTACACTATTTTCAGCAGTTATTAAAAAAGGGAAACGAATTTTGCCAGAGTAGGCAATACTAGTCTCTGAAAGTACAATGAATGAATTACAAAATATATAAAAAGTAAAACAAGTTATCGGCTCTTTTTAAAAAAAATATACCTTTGAAGTCCAGGAAGTAAAAATGACCAAGCGGAGCTAGCAGTTTTTTGAGAGGTGCACATCTTAAGTAAGACCAAGTTGTATACTCTATAACCCAAATTGCACCCATCAACCATACACCAAAATAAAGGGAATTCAAAGTTATTTTAACAATACCTAAGACATACAAGGTCTTTTTTAAATAGCCAGGACAACCAGTGAGGAAAACCTGGGTAATTATTTTTCTTTAAAAATCTAACCCTATGCAAAGTACGAAACTGGAGAGTGCCACCTTTACCATGGAGCAGTACTCGGCGGCCTTGAGTTCGGGTACGCGATGAGTTCCAAACGCTTTTTGAGAATGAGGCCGGCAGCCTTGGCCGCCTACACGACGGAGACGCTGCAAAGACCGTTACAAACAATACGCCAAGATTTTTGACATAGGACATGCTAGTTAAAAAGGGCATCGATTCCTGCTAATATCATCACAGCTGCCTGATGGCCGAGGCTGATCTCATGGCTCCAATTACCGATTCTCCACGCTAAACCTAAAAGCTGCCGATGAAGAACACGTCTGCCACGATAAAGCTATTGAACAACTTCAAGCTGCGCAGGCCGAGTACCAACGTAGACGCAGTGAGCTCCTCAATTACCCCAGTGAGCGGCTTCGAGACGAACAGCTTGCCGAGAAGGCTTACGAGGACGTCATCGAATCTGTGCACCTGTACTACCTGACGTACGGCGTAAAAACAGACGGCTCGACTTTTAAACGCCCTTGCCAGAGCTGCGAAAATACGAGTTGATATTTATTACCGGTTATATATACTAGGCTTCTGAAACTGGCTAATACGGTGCTCACGACGCGAAGGTCACACCCTCCAAAAAAATTGCCCTTCTCCATTTTTGTGTTTCCTTCGATTGTGTTGCTCTAAAAATACCCCCCCCCCCCGCGCCTCTCCGGTTGAGTCAACTGGGCCCTGGCCTTCGCACTCGCTTTAGGGGCTTTCCCCATAGTTAGATCGGGAGCTGCTCATCTGAAAATCAGCAGGAACCGCAAATGGATGCTAAGCTCGCGGCAATATACTACAGCCCGCAAGGTTACTAGAAGGGCGTAGCAGCGGTCAAGAAGCTGGCAGCAGTTGCCAAGGTCTCTCAAGATGTGACCAAGGAATGACCTAAGAAGCAGGCCATGTGGCACATTAATCTACCCATACCACGCAAAATCCCCAGACCTCTGTTTACTGTTTCGGCCCTTAACAAACCGACCTCGTGTTTCTGCTGCAGGACAAGTTTGGGCGATACATGTACAAGTATGCGTTGACCGTGGTTGACATCGCCAGTCGAGCCATCGGTCTAAAAGGAGCTTTCCAAAATCGCCGACGCTTCGGAACATATATAGAAGATGGGCCGCTAAAGTGGCCCAAACTGTTGCAGGTTGACACTGGCCGGGAGTTTATTGGTGAAATGTTGCAGCTCTTAAGCAAGAACGGCGTGTGTGTGAAGCGGGGCGAGGTCAGCGTCCACCGGGCACAGGGCATTGTGGAGAGGTCCAACCGTACTCTAGCCAAGCATCTGTTATGGCATCAGCACGCCCAGGCGATGCTGCTGTCTTGAGCGCGGCTGCAAAGCATACTACTGAGTGGATGAGGCGGCTGTCTGCCGTTGTGGTGGCCCTAAACGGCGAGCTGACACAACTCACAGGAAACAAGCCGATGGATGCCATACGTCTGCAGCGTCTGTGACTAGGCCAACCGGTCCGTAAAAGTTCCCCTCCTCTCACACTCAAATAGCTTGGTGCGGTACCTATATGCGCCGGGAGAGCTTTAATGTGGGCAACGCCGTGCCACCAACTCTGTGTTGTCTCTCGGGGTGTTCACCCTGACCAACAGGTATGACATCCCGGGTCACCCTTCTATATACCATATTTGGGGCAGCGGCGCTCCGCGAAGAAGCTTCGTCCCCGAGGAACTTCAGATTGTACCTGGGGGTACCCTGCCTCCGCCTGTGGACGTTCTTAGCCGGTCAAGAGCTCGTTGAGATACTCCTCCGCCCAGTGGTGTTTTTTTTTGCTCGGTGCGGTGGTGGCCATATGTCCGCGTCGTGGCTACGTCTAGCGCAATCCGACTCTTGATGTCCAGATGTGAGAGGCTCATCTTATTTATACCGGTACACCCGCATCTTGTGGTGGTCGCTGCGCAGAATCACCATCTCTTGATGAAACTCAACGGGTGCCTCTAGGTGCAGATCGCATTTCAAGTTGTGTTTCACAACTGCCTTGAACACTCCCATGGACTTCCTGATCTCGGTGATAGGCTTGCCCTCGACCATCATTACCGCCTCGCTGGATAGCGTACATCTTGGGCCAGAGACCGACGAACCCCTTACTTGTCCTTGAACTTGCCGACGTCCTTCTTGTTGGCAGCGCTTTGGTGGATGTGTCCCTCCGGGTAGTCGCTCGTGACGTATATCGTGTGTATTGCCACCAGGTCGGGTATGAGACGACGTAGCTTGTCCTCCTCGTTCTCGGCCGCAAGAGGTCCAAGCAGATCCACGTCCGCCCGTTTTCCTTGTTTTACCGAAGACTGCGTTGTTCATCAGCTTAAAGAAGTCTTCCTAGATGTCTGACTTCGCCTTGGTCCTCAGGTCTGTATGCAACTTGATGTACGGTACCATCCACGTGCTTTGGTTGAACTTGGTGACGCGCATCCCGAGGTAGGTGTAGAGCTGGATGTTTTTATAATGGACCTTGCACCGCTCCTTGTTGCAAAGGCTGTGGACAAGCTTTATGCATTCAATAAACTGACTCCCGAGTTGGTTCACTAAATCACGCTGACAGTCACTCAATTAGCATTATTGGACACGCAGTGCATCTGGGACCAGCAGGTAGTCGCTATGTCCATCACCGATGCTCCTCAGGTGCTCGAGAACAACCTCAAGGATGCATCCCTTTGGTGTGTCGGGACCGATGGAACCGATGGCTTTTTTCGCGTGCACCCGCCTTCTCCTGTTGGCATGCTCTGCATCATGCCAGTCGTGGAGGTTGTTCGCGTCGAGGTAAGTTATCCAGCTGTTTGGCTTCCCGCTGTCATAATCTGGGCACATTGGGCTGTTAACTTTCGCGTGGCGGGGGCTCATCGTCGAAATGCCACCGCAGATTCCCTTCTCGATAAACAGGTGCATGTCGATGTCGGTCAGCAGCTCTTGCTTAGTGCCCTAGATTTGCAGAAGGGCATGACAGCTGATCTCCAGCGCTCTGTATTAATAGGCCGGGTCGAGGTTGTTGTCTTAGCGAAGTGCCGCGGAAGGAGTCAAACACGTCTGCTAGCAAGGACACATCCGTCCGTAGGTATAGGTCGTGGTAGCTTCCCAGGCTCTGGCAGCCAAAGGCCCTACACACCGGCTTCATGGTTATTCTGTCGCAGGGGACGACTACGTAGCAGAAACCGCATGGAACCTGGCCAGCGATTTTCTCTGTGTTGCTTAAGTTCGGATTACTAGCAGGGTCCTCTACGGGAATGTTCAGAGCCTCAAAGTCCGCATAGATGACGCATGGGACGCGCATCTGGCAGTGGTGGTTCTGGTGGACGGCTATGGTGTTTTTGCCCACCTCCGGTAAGGACAGGCGATTCGGCTTTTAACCTATGCCGTGGCAGTCTTTCGTGTGGGCTTCCAACAGGTTGGCCCAGCTGACGACGTGAAAGCATTGGCTGCTAACCTGTTTTCTATGCCCGGTCTTGTTATGGTTGTGTACACATTAAGTTCGAGCTCTACACATCTTAAGAAATGCCATTAGGATCCCTCGCGCATATACTCTTCGATGCGCCGTTGAATTATGGCGCTGGCTTGGGCGACCAGCTGCTCGACCTTATCAATTCGCAATGCCACGGCTATCTGCGTGCCTGCTAATCGAGCCCAAACATGCTGAAAATCTGATTGTATTCTAGTTTCGGTGGGTATTCTGTCGTATGGTCTTCCAGGCGCTGCGATCGCCCTTTCAACTCCTCCATTACAAGCTTGAACGCCTTTTTAGCCTTCTTTTTCATGCTTTGCAACTTGTCTTTTGCCTCCTTACCTCTGTATTGTTAGCAAAGCACTGTTTACAACTGTGTCCCAGTCCCACGGCCATTGCATGGCACTGGCGGAATTCTGCCCCTTCTCATCCTTTCTGCAGTATTCGTTCATATATGAAGGCCCACGTTCACAACGCCTGCCATGCAGAAGCCACATACAATTATGGTACCCATACATTGTTGGTTAGAGCGCAGCAACGATATATCCCCCGTCGCATTTTTATTTTAAATAAAAGTAATTCTCCTGGGTTCCAGTGGGCTGGCCCCAAACTCTCTTTGGAAAGCCAATTGGGGGCACTAGTAGAGTGCGTGGATATAGATCCAAACGGGAATCCGATGCTAAACAGGGTAAAAAGATTATAGACCCAAACCGGAATTTAACATTAGACCGTCATGTTGAAATTTATGGGGACAAGATGTAATGGTAACAATTGGTTCATATGTTTCACATAAAGAGTCTGTCTGGCTAGAAATGTAACAAAACATGTTGGGTCTATCTTGCTGGAAATGTAACATGTAGGGTCTGTGGAAATGTAAGATTCTTACTAACAATTACTACATATGTTACAGACAGTATGTTTGCAAAAAAAACATCTAATGTAAAACCAGCCAGATTGGATTATTTTCAATTGGGGTGACAGACTGGCCAGCCGTATTGTCAGCGCGTTGTGCTTTCGCCAAAAAATAATCCAATGTAAGGTCAAATTTTCATTCATCAGTTTCTGAAGACCAGTGTTATTTTGCTATATTGTCGAATGAATACCGAAATTTTGGGTCTGTGCCAAATATGGTTCTTAAATTTGTTACAATTCTGTCTGAGTACAATGTGTCTGTTTGGTGAGAGCAATTTTCTTTACCAATTCACTGGCAGCAAATTTTGTTACAAACATATTCATATCAAGTGGCTGCCCTATTTGCTTGATTGATAAATATATAAGCAGAAATTATGTTGCAATGTTAATGCTTTTATGAGGCAGATTCTATTTCTTCAGTAGTCAGTGTGTTACAAAATAATTAAATGTTTTGTTTGTCGGTCTTGAAAATGCAGATTGCAGATCAAAAAGGATTGAAAAAAGACACATTCAGTTTTTCACCACTGAAAATCCCGAAAAGAAAGCCAGTGTCTTGGAACGTTTTCAAAGAACTTAAAAAAGTAATATTTTACACATCAACGTGCTCTCAAATACATCAACGTTTTACCAGGTTTAGTCGAAGCTTACAATCAATCGTACCATCGTAGCATCAGATGTGCTCCCGAAGAAGTGACACTTCAAAAGAAAATTATTGTATTTAATCAATTGTTGAAAAAGTCAAAGATAAGAAAAAAGAAACAAGTGTTAAACGCCGGAGATTAGTTCGCATTAGGAAAACAAAACGAACTTTTGACAAGGTCATTTACTTAACTGGACGACATAATTGTTTTGTGTCACATTAGAAGTATGTGAACGTTGACCCCCTGTCTATAAATCGGAAGATATGAACGGAGAAGTGTTAACAGGAACTGTTTACTTGCCTGAGTAACAACGAGTGACTAAGAAAGTAGACGACGTGTACGATATCGAAACCATTCTCCATCGAAGAACACGTAAATTGGGAAAGCATCGACTCCAAGAAGTCAAAGTCCGTTAGAAACGATATCCACTGAATTTCGATTCTTGGAGTGCATCTTCACAAGTCATCGATCATAAAAAGATGTAGAAGTCGCGACCATGCCGTTAAACACTACTGCATCCCTTTCTCTGAGTTTATCTCTCCAAAAACAGCAACAACAACGACAGCCACTGTGAATATGGTGTGGAGAACGTGTTCCTAAAACTCAAATCGTCTTTTTCAGCCAGATCTTTGTGGTGTATTGTGTCATTGGAGCAGCCATTTGAAATTTGAGTTTGCAGCAAGGAGATAAACAATTGTAGATTATTTTCCTAGATGCTGTATTTGTTATCTTCTTCCTAATCCTTCGGTGAAATATATCGACAGTTACAACAACAGTAGCCACACCAGTCACACCTCTTCTAATCAAAGTTGCCCTCTTCTAGAACCCCCCTTGGAAAATCATCCTTTGACATCGAATGACTCCTCGGAGACCAAAAACATCGAACTATGAATAACCAATTTTATTTAACATATACCAAGTGACAGTTTTATGGATGTGTTTCCCAACAACACATAATGTTGTTTCACGGCCAAATTACCTCAAGCCATACCAATGAAACACGAAGCTTTGGTAGACTTCGTTCATCAAGTCTTAAATATCACCGAGGACGAAACCACTTTAGTCGTAGAAATCCTCTAAGAACAAGTTCAAGAACTCTTGGACAAAAATTATCCTGGCTTTTACCAATCCAAAAGACAAGCACCCACGAATCCCCAATTGATTATCTATTCCATGAGAATTCCTTCAGGATATTATTTTAATGCTTTTAATGCTCGACATCGCTTCTAAACGATTTATAATAATAATAATAATAATAATAATAATAATAATAATAATAATAATAATAATAATAATAATAATAATAATAATAATAAAGTCTTTATTTTCTGAGGGTAACACAATTAGTACAAAAACTTATCTCCCTTGTGGCCCTCAATTATTTACATATGTACAGGCAAATATATAAAATACAGCTGGGAAACAAACATCATACAAACAAGGTATTATGGAGTAGTGTACACAAGAGCAACAGAGTATGGATTTAGCACTCAAAATGCATAATTTAAACGATGTCGTTTACACACACACCACACACACATACACACATATATAAACCACCCAGAAACATTTTGTATAATATATACATTACAAATATTTCAACTATGCTTAACGTTCAAATTTGGCAAAATAAAAAAACGTGTACTGATTGAGTACCATCCAATTTGTCCTCGTCTCAAATTAACAAATTTGGCAAAATCAAAAAACGTGTACTGATTGAGTACCATCCAATTTGTCCTCGTCTCAAATTAACTTTTTTTTCCTGATATCAAAACGCTCTCTAATATATTTTCTCTCAGTTTATTTGCTATTCTGAGTGGAAACACAGATCTCGTTCCTACCAAACAAATCAACAACAACAACAACCGATTCTACAAGTATTTTCGATCCCCTATCGAATTTAACGAAGGACTGAATTTAATGTTTGTTTACTCTGGTGTCGTCCAGTACACCGTCGTAGGAAACACAGCTACTCCGTTGCTGAGAGTCATTCCTTTCAAACTGTATTCTGCCATAGCTACTTACGATGAAGGAGGAAACACGTATTTCACATATAATTTGTAAATCCTGATTATCTTCTTGTAAGTAAATGGTATTTGGCAATGTCAATATTAGTATAAAAGGAGATCTAGGACAAAATATTATATTCTTGAAAGGAAAAGTCACCGTGAAACTACATTTTCGAAAAAGATTCTCCAATTATTTGTAACAGATGTATCATGTGTACCGAGAGTAACTCGAAAGAGAGGACATGGTTTAGGAGTTACGTTAAAATCTGCGTTTTGTACGGTAGCCACCATTTGGATACCTATGGTCACTCGAGGATTGCGTCTATTAAAAGGTGCAGCTTTGACTCAAGGAAAAGAATTTCTCCAAAATGTAATAATCTACCAACAAAATCCTAAGCAAGCCTTAATAAAAGCAAGAAAAAATGTGTTGATTCAAACAGGAAAAGAAGTCTTGGGTCGCCGAAACACCCCTATAAATTCGATTCACGTCCTGTGGAAGACATGGATTCCTCTTCTACGCCACAGCAAGGACAAGGCAGAAAGAGACGTTGAAAACACTTAGACATCACAAACATGTCTAGAAAAAGAAAAGAAGAACAGCAGTCAGAGTTGGACATTTTTGATTACTAAATAAAATGATGCACCGATATTCTTGCGAATGATCCAAGTTAGAACTCGTTCTGTTTGCAATGCCACCGACGATGATGACCTCAGCACCTATCGAATTTGAAATCAAAGGACAAACCGAAGATTACATCAATCTGAATAACAGATTCTTGTACCCGAAAGTCAAAGTTCTCAAAACAAACAGCAATAATCCTAGCTCCTGCCAATAATATCATGCATTCTTTGTTCAGCGAAGTGGATTTGTGTTTGAATAACAATTTTTAGTCAGTAGCAGCATGGACACTTACCCTAACCGAACTTACCTGAAAAATCTTTTGACGTACGGAAAAGAAGTCAAGAACACACATTTGGATACCACAGTGGTGTGGAAACCTGGCACTTTGGATGTCTTCAACGACACGGCTTTGACAGAAGATGACGAGTCTCATAATGTTGGATTTAACGATCGCCAAAAGAAAATCAAACAAGTATGTAGTTTACAAATGATGAATCATTTGCATTTTGACATGTGGTTGCAAGACAAGTATTTCTTGCATGGTGTCGATGTACGTCTGAGATGAATCGAAGGAGTGCCGTGTTTCATTTGATAGCAAATACTAACGAGTACAAAACGATCATCAAAGAAACCTAACTATACAGGCGACGTGTGGTAGTCTTACCTAGAGTGGGAAACGACATCAGCCAAACTCTGAGCAGAACGACAGCCTAGTATCCTCTATGACGAGTGGAAGTCAAAACCTTCACCATTGCCTCTGAACTCCGATCCAAATTTGACGATCATGCTTTTCAAGGTCAACTACCAAAACATTTACTCACTGGCATCTTCAGCAATGCAGCCCGCAACGGAGCTATCGATCAAAATCCTTTTAAGTTCCAAAATTTCAACGTGTCCAAGATATAAGTCACCCGAGATGGTCAGACGTTGTTTACCAGATCATCTGAACCTTACTTTGGCCAAAAAATTTCTTGAGATCTTACTTGACTCTGTTTGAAGCCACGTGACAAATGAACAACTATGAACCAACAGTAGCCGAGGCTTTCGTACGACGATTATTCAGGAGGATATGGTTCATTTCACTCTAGTCCAACTCTGTGTGGAACTTCAGTTTGCACTGACTCTGGTGAACAGTGAATGTCATCTTGTATGCAGAATTTGACACTACTCTGGAAATCAACAGTTTGAGAGAAGTGATCATAGACTATTAAAATGATAGAACACAAACCCAAGGAAAAAAGGCGAAGAAGAAGAAGAAGAAGCAAGATATGGAACACAAAGTTATGGACGTAAACAAAGATGGTTTCTAACCAGAACAGCAGTTACAGGCCGCAAGTGAACAAGAGAAAGATACAGTCGTGATGTCACGATGGCCATAACAAGAACAACACTTAGTCTCCTGTTTTCCTCGCCACTTGGCTGAAAGAATCACACGACTGACCAAAGAACATTGTTATTATTGTCAGATCGATCATCCGAGTCAAGTGCAACACGACAAATGTTTAATGATGAAACAAGAAACAAAGCTGGAAGAGTGTCTGGAAGACGCATGGACCCTCATCTCAGAAGAGAAAATCTTGAAAGAGTGGTGTAAAGACGCAAGTGACCATTCTCTACATCCATTTACTTTTTTTTTTTGAAAAGAAACGCATTGAAGCTCTCTTGCAACAGATTACGGAAACTTCACGTTCATCGACTTACTTGACACATCTTTTTAAGGAAAAAATCAAGCGTAAACTCGTGACTTATCAATACCTGTGAAAATTAATACCTGGAAACTGCATTACCTTGTGACTCAGGCAAAATGACTCCGTACTAAATCTTTGGAAATCTAGACTTACTTCACAACGTTGTTATCCTTGTAAATATGTTTCATATTTAATATTTGGTATTTGTTCATGAAAAGGAAGGGCATTTTTCATTTATTGGTGTTTAAGTGAGCGGGGCTTATTAAAAAATGTTGATTCTGAAAAATGGTGTTGACTTGCTTTTTTCCAAACAATCTTTAATTTGGTTTGGTTTTGTGGGATTTAACGCTATTTTTCAGCACATATATAAGCTACACATGGCGGCCTGTATATTTGGAAGAACCCGGGAAGACCCTTTGAAAAACCCACAGGAAACTACTGGCAAGCTATCACACATACCCATGTTGGTCGAGCCGAGATTCGAAATCACGCGGACAGAGAGTTAGATGTGTGAGTGATCTGTAAAGGTGAGCACTTTAGACCACTCGGCCACCCGGGACTCAACTTCAATTTTGTATGTACTCTCTCTCTCTCTCTTTCTCTCTCTCTCTCTCTCTCTCTCTCTCTCTCTCTCTCTCTCTCTCTCTCTCTCTCTCTCTCTCTCTCTCAATCTTTGACTTAGCACAAAATTCTATCCAAAGTGTACGATGCACAACTTCGATGTACTTTGTTTCAAACTTGAACAGAGTCACTCTGCAGCTTAACAGACAGACAGACAAACAAAATCATCATTTTGTAACACACTGACTACTGAAAAAATAAAATCTGTCTCATAAAAGCAATAAAATGTCAACACAATATATGCACATATATTTAACAAGGAAAAAAATAGGACAGTCACTCGACATTGCATGCTTTTTGTAACACAATTTGCTGCCAGTGAATTGGTAAAAATCGAAACTCGCAAGTGTGAAACAGACACATTGTAGACTGACAAAATTGTAACAAATTTAAGAACCCAATTTGGCACACGCCAAATTGTAAGCCAAGGTCAAATCATGGCAGGCTGACAGAATTGTAACAAATTTAAGAACCAAATTGTGCACACTCGATAAATTCTGTATTCATTCGACAATGTTGCAAAATAACACTGGTGTTCAGAAACTGATGAATGAATATTTGATTTGACATTGGGGATTATTTTTTGCCAAAAGCACAATGGGCTGACAATAAGGCTGGGCAATTTGTCACCCCCAGCTGGAATAATCCAATCTGGCTGGTTTGACATTGGATTAATTTTTTTGGGAACCAAACTGTTTGTAACTTGCGTCACAAATTTTTTAGTAAGAATCTTACATTTCCACAGACCCTACATATTACATTTCTATCCAGACAGACTCGTCGTGTGAAACGTATGAACCAAATTTTACCATTACATCTTGTCACTATAAATTGAAACACGACGGCCTAATGTTAAATTCCGGTTTGGGTTTATATTCTTTTTACACTGTTTAGCACAGGATTCCAGTTTGGGTCTATATCATGGCACTATACAAATGAGGACTGACTTCCATCTGGTTGCGAGTGTTCGCCCTGGGGATCCTTACTAAACTTTTTGCGACAAAGATTAATCTTCGCCACCAGAAAGTTTCTCGGGGCATGGGCGCAAACAGTTATCCTCCTACGAAGCCCTCCTGAGCCCCGCCGACTCTTCTATCCCCCCGTGATGTGTGTGTGTGTGCACTCACACCCTCTGTCTGTGTGTGTGTGTGAGCACTCCTATTCTTGTGTGTGATAGTATATAAGTATGTTTGTGCATATAGTGTTGTATATTCCTTTTCTCTCCTTGCACTTGCTTACGTTATAGGGATAGTAGGAATAGTAGGAAGATTTTAGTTTTGTTTGTAATGGGATGGTATGGAAGTTATAGGTGGATAAGGGTAGTAGAGGAAATTTTAGTTTTGTTTGTAATGGGATGGTATGGAAGTTATAGGTGGATAAGGGTAGTAGAGGAAATTTTAGTTTTGTTTGTAATGGGATGGTATGGAAGTTATAGGTGGATAAGGGTATTAGAGGAAATTTTAGTTTTGTTTGTAATGGGATGGTATGGAAGTTATAGGTGGATAAGGGTAGTAGAGGAAATTTTAGTTTTGTTTGTAATGGGATGGCATGGAAGTTATAGGTGGATAAGGGTAGTAGAGGAAATTTTAGTTTTGTTTGTAATGGGATGGTATGGAAGTTATAGGTGGATAAGGGTAGTAGAGGAAATTTTAGTTTTGTTTGTAATGGGATGGTATGGAAGTTACAGGTGGATAAGGGTAGTAGAGGAAATTTTAGTTTTGTTTATAAGGGATTTAACTTCTATTTTATTCCCCTTCTTTTACATCCTACCCCGTGTTGCTTAGTAAGTGTGGGTGTTGGTTAATAGGCGAGTGGGTGTTGGTGAGTAAAATGGTGTATGTTTTTCACATTATCTTTTTCCCTTGACCCGATATTCCCTTTAGTCCCCTAAGTATAAAAATGTCGCTTCGGGGTAAGAATAATAATTTCGCGTTAATCCCATATTCCCTTGCAAAAATGACACTATGACACTACCCCCAAGTATCACATGTAACTACTAGCGTGCTCTAAGCTGATTGGTCAATGGCCTTGTCAATCACTATCTGCTGATTTAAGTTTCTTTGACAATATTTCACTTTATATTGTCATGGGCAGATTAAATTACATTTATGCTTAAAAAAATCAAATAATATTGAAAAACTAACTAAAGCAAACGATAGCCAGCTCAAGATATAAGAAATTTTAAACGGCGAATTATCTAGATTGTAATAATAATAAAGCGTCCACTAATAACAAAACTTTAACTGAATCATCACTGTCTGAATATTTAAACCGGAAGATACAACATTTCTAAAATGTCTGCACATTTTTGTTGTACACTAAGTTACATGTCACTTTCTACTAGAATGCCCCAAATAGTATGAACTTCGTTACAGATTCATTAATATTGACCATTCTATCATGCAGCGCTCCATATCTGCTTTATCCCCACACAGAACAAAATGTTACACATTTATCATCCTATAGTAAAAATCGTCAAAACTTGTTACGAAGAAAACCGTTGAGATATTCAGTTTCATTACTTGAATTAGAGCATGCATTCTTATTGCAAATAATGTATATCCTTTTAAAATAAGTAATTATATCTTATTAAACACTTATTATTGTGTATTACTTGCATAAACATGTAATTTAATATAAGACATGCTTTTATTTAAAAACTTAAACTTTGCAGATTTTCTTGATATAATGTAATTTCACATCTGTATGTGCTTATGGACTATGGAACATAGTATTTCCAATAAAGAATTTGACATTTGAAGAAAAAACAAAACAAAAACATTGTATTTTTAGCACACTTTCGTCGAAAACCAGTTGCAATTTTCACTCATTCATGCATAGCTGTTCTTGCACGAAGTTGTCTACCCTGTGGAATTATCTAGGAAGACAAATCTAACTCAACACCGGCACGTGCTGTGGGAATTCCACACGTCGGGTTTCCCATTTAAAAGAGCTTGATAAATGGTAGATAGCACATTTTATTTACTTTACACAAGGTAAGAATGAAATTTAGTTCAAAAATTACTTGGGGAAGCATACACAGTAACCCTGTATATTTTACTTTCTTTATTGACCTGATTTATACGTTGAGAGCCCGGATATTGGGGCTTATTTTAGGGTAAAAATATGCATTTTAAGTACTTATTATTAAGATTTTGTTGGAGGGAAAAAAAGAATTCTCACGTTTAACTTCTTGTTGCGCTGTTTGAACTTAGGAATATTTATAGTACAATATCATAGATAAATTGATTTAGTGATTAAAATTAAAACTGCAGCACTAATACAATTTTATTTGTATTTTAGATCGTCTTCAAGAACCCTTTATGGAGCCTCCAGAAGCTGTGTTGATTTGAGTGTTATGAGTCGGGCACCTTGCATAGATTGAAAGCACAATGTGAAAGAAAACTGATACGTATGACAAAGTCGGTGTGATGGAAATATAGAAAGATATCATCGTGAACATTTGGTAAGATCAAACCCCAAGGAAGTCAAAGGATAGAAGTTAAAAGTCGGCTATTTGTGTACCGCCCAGACCTAGAGAGAGAGAGCCGTGTTCGGAGAAACAACCCAAGTCGGCCAACCACGATCGAGAAATATTTCAAGAATATTGTACTATTTTGCAATGAAAGTTTCAAAATGACAGACATATATGACCCTGCTAACCCTACAGAGTAAGTATAAGGGCCATGAGAAATAAATGACCCTAAAACTTGTAATGTAAAGCATGCATTAAAAACAGATCATATCGTTGCTGTACGGGATCTGTTTTTAGGTGCTGGCAAACAAGCGCGCATGTCGAAGCTTTTGTGGATGAAAATACGAACCTATATTAATAATACACACATATCTAGGCCTTTAAACATCTTTAATTTTTGATTGTATTGATTTAAATACTTGTAGAGAAAGTGTCCTGCAGTTATTCGTTGAAAAATATACAAGGGTGAACCTAATGTGTTGAACATTCATGGGAAATGAACATGATAAAATGGCTGCCATGCTAGCCACTCGGAGGGCGTACAGGAGAACTTGTTATGTAGCTGTCGAAATAAGCATTGTGTAATAGTGTATTTTTGGTATGCAGTTCATCATGTTACATCAACCTTCTCCTGAGCTCATGTATCTTGTTAACATGGTTGCATTTTTGCACAAAGTGCAAGTTGATCAATACATAAAAATGGTGTCTCACACCTGCAAATTGAAAGCATTGCTTTGTTGATCTTTTATACTTCATTGAGGAGTCAAGATACTATAAGCAATTACCTTCTCTTTATTAAATGAAAATGTTGATTGTTTGTAGTACATTAGACTTTATTCGGCAAGTTAAATTATTTATGTGATTGTCTACATTTAGTATTGAAACTAACCTAATTTGAATGCTATACTACCATATCACAAGGATTCTGAAGTATCACATACATATATATATATATATATATATATTGATTATATATTGATTTCTGTAAATGTGCTAGGTAAGTATTTTTAATAGTTTTTTTTAAATTTTAATTTTTGCAATTCACTTGAGAACAAAAAACTTAATTTATGGAAATTTCACTTGTAGACATTATACTTGTTTTGGAACCTTCAAATATTTTGAGAATTTTTTTTGAGATACACAGAGTTTCATTACAGATTTTCCAGTTCATTGCATGTCTTTTTTTACATTTGAGTTAATAGAGTTGAAATGGAATTTACGAGACTGTGATGAGCATTATAAAATAACTCACATGAGGAATGATTCTGCTGTATTAGAGTTTTGTTTTGGGTTTTGTGCGGTTTAACGCCATTCTTCAGCATATGACTTCCATTGTATTTGGTGGTGGAAGAACCTGGTAAGAACCACCGATCCACTGGAAGCTTCTGGCAGGCTTTTACACACATCCATGTTGGTCAAGTCGAGACTCAAACTAGTGCGGGGAGAAGTGAGATGTGTGAGTGAACTGTAAAGGCAAGTGCCTTAGACCACTCGACCACCAGGGGACACTTATTAATTGGAGCCCCCTGGTGGCCTCAACATATTTTTTTTTAAATTTCCAGTTGAAAGTTAGTAAATCTTGCCTGCTGGAAATGTTCCCTCCCCCCTCTTCAAATCCATAACAAATGTTTCTGGATCAGACTCACAATTCTACCTTTTTCCTTAACAGTTGTCCCCTTGATCATATAAATTCCTATGCATTGCTTGTAAGTACATGTAACCATGATAAGTATTCAGATTCTCCTATGTATCTGCATTGTTGAAGAGCTGACAGTCAAGCTATTGTACTACCATTGGCATACACAGATAAAAGCATATATAGATGTAGACCCTCGTTGAATGTCAACCATTCTTTCTTCCTAGGACCTAGGCATCAGTTTGGCGTGGGTTTCATAGCAGCCACCCACAGGGGATGGGGCTAAATTTGTACATTCTTGGTA
The DNA here is from genome assembly GCA_029931535.1 of Margaritifera margaritifera. Lineage (NCBI taxonomy): Eukaryota > Metazoa > Mollusca > Bivalvia > Unionida > Margaritiferidae > Margaritifera > Margaritifera margaritifera. The sequence continues at coordinate 1,899,075 of JAQPZY010001433.1, read as the reverse complement.
AAAAAAATTGTTGTTTTCTGCACTGTATAAATACTGCTATACCTGAAATCAAGAAACTTTGTGATGGGATGCCTCTTGTTGAGTACCTCACCCTCATCACAAATGTAGGTCACTGTGACCTGTATTTCATGTTTCATTGACTGGTTACATTTTGTGGTTAAATTTATTGTCTCTGTGATGGTGTTACAAATTGAGCGCAGGCTTGAGATTTTCCTGGAATTTTTTCTTATATCACCCAAATCTTAACCCGTGCACGCTTTGTCATCAGGAAAAAAAAATTGAGAAATACGCCTACAGCGATTCTTTAGTGGATGTCCATCCATGTCTATGTTGGCCCTAGCAATGGAAATAGTCGCTAAAGGTGATAAAAACTGTAAGATGGCAATTAATATTCATTTTAAAACAATATATGTGGCAATGAAAACATTGTTTGTGGTATACGGCAGAGTTGCAATCGGCTAAAACACGGTATTGGTGCTGAGAGTAGTCTCACTCACTTAAAAAATTGAAATGTTTGATAGAACATTTCAATGAAGCTCATTATATACCCTAGGGTGTCCCCTAGTCAGATCAAGTTAGATTTAGCTTGAACATGCATGCGATTTTGTTTAACCATTATTTCAATTCATTGGTATAACAACAGTTACAGACACTACACTTGGTGTATAACATGCAAGAAAAACAGCATGAAAACTTTAAAACTTTATTTTTTTTCACAGTAACATCAGTAACAGGATATCAACATTTAAAGTAAACAACATAACTGGAAGTGGTAAACAACTTAATAACAAAATCAAAACATCTATGACAAAGGTATCACTAAGAAAAAAAACCTAACCATGAAACTTTTGCATAACAAACATAAAAGACATAGAATAATCTTATTTAGGCATTTATCTAACACCAAGAATTATATTTAAACAAACAAAATCATTAATACTGGCCAAAAGTATTGCAAACTTCCATAAGAGTCAGAAGTACATTGTCCATAAAATTGGTTACAGACACTACAAAACTATAGCATTTCAATACAGCTGCAGAACCATACATATCTCCATAAAATTCACTTCAAAAATAATTCAACATGAACACATTGACTAGAATTATTAATTAAATGAATGTTGATTAGTTAATAAAATGATAAAACCACATTGTAACAGGTATATGTCCAATACTTGTGTTAAAATTATGAACTGGTAAATAGCACTTGAAAGTTTAATACTAAATAGTGTTTGTAAGAGTAAAATATTGAAGTATAATGAATGTTCAATAAATCATAGTCACTAAAGTATTGTTCAACCCAAGGTGCTGACTCAAACACAGACCCATATGTGATTGATCTTAAGGTTACAGACACTACACATTAAACCTTGACTTTATATTGTCATTTCAAATAGAAGTGCTTATGATTTTTTTCCAGATTTGACTTGAGCTTAGACAATTCAGCTGCATTAAACTTGAAATGACCCCTTTCATTGACTATTTGTGGAGCTTTTACCCTGTACAAGATAGCATCTAGAGCCTCTTGTGAATAATCATCTTTTTCAGGCCAAACATACATGTTGCCAGACTTTCTCATGTATTTAAGTCTAACTTCGTTATGAAGAATGTCTATTACTTCTGCTAAGTATACATCTAGAGGTCCCTTCTTTGGCTTAAGTCCTACAGCAACAAATTCTCCAGGGTGGTATTTCTCTATTGGTTTCTCTGTGTTGGTTGGTGCTTTTTTGTCAACTTTGATCTTCTTTGTCACAATGTTTTGTCTTTCTGTTGACTTCCGTTTCTTATTAGGCTTTTCGCTTGTTGCTGAGTTATGATCTTTCTGGTTACTTCCTTGTTTTCTTTTCTTGTCATTATTTTCTATTGTTGATGGATTCTTGTCTTTAAGTTGTTTTCCTTTCTGACTTAAATTATCTTTATTGAGTACTAACTTTCTCATTTCCCAGGCATTAACATTTTCGCTGAAGTTGCATCTCCCGTCAACCTTCATGCATTGCTCACAATAACAGCTCAGATTTCTTATGCTCAGTTCATAATCATTGCTTCCTGACTTTACAGCATGTAATTTTCTTGTACCTTGCAGTGTTTGCACATCAGTTTCTTCTCTATTTCTCTCAACATCTTTAACAAGGATGAACTCCCTTCTCGAAACTGTTTTAGCTTCATTATCTGTATTTTCCATTTTCAGTTTCTCTGTACAGAAATGATATACATCTTCTGCACAACCTATCACCTTTCTATTGCTGATTACAGCTCTGTAGCAAGCATTCTTGACTGTCGCACCGAGACCATCGCAAACACTCTTTCCATGTGATGTTTCGAAATAATTTCGTGTTACAGATGGCTTTTTCCTCAGACTTATGTCAGCAAAGGCTTTCTTCCCCTTATACTGGGCAGCACAGCCATCTGTCCACTCATGGATCTCCTCTACTTTCACACCTTTCTTCTTCAGAATTTCTATAGCTTTGTTCTCAAAAGTGATAGCTAAGTCTGCATCATGTTTGGTTTCTTCACTGATGCCAACAATGGCATGCTTTATCTTGAATTCTTTTTCTCCCTGTTTTTCTGTATAGTAACACATGATTGGATGTATTGTAACTTGGTTCCTGTCGAAGAATCCAGATTGTACTTCACTTTGAAAAACACACCCATAGTTCTCACTAAAGTCCATGACCATAGCAATAGAACCCTCACCAATTCTATCAACACAAATTCCCATCTGTTGCTGTTGCCATTTGGCCCTGAAAACGTGCTCTGGATACTCTTGCATGTCAGTTTCTAAGCATGTAATTAATGTTTTTATGTCTGTTTCTTTAGGCACACAGGAGACGCAACGCTTTACTTTATCATCTTTTGCTATTTCTATACTTTCCCATTGATGCCATGATATCTGCCTGTCACTATACTTTTCAACAAATGGTTTAAGGTAACTCTGCAAACATTTCACACCGCATTGTTTGCATTCTCTTCTTAAACATTTAATAGCTGGATTGGTGTCGTATTTACAAAAAGTAGCATCACTTAAGCTTTTCTTATCTACTGAAATTTCATCCAAATCTCCATTTTCTTTCACTGCTTTTTTTACATTTGTTAGTGCCTCACTTTTTAGGGCCACGTTACAGCACTTTTGGCATAAGCATGATCTTCTGCTTGTTTCAGACACCTTTTTAACATTCACTGGTTTCAATTTAGAAAATGAAGTTAATCCTATTTTGTGACTATGGTTCCTTAACTTGTAGTCTTTGTAGGCTTCTTCTAATGTCATAGTCATCACATGTTTTTGAAGTATTTCTTTTTGACCACCTTTTCTTACTTTCACAGTTTCACGTTTATTAGGCACTTCCCTACTGATTTCTGGACTTAGAAAAAAATCTTTCACAGATTTCTTTAATGGAGAGTTAAGTGCATCCCTTCTTCTTTTTCTTTGTTTCGTCTCCCACCATGTAGAACTAGGTTTTTGCCCTTTCACTGATACTTTGAAATACTTTTTTAATCTGTGTCTTTTATATTTCTTCAGTAATGCGTCACAAATGATGTTGTATGCATGTTTCTTTGCACCCCCTTTCCTTGTTTTCACTTCTGAAATGCTCTCTGACACAGATTGTATAACAGTATCTGTCAATTCAAGTTTTTTTCTGCAATCCGGTGTCATTATCATTATATTCCTATTTAGAAACTTTGATGTTGATGGAGATTCAATTAATTTACTTATGATGACTGCTTTTCTCTTTGGGGTATTTGGTAATACTTCCTTTACCTTTTTTAATTGTCTGTACAGAGTTGCTTTAGGTAACACTTTATTCATTGGTGAATCTCTGGCTGACCCAGTATTTCCTATTTCACAATCAGTCTGAATACACTCTTGCTGTATACTTTCATTCAGTTTGATACGCATTCTCCATGCTTGGGTTCTTTTCACAGCTTCTTTCTTCTTTCTACTTAATTCAGCAGTTTTCGGACTTCTTAAATCAACACTCTTATTAACCGATATTGCCAGGGCTGCTTTTTCTTTCTTTTTCTGGTGATACCTTTTCATTTCTTCACGTTTTTTCCTTCTTAATTCTTGTTGAAGATTTGAATCGGAAAGTGATTGCTGTTTTTTTAGTAGTCTTGCATCTTTTCTTCTTTCTCTATCAACCCTTTTTAGCTCCTCATGTTTCGCCTTATTTTCCCTCTGTTTTTTTTCTCCAGGCTTGTACCTTTAGCCTCGTCTTCTCCCTTCTAGCTTTAATCTTCTGTTCATCTTCTTCTGGCTTATCTTTGCTTCCTAAAAGCAAACAACTTCATTCTCATTTTTGTTCCTCTATGTATACGGATGAAATTTAGACTTTACAAAACATACTTGTAATGAGTACGCAATATGCTTTCATACATAAGCAAACTGGAATAACCTGTAGATTCTTAAAGAAAAGTATCTGATTGAAAAAGAAATAGCATAAAACCTGATGATTATTCAATGTTCTAGCATTTACAATGATTGCACACTTTCCTTAATAATGTAAACAACAGTCGGGTCAATTCACATGTCTAGTAGTGTCTGTAACCATTTGACAATATCAGCAATGTATCCAATACTAAGTCTGAGCTCATTGAATTCTCATAATATTTCTGTTTGAATTTACTAGTCTAATGATATGGAATGCAAAAATACTCAGTTTCAATTGCATATTGTAAGAAATCACTGAAAATGTTGCCTGTTATCAGAAATCTAGATGAAAGAAACTATAAATATACCAAAATATTACAAATTGCAGACAGACAATATGTCAAAATTTAGCCTTACATATCAATACTGTAATAGGAAACATAATTTGGCTTCATTTTTTAAAAAAAAAACAGGGATAAAGTCATAGACAGTATAAAAAGGGGATATTGGTTATAGACACTACAATTTAAGAGTGTGGTTTACCATTCAATACAAACTTACCAGAGTTGTTCCCAGAGGTTTGCTTTTGTCGTCTTCCCATGTCTTAGGGATGTACCATGGTAAAGAACAGAAAAAGTAATTAGGCAGCTTCTTCTAGGATAAGAAATTCAGGTTACATTGTCTTGTAGTAAATTACTCAAACAGACAGTGCTGCAAGAATGATGCAATATTCAATCAAGAGAGTTATTGCATCACTTTTTTGCTCTTGGCTGCAGAGGTAAATAGATGATGCAACATTACATCACATAAGATGGAACTTTCTATTGAGAAAAACAATGTTTTAATGACAAGTAGAACAATACTTTTATCTTTCATTTTTATACCTGTTTGTGTAGTGTCTGTAACTTTTTTTATTGAGTTGCTGTTTTTTAATGGTACAATACAGCACCACCAATTTTGGCCAACTTAGACATCACATGGATACACATGAGCCTTTGTAGGATTTATACTTTTCCATAATGAAACAACAAAATTATTGCCATATAAACTTGTAAAGGTTACAGACACTACAAAATTTAGAACTGGAAAGTTTGACAAAGAACAAGCTCTCAATCGAATATCTTGGCTAGCCATGTGATTTAAATGGTTTTACTACTTATTATAATATAAAGTCGAGTTCTAGATGTCAATAAAAGTTATAATGAATGTTATTTTGTACAAAATGTTGGCATATAACAACAGATTAGTGTTTGAATTTCAGTGTTGAAACAAAACTTCTACTGACGGTATTTTGCTTATAAAATCCATAATATTTTACCGATTTCTTTAATTCAAGAAGCAATATTTGCAGGATAGAATTCCGCATAAAACCAGACCAATAAATGCATAATTTCAGTATGATATTTAGAGAATTCTCTATTTTATATTCAAGCTTTTTTCGAGTGAGACTACATAACGCTCAAAAATGGCCATTTTTAGAGCTTGTTTCCATGCATATCTCAACAATGGGTTACACTAACCTCTTGAAATTTTCAGGAAAGTAAGAGAGGTATATGCCAGGCTTACTAATCTTTAAAATTGGTTCATATCTTGTTTAATTTTTCTATTTCATGCATATAACATGAAAATTCCTTTATCAGCACCAATACCGTGTTTTAGCCGAATGTAAAATCTTTGACAGCCGCTAGTATAATGTATTTTCGAGGTTAAAGTCGCACATACAACAAGATAGATCTAATTTTATTTTGAGGTTGAATTAATGACAAAAGAGACTAAATTTATGCAAATACACAATTTGTCATTTAATTAATGATTTAGTAATTTGAAAAGAAAAAGTAATTAGGAAAAAATAGGTATTTATTATAATAAATGCTGGTAGATAATGAGTGAACACTAAAGTCAAATGAGAACAAGATCCAGAACAAAAAATTCCATGGTGCAGTTCATTTCAGGTTAACCAGATATTCAAACATGTTAATTTTTTCATGAGTTAATTGAGCACATGATAAAAGTTTAATTGCAATAATGGAAATGTTCAAGGAAAATACGATAGTATAGTGCAGACGACAAAGTTAAAGTGCAGAACTGTCAAAGCATATAAGATTGTTTTTTTTTAACACTAATAGTACATTATGTACTACAATTCTCTTTTGTCCCTTTAAACTGTTGTGTCCCCCACTTTTTTTGGAGGGTGGGGGACACTGTGTCCCCTACCCTTGGGATCCTAGTTGCAACACTGCTATGATAATAAAGCTGCAGTCTCAGATGTTCAGAGATTTTATTTCCAGGAAAAAAGTAGAAACACCTCGTACCATTATAGTTTGCTTGTTTGCATTTCTTGTTTTGGTCTAAAATGATACCACATTCGAGACTATCAGATAGGCGTTTTGGTCTAAAATGATACCATATTCGAGACTATCAGATAGGCGTCAGTATCCAGAATCAATCTCTCTTTAGCGTTTAGTCAATATCTGATTTATATAGGAAAGACTGTATATCTACTGTATATACTGTATATCTACTGTATATACTGTATATCTACTGTATATCTACTGTATATACTGTATATACTCTACTGTATATCTACTGTATATACTGTATATCTACTGTATATCTACTGTATATACTCTACTGTATATCTACTGTATATACTGTATATCTACTGTATATCTACTGTATAGACTATCAGATAGGCGTCAGTATCCAGAATCAATCTCTCTTTAGCGTTTAGTCAATATCTGATTTATATAGGAAAGACTGTATATCTACTGTATATCTACTGTATATATACTGTATATACTCTACTGTATATCTACTGTATATACTGTATATCTACTGTATATCTACTGTATAGACTATCAGATAGGCGTCAGTATCCAGAATCAATCTCTCTTTAGCGTTTAGTCAATATCTGATTTATATAGGAAAGACGTGTTGATATCTACTGTATATACTCTCGTATATTCCGATACCAACTGAACACTGGATAAACCCAGATCTGCACCGGCAAATCTCAGTCTATGCAGTTTGTAAGTACTAATCAGTAGAACAAACAACATAGACCCTAATCTAATGTTGCATTATGAGATGGCAGATCAGGGTTTATGTTGTTTGCATTTGGACGTGGATTATATGCAAGTATGGTTAGCTACTGTACTGTGGATCATTGTTGACATTTATTCACATTTCTTACACAAAGAAATAAGTAAAGTGCCTTGGCACATAAATTGTTAGCAATTTCTGAGGTGGTGCGGAGGGGGGGGGGGGCATAGATAGACTGTCTTGCCTTGCCTTGAATTCATAATTTGCTGTGCTGTAAAACCTCAATTCAGACCAAACCAAATGTACATCAAATCATGGTTCATATAAAGTCTGGAAAAAGTATGGGGAAAAAAGTGTGCTTTTTCCAGACCTGGAAAAAGTATGGAAAATAAAGATTTTGCCCTAAAGGTCTGGAAAAAGTATGGAATTTTGGGTTGCTGTGTTTTATTTTGCTGAAGACATGCATTGCCTGGGACGCCATTTTGTCTAGGGGCAGCCCTGCTGATTCAGTGTGGTTGTTGAGACACATGACCCATCACCCACTTGTGATTGGTGGATACTATTTTATATTATGCGGATACCACATGTTCATTTATAGTGACACAGATTTCGAATACATGTGCTAGAGGGGTCTGGAAAAAAATTGCCAACCTGTCTGGAAAAGGTCTGGAAATTGTTTTACTAACAGCTGTATGAATCCTGCTTTTATGATTTTGCAAACCTTGAAAAAAAAAAAAATTCCAGTATGATATCCCAGACTTTTATTATTAGTTTTAGTGAAAATAAGCGCAGTCATGTAGTTGTTTGTCTTGAGCAATTCTGCATACAGGTCTCTCTAAGCAAGGAATTTGAGGATTCAGTAAATGGTATTTTCAGTTGACTTTTAGCTGACAATTAAATTGATTGCCTTTTATATTCGATTTTCATGATGTTGAGACTTTGCAAACCCATTCATTTAGCCCCCCACTTTAATCCTTTCATTTGCTATTTTGTACTCTCCTGTGTCATTCTTGCAGTTTAAATTTAGATCTTTCCCCAATCGTGGTTAATTTAAAATAATGAAATTAATTTTTAGATGTAACTCTGCATCATGCAGCGCATTTTTCAGCGACTGTTCACAACATACTCTCTCATTCTGTCTCCATGTTGTAAATTGGTTTATCTTTTTTTAAAAAGATCCGTGTACATATATTAATGTACATGTAGCTAAGGACATCTTCACGAACAATGGGACTTAAATATCGATGTGAACAGAACCATATTTGACTAATTTGATAATGCTTATTTTTTTAAATAGTGGCTGCATATGAAACTTCCTTGTTCAGTATATAGTTATTTTTGGAAAAATGCATGTATCGCAAAAATATGACAAACAGATTTAGATGTGTTCAGCAGTCATGAGTGCAGCCTTGCACTCCTGCTGTCTATGTCTGTAGCTCAAGTAACAGAACTTGATGATTTGATACATTGTATAATGAATAGCTGATATTCTGTTTTTCGTGATGTTCAGACAGCACGGAGATGCTTGTTTAGTCCCCTATCTTTAATCCTTGTAAGGCAAAAAAAAAAAATGTGTTTCCTATTGTACTGATTTTAAAATTTGGGTAGGCAGGTAGGTCGTTTTTTTAAAAACATTATATAAAAATCAAATAATATTTCAAGCGCTTCGAATTACTGGGCAAAACTGGCTCAGTTAGTTGCACAAATCAATTTCGGCAGTGTGATTTTTTTATGTGGGGTGGGGAAAAGTTCTAGGGTCGGCAATGAGAAACAGGGACAGTTGGCCGACCGGAAACATTTGTATGTTGGCCTAATCAGTTTTCAGCAACCAGATGCATTTAATACATCCAGATACTTGATATACAATTGACTGTACTTTCATCGGGCTTCTGTCATTCTGTATTCAAGTTTTTCCTAAAACTAGCAAGTGTGGATTTCACCAGTTTTTGCAGGTAAAGATTTTTGCAACTTTTATTCTACATGTAAATATATCACATTTTAACAATCAAAGAATCACACTTATTATTCTAAATTATTTGATGGTAAAGAAATTGCCTATGGTTTTGATAATGTCGGATTTAAAAACAACAACAAAACCCCACAATTTACATTCTTCTCATTACCAGGCCTAGAATTTAACATAAATTTCTCATTGCTAGAAGGACTAGTAGATTGAGAAATTTACTAGTCCTGCTGAATCATTACTAGTCCAACAATGTTAGACATATGATCTAGGTTAACAACACTTATTTTTTTTTAAATATTGGCATCATTTATGATTCAGAAGTACAAATCTTGCTTTAGAAAACCACCAAAGTTACTTTAAAATATTCACTACAAGTTGACAAGAAAAAACAATGACTGATTCTTCAGAAATTAACAGTAAAAAAAGATGACTGAGTAAACATTTGTTGAGCCTCATCACCTGGAAAAACCCAAATAACTTAACAGGTTAAAAAGACAAAAACCTCATTCACCATGGTCATTATGTATCGTAATTCCACAGACAGGTGATTTAAGGCAGTACCTGTCATGCTACAACAAAAGCGATGGTATTGGCATTGTGTGTTTTTTCACAACAGATATAGAAACCAGAGAAACATTTGAACGGAATGTATCTCCGTGATTGCTGACCCTTTAAAGACGGGATAATAGGGATTTTGATGACTATGGCAGTTTGAAAAGTACATAATTATGTCTGATTTACAGTCTTTGACATACAACTTTACTTTATAAATCTAGCAAAAGGGGTAAAGATTTATAGAGCTTCATTTTGAAATACAGCAAGTCAAGTCCTAATTATTCTAGGGGAACAGTTGAATCTCCGGAATTTGTGCAAAAAGCTCTGAGAGAACTTGGACATCATCTGATCATTCAGATTTTCGAAAATTACCATTGATAGCATAAATAAACGCAGACTGGTGACAACTGAAACTTTAATAGCTAATGGACTATTAAAATTATGAAAGCTATTAGTCCAACAGAAAATTTACAACCTTAGTATAGTGGACTACTGCTGATGTTGAGCCCTGCGTTACTATTAATAAAATTCATGTGTCATTGCATTACGTTAGTGTTATCTAAAATTTGAGTTGGAAAAATTAAAATAAAACATTCCAATAATTTATAAGGGCATCAACAGAGATAACTCAGTGCCCCACCATGTTCTCTCTCTCAATTAAACATTTGAACACGCACTTGGTAAACAGTAAACCACGCCTGTTACATTGACACGACCTCAACTCAGCAATGATCGGAGGCTGCAACTCGGGAAGAAAGCGTTGCGTGGAGAGATGGTGGAGGGACTTTTTCTTAATCCTGTCCACACTCTCCACCCCCACTGCTTCATGGAGAAACTAAAAAATCTGGTGAGCTGTACTGTATGTGAGGAGTTTCTATCTTGTCTGTCTTGCCTACTTAAGCATCATACTGTATCATGGTCAGTGTTAAATTCTTGTCTGAATGTTTATGCAGGGGTTATACTTACAGACACAGGTTAGACACCATGATCTGCAGAACACGTTATTTAGGCCAACAAAAAAAATATGTTTATTCCGGTCAGCCGACCTTCCCTGTTTCTAGTTGCTGACCCAAGCACCCACCCACCCCCGTAAAAAAAAAAAATAAAATAAATTCACATTGACAAAATTGATTTGTGCATCTAATTGAGCCTGTTTTGCCGAGTACTTTGAACGCTTGAAATATTATTTGATTCATATATAATATTTATAAAAAAAAAAAAACTGCCTGCCTACCATAATTTTAAAACCACTTCAATAGGAAACATACATATTTTTTTTGTTTTGGCCTTAAAGAAAAATCCTTTCAAGCTCCCAAGCCATAGTCCGGAAAGTAGCATCTGTTCCTCAGTTGTGGTTATTACTAAAATTCACACTTGCACACATAGCACTCGCCGATCTTGGTTGATCGATTTCACTTCGGAATATTATTGTAAATAAGAATCCAGTATCAGTTCATTTGTATTTTACAATATTTTGAATTTACAAGCATTGTAACGTAATTTTTGTTTGAAGCAGGGTTTTGGTATCAGAATGCACAAACTATAATCAGTTCATTTATTTTGCAAAGAAGATTTTGACTTGACTGGAACTTCGGGCATGTTTGCCATGAAAGCACAATATTCTCAAAGTCATTACATCTTTAGTGATTTTGGTTATCAATTAGACATTTCTGATATGAAGAAAGGAAATCTTTGACCGTCCTTTGAATAAAGCTTGTATAATGTTCGATTCATGGTATTCTTGTTGAATTGGACATGATCCTGAAGTTTTACTGGCCATCGTTAAGGCTGTACAGGATCCCTATAGCACATTGCAGTTCAGCACTAGAACAGTGCAGTTTGTAAAGACTAATCAGTAGAACAAACTAGTGATCTGCTAGTGCATTATGCGATGGCAGATCAGGGTCTATGTTGTTCGCATTTGGACCCGGATTATACGTGAGTATATATGGTATTTTATGCACATGAAATGAACTTTTATAACTAACAGTTTTTATTAGAGCTACTGAATGTCACATTAAAAAACTAACTTTTTTGACTGATTTATTGTATAAATGGCATTTTTCTTGCCTCTGGGAATATTAACATAGGACAAAAATGTCCACTATTTTCTTAATTAAATTACAAAACATTATGAATATTTACAGACATTTGTTTCACTCCTGGGTCAGAAGTGGAGGTGGGTTTCTTTTGGGAGAACCCTGTGTCTACTACAAGTTTCTAAAAGTGATGGGTGGGCTTGCTTTAGAGTATATGATCATATCGGATAAATAAGGTTATTTGTACATTTAAATTGGGAGCCATTATACACAGTCCTGTAAAGGACTCAGTAGTAAGAGTCCATGCTTCTAGCACCTGCAGTTTCAAGTCATGGAGTGTCAGTTTTCAAAATTGGGCCTTTGATTTTCTGTATACTGGACTTTGTTTTTGGAGGAATATGGTCCTGAACTTCCATCAAACCGAGTTCTTGCATAATAATGTAAACTTTTTGTGATTTGAAAGCCGAAATATTCTGAAATGAACTTGTGAAGTTTAAATTAACACTGGATTTCACTTTCCACACAGGATACCAGTTTTCATGGATTTCGTGGATGCTACAAACCATGAATTTAAAGGACCATCTAACAAAGATCATTCTGAAGAAACAGTATGACCCCTTCCCAATCCATAAAACAGTATGACCCCTTCCCAATCTATAAATTTCAGTACAGATGAAAACGGCATTTTACAAAACTATGATAATTGATACCCACGAAAATGAATGAATTCACGGTACAGCTCTCCCTCGTTATAACATGCTTTGTTATAATGTGATTCCTGATATAATGCATACTGCTAATGACCCCATGACCAAAATAAAACCATTTAATTTGAATTCGTTTATCAAATGTGTGAGAATATGGATTGTAAGAAATTAGATGAAGCTTAGTACTGTGTCTTTATTTCCGATTTAAAACATTATTTTTTGAGAATATTTGATAATTTCTGCTATATGCAGTTCTCACTATACCACAGTTCAGTACATAACACTGTTCTCAATATACTGCGGTTTGGTTTACAGCGATTGGCAGTTATGGACCCCAACTGCCATATTATAGTGAGAGAAAGAAAGCTATACATGTATTACTAAAAAAATGTGCAATTTTTAAATTGGGCACATTTTACCACAAAAGATATGAAGTTTTAAATACATGTACAACATAAAACAGATGATACAACTCTGTACTGTTATGGGTATAGCTGAGTCTGTTATGCTGGTACAGTGGTGAGGAGAAAAGAAAAAAACATAATTCATGAGAAAAACTAATATTTATAGTTATTGTTTTAGGTCAAAAATGTTGAAGGAATTCAAATTAGACATCTTGCTTCCCCTTGAAAATATGATGGCTGTGCCTTAGTCCACATTGTATGATTGGTAGGTACATGTATGGCTCCAGTATTTGGCTACTTGCTGAACACATCTTACAGTAAATCAGTTGGTGCCAAAACAAATTTTATTTTATTTTCGGTATTATGTATGTGATTTTGCTGAATTCAAATACAGTACAGCTCACATGATTTTTCGGAACCCCACGCTTCGCGGTGGGTGACTTATCCCCTCCACTTTAGCTCCATGTTAACACTCCGCAGTGGAGGCATGAATTGGCATAAATACCTACAAATCACCACCGTGTCTCGGCAGGCACGCCGATGTCAACTCCACCATGGAGGGGCTAGTCGACGTTACTGATTGACATTTGAACAGCCAATGAATGAAGACCACCTATGGAAAGACTGAGACGTCGAGAGTGATTTACAACCGGATACTATTGGAAGAATCAGTCATCTTTATTTCGATCATATTTGGACAATAAAAAAATAATTTCAAAAGTCTTGTATATTCAGTACACATTACTGTTTATAAAAGGTTGATTGACTTCTTTTGCAACAAGTTTATGATTTTAATTTATTTCAAAGAAATGTGAACAAACTTATGCACTGACTTGACGAGAAGCACACCTTGCTGAGCTTCTCAAGCAGCATAAATTTATCATTTTGTTCCAAAGGAAAGTAATTCTCTGAGATATGGACAATTAAAATCTGCTTACTGCCCCCCAACAAACCTAAAACACTGAATTGACACTGAAATGCAAACCGCGTGCTTAGTCTTTAAGCAGTAATAACATTGTCACGAGGCTGAATATTATGACCACGTGTACTGTAAGGGACTGACAATTTAATATATGGGGCTTATATGTTGTTTTTTTTTTTTTTTACTGGGATATTTTTTGTTCTTTCATCACAATATTTATTTATTTTAAGTGAAATATGGAACGTATTAACGTCTTTTTATACTACAAAATCAGAGAAAGACAATTATTTTCATGCATTTACCCCCCCTCCTGGAAAATTCAATTGTCTCTCCCTAATAAAGACTTGACATCAGCGGATGTTCTACAGAAATCAAGGCAGTGACCATTGTGAACACTGTTGTAAAATATTAACAAGGGTTTGCATCAAAGGATGATGTAATTTTCAGCTTGGAAACAGTGTGTTTTTATCACACGAAGCCATCTGACTTGGCGCGTTGTACTTTACAGCCGGAATTATGGTCCCGCCATTAACAACGGAAGTTTGATAATTGCTACTAATTAATCTGAACTCGGCTTATTACCGAAATGAAAAATAATGTGGAAAATTATAAAATCTGAGATGTTCAGAGATTTTTATTTCCAACAAGTTTAGAGCATTTTGCATGGATGTATTGTCTCCACATGTTTCCTATTATTTGCTTATTTTTCTACGGCAAAAATATAAAAACAAAATATACTCTTTTAATTATTTTTACGCAGATATTAAAGAATGCAGTTTCCTGTTTGTGACTGTTAGAGCCTTTGGTTATTGAGCGTGTTTCTTTATGTGGTTTATTGCTTTACAGCTAGAGAGCTCGAGTTACTGTGGCCCAGTGGATAAAGTGTGTCACACACACACACGCACACACTTGGGTGTCTGCAGGGGGGGGCATGTTGCCCCGTCCCCACCTCAATTTTTAAAAAATAATAAATATATCCCTTTCACTTTGGCCCCCCTCCCCCTTGGAAAATTCCTGCGGATACCCATGCACACACACACCCAACTTAAGAGCACGTGCTCAGGAGTTCCCATGCAGTTTTTGCTCCATAACACTCTAATGTCTAGCACGTTTTTACTTTTTTACTACTATTGAACGTGTCCATATTTCAGTTTGTGTACGTCTAGATTTATAATCAGTCATATGGAAATGATATGTCAGTAACCCAATCATAATATTAATCTATTTCTTATAATTATTTTTACGCAGATATTAATGTATGCAGCTTTATCTTTGTGACTTTGGAGCGGTTGCTTATTGGGACAAGAAATAAACTAATTTCTTTGAATAATGTTTGGCATGTTTCTGTATTTGGTATATTGCTTTACAGTTACTGTGGCCAAATGGATAGAGTGTGTGTCATACACACACGTTTGATATTGGAGCATGAGGTCGTGAGTTTGCAACCACTGACGGGAAAATTTGTTTCTTTTTTCCCCCTCTATTACACTATAATGTCTAGTACAGTATTACTTTTCTTACCACTTGCGAACTTTTCCAGATTTCAGTTTACGATAACTTGTGCAGCAGTGATTTGGATTCCATATTTTATGAGAGAGAGAGAGAGAGAGAGAGAGAGAGAGAGAGAGAGGGGGGGGAGGGGAACTTGAGAAGAGTTAATGATCTAAAATTTTTCATCTTATTTTTCTGTATTATGCATAGTATGCAATGGGAAAACAAACAGAAAAAGAAAAAGTTAAACATTAATTTCATCTGATGCGCAAGTTTGTCAAATCAATGGCAAAGAAAACAAACCTGCAGAAGCGCTGCTGTTGTACTTTTAGGTTAACAGTTAGCACATGAAATGAACACGTCAGTATAAAAAAAAACAAGCAGTGTTAATGGCTTCTCTTGTGTAGGTTACAGCACGTGTCAACTACATATATCTAGGATGACCTTTTGCGACCATTTGTGATTTTAAAAACTCCTCTACTTTGGTAATTAATGCAAAATAGTACAGTTTAAAATAAAATAACTATGTGAAATCTTAATAATCCTTTAAGTACTCGTGCATGGAGTAACCATCGGAACTTGTTCAATTTTGTTTGACTTCAGTCCTTTATGACTGCAGCTTTTTTTATTAATTTGTTTGATGTTTATCGTTCTTTTCATTGCAGGTGGTACAATATCACCGACTTTCATATGATCATTAAAATTTTGTATTGTGTTTACTGAAAAAGAAATAAGCATATGAATGCATGTTTAGATTCTGACAACATAGTATTGAAGAAAGAGAAAAGATTCATTGCGCAAAATGTAGTATTAATACAGTTTGCGAGGCATTGTCATTATGTTCTCATCATGTAAAATATGATTTGGCACTATGTATCATACATTATCTTCGTTAGAACAAGGAAATATTTATAATAAACTGAATTACTACGTTTTTTTCTGTATCAAAAGTTAGCAGTTTGCTCCACAGAGGGATAACGATGTAGATAAATAGGTGCCCCCCCCCCCCCCCCCCCCCCCCCCCGTCTCTCTCTCAACCTCTGTTGCATGGGTGATAAACAGTAAACCATGCCCATATTATTAGACCATGTCCACTCCGCGGTGATGATCAAATGCGACTCTGCGATAAAGCATGGTTTACAGGGCTATTCTCTGCGAGATGCCGCAGCAACTCCGTCAGGGCGCGTGGAGTGATGGTGGAGGGATTTTTCTTAATTCTCTCCACTCAATCTCCACCCCCACCACGAAGCATGGGGTTCCAAAAAATCACGTGAGCTCTACTGTACTTTAAGAAGTTTTACTAATGATTTACTATATGTCATCAGACTATTTAGCATTTGCAAAATGGTGCGGCCTGAAATCTCAACTTGAATTTCCCACAAAATAACTCGCATTTTGCGAGTAAATGCATTTAAGCATTAAATTCAAGTCAATACTTGGGGTTCTTATTAAAATTGTTGGTGGTGCTGTAACTAGTGGGCCCCAAAATGATCCTTCAGTTAGACCAATCAAAAATAGACCACACTTTTAGTACAGGTGAAGAACTAATGAAGTTGATTTGATTAAGAGATTCAGCTTTGTTACATGTACCTTAACCATTTGCATGCATGTTGTACGACTCCAAATTGGATTCCAACTGCAAATATCTTAGACCCAGCTCGGCCAATGCATACTGTGCTTGCAGATCAGGGTCTGTATGCTGTTGACTTTTGTAATACATATACCAAACTATGAACAGCCTGGATCTTGACTGTGATGTCATTAGTCATACACATAGATGTACACACTTAATGTATCATCTAGATTCCTCATTGTCTTTTAAGGGGGTGGGGGTGCCAGTGGGCGTTATACCCTTTTATGGTGTGTACATAATAAAGTTGCCCCAGCTAGATCTGTGAAAACAGATCAGGGGTCTGTGTTGTTTGCTTTTATATAGGTCAATACTACCATATATATTCAGTTTGCTGTTGGTATCTGCCTATATGCGAGTACCGTATTTGCCGGCCTATAAGTGGAGTATAAGTCGAATTCGCAAATTTTGTCAATTTTCAATCCTTCATCCATATATAAGTCGATGCGGAGTATAAGACGAAGCCAGATCAACACCTTGGCTTCGTCACTTTCGCTAGTAACTTCCAGGTTTCATGAATATTAATGGTATCACTATGCTATTTCAGATTAATTGGGAAAATGATTAAGATGGTCTGTACATGTATTATTTATAGGTATTATTGGTCTGTACATGTATTATTTATAGGTATTATTTATTGGTACATTGTATGCAACGATTTTCATGTACGAAAAATTACATTAACATACGGTAAAGCAATTTCAATGACATAATCGATATATAAGTCGATTCGGAGTATAAGACGAAGCCCAGACTTCCAGGTAAAAAAGTATCGACTTATAGGCCGGCAAATAAGGTAAACCATATTCCCTCAAAAAGTCCAAGATTTTCTCTAGTGGTATATCATCATAAAGTTTCTTCACTGTCTTCACCAAAATAACTTCTGTCTCACAGAATTGAAATTGTAATAATATCCATCCATACATCTGTCTGTATGTCCATCTGTTCTTTACTCTTACTTTTTTTAAAAAGGTGAATGGAAACTCACCAATTTTGCTCATTTTGCTGGTCCATATGGGATTTTTTTAGATCCCACTCTGTATTCCCTTGAGATGGAAGGGAAGGGGGCAAAAGGTCTGATGTATTAAAATAGCAAATAAAGTGATTTTTCTAAATATCTGAGAGAACTTTATATTTACAGTCAAAGCATGAATACACAATACATGTAAAGAATTTTAGATAACAGTACCTCACTGACAGAGTCATAGAAAGGGGGAGTGAAAGAGAGCGAGAGGGTAATATAGGTCATTGCATGGTGGCAAAGTAAACGATGTAAAATGACTGTTTCAAATTAGTCAATAAAACCTAAGTGATAAGCATTCTGATTTGCAATTACTAGTCACTGATGTTGTGCTAGTTATGTTCTGTAACACTCCTTATTTAACAAGTCAGACAATCTTTCAAAATTGTTTTAATTACTTTTTTAATTACATTTAATTGTTTTAATTGTTTTTCAAAATTGTTTTAATTACTTTTGGGCAAGTTAGCTTCACTACTTCAGACAATTTCATGGCAAGTCAAAGGTACATTAAGAAGAAGAATGAACAGTTGATCTTGTTAAGGGGCAGAAGATTTTGACTGGCAATGTTATGTTAAAGGTTGTGCAGAGCATATGAGTCCTTGAGCAATGCTGTTTCTTAAATACATGTCTCGAGGAGTAGATAACCGAAAGTTTATGTACTTAAGTATATTTTTTATTTACTAGTTTCTCTTTAACTTCTAACTGTAATTCTGTGATGTTTAAAAATATTTGTGTGGTATGAATCAATTTTTAAAAAATGATATTATTTTTTACTTCAATTTAATTGATAATTATCAAATATTTCAAACCAAAAAATGACTATGAAAACAAGATTGGAAATGAAAAAATTTTGATTGAATATAATTTTTTACTTAGATTATAAAGTATAATCTTGTAAATTAAGACATTGTTTTTTCTTCACTCCCAATTTGATACGCAAAATCTGAAACAGTTTTCCTTTTTCAAAAGCTCTGACAGTGAAAAGTAAATGTGCAATCACCTAAACCTACAATATAAATTCCTATATACTTTGATATACATTCATCTTTCTGTGCAAGCCTGAAGTGTAGTCTATGTCTTTATAATTTTGAAAGTTTGATGCTTGCAACAATCAGCCCTGTTAATGTTATCAAGTATTCTCCTGCTGGATCCAGGGATAGCACTTTCCATTCTGTTTGGTGTATGTTTGTCATTTTCTATAAAAACCTCTATATATACCTTGATTTCTGTCATAGGAATCCGCAATGACTGTGTAATTAGATGAGAATTAATTACTGGGTCGACATGCGGGTGCAAATATGGTATATACGGTATATGACTAGCATTTATATGGCTATCTGTATTTTTAAATGAAACATCCTTGCAATGTTTATTTGTTGGGGTTTTTTTTGTTTTTTTTTTCAGCTTTAATTTAACTTGTTCTTTTTATATGGCACATGCAGTGCTGAGTAAAATGGCTGCCCAATCACTATGTCAACTTGATTTGGAGGTCTTCTGATTTTCAAGTGGCTATTCACAATTGAAATCAATATTGGAGCTGATGTTGCAGTATTGTACATGTCTAGGCTGGAAAAATTCTGAAAGTTTCAACTTGTATGGATGGAGATTTTTGTTTGTAAAATTGGAATGTTTTTACAGCTTTGATTTAACTTGTTCATTTATATGGCATGTGCAATACTGAGTAAAATGGCTGCCCAATCACTTTGGCAACTTGATATATATGTCATCTGGTTTTCAGCTGGCTATTCACAATTGAAATCAATATTGGGACTGGTGATACAACCAGGAACCAGTCAACTGCACTTTTCTCAGTGGCCTTTTGCTTGAATTAGCTGCAGTATTGTACATGTCAAGGCTGGAAAAATCTATATGTAGGAATGAAATATTCTATGTAAAATTTCAATGTTTTTACAAGTACTGTACTTACTTGCGTATAAGCTGATAATGCGCTGGCAGATCTGGGTCTATGCAGTTTGTAAGGACTAATCGGTAGAACAAACAACATAGACCCTGATCTGCCGGCGCATTATGCATTTGCAGATCAGGGTCTGTGTTGTTTGCATTTGAACGCGGCTTATACGTGAGCATATACAATTCTGGCAAGTGATGCAGAATTGTACTACCTTGACAAAGTTTGTTCCATCTTCTAGGCATCCAGGCATAGAGAAATTTTCCATCCTGCATCTTTTCCAAGGTGACGATAAATTCCTTTAAATTCAGGGATTCCTATATTTTTTAAAAAAATTCTATAAATTCCTATATTTTAAAACATTTACATAGTTTGAAATGTTATAATCGGCAAAATTTCTTGGTACTTAGTTTGCAAAAAGTGTTTTCTTTCTTTAAATAAACATAAGGTAATTATTCCACATAAAGTTGTTACTCTTTTTCCATATGGTATCTGACAGTACTAGCGATGAAAACCGACAAATTTACCTAAACTTCATGGTTCAGAAAAGACTGCTAATTCTGTACTTCATATAATCTCAAAAAAATTTTGTTCCCAGTTGTTTTGTTGTTTTTGTATTGAAAAATCCAATATGGATTTGAACTAGAATGTTATAAATAAACCATGAGCAAACTTGGATGTAAGTCATTTGACAGGAAGAAAATACCGACACTTGTTGTACACATGATTGAAAGTGGAATCTAAAGATATCTATTATTGCTAGTTGTTATCTTTCAGCTAGTCATCAGCTATATTCATAGTCTAGTTTATGACAGGGTTTTGTACATTTGTTCTCATTGAACTGCTGTGTGATAACCGTCTGTTCAGTGTGCAAGGTAAAACTAATTTAGTGAACATATTGACATATCAAGAAGGTCATAATCAAGCATATTGCAGAAACTTCTCTCTTTTAGAAAAAAATAAAATGTATAAGCCTTTTAGCTATACTGGTCATGGAGCAGAAGAGTTTATGGGATGATCTGTTGTCTCCCCAGGGCTTGCATTTAATGCTCACGTGCTTGAAAAATGCATGTTGAGATTTAAGGCTCATGCAGCTTTTTGCAAGTGGTAAATTTTCAAATGATATACAGTTTATATATAACAAACTCCTTAAAGTATGTAAATTAAGCAAAATCACGTGCATAATTCCAAAACGTTAGTTTTGTCATTAATTTACTGTTAGATGTGCTGTTTTGTCGTGTCGCCTGATTCTGGTGCCATACATGTACCTAGTGATAATACACAGTGGACTAGGTAACAACCATTATATTTTCAAGAGGAAGCAGAATATCTCTTTTGTGCCCAACCATTTCCTTCACAAATAAGGAAATAATTCTCGGATATTATCTTCATCTAGCAGCGTCCATGCTACGCTGCGATTCTAGTGAAATATTTGCTCCAGTGCCTGTCATTTCGCCCATAAAGCGATGTGAACTTTGCCTTCCCCTCATCCAGAGTTAATGTCTCCACCCTATTTTTTTCAGGCCATTGAATGCTTTCATATTCTGAATACTATATCAGTTCGTGTCTTTTTTTTTTAAAATGAGGTGTATACCAGTTTAAATTTTGTATTTTGTGCTTTTGATTGCCTTTTGTATAAATTAAATTATTATTTATGTCTGCAATTATGTTTTGATGTGCGAGATTCCTGCCGCAGATTTACACATGAAACTTGAATAAGTGGGTGAAATTTTTTGCGCTTGTGAACCAGCACGACCAAAAATTGCTCTTTGGAGGTTTATAGGTTGATTGCTAGTAAAAGTTAAACAGTTAATTTTGTGTGGCTACCATGGTGTCCATCTTGTCGTGATTACTCGGTTCATATCTACAGGACTCAAAATTAATGCTAAATTTGCTGACCCGATGTCTTTGATTTACCCAATGTACATGTATCACTAAAACCCCTGCCATCACTAATCTGTTGGAGCAGTGAAAATTTCCGCTGGTTGCTATCGTTAACATGTGGTCTTGTGTTGGATGTATCAAATAAAATGTAAGAGGTCATTCTCTTTCATGGTTATTTGTTCTGTTTATTGTATTATTTGAATACCTACTAACATCCTGCACATTACGAGGTACAGTAAAGCCCATGGCAGAAATGGACAGGTGTTGTTCAGGCATCAAGTAATTTAGAGGGAGTGTTGTCAGAGCAGTCTTCACTCGCGTGAAACTAGCTTGGTGTACTGGCCCCAAACATTGATTTCAGTAAGGATGATAACAAAAGATTGAGGTTATCAGGCTAGCATTGGCCAACCCAAATAGGTAGTGTTGGTCGATTCAACGATTGTTTTTTATAGTTATATTGTTGTTGACACATGTTCATTACATTGCACTGTGACAGTTTGAAAGATGTGGAAGGTTTTGCAAGGTGCACAGCAACCACTGAAACATCAGAAATTAGATGATCATATATGTGATCAAGAGAAAGAAAAAGTACCAGAAATACTGAAACAATACATGTGAATGGCTGAACTTTGACCCAGGAAGGGATGTCATGTGCACTTTCTGCACTGAGTATTTGGAAAAATACAAAAGTGCACATGGTGCTGCATTTGTCGATGGTTGTAAAAAATCTTATAAATTGTCCCTGGAATCACACTAACGATGGTACTCCTTAACACACCAGACATCAAGGATTATAACCCAAGAGATGCCATCAAGCTGTGGCATGCTGCTGGACCAAGAAACAGAAGACTAGAGACTAGATCTTATGGATCTAGATTGGATGGTGAATCAGATACTGTAAAATGAATGCTGTATGAACTTTAAACTTTCAGTGAGTCTTGCTTGTGAAGTACAGTTGTTATTGTTTTGAGTTGATGTTAATGAATAATAAATGTTTAGGCAGAATCAGTAAAAATTGTGTTATGGTGATCCTGTGGGTTAGTAAAAACTAATCCTAATTTCAAATCCTGTCCTAAATGAATATGGTGCTGCTCAGACATCCAATATGGCCACCATGGATGGTCATATCACCATGGGGTTTTTACCCAAAGACTTCTTATGATTTCTAGTACATGTAGGTCTTAGATTAAAATGGTGCTGATCTGACATCCATTATAGCCACCATGGCAGTCATTTTTAAAATCTTGTTGTTGCTACTCCTACTAAACCAGTGTGATATTGACATGGGATTTTTGCCAGAAGACTTATGATGTCTAGTTGCTCCTAAAGGAATATGGTGCCACTCGAACATCCAATATGGCTGACACAGTGGCCATCTTGAGAATTTTGTTACTGCTACTCCTGAATGGTTGGTCATATGAACATCATGTCTAGTTGGTCCTAAATGAAAACAGTGCCAATCTGATGCCCAGTATGGCTGCCATGGCAGCCATCTTGGAAAACTTGTCACTACTCCTGAACGGAAAGTCTGTCAACATGGTATTTTTTACTAAAAGATTTCTTATAGTGTATATTTGGTCCTAAATAAAAATAGTGCCAATCAGACATCCAGTATGGCCATCATGGCAGGCATTTTGAAAATCTTGTTGTTGCTACTCCTCCTGAACAGAAAGACATGTCGACATTGGGTTTTCACCAGAAGACTTCTTATGATGTCTAGTTGGTCCTAGAGGAAAAGGGTTCCAGTCGGACATCCAATATGGCCACCACAGTGGTCATCTTGAAAATTTTGTGATTGCTACACCTGAATGGTCTGACATCCAATATGGCCAACCATGGCAACCATTTTGAAAATCTTGTCATTACTCCTTCTGAATGGAAACCAACATCGACATGGCGTCTTAACTAGAGACTTCTTATGATGTCTAGTTGGTTCTTTAAAAATGTTCCCAATCTGACATCTAATATGGCCATCATGAAAATCTTGTTATTGCTACTCCTCAGGAATGGAAAGTCATGTGGACACAGGTTTTCACTTCAAAATTTCTTATGATGTCTAGTTGGTCCCAAGTGAAAATGGTGCTGATCTGACCCCAAATATGGCCACCAGAGCAGTCATTTTGGTGGCCATCTTGAAAATCTTGTAATATAAACTACTCCTTGTAGATGGATGGTCATATTGGTATGAGGTTTTCACCAAAAGACTTTATATCTAGTTGAACCTAAATGCAAGTGGTGCTGATCTGATATCCAATATGACCACTTGCCAGCTATTTTGAAAATCTTGCTATTGCTATTAATCAATGGAAAGTCGTGTGGGGTTTTCACCAGAAGATTTTGTATGATATCTGGGTGGTTCTAAATTAAAATGGTGCTGATCTGACAGTCAATATGGTTGTCATGGTTGCCATTTTGAAGATCTAGTTATTGCTACACCTCCTAGATGGATGGTCATATCAACATGGGGCTTTCACCAAAAGACTTCTTTGTTTACTTGGTACTAAATGAAAATGATGCTGATCTGACATCCAATAAATCCATCACAGCAGTCATCTTGAAAATCTTCTTATCGCTATTCCTTCTGAATGGAAAGTCATGTTTACATAGTGTTTTCACCAAAAGATGTCAAATGATACCTAGTTTTTCACAAATAAAAATGGTGCTGATCTTACATCCAATATGGCTGCCATGATGGCTAACTCTTGTTCTTGCTCAAAAATATCACAGATGGTTTCAATAATCAGCAGTTAAAAATAAGAAATGGTCTTATCTTGACATCATGAAAATTCTTTTCAGCTGCTAGAGCATCAGTTCCTTCAAGGGACTCTTGTTTTATTATGCCAGAGTGGAGCAAGCAAGACCTAGCATTCCATGAAATTCTTGTTTGAACTTTGACATGGCATTTATGAAAAGAGTATTTTGAAGAAAAAAAATCTATCTTGCTTGAAAATTCTGCAATTTTGAACCTCCATTTTTTCTTTCACTTTCTAGTGAAGATGCAGGTGAGCCTGCACCATCTGACCTGCCAGAAAATGTGATGGTGTCAGTCAACAAGAAGAAGGCCAAGAGGAAGAAAAGAAAGAAAGGGCAGAATCAAGGAGCATTGTCATCATTGTACGACTTAGACATTGGTCCCATGCATGATCTTGAAGACACTACACAGCAGCAGGTGAGGTGTAGAAGAGAACATTGGAAAGGATCAGTTGGGCTTAAACAGGAGAGGTGGGGATAGAGGGAGGGGTGGGTAGGTGGGAGATGTGGTTGATTTGGTTAGGAGGCGTCATTTGATGGAGTATGAGGATGTGTTAAGCATTTGGGTTTGTTATTCAAGCCTGGCTGTACATAAATGTTTCTTTCTGTCAAGTCCTTGTTAGTGGAGAAGAAAGATGTAATAGTCACTTTTTGACTTAGAGGGGTTTAAATCCCTCCATGCCTATGGCATAGTGTCCATTCTCTTTTGCCAAATATAGTTTGTTTTAATATCAGTAATATGTTACCTGTTGCTATTGCGTTGCTTTGTACAAGAAATTTTTGACTATATTTTAAGGATTTTACATGTTTTAACTTTATCAGTTATTTTATATACATTTTACAGAATTATAACATCTTTACATTATATATTTTATCTTGTTGTACTTAAGTATACATTTATTAGGAAGGCTTTTAAGTTCTTCGTTGATCAGATTTAACCTCAGTCCATTGCATACTTGGTCTTACTCAGTCCATTGCATACTTGGTCGTACTCAGTCCATTGCATACTTGGTCATACTCAGTCCATTGCATACTTGGTCATAGTTGTTGCTCTCATGTGAGATTTTAGGCATCTGTTCCATTTTGTCAGTAGTGCCTTTTATCATTACCCTTCCTTTTTGGTGATTGGGTAATCCATAATTGTTCCTAATTTTGTCATCATTCAATTATGTTTGTTTTTTCTGGACTCAAGGGTAGGCACAATCCTTAAAATAATCTCCAGATTTGTCTGTGACCTCTGTTTCGTTTGCATTTAATTTTGAGAACATCTGGTTTGATGATTTTTTGACTAATGCTATCTGTTTGTTTTTATACTCGCTTAAGGGGCTCACGCACCAGTATTATCTTCTGTTAGTGTGTTCAGATTGTTGGACACCATTCATTTATAATATTGCATTTTCTTGGTTTCATAACATTCATTGTCATCAATACTTGGGTTAAATATTGCTGATGTTAGATCGTGTTTGACCACAGGTCTCACACCACTCATCTTTGTCATCAATACCATATGGTCAGGTAAAGTACTGCTGATATTAGATTGCATTTGACTTCAGATCTCACACCATTCGTTATTATTATAATCAACATTTTTTATTATTGTTCATTGTTTTCAGAATTTGCTTTTTGCAGCAAAATGTCAAAGTAGAGTGTAGGTAAATGTGGGCATAAGAAAGCCCCATGTGATACACAACCCACCTACCTTGTACTAATTGTTAACGGACAGATGGGTGCCTGTTATACTGTTTATGGGAACTTGCCGAACATTGACACACAAGGGGAGGAGGAAAGATCCTTCTTCCTTCTCATCTCTAGAACACACTTGATCCTTCTCCGAGTCCCTCAGGTCTCACATAGATGCCAACTCTTCTGATTTGGTCAGAGCAGCTCTGAGAATTAGGCCATCCTTCTGAGAAAAATCTGAGCTCCAATTGAAACACGAAAAACTCCCGATATTTCTGCCGTTCAGAAATGAGTGGAATTGGCTTTTTTGTATCATCTAGAAAATGTAATTTCTTCGTAATGTGTTCATCATTTAGGAAAATATCAGAGCCATGGAGCAAACAGCAGAGATGCTGCCAGGGCACGCGAATCACGCAAAATTTGTACGAATTCGCACACTTGGAAAGCAGTGATGCGTGAGAACTCCCGCAAATTAGTTTAAAGTCGCACATATAAAAATGTACTCTGTGCAGTAAACAATTTTTATTTAACTTTTAGTCCTTAAAATGCTTGTGGGGGCATAAGTCGCGCCACCAGTAGAGTTCTTGTAGCGCATGTCTTGTTATCGGTCTTTTTTCCGGTAGGCAACTGTTTACACATTTCAGTTAAGCTCAGAAATGATCAACAGATTAATGCTTATACAACTAGAGGAGACATCTTTTGAGGATTTTGATATCAACAGAGCAGGAAGAAAAAAAGAGATGGATATGTATGTGTTAGGTAAATATTGAATTATGGCCGCTTCCTCCTCCCCCTAATTTTCTTTTTACTCCCCCCTTATTTTGGTGACAAGGCTCATTTTTCTTTTACTCCCCCCTTGTTTTGGTGACAAAGGGGGAGCTCCCCCATTTAGTTGAAAACCTGGCAGCATCTCTGAAACAGAAAGCTGCCGATTCTTTTAGTTGAATATTAATTAATTCCTGCATTTTCATTGGTCAAAATTAGATCTTGCTTTTAGCTTGCATTGTTTTTGTTCTTCCACTGTTTGAGTCTAGTAGCCGTCAGTTGGCAGTGAACTCTTGGATTTTTCTCAAAATGCCATCTCCTGAGTTGGATCTGCAGCCAAAACAAAAAAATAGAAAGCACAAACAGAAATTTTGTGAGAAATGCGCTGAAGATTTTCCTGGCATGACAAAATCTAGACATGATGATGAGTTTGCGTTTTGCACATGGTGTAGGACCTACATTAAGATAGCTTACGGTGGATGAACAGATTTAGAGAGACACACTAAAACTTCAAAGTACATGAGCCATACACTTTCTCAAGAGAGTCATGGCTCTATTTCAAAGCTCAAAAGTTGTTTGATCCATAAAATTGACATGGACAGTATGGGGTCTGGCTGCCTCACACCTGTCTGATGCAGTGCTAAAGAAAGCCAAAAGTGCCACTTACCAAGCACTAAATGCATAACTATAATTTACTTGGAAGAAAAGCATAACGTGTGAAGGACAAAGAAGTTGATGGGAATTTTCTGTGCGTTTTATTGGCATTCTAGAGGTCAATAGATTTATTTTATTCTTCATTAAGGTGTTTTAATATTATAATAATGGCAAACATTTCCTTGCATTTTGAGATATGCACACGAGTTCTTTCTATTTGGCATTATCAATCAATCTTAACAATTTAAGAGATAAAGAAGAAACATTTCCTGCTGATGGTATGTCATGTGCTTGTATCACTACTGTTGAATTTTTATTTTTTATTTTTTAAAGTTCAGTTGGTAAACAAATGGGTATGAGTGTACATAAAAATGAAATGTCTAAAACATGCATTTCCATTAATGATTTTGCATGTCCCCAAAATATAGACAAATGCACCAGACTGCACCATTTTCTGACACCTCCCCCCCCCCCCTTCCCAGCTTGACGTGCCTTCACATGTATTCATGGCTGTGCCACTCAACCGTGCTCAGAGTTTATATTCTCTAGGGTTGGCATCTCTGGTCTCAGAGGTGCTTGGAGGTGCTGAGAGCCAAGACTTTGCTGTTGTCTTGCCTATATGCCTTCCCACCATTCAGGCTGATTCTGCATGTGCTTCACAAAGTCAGGATCTCCACTGCTTAGCTCATTTTGGTAGCCCCTCTGTGGCCCCCTGTGATTGTTGTTCATTGATCTTCTCGACCCATTGTTAGACTAGCCTATGACATTGCCTCAGACGAGGGACCTTCTGTCACAGCACAGGGGCTGTATCTCGAGGGACCTATCTGTCAGGACAAGTTGTTGAGCAAAGTTGCCAAGTGCATCGTTCACGCCAGGAGACTCTCCATGACAGAGGTCTGTGATGCCAAGTGGAGAATCTTTTGCGATTGGTGCAGTAGGAAACATGTGAATCCTAGCTGTCCCTCCAAAAGCGCACTGGCTGATTTTCATCTTTTCCTATTCGAAGAGAGAGAATGCATGGTTTCTACAATCAAAGGACAATATGGCAGCCCTATCCAACATGCTGAAATTTTCAAAAAGCCGAGCCATTGGTTCGGATCCTAATGTTTCTGACTTTATCAGGTATTTTGAGTTGACGAGACTGGTGTCTCACACACTAATGCTAAGAAGGAATCTCTTGTGCGTGATATGGTCTTTGACAAAAAAAAAACCTAAGAACATTTGGGTGAATCTTCTTTTGAAAACCTTACCCTTATGACTGTTTCATACATGTGACAGAACAGAGAAGTCTGCTTAGGACAAATAGGAAGATTTGCAAACTTTAGTCAGGAATTTTTACTTCAAAAGAGATGATTTTCAATGAGAATCGCGAATTTTTCATTGCAGCACATGTCCTCGACTTTCTTATTCCAGTGAGG
Source organism: Margaritifera margaritifera (assembly GCA_029931535.1). Lineage (NCBI taxonomy): Eukaryota > Metazoa > Mollusca > Bivalvia > Unionida > Margaritiferidae > Margaritifera > Margaritifera margaritifera. The sequence continues at coordinate 1,869,871 of JAQPZY010001433.1, read as the reverse complement.
ACCCAAAGTTTGGGTCACTATGTGAGTAGTTTTGGTCCGTTTGTATGAGAACTTTTGTCTGATTTCCGAGTCAGGGAACATTTTTTTGACTCAATCTAAAAAATGATCTTCTACTGTAAACAGAAGATTATATTTGGCTATAAATTTGGCAAACAGTGTCTTGACACGTACATCTTTATCCACATATGATGCAGATTCCACGAACATGGATTTCAGTGATGGTGTATTTGTTATTACATTTAATAGACTGCGTGATGCACAATGTCATTCTTGCCACCGTAACAGATCTTAAAATCAGCTTTACAGGAAGGGCAGAATGCATATTCATGCCCTTTGAACTTGATTACACCAATGAAATTCCCAGTTTTATTCATCATAGATTTTCATGTGATATTTTGGTTGCATATATTTTGGTGTTTTAGCATTGGGAGATAAAGTACACTTATACATATCAACAATTTTTAAACACTGAAGCCAAACTGAACATGTTTTTATGCTGATTTAGCTCTTGAGTAATCCAACCATAATCAGTTAATGTCTTTAATCCTTTCAAAATTATTTCTGATCATACATAGTATGATCCATGTTGACAAACTTGAAACACTGAAGCCAATCGACCCTGCTTATAGAATCAAAGGGATGTTAATTGTTTTATGCTGCTGAAAATTAACAACTAAATCATCTTGCCCTGCTTAAGCCAGCTCACAGTCATGTGATCACAGGCAGTATTACCGTAAATATACTACATTGGAAGCAAGGTGTGAAAAATGTGGAAATAAAACATTTTAAAATAATAAATTTGCATACATGGGAGATTTCAGTGAGTAATGGGAGGGACAGGAGACACCCCTGATCTCAGAAGGAAAACTCTTCTGTCTAGGATGTTCACATGTATGCTGATTTGTTCTCCTTATGTCTGGGAGACAAAGGAATGTTCTTCATGCCCTTTCTACAGAAGAAGGTTGTTTATGATTCGTTGGCAGTTACAAGTCGGTCTCCTTTGCCAACCAGTTTTTTTTAAGCAAAAATCCAGCTTCTTTTGATAGCTCCACTCCCTATAGAGATCCCCAGTCTCAACGTATCTGTGCTGGGGATGATCAAGATTGTTAGGGCTTTACAGTTTATGAAGATTAAAGCCCACGAGGTTCAAGCCATAGGTACCTCATGGGCCTGTCTAACTCATTCGTCATTGGAGGATGTTATGAAAGCTACGTTTTTGGCAGTTACACTATCTTTTCCTCCTTCTACCTTTGTTCTTTGGCGCACCAGGCCCATAGTCACAGCACAAAAAAGTGGGCGTATCCAATGTACAGTAGTGGACATTCCTACCATAAGGGTCAGTACATTCTTTTTTATACAAGTTTTCATGCCATTCTCCTCCTACTGCACTGGCAAATTCAGCAACTTACAAAGCAACAGGAAACATATTACTGTTATTAAAATGTAGTTTAGTTTTTTTTAAGGATGTAATACTTGTTGGTACTACCCGATTCCCTCCCATCCTGTTCTGATGTCCCACAAGTAGTCTGTGCCCATAAAAGGAAAATGGCTACTGCGCATGGGCCTGTGTTGTGGGGAACAGACATGGTCTATGTTCTTTCAAGTTCTGAACTTTATAGAACTTTCAGTCTAATGGGAGGATGGAATTTTTATGATATGGAAAAGGGTAATTTCCATCCTGGAAAGGTAAACAATGCGCACACACACACACACACACACAACCTCAAGATATACTAATAATAAGAGATGCTTTTACTAAAGCGATTGACCAAGCATTAGGATCTAGGTCAATTTTAAATGTCAGTGGAGGCAGCTCTAACTTAGGCAAAAGATTTGTGCTGAGAGTAGTTATCTCCCTTGGATATTGTTCCTCAGAGTACTTTAAACAATAATGGAATTTTTTTTTTTTTTTAAAGGAAATCACTACAATAATTTGTGAAATAACATTTTAATTTTAATATACATTCCTGTGACATATTAAAGAATTCAGAAAATGTAGAAAATAAAAAGATTATTTAGAGCAGCATGTTTATGATAGCAAGAAGGTTCATGAATAGCAAGAAGTCCATGAATAGCAAGAAGGTCCATGAATAGCAGTATTTCTTCTGTATCATCTTATGTAAACTAGCATCACTTCAATCATCCAAGCCATCAGTATTTGCAATCCTTTGATTTATGTCAATTAGGGTGTCATGTTTACCAGAGTAAATGAAATCATTTCATGTTTAGCATGTAAATATGTACCAGATTAACTTTAATAGCTGTAATACATTATCTGCTATTACTGCATTGCTGTATCTTTTCCTGGCACTAGTCCCTCGTCCAAGACATTATTTCCTCCTCCAATAAGTAATTGGTCTAGAATACACATCAGCATGATGCCAATCTGATACCTTGATCCACTTCCAACAATTGGAATCTCTTCTTTTCCTTGGAATTCGTGCATTTATGCACGCGTCTCTTGGGTGCTTCACACTTTGTCTAGTTAGGTGTCTTTTGGCATTTCTGCTGTCAATTGTATACTTTTTTTGTGTTTTATTTGTTATTTTCTCCACAGTCCTTTGCTTATTTTCATATATCTGTGTCCAGTTTCATTGATTTTGATGGTTTTGAGTACATTGCTGGCTGTGCAAATTCTTATGTTTCATCCCTGTCCAGGTAAATATTTCCTACCCTTTTGTTGTTCTGGTTCATTGTTGTATTTTTATATTTCCTTTAATCATTCTTTAATGTCTCAAGTATTGGCAAGTGAGGGCATAAAAGGCAGCATGTGACACTCGCACCACCTGTCTTGTGTGCATGGTATGTGGACATACGGATGGTTGCCCCATTTGTTGTTTGTGGCCTGACAAGGTTTGGCAGAAATTTCACCAGTACCATAGGACCAGAAAGAAGGGTCACACCTCTTCATCTTCTATGGAGAACCACCTTAGTTCCCAGGTAGGGGCTATGGCACTTCCTGATGTACAGAAGTAGCCTGATTCAATGACAGCACTTCCTGGTGTAAGGAAGTAGCCAGATTGAGTGAGACAGGCATCCAGAGCTAAGAAGTTGCCCGCTTCCACTGAGATAGGGATATTCAGCACTTCCTGTTGTAGGGTAGTCACCAGACCTAGACATTGAGCCCCGCTTTCCTGATGCATCATAAGTGTGGTTTCCTTGCGCTAGTAGATCTCAAATTAAAGCAAGATCTCGTTTGTTGGAGTCGAGTTCCCCAAACAGAGACTCTCCAATAAGGTCTACATCATCAGACTGGTCATTCCCTGGTGGTTGCGTCACCAGGCACCGAGTAGTGTGTCAGGTGACAGCCAGCAAAGATCTGTAACTGGTATATGTGTCTAGTGACAGTTATAGAAGAGCTGTCGCTGGTCATTGAGTACCGGTCACCAGGCACTGGGCTTTGGACACCTGTCATTGGACAATATCCCAGGTGACATTTACCGAGTTTCTGGGCAGCAACCGCTTGGTGCTGTTGATCTTCCATTGTTGGGGTCACCAATCATGGAGCACTGACCGCTAGTCGCCAAACACTAACCGCTAGTCGCCAAACACTGACCGCCATGCATTGGTCAACATACGCTGGGGATCGGAGATTGGTCTTTGGACAGGGCAATGAGTTTTGATCGGCAGTCTAAGTCTAAGAGGAAGAGATCGATTTGATAACCCCTCTTTCTCAATGTTTTCTTTCAGTCCCTAAGGGATACTACAATTTTCAAATCTTGCAAACCTGACTTAGGGAAAGGATTAGGTCAACACCCCTCAATTTTCAGTGTTCCGTTGAACCCCTATGGAGCATGGAGACTCCCACCACCCGGTGGTGAGTTGGCTGTGTCTCCTTTCCTGACCATAACAAGATGGGATGGCTTTGTTGTGGCTTCATGGATCGGCAGACCTGGTACGTCCTACATTTTGCCCATCTCCACCAGCTTCATCATTGAGCGAAGGGGAGGGGACCATCACTTGCCATCTCTGGTGCTGAGAGAGAATAGCCAATACCTTTCTCCAGGGAGAGAGGATCAAAGAACTAGTAATCCATCTTCTGTGAGAGGAAATGGGACAATGAACCCATGGTCAAAAAGTTCCCTTCTCCCAAGTAGGCAGATGAGACGATGTAGTCCTGCCTCGCCCCGAGAGCAAAATCTGAAAGATGAACTGCCAATTTTTGTGGATACAGACGAGTTCCTGTAAGAACCATCACACCTGGTCCTTCTCATCAGTTCGGCTTCATCCCACCCACCAGGTCAGTTGATGGAGGAGGAAGAGATGTGGACTATTGATAAGTGCTAAATGAGGTTTACTGCCTACTTCCTCAAGATCTATGTCCCAAGCCTGCGGGAAGGAGAGGCTTTCCAGGGCACAGTCCAAGTCAGACCAGCTGTTGCCCCCTCACTTGGCAATGGCGAGGGAGCTGACTCAGAAATTGCCTAAAGGCCAAGAATGGGCCAGACCGGAGAAGGGTTGATCTGTCCCCTTTTCTATACTTTGGCCCCTAAACCCCTCACTTTGGATTCGGGTGCCTCCAAGGTGGAGATTTTGGCAGGGATCTGGACCCATCTCTCTATCAGTGGCAGTGTTGCTTCTAGGGCTCAGGTTTGTGGGAATCCCACAGTTCATGACAAGATGGCTTAAATTGAATGAACCAATGCGCCAACCGCAGTTTTTTTTTTTTTATCTGGCGCAATTTCTATATTTGGATGTGGGATATTTTTCTTTGAATCAAAACAAAGAGACTTGAGTTTGGATATATATATTTCTGTTCTCATGTGACACGGTGAAGTCTTTCAACAAGAACATTGCCCTTCTCTGGTAATAATTATCTACTAAATGATCGGCTTGTCTGGACCTTTTTAAAACGTAAATTTGTGATCCTTTCGAACTTGAAACTACTGTATATCCTAGCGTATAAGCCAGGTCCAAATGCAAACAACATAGACCCTGATCTGCTGTCACATAATGCGCCAGCAGATCAGTGTCTGTATTGTTTGTTCTGCTGATTAGTCCTTAAAAACTGCATAGACCCAGATCTGCCAGCGCATTATGCGACAGCAGATCTGGGTCTGTGCAGTTTGCAGTTTGTATCAGATTATACACGAGTATATACGGTACATGCACATTATGATTGGAACGGTGTAAAAGAGATTTCATTCCTGTATATCTTTTGTCCATGAAATGTTGAACCTTTACAGACTATTATCTTGAACAGAATTCAGTTTTCACATTCTCCATTTTATTTTCAAGTATGGTATTAAGAGATACAAATCCCGCTTTTTATAGCTACGTGGAAATGAATCATTTTGTATTTTGTACTTAGAAGCTCATTAGCTACGTGGAAATGAATCATTTTGTATTTTGTACTTAGAAGCTCATTAGCTACGTGGAAATGAATCATTTTGTATTTTGTACTTAGAAGCTCATTAGCTACGTGGAAATGAATCATTTTGTATATGTATTTACTTTTTATGTATTTTGTGCTGAGAAACTCGTTAGGTATGTGGAAATGAATCATTTTGTATATGGGTAGCCAACCTAAGGCTGCTTTGACATGTGCTCAATCAGGCGAAATGCATAAGTTCACATTGAATATCGAAGAGAACTTTGCTGGATTATTTTAAATGAAGAGACTGTGAAACAGAATCTCTTGTTGAAAAGTAATCAAATGATTCGAACATAGCACCTGGTGTAGCAAGTGCCAGAAATAAAGCAAAAGTTCCAGCATAACAATTGAACTGGCTTAGGAAGTGGTTGTGGTTAGGAAAGTCAGAGATGGGGATGCTGTGCAAACTGTGTGTGAAACACAGAAAAACAAGCACTTTTACTGTTTACGATGCACAAACTGGACCAGTACAATAGACATGCACACAAATTCAGCTGATCATGTGACAGCTGTATGAGCTGTAGTCATGTAAAAGGATTTCGATCAGGTAATTACTGGCCTGACTAAACCTTGTCTTTGTTCTGTATTGGTATTGCTGAAGTCCATACCAATCTAAGTCGTTTATAACGTTCTTTCAGAAAAGTTGGTCTTCTTGTTTTTCCTGTATTTCTTGTTTTTATTTAAAAATTCAATAATTTGGCCATAATACCATATATACTTAATTATAAGTCAACTCTCGACACCCCCCTTCTCATTTTAGGACTCCAAAAAGGTAATTTCTCTTTGACCCTACCGTAAGTCGGGGAGTATTTTGCAAGTCAGATCCATCTTATGGGGTGACTTGTAGTCAGTGCATCAGAGTTGCACTTTGGAAAAATAAATAAGCCAAACTAAATAGATAGGAAAAACAAAGACAAAACCATTGTAAAATACAGTTATATTATTGGGTGGAATACATCACAGATAAATTAACAACTTACATTTTGTCCACCTTTGTGTCATAAAATCCATAGATATCCATAATGTTTGACATTTTAAATCCATTTATATGACAAATCCATTAATTCTATTATAGGTCACATACTGGTATAAAGAAGACTTGTCCGATTCACAATATCCCACAATATGTTAATTACACACATATTACAAATAAGCAACAAGTTAAGTCCACACTTTTGTGATTCAGTGTATCCTATAAATGTCACTATCTGATGTCAGCTGGTATAAAGCCCAAGAATTCATCCTTATCGTCTGAGTGACCAAATAAATTTCTAAAATCCTCCATCGTCGTCTAGTCATCATAAATATCGTCTTCCTCTTCTTTACTGTCATATGGGGGTGCTTATGTGGAGACTGAGGTTGGTCTCTGTAAGTGACACTTTGATCATACGGTCTGTGAAATCTATTAAAAGATGCAACTGAACAGGTGTCAATTATGCAGCAAGATCACAGGGAGTTCACACAACCACCCTCTGTTACTTGACACTGAACAAATATCAGATTCACAGCTCAATCAAAAGGTCACGTGGGAAAACAAAGAGGATGCTGCCTTTACAAGCTAAAGGATTAAGGTCAGATGTGCACAGGAAGTTGTAGAACTCTACTTGACACTGAACAAGTATCAAATTCATGTTTCTATCAAAAGGATTGTCATCCTAAAAACCAAGTGAGTGCTGCCTTTACAAGCCAAGGGTTTATTGGCCAACATGCCCTGGCAGATAAATTGGGAAATATCACTTTGGAATTACATCTGGCTTATGGAAAACATAATATAAATTAAATCAAAACTTTTATTGCATCAAACACAAACAGTGTTTATAAAACAAAACACAAAATATACAAATACAGGTGGTTTTGACTTGCATGAAAATGGAAGCAATATACAGTACAACTCATGTGATTTTTCGGAACCGCACGCATCGCGGTAGGGACTTAATCCCCGCAACTTTAGCTCCACGATAACACTCTGCGGTGGAGGCATAAATTGGCATAAATACCTACAAATCACCACTGCATTTCGGCAGGCACGCCGATGTCAATTCCACCGTGGAGGGGCTAGTCGACATTACTGATTGACATCTGAACTGCCAATGAATGAAGACCACCTATGGAAAGACTGAGACATCAAGAGTGATTTACAACTGGATACCATTGGAAGAATCAGTCATTTTTATTTCGATCATATTTGGACAATAAAAAAATAATTTCAAAAGGCTTGTATATTCAGTACATATTACTGTTTATAAAAGGTTGATCGACTTCTTTTGCAATAAGTTTATGATTTTAATTTATTTAAAAGAAATATGAACAAACTTATGCACTTACTTGACGAGAAGCACACCTTGCTGAGCTTCTCAAGCAGAATAAATGTATCATTTTGTTCCAAAGGAAAGTAATTCTCTGAGATATGGACAATTAAAATCCAAATTGACATCCGCTTTGGCTCCCCCCCCCCCCAACAACAACAAACCTGAAACACTGAATTGACACTGAAATACAAACCGCTTGCTTAGTCTTTAAGCAGTAATAGCATTGTCACGAGGCTGAATATTATGACTGCATGTGTACTGTAAGGGACTGACCATTTAATATATGGGGTTTATATGTTGTTTTTGTTTTTTTCGACCATGATATTTTTTGTTCTTTTATCACAATATTTATTTTAAGTGAAATATGGAATGGATTAATGTCTTTTTATACTACAAAAATCAGAGAAAGGCAATTGTTTTCATGCATTTACCCGGCCCCCCTAAAAAATACAATTGTCTCTCCCTAATAAAGACTTGACTTCGGCGGATGTTCGACAGAAATCAAGGCAGTGACCATTGTGAACACTGTTGTAAAATATTAACAAGGATTTGCATCAAAGGATGATGTAATTTTCAGCTTGGGAACAGTGTGTTTTTATCACACGAAGCCATCTGACTTGGCGCGTTGTACTTTACAGCCGCAATTATGCTCCTGCCATTAACAACGGAAGTTAAAAACTAGAGCAAGACCATTGTCCAGTTTAAACAACTAATCTTACCCACCCACCCACCCCTCTCTCTCTCATTAACAAATAATCTTTACTTAGTGATATGGCTGACACATGGAAAAGATGACAATAAACAGATAAATAAAAAAAAGTGGATACTAACAGTTGTGATTAGTTCACAAGTTCTTCTTTACATCACTGATTTATCTTTTATGAGATTCAAACAGTGGAATAGCGTGTGGCTCAATCAATAAAACAACAACAACAATAAAAAACCACAGTTGACTTAACCCGGAGTACATTATTTATTGTCAACATAATGGCAAAGAAAACCAACCTGCTGAAGAGCATTATTAGGAAAGTATATTATGCGAATGCAACAGAAATAGCGGTTTCAGTTTGGGAAAGGTGTGTTTTTATCATATGAAGCCATCTGACTTGGCGCGTTGTACTTAACAACCCCAATTATGGTCCCGCCATTAACAACGGAAGTTTGGCAATAGGAAAACGAACAGAAAAGAAAAAGTTAAACATTAATTTAATCTGATGTGCAAGTTTGTCAAATCAATGGCAAAGTAAACAAACCCGCAGAAGCGCTGCTGTTGTACTTTTAGGTTAACAGTTAGCACATGAAATTAACACATCAATATCAAAGAAAACAAGCAGTGTTGATGGCTTCTCTTGTGCTAGGTTACTTGCACGTGTCAACTACATGTATCTAGGATGACCATTTGTGATTTTTTTAAAAACCCGCTACTTTGGTAATTAATGCAAAATAGTACAGTTTAAAATAAAATAATGATGTGAAATCTTAATAATACTTTATTTAAGCGATTGGATGTCAGAAAAAGTTGTACAATATGTGAATGAGTACTCATGCATGGAGTAACCATCGGAACTTGTGCGATTTTGTTTCACTTCAGTCAGGTATGACTGCAGCTTTGTTATTAATTAGTTCGATGTTTATCGTTCTTTTCATTGCAGGTAGTACAGCATCACTGACTCTCATATGGTCATTAAAATTTTGTATTGTGTTTACTGAAAAAGAAATAAGGACATGAATGCATGTTTAGATTCCGATAACATAGTATTGAAGAAAAAAAAATTAGATTCATTGCGCAAAATGTAGTATTAATACAGTTTGCGAGGCATTGTCATTACGTTATCATCATCTAAAATATGATTTGGCACTATGTATCATACATGTAGATAAATCGGTGTTCCCCCCCCCCCCCCCCCCTCCCCCGGGTCTCTCTCTCAACTTCTGCTTGCATGGGTGATAAACAGTAAACCACGCACATATTATCGAGACCACGTCCACTCCGCAGTGGTGATCGGATGTGACTCCGCAAGAAAGCTATTCTCCGCATGGTGTGCAGGGCTATTCTCCTTGAGACGCCGTGACAGCTCCATTAGGACACGTGGAGTGATGGTGGAGGATTTTTTTCTTAATCCTCTCCACCCCCACCGTGATGCGTGGGGTTCCGAAAAATCACGTGAGCTGTACTGTACTTGCATTGTACAGCATTTGTATGTACTGCAAACATCTAGAGTTTCCAATATTACCCCTAAATTTATAAAAATTTATGTATTTTGCGCTTATAAGAAGATCCTTACTTTGTATGAATGGATTTTTAGTAAAGAATGTTGACTTATACGCGAGTATATATGGTAACTCGATTCCACCTGTCTTTCTTACCTGTACACTTTATTACACCAATGTTTGACATACATGAACAGCATCAAAAAGGAACATATTTGTAATTGGTAATATATTTTAAATCATGGAACAGGTATACAAGTTAAGATACAACAAGCCAAACAATAATATGTTAAGATACAACAAGTCAAACAATAATATGTTAAGATACAACAAGTCAATCAATAATATGTTGAGATACAACAAGTCAAACAATAATACGTTAAGATACAACAAGTCAAACAATAATATGTTAAGATACAACAAGTCAAACAATAATATGTTAAGATACAACAAGTCAAACAATAATACAACAAGTCAAACAATAATATGTTGCTTGCCTGTTTTGAGGATGCTGCAATTACTTGAAATATGTTCTTCTGTTTGACCCAGATTTCTGAATTAAGAGGGCTAGATTTGTCCCATTGAATTTAGAGTTGGCACACTTTTGGAGAAGGGATGGGGGAGTTGGATCTATTTTGAAAAATCCTTTAAGCAACACTGAATGCTCTTGAAGTGCAGACACTGGTTACCATAGTATCGCATGCCAACCTTTCTTCATTTTTTTCAGCAGCCTCCTTCAGTCCGTCGAAGGAGGAATCTTTGTCTCCTGCAGTCTTGCAGAGACTGTTAGAGACTGTGGCCAAGACATCGAGATATGCACCCTTGATGTCTATGGCACTCTTTGCAAAGCTACTTCACCTGAGGAGGGATGCAGTCTTGGAGATGTCAGAGGTTTTGCTGGATCACAGCAAGAGCCTTTTCACAGGCCCTGGATGCAGATATGCTATTTGGAGGGTTAATTCACACAGTGGTCTCTCTGGATTTAAGGATCAGTAATACCCGTCCCCGACCACAGTACTGGGCCTGGCTAAGCTGGTGAAGAAAAGCCTCTATTCTGGTACATCTATGGCTTCTCTTCCTTGATGGTTTAAACTGGGAAACAAAATCAAAATAATTCCCAGTTCATCATTCTCACATTGAGGTGGCAGGAGAGGCCAGGGGAGGAAGTCTGTAGACCCTTCCCCTGTCCTTAAGGAGGGAGAGATGCTCCTAGTAGTCTAGTTGGTGCTAAATGAAATTGGTGCTGCTCACATCCAATATGACCACCACAGTGGCCATCTTTAAAATTTTGTTGTTGCTACTCCTTAATGGATGGTCATATCAACATGGGGTTTTCACAGAAAGACTTCTTGTGATGTCTAGTTGGTCCTAAATAAAAATGGTGCAGATCTGAAGTCCAATAAGGCCACCACAGCAGATATCTTGAAAATCTTATTATCGCTACTTCTACTAAACGGAAAGTCATATTGATAAGTCTTATGATATCTGGTTGGTCCTAAATGAAAATGGTGCCGATCTGATGTCTAATATGGCTGCCATAGTGGCCAGCTGGAAAATCTTGTTATCACTACTTCTCCTCAACGAATGGTCATATTATCATGGGGTTTTCACAAAAAAAAACTTGTTATAATGTTTTGTTGATCCTAAATTAAAATGGTGTTGATCTGACATCCAACATGTGGCCATCTTGAAAATCTTGTTTTGACTGCTTCTCTTAAAGGGAAGGTCATTATAACATGGGGTTTTCATCAGAAGAGTTCTTATGGTGTCAACGTGGTCCTAAATCAAAATGACTAACCCTCAATATGGCCACCATGGTGGCTATCTTGAAAATATTGTTATGTCTACTCCTCCCAAATGGATGGCTTTATCAGCATGGATTTTCACCAACAGACTTCTTATGATACTTAGTAGGTCCTAAATGAAAATGGTGCTAGTCATACATCCAATATGGCTGCCATGATGGCTGTAATGAAAATCTTCCTGTCACTACTCCCCCTGAATGGATGATCGTTATGACATGGCGTTTTGACCAAAAGACTTATAACAATGTCTACTTTGTTCTACATGAAATGATGCCAATCTGACATCCAATATGTCCACCACAACAGCTAATTTGAAAATCTTGTTATTGTTGAAGAATATCAGAGATGGTTTTAACACTCTGCAGTTAAAAGGAAGAAATGGTCTTATCTTGAATTCTTGGAAATTCTTTTCACCCAGTAGAGTGTCAGTCCCTGCAAGGGACTCGTCTTTGTTGTAGAATCATCTCCTGGGACGGGGCTTTAGCACCGGGAAATGATATAGCAATGCAATCAACAGCATTGGAAGAAATTTAAATTTTTCAGGAATTCTTTAATCATGGGCTTGACATGTAGGCCCTGACTCATGTTAAACTCGCCTGGCCATACTGTGTAACATCCCTAAACTAGCCAGCAATTTAGGCTGTTAGAAAACAGATGACTTGTAAAGGGAGGTGAGTTTATTAGGGGGAAAAGGGGGATTGTGGGATATCCTAAAACTAGATTTAGAATGTGATTGTTAAGAGGAGGTTTCATTGTATTTTGCCATCATATTATATCTGAATTCCTTCCATGCACTAAAAAGCCTAAAACTGTGGATGTTGAACAAAACTAGCCATTCTGAAAATTAAAAGACTTGGGCCTTGTTTTTTAAAAACCATTTTTGGTTTTTATAATTTCAGAATGACATTGAGGAACCAGTCAACATGTGGAAACAGGACACTCTGGATGAAGATGATGAACAATATAAATTTGAAGATACAGAACGTCAATATCCGTACAATGAAGGTGTTCAGTTTGATCCCTTTGGTGATATGTTAGAATATACTCCACAGTTTGATGGCGATGAAGACAATATGGATGATTCATTCCACCATAGAGGTTCATGGAATGAGAGAAGGCCTCGTGGAAGAAGAGGTGGCGGCGGACACTCAAGATTTGAACGATTCCAGCCTAGATCTGGTCCAGATATGGAGAAGCAAGAAACAGAACCTCGCATGAGATTCCAAGGCATGCAGGGACCCAGGCCAGGGATGGAAGAACCATTTATGCATAATCCCACTGAGGATCCTGGCCCACCCAACCCACTTGGCAGGGGTAGCAGAGCAATGAGAGGTGGAGCTTCACATCCAATGGAAATGGGGCCAAATCAGATTCGACCAATGAACTTGGAAATGCATCAGCCAGGCCCACAACCAAATCTGGGGCCAAATGGCCCGATCAGGCCAAACCAAGGACCTCAAGGACCTCCTGTATCACTTGCACCAAATCATGGGCCACCAGGCCCATCTGGGCAAAGTCAGCTTCGTCCAAATCATGGTCCCCCAGGGCCACCAATGTCACATGTTATGCCACAGCATGGTCCCCCAGGGCCACCTAATCAAAAATTTGGACAGTTTAATCAAAACCAAGGACCAGGAGGCCCAAACTTTGGACAGATGACTCCTAACCAGGGGCCATTAAGGATAGAAAATAGGGCTCCGTTTAACCAAAACCATGAACCAAATGGCCCTAATTTTAGGCAGATGGGCTTGAGACATGGACCACCAGGGATGGAAGGTGGTTCACCATTTAATCAAATGTCGGCTCCCAGTGTGCCTAATTTTGGACAGATGCATCCTAATTACAGACCACCTGGAATGGAAAATAGTGGACAGTTTAACCCAAATCAAGGATCAAGTGGCCCTAATTTTGGACAGATGGTCCAACATCAGGGACCAATGCCTGGGATGGGAAATGATAAACCTGGTCCTGAAAACATGTCTTTTGCTCCAAATCAAGGACCAAATGGGCCTAATTTTGGACATATGGTTCCACATCAGGGATCACTGCCTGGGATGGGAAATGATATACCTGGACCTGGAAACATGCCTTTCACTCCAAATCAAGGACCGACTGGCCCTAATTTCGGACAGATGGTTTCACATCAGGGATCAATGCCTGGGATGGGAAATGATATGCCTGGTCCTGGAAACATGCCTTTCACTCCAAATCAAGGACCAACTGGACCTAATTTTGGACAGATGGTTTCACATCAGGGATCAATGCCTGGAATGGGAAATGATATGCCTGGTCATGGAAACATGCCTTTCACTCCAAATCAAGGATCAAGTGTCCCTACTTTCAGACAGATGGTTCCACATCAGGGATCAATGCCTGGGATGGGAAATGATTTGTCTGGTCCTGGAAACATGCCTTTCACTCCAAATCAAGGACCAACTGGCCCTAACTATGGACAGATGGTCTCACATCAGGGACCAATGCCTGGGATGGGAAATGATATGCCTGGTCCTGGAAACAAGTCTTATGCTCCAAATCAAGGCCCTAATTTTGGACAGATGTTTCCCCATCAAGGATCAATGCCAGGAATGGGAAATGATATGCCTTGTCCTGGAAACATGCCTTTTGCTCCAAATCGAGGAATGCCTGGGACAGAGAGTGGTGTGTTCATTTCTGGCAATATGCCTCAAGGTCCAATGAATCAGATTCCTAATCAAGGTTTCCTAATGCAGAACATGGTAAATAATCTGCCAATATCAGCACATCCTCCAGCAGTTATGATGGATCAATCTATGGCACATTTTGTACCACCTCAGCTGCCTCCAGGGTTCCAGCCTCCACCGTTTCCTTCCATGATTGATACTCAGCAGCAGATTATGGACACCTCAGTAGCGGATGTTGGTGAGGTTTCTGAGACTGCAGAGGTTTCAGAAGGAAAATCTAAAAAGAGTCGTAAGAAACGGAGACAAGGCAAACAAGTCACAGAAGAAGTAGATCTAGATAGTGTTCCTCTTCCTCCCATGCCTGTAGATAATGCTGTACCTGCTGCAGAAACCATCACAGATCCTTTATCTGCACCTCCACCACAACTTCCATCCTCAAAAGAAGAGTCAGTACTTCCATTACCTATGCCACCATCTACAGTTCAAATATCAAAACTTGTGTCCCATGAAGACATGGAAATAGAGCCTTCAGAAGAACAGGAAGCAGATTGTGCAGGACAGATGGAACAGTCTGGAATCGAGAAAATCTCATCCTCGGAGAAAACAGTCACACAAAAGACAGACTCAGAAAAGAAGGAAATGGAAAAGCAAGAAAAGAAGGAACCAGAAAAGGTCACAGCATCTCAGCTTCTTGAGAAATTCAAATTGAAACAGAAAATGAAAGCTGAACAGCCATCGGAAAGCTCTGCCGATGTGGAAACAGATACTGAACAAAGCAGACTTAAACATCAGTCAGTATCTTCATTGATGAAAGGAAGGGTTCAAGGTCAAATCAAAGGTCAAGGTGTAGGAAAATTGACTGTCAATTTGAAAGCAAAGTCAAACCCATTGGCTGTTGCAAAAGAGGAAGAAAAGGAGAAAGGTGTACCAGATGAGAAAATACCTGCTAAGGGGAAGTCACACAGCAAGAAATCTGAACTTTACAAACCTGGGGCAGATGAAGATGAATTTGATTTCAGTTCAGTTGCTATGCAACGGTATGTGGAACTCGTACAAACCAGGCATCCTTCCAAGGTTGTCTTAGAGAGATTAAAAGAAGTTGCAAATGATCTAAAATCTCGTGGTCTCAAACCAATGGAAATTGTTCAGCATCTGGAGAAAATGTTAGACCAAGAGGCAAAAGCAGAAACAGTTTTGTCCGAAGGATCGGCTCTACATAAAGACCTAGAAAAGAGCTCAACAGGTGAAAAACTTGTAGAAGATAAATTTCAGAAAAAAGATTCTGCTAGTTACAGACCATATAGGCAAAGAAGTCAAGAGAAAATCGATGAAGAGGGGGATAAAGAAAAAGAAAAGACAACCACATTTGTACCACAAGATCGAGACAAGAAGGAAAATGTAGAATTGAAAGATGATACAGCTAAGCATGATAGGAAGAGGTCTGGATCAAGAGAAAAGGATAAAAAAGATGGAACAAGGTCCCCTTCCAGAGACAGAGATCGGCTGGACAAAGACCAATCATCAAGAAGCCGAGATAGACCAAGATCTAAAGATAGAGACGGTTCTAATGAAAATATGTCCAGAGATGGAGGAGACAAGAAGAAATCCGAGTCAAAGGTCAGAGATAAACGAGGTGGATCCTTTTCCAAAGACAGAGATAGAAAAGATGAAAGGAGGTCATTATCTAGAGATAGGAAGAAACGAAGAAGATCCTTGTCTAATAGTAGAGACAGACTAGACAAAACAAGGTCAGTTTCCAGGGACAGAACAAGGCAAGATAAAAGTAGGTCAGCATCAGCATCAGCAGAGAAAAGAGACCAGAAGATGTCATTGTCCAAAGAAAGGCAAGACAGAAAGAGATCATCATCAAGAGACAGACGAGGTAGATCTAGATCTTCCTCTAAAGAGAGAGTTAGAAAGGGAAGAGTGAGATCGTTATCAAGAGATACAGATAAGCAAGATAGAAGCAGGTCATCCTCAGAAGACAAAGGTAGCCGGAAGAGAAAGAGATCCACATCAAGAGATAGAAGGAAGAAAAAGAGAGATAGTACAAGATCCACATCAAGAGATGGAGACAAGCAAACAAGGAGATCACCATCAGAGGATATGGACAGACAAAGAAGGTCTTCATCCAAGGACAAGGAGAAAAGGAATAGAACTAGATCTTTAACTAGAGACAGAGAAAAACAAAACAAAAGATCTTTATCAAGGGAAACAGAAAGACGAGACAGAACAAGGTCTTCATCAAGAGAAAAGGAGAAACGAGACAGAAAAGGATCACTGTTATCAACCATAGGCAAAGAAGGAAGGGACAGAACAAGGTCTTCAAAGGATAGGGCTAGTCATGACATTGCAAGATCTCCATCAAGGGACAAAGAAAGAGAAAGAATGAGATCTCCATCAAGAGATAAGGAAAGACAAGACAGAACAAGATCTTCATCAGGGGACAAGGAAAGAAAAGATAGAATAAGATCTTCATCCAGAGACAGAAGTGTTGGAAAAAGATCCCTGTCAATGAGATCAGAGTCAAGAGAAAGTCTGGATCAAAAGAGATCCTTGTCTGAGGAAAGAAAAGATAGAGATAGGTCAAAATCAAGCGACAGAGGGAGCAAAAAGGAGAGATCTGTCTCTGTAGACAAGACTAAAGATCTTACAAGCCAGGAGGAGAAATCTGCATGGAATGAAGTTAAAAATGAGAAATTAGAGTCTGAAGATGCCTTACATGAAGGTGTCAGCAGTAAAGAAATGACTGAATTTCACAAGGACCCTGAGGAGGACAAAAAGGATGACCAAGACAGTTTGAAGAAAGTGTCTAATTCATTGAGAAAAGACAGTATGGAGGCTGATAAGAGCAAGAATGATATTGACATGAATATTGATATGGAAAATGAACCAGTACCAGCTGAGACAGGACATATGCAAGAAGATGGAAGTGGAAAGACTAAACGAGATACAAAAGCTAGCGAAGACTTCGAGGTTAAGACAACTGTAAAGGAGGAGGAGGAGAAAAGTGAGTCGCAACCATCAAAATCAAGAAAAAAAATTAGGAGTAAAAAGGACAGAAAGAAGAATAAAAGAGAGAGTAGTGATTCAGAATCAGATATGGACAAATCCAAAAAGAAAAAGAAAAAGAAGAAATCCAAGAAAAAAGAAAAGAGTAAAGTCAAGGATTCAGGCAGTGATGATGATAGAAAATCCAAGGAAAGTGGTAAAACAGTATCTGACATTCCTGAGAGACCAAGTGATGATAGGTCAAAAAAGTCACAAATGCAAGATTTCAGTGATAGTGGTAGCAGTATAGACAGCAATGATGAAAGGTTACAAAAGCATAAAAAGTCACAGGACATTATGGCAAGTTCATCATTAAGAAGACAAAGTAGAAGAGACACATTAAGTGGTGAAGAGAGTGCAAAGACCAAGTTGAAGCACGAAATGAGCTCACCCAGTCCTAGTATTAGCAGAGATAGACATAGTGATGAAGACAAGTCAAAGTCCAAGAAGTCTAAAAAGAAATCCAGATCCAGCAAAAGAAGTAGCAGCAGAGACCAGTCTAGTGATGGATCAAGCTATTCTCAGTCAAGTAGATCAAGAGATAGCAGAAGGAAAAAGTCCAGAGAGATGGACAAGAAAAAAGACAAGTGCAAGAGGAAGAACAGCAGCAGTTCAGATGGTCAGGATGTAGAAGCTGACAGAAAAGGTTCCAAGTTGAGTATGAAGAAATCCAGTAAACCAGAATACAGCAAGGGTAATGATAGTGATGAGGAGGACTTGAGAAGGAAGTCAAAAATCTTGGAAGGGTCTGAAGAGGAAAGTGATAAAAAAAAGACAGATAAAGGACAATGTGTTGAAATAGAAGTAAGAAAGGAGGAGGAGGTACGTTTACGGCGACAGGAAGAGAGAACACGTCTTCTGCGAGAGCTGGAAGCATTGGATAGGCAAATAGAGGATCGAGAAATAAAAAAGAGAAAAGATTCTGACAAGCATGCGGATGAGTCAACTGAAGATAGCTCAAAGCTGTTGTTGGATAAAGTTAAGGCGTCTGTGGATGATATAATGAAAGAATCCAGCAACACTGATGCCTCTGACTTTGTTCAAGTAGATGAGGAAATATCATTTCACAGAAGACTTAGTTCTGGACTGGAAATTGTAGAAATTTCACTTTCACAAACCAAGGAAAGAAAGCAGATTGGAAGTGAAGAGCGGGATGAAGTCAAAAAGAAGGAGAGGTTATTCCCTGTGAGTCATAGACTTGATTATGACTCAGATGAAGAGAGACAGAAAATAGACAGCAAAACTAAGTCAAAAACAGATTCATCCAAGGTAAGAGATCCTGGAAAGTTTTCTTCTCAGACAACAAAGGACTCCGGAGAGAAAACAGTGTGTCCATCTTCAGCCTTAAGTTCTATTATGCGTAATTATGATGTGAATGATGATCATGATGTGGAGGATATGGATATTGATAATGACGAAGACTTGTTAGCAGAGATTCAGGTGGAAAAAAGCTTGATTTCACAAGAAACTGGCTCAGTGGAAAAGATTGATGAAATATTGGATGCAAAAAAAGACATTTTATCCAAAAAGAATCATGCCAGTGGTATAGAAGAGCAAGAAAGGTGTAATGCAGCATTCATTGTGGATGGCATAAATTTAGAATGTGCTAATGTAGAAAAAAATATGGGACAAAGTTCTTTGTTTAGCATACCATTACCAGGAGCAGAGACTGAGCAAGACAGTGAGCAAAAGGCAACAGTTGAAATGGATAGAAAATCTGCTATGGAAGCTGCAAAGCAAGTAAATATATCAAATACTTCTTCTGGTACTCTGCCTGAAAATGTTGTCATGCGGTCAAGACAAAGTGCGATCGGAGAAATACCCCTCCCAATATCTAGCTCAAAAACCACAATCAAACCAGATCAGCTGATTTTTTTAGGAAGTGAACTTGGTCATTCACAAACTGCTTCACATTCTAAAGCTGAAGATGCTGCTGATGTACAGTTCATGCCCTCCAACAGAGGGCAAGAACATGGATTTCCTAGCAGTATACTGCTAGCTATATCTGCTCCATCTAGGGTATCTTTAGCTCATACTTCATCACCAGTGCCCCCTCCACTAACAGTTGCACCAGTGCCTCCTCCATATTCTATGGCAACTGCATCATTTCAACCCCTCACATCATCCATGAATGCAACACCTCAAACCCAGTCAGCTGCAACAGTAACTACTTCCAAACCAGTGACCTCAGGATTACCTACTCAGGGTGTGCCACAAGTACAGCCACAGATGCTTCAGCCACCTTTTACAGTGTCATCTCCTCAGATGCCACGGCAGTTGATGTCACAGATTCCAGTTCCATCACTATCAACAATTCCAGTTTCTTCAATTGGCCATTCCCAGTCATTGAACCAACCCGTGGTACCTCCACTCCTGTCAACACTCACTCAGCCATATGTTGTACTCCCAGTACCGCCACCTAGCCCTGTCCCTTCACCACAGATTGTCCCACCTCCATCACCAGTTCCTCCTCCAAAAACTCAGAATACCTCCTTGCCTCATGCTGGCAGCACAGGGAAAGATAGGAGTGTGGATAAGTTGGATTTGCTAAAGGAAAAAGAAAAAGAACACCACATTGTGAGTGATCTCTATGATCCAACAGAGTTGTATGATCCAACAGAGCTGTATGATCCAACCGAAGTAACTCTCAGCCCAGGCAGAGAAATTCCTGTTGACAGGGACTCCAAACCAGGGAAAGAAGAGTCAGCACTTTTTTCCAGTGAAGCTGATAAAAAAGAGTCGCCAGATAAGAAAGAATCACCAGTGGGAAGATCAAAGGTTAAACTGGTGATCAAAGGTTCAACAAAGATTAGTACATACAATGTACTTAAAAAGTCACTAGGAAATGTTTCTGGTATGGGATCTGTTGATGATTCCCCTGAAGAAGATATAGGATATGTTGAGAAGGACTTTTCTCCTCTTTCCAAGCCTTCCTTAAAACTTGATCCTCAGACTAAATCTTGGTCATCCACAGAAACTGTTCAGATCACAGAAACAAAGACTCAGATTAGCAGGTCAGCAGAGTCATCAGCACAGGACAAAGCACCAAAGGTTCAGGAAGATGCAGCTGAATTTATGGATGATAATGTGCAGGTAGAGAAACAGCAAATCTCAAGAAAAGGACACAGGAGAGGTCGAAGTAGGTCATCACAGTCATCCACATCAGAAACGAGTGGTCCAACATCTGAAGAACAGCCTGAAGCTACAACTTCAGCAGAGGAGGCCACTGAAATGGAACAGATAAAATCAAGTAGCGGGAAAGGACATAAAACAGAATCTCCAGCTCCCACTCCAGCTAGACGTCTAACTCGACGTGAAGCTGCTTTAAAAAATGTTGTCTTGCCGCCAGTTATGTCCAAGGAAATGCCAGGTCGCAAAGGAATGGGACGTTCCAAGAGGTCTTCCTCTTTGAAAGAGTCTGAATCTGGAGACAGCAGTGATACTTCCTCCATAATCTTTGAGATTGTTCCAAAGGATGCAAGTCATGATGAATCTCTTGTAGACAGAAATCTGGAATCAGTTAATGTTAGTGAAAAGGAATTAGATGAACTCAAGAAGTCATTCACCGATGAGCTGATGGTGAATAGAGACTCGCAGAATTCTTTGTTTTCTCAGTCACAATTGACTAGGGCCACATCAGTGGACAAGATTAATAGTGATGAAGATCAAATGAGTGTTGAGAAGAGTACTTCAGAATTATTGTTATCTACACAAGGATTTAAAGGGACCACCATGGAAGTGGAGAACACTGGAGAAAGTCATCCTATCCAATACAAAGGTATAGCAGAGGATGATGTGCTAGAAAAAGAGGATGATAATTCCTCATTTGGAGATTTGGCAGACGAGCTGCATTCAGCATCTGCCTCTGTGGAAATGAAATCGACCATTACAGTACTGACCAATAATGGCACAGGAATGAAAGTTCAAGCAGGAGATGATGTGGTTCAGACACAAGAAATTTCTAAAGGTCAAATGAAAGTCATCACCAAGGAGACCCATAGTAAACAGGCTTTTGAGACTTCCATGGAAGCTGTCATGGTTATCCCCAGGAATTCTGTAGGCAGTGAGCATTATAGGGAAATGCATACTCAAGAATCAAAAGTTGGATTAGAGGCTAGTGATCCTGAGCAGAGATTGTGCGTCAGTGAACCAAAGCAACATCTAGAATCTTTGCATCCTTCTCGTTCGTCGGCATCAAACAAGGAAATATTACCTTCTGTAGGATCAAAAGAACCAATTCAAATAGTGACCATTAAAGATGCTGTTCCAGCTAATTGCAGTGAAGTCACAAGTAATGTGCCTCTGATGAAAGAATCACCACCATTGAGGCACCTGCCTGTAAGAGACATGTCTCGGGGAATCATCGATAATAATGTCACAGTCAGTAGTCAAACATTACTTTCTGCTGCTTCGACATCATCACTACCACTGCTACCACCAGCAACTAAAGACCAGAAAACTGTTGGAACCAATTTAGCACCTCAATCAGAGAAAGTTGTTACATCATCCTTATCTTCTGAGAGTGTTGCATCAATATTTAATGATGATATCTGTGGTGGGGCCACATTGATTGTTGAAAATGATCCAAAATCACCATCAAAGTTTTCATTGAAGCTGAAGACCAGAGACTCTTTAAAAACAACACCTGCTGGTTTTGAAAGTTTTGCTCATCCCAAAACATCTGCACCATCAGTTCTGACTAAAGCAGATCTGGAATCTGAACTTTCAAATATTATAATGACCATGCCAGAAAAAGTGTCAGATGCTATGGCAAACACTGAAAAGGTTTTCCAACCCAAGAAAATTCCTGTCCTATTGCCTCGCCAAGCTATGCTGTCTAAACATTCAGCAGAAAGCTCCAAGACAAAAACTGCTGATGGATCTGCTGGTGGTCAGCCAATTCCAACTGTTCAGAGTGGAAACTTGGAAAAGTTTCATCCTATTCCAACACTTGGATCTGCAACTCCAACACAACTAAAAAGAATTCTGAGTGCTAGTGTACCACAGAACATCCAGGGAATTACTGTGGTGGGAGGGTGTGCAGAAAGCAAAGGACAGGCCATCCCTATTATACAAAGAACAACTAGTGAAGGCCCTGAGTTGAATTCCATTATTGCTGGAGAAGGCAAAGCAATTCCAATTGTTAGCAGGGGGCATTTGATTGAGGCAACAGCCTTTGGAGAGTTTGACATTACCAAAATTGAACACGAAGAATTGGAAAGTTTGGAAAAGCGCAAGCTGTCTATTTTGAGAGATCTGGAGATTGCAAGTACTGAAAGTGGTGAGGTTACATCTCAAGATTCGGAGTCAGATGGTCGTATTAAGGTACTTGTCAGCAAATGGACTGAAGAACCGGGAAGAGGAATATCAACTATGGCAGCTCCAACAGATGTAAGAGAGAGGCTTGTCTCTACAGATACACATAAAAATGATCAGGAAGAGATAAGCCATGAGAAGGAAGACAGGAAATCTAGCCAACATGAGAAGAGAGAGCGAGATTATGATAGGAGGAGTCGGGACAACAAAGACGGGAACAATGATGATAGACATGACGACAGGCATAAAAATAAAAAAGAGAGATCAAGACATGATATAAGTAGAGAGCGCAGTCGTGAACATGATAGAAGTCGAGATAGGGAAAGAAGTCGTGAACGAGACAGAAAGCATAGAAGGGACAGGAGTCGGGAAAGAGGTATTGAGAGGGATAGACTCAGGAGTAGAGAAAACGATAGAAGCCGAGAAAGAAGAAGTCGGGAAAGACATAGAAGTCAAGAGAGGGTTAGAAGTGAGAGAAACAGAAGTCGGGAAAGAGGGAGGAGTCGAGACAGAAGCAGGAGTCCCGAGTGGGACAGAAGCCAAGAGAGGAATAGAGATCTCAGTCATGATAGAGACCGGAGTCCAGAGCGAGAGAGAAGTAGGGAGCACAGTCGTGACTATGAACGAGACAGGCGAGATAGAGATCGTCAGGAGAGACATTCAAAAGATTATGAAGACAAACAAGATCACTACAGGAGGAGAAGATCAAGAAGTGTAAGCCGCAGTAGGAGCAGAAGCTTTGAAAGACCAAGAGAACGGGAAAGAGTTAATGACCGTGACCGAGATAGGCACAGCAGAGACGAGGATCATCATGACAGGAGAAGAGACAGAGAGGATGAAAACAGGTATGATAGGAAGGAAAGAGATGATGATAAGAAGAGGGAAGAAGAAAAGGAAAAAGAGGGAAAGGAAAAACTGAAGATAGATATGGAAGCTATCATCAAGAAACCTGTAATCGAACCGAACTGGAAAAAATTTGAGAAAGTTCTGACAAGGAAGTCAAATAAACCAACACCAGGTGATGCTCTGTTAGCTGCTGCAGCTCAGGCCTTGAATGCTCAGATGAAGGGAAAGCCTACTGCTTTAGATGAACTGGTTGCTGTTGGACAGCAGCTCAGCAGGGTCAAATCAGCCCAACAGGTCCAGCAAAGTCCTTATCATGGAGATCTTAATCAGGCCCAATATCCAATGGGGCCAGTTCCTACAAGTATATACCATGGTGCAGCTTCAGGAAGCTATGGATATCCAACAAACCAATCTCAGATGCAGTTTGGAGTTGGAACTGACTTTTACTCGCAAGTACAACCATTTCCCGCACATCCAAATCCTCCTTTTATGAATCAGGTCAACCAACCATATCCCATGGATCCCAGTTATGCAGGGAATCAGCAGCACTACAGTGCTCCTCCTTTGGGTGGTCCGCCACTAGGGATGCCAACTGTAAGTGGAGTATATGAAATGCCAGGTCCAGGACTATTACCTCATCCACCAACCAGCATGCCAGGACCCCCTCTGCAGATGCAAGGACCAATGCCTCCTGTATCGGGGCCACCAATACACATGGTACCACCTCATATGCCTGGTTCTGGACCACTTCCCTTGCATGGTCCACCTGGGCCACCTCGACCTCGACAGCCACTACCACCACCACCACAACAGCCACTACCACCACCTCCACCACCACCACCGCCACACATGGGAGGTCCTCACATGTCATATCAGGAGGGCCCACCAGAGATGTATCCTATGGGACCTCCATATGAAGATTTATATCCTGATCAGTATGGACCACCACACTATGGAGCCAATATGGACTCTGGTTATTATGGCAGCATACCAGAGCCACTTCCTCATGGACCACCCAAAGAGAAAGGGCCTCCGCGAAAACTACCAATGTTACCAGCAAATATACCTCGCCATCAGCCTCAAGTTACAATCCCTGTCAACAACTCCGCTGCAACAGAGCATGAAGATTTGACGAGTCCATTTACACCACAAGTATACTTAGCCAAGGTTGAAGTCTCTGAATCACCTGTCACTAGCTCTTCAGATGCCCAGTCTGTTGCCAAGGTAGAACCTAGAACAGAGTCTGAATATGCATTACAAGTTAAGACCAAACCAGCTAATATTGTTGAAGCAAAGGCTGAAATTTCCTCAACAGAGTCTTATAGTGAAAAAGAGATATATTCCATTGAGCCAGATGCAGCAACAAGTTCTGATCAAAGTGAAATTCCACCACCATCATCAGCGGCCTCTGAAACTGGTGACAATAGTGATAGCAAATTGTTGAAAGTTAAGTCGAGATGGAGGCGAGCAAGTGAGGCAGAAAAGGTTGAAACCACATCAGACACACCTCCACCACCACCACCTCCACCACCACCTCCTCCACCTCCACCTCCACCACCAAAGAACGATTCAAGGGAGAGAAAACCTTCAAGATTTGAGCCCAAGGCTGCAATAACAGAGGAAGAGATGCAGAAATCGGAAGGAGAGAAGAAACCTTTTGAGATAATTGAGGATAGCATCTACCTTAATGAGAGGTATTTATTTACCTATTTATTTTCTTACCTGTGAATCTACCTTACAGAGAGGTATTTATTTGCTTGATTATTTTCTTACCTGTAAATCTACCTTACTAAGAGGTATTTATTTACCTGTTTATTTTCTTACCTGTGAATCTACCTTACTGAGAGGTATTTATTTACCTGTTTATTTTTTTTACCTGTGAATCTACCTTACTGAGAGGTATTTATTTACCTGTTTATTTTCTTATCTGTGAATCTACCTTGCTGAGAGGTATTTATTTACCTGTTTATTTTCTTACCTGTGAATCTACCTTACTGAGAGGTATTTATTTACCTGTTTATTTTCTTATCTGTGAATCTACCTTACTGAGAGGTATTTATTTTATTGGTTATTTTCTTATCTGTGAATCTACCTTACTGAGAGGTATTTATTTTCTTATCTGTGAATGCAGAGACATAGGTATTGCTTTGATAATGGAGTTGACAACAATTTAAAGGTTCTGTGTTAAGTTTTATTCTAGTATGCTATAGTTTTTTGTCTTGCCTGTGTAGGCTGAAAGCTACGTTATCAAAATGTTGTTCACAGGTGAGATGTCATGTGTCATGGAGCACTTCTTAATTGTCCCGTTTTTCATAGGCCGAATGCTACATTATCAAAATGCTATTCACATGTGAGATGTAATGTGTCATGGAAAACTTTTTAATTTTCCCCTGCTTTTCATAGAAAGTGGGGAATATTAAATTGGGCAGGTCAGACCTTCCGTCTGTTTCTAAACAGTATCTTCCTTAATTATTATTGGATAGTGAAAAAATAGTGATTATTATTGGATTTCAATCAAATTTGGTATGCAGTTTTGTATTGAGATGTTGGCTGAGTTACATTGACAGTGTTCTAGTGAGAGTTTAGCAGAGTTATAGCCCCTGCTTGTCAGTTCCACCCAATTTTGTTTGTGCATGATAACTCACAATTATTGGATTTTAACCAAATTTGGTGTTATATAATATTGATGAGACCTTGGCCGAGTTTAATTGTCAGCATTCAGCATCCTCAAGGTTAGAAAATTCTACTTTTTCGCTTGTATATACAGGAGGTGGCTGAGGAAGGGCAAGTCACTTTCTTGAGATGCTCGTCCATTTGGATGAGTGGCAATTTAAGCAGATTGTACAGTGTAGGATGAGTAAAATTTATCCAGGAGGAGTACAAGTTGCAAGTCACTTGCGCTGTTGGACAAGTAGCCCACTGAAATTTTTGTAGCCCAGTGCTTGATATTGAAAGATCTTGCCAGATCTCTATTGTCAGATTTCTGCATCATCATTTAGCAGAGTTATAACCCCTCATTGTTGAATCCACTGAGCTATTTCTGTTTCCACATGATAACTCCTTTAATTCTTATTGCATTTCATTCAAATTTGGTATGCAGCTTGATTTTCATGAGACCTTGGCTGAATTTGATCGTCAGCATTATTATGCAGAATTGTAGCCCTTGATTTTCAGACACACCCACTTTCTCTGCACAACAACTCCCATAATTATTATTATTTCAACCAAAATTTTTAGTTCACTTGATATTGATCATGCCTCAGCTAAGTTCGATTGTCAGCATCCAACATTTGAACTTATAGCAGTGCTTTACCTCCTGGTTTATGGATCCACCCACTTCAGTTTCTGCACAATAACTCCTTTATTTATGATTGGATTTCAACCAACTTTGGTAGACAACTTGATATTCATAAGACCGTTGCAGAGGTTGATTATCAACATTCTGCTTTATTATTTAGTGGAGTTGTAGCCCCTGGTTGTTGGACCCATTCACTTTCATTTCTGCAAAATAACTCTATTAATATTAATTGGATTTCAGCTAAATTTGAAATGCAGCTTGATATTGATGCGACCTCAGCTGAGTTTAGTTGTTAGCAGTCTATGTCATTTAGCAGAGTTATGATCTCTGATTGTCGGACCCACCCACTTTGTTTCTGCACATGAACGAGTCCTGTAGTGGATTTGAAACAAATTCAGAAGGCAGCTTGATATTATTGAGACCTCGGCTGAGTTTGTTTGGCAGTGTTGCTTGGGTGCATGTTCATCATGCAGCAACATTTATTTGCATATTTACAGCTGATTGTCAGACTTGTCAACTCTACAGCTGCCCCTAATTGTCAGACTTGTCAACTCTCTATTCTCCCTTGGTGTTGATGACTCTTGGCTTAGTTTGATTTTTCAATAGTTGATCTGCATCATCATTTAGCAGAGTTGTGGCCCCTGATTGTCAGACTTGTCAACTCTCCATTCTCCCTTGGTGTTGATGACTCTTGGCTTAGTTTGATTTTTCAATAGTTGATCTGCATCATCATTTAGCAGAGTTGTGGCCCCTGATTGTCAGACTTGTCAACTCTCCATTCTCCCTTGGTGTTGATGACTCTTGGCTTAGTTTGATTTTTCAATAGTTGATCTGCATCATCATTTAGCAGAGTTGTGGCCCCTGATTGTCAGACTTGTCAACTCTCCATTCTCCCTTGGTGTTGATGACTCTTGGCTTAGTTTGATTTTTCAATAGTTGATCTGCATAATCATTTAGCAGAGTTGTGGCCCCTGATTGTTGGACCCACCCACTTTTGTTTCCACTCAATAATTTCCTTAGTTATTATTGGATTTCAAGAAAAACCTATGTGCAGCTCTATATTTATGTAACTTAAGTGGAACTTGATCATCAGCTTCCTATATCATAATGGCGTTATGGCTGCTGGATGTTGGACCCACATTTTTGTATGAATCTTTATATATACAGTACGAGACCACACCTATTAATTGTCAGTGTTCTGCGTCATGTGTAGTGTCTTCCTTTGCAGATGTATCTTAACTAATTACTACTGTGAAACACGTTTAATTTGTGGGGTTCCATTTTTTTTTTTTGGTTTTCGTGGGTGAGCTAGACCACGAATTTAAAGTCGCAATGAAACGATAACCAAGCTGATATCCCCCCCCCCCCCCATCATATGCAGTGGAAAGGCATCACTAGTTTCTTTCTTTGTTTTCATACCACAGCTATCTATAGTGCTGAGAATGTGAAACGTACATTAGGAACATTAGGATAAGTACATGAATAACAAGGTAGTGTCTTCCTTTACAGATGTATTTTAACTCATTTACTATATCACCATTGTAACCTAGCCCTTTTCTCTACCAAACATTAATTTCCTTGCTTCCAACAAAAAGTGGTGAGATCAATTCATGAAATTTATTTATTACTCTGCTTGACAGAAGTTATTGTCTCGAATTGCCTGAACTCAAAATTTTTTGTTTTAACAGGAAAACTTAGGTTTGTTGGATTTCAACCCAATTTGGTATGGATCTTGATAACGATGAACTCTGGCATTGATTTGATAACCACCATTTTACAGAATCATTGTGCAGAGTTATGGCCCCTGATCATTGGATAAACCTACTTATATTTTTTCAAAGTTCCTCGGCATATTTGCCTCGGTTAAGCAAATTTTAGTGAGTGGGGCCCTTAATAGCAGTAATACATATACCTGCTAATATGTTGCATTCCTTTTCCTCAACTAATAGTCCCTCATCCTCAAAGCTACGATACATGATTCATTCCTCCAGTTGGTATTGGAAGGTTCTAGAACTGAAGAGAAAAAAAACAAGATCCCAATTTGACTTCTGAGTCACAGCCCACATATGGAATACCATCCTCTTTTTCATTAGACGACATACACATTAGACATGTGCAATATCACTTGTTGAAAATTGCCTTGCTGTAATTGAGTGTTGTCTTTACCTTTTTTGTAAATTTTAGTTTTTTTTGTGTCTTGCTTGGTAAGCAGTGCTTTAGTTAATTGTATTCCCTTGCATTGTTCTGGTGCTTGTGTAAATATCGTCTACCATTTTTGGGTTCCAGATTTTTTGTTGTTCACATAAATTTTTCTCTTTGAGAGTATAATGTCACAAGGAAAGTGAGGGCATAAGAAGGCCCCTAGGGACTTGGCTGAAAAGTTGGAAGTTGCTGCTCCTATAATGGAAGGGAAGGAAATGGTCTTCCCATGATGATTCTGGATCTTTTCCCACTTTGGGTAACAGTAATGCTCCATGTGGGTCAAGAATGTTCTGAGACTTTTGTGGATCGGAAATCTCATAATGCTCAAGAATCCCTGATGTTTGATCTGATGTCGACGGTGCTGATCAAGGATCAATCCTGGCTCTCCCACACGGGATGAAAAACACCAGAGAGCAAGTCTCTTTCCACACACACCCCCCACCCCCAAGGATAGGGTGGAGCAGTGGCTTCTCAAGGTCGATGTTCCGGTGAAGGTGACCCACAAATCGTGGCTTCTTTGGAAGGAAGGGCAGTGATTTAGTTCTAATAAGTCTGATGTGGGGTCTTCTATCAGATCATTGTCACTGGACTTTTTTTTTGGTTACTGGTCATTGGGCACTGGTTACTGGTCATCGGTCAGTGGGTCCCCCCACCCCCCACCGTTTCTATGGTACCAGTTGATCCCGATGGGGATAGGGAATTGGTTGGTACTTGCCCAACTAGGGAGGCTGATCGGATTGGCATCCCCCCTTCCCTATGTTCCCTTTTAATCCCTTTTTGGGAAGCGAGTTTTCCTCCTCATGGTGCCATGGATGCCCCTCCCTTGTTTAGCTTAAAGATAAGGCCTACATTACAGGCCACGGACCTGTTTCATCCCCTGCGGCTGGGGCCAACAACAAAGGGGAGGGGGTGATACTCTCCCCCTAGACAATCTAGAAGGAATGAGAAATGAGAGGCTTCGGGATGAGGACAACCTTATTCCCCTGTCGCCTTCTCCAGAGAGAGACACTAGGAGAGACAGTCCTGTCTTGCCTATGAGTGAGCTCAGGATGACATTATTTCCATAATGTCACAAGTGGGTGTCGGGGTGTCAGAAGTGGGGATTTTGGCTGGAACATGGACTTGCCTCCTGGTTAAAACCTTGGAGACATTGGAGCTTAAGGCCTGTACACTCATCATGATCACCTCACATGTCAATCTGTTTTCGAATCATTGTCTCCAATGGTGCTCAGCAGTGGCTGGAGACTGTAGCAAAGACATCAAGGTATGTGCTTCTATGTACATGGCACTCTCTGCAGAACAGCTACACCTCCACAGAGATGCTGCTATGGAGACTTCCAAGGTTTTGCTGAATCATGGCAAGAATCTACTATGATCTACTCCCCTTGAAGCCGTGTCTTCCTCATCCTGGCATTCCTGTAGGAGCTCGGCTAGTCCTATGTTCATTGGTTTGGTTGGGCATCATGGACAACATGTGGGTACTTTCCAACCTAAAGGATGGCTACCGGCTTCATTTCCAGGAACATCTGCTGCTATCATGGACCCCATCTTATTTCATCAGTCCAAACTGGCATTTTTAAGGGAGGAGATACACACCCTTTTGCAGAAGGGTGCAGTCAAGAGGGTGAAAAACAACCAGACTTGGTCCTGGATTTTTCTGGTGTCAAAGAAAGGCAGAAAGTTTCAGCTCATAATAGACCTTCCCACATTAAACAGATTTCTTCAGGAAGACTAGGAAGATGGAGACTACAGCCTCAGTTGGGAATGCAATAAGGCCCTGTGACTGGGCAGTCTCCTTCGATCTTCAGGATGCACATCTTCACATCCCAATCTTCCCTCCACAAAGAAAGTACCTCCGGTTTTGTCTTCATCAGGGGGTATTTCAATTTTGAGCTCTTTCGTTTGGACATGCCTTAGCTTCCATATCTTTTACCAGGGTGATGGGGGTAGTTGCAGCCCACCTGAAGTCCCTAGGGTATTTCGACAACTGGTTGATATACAATGTCCTTGGAATTATTGAGCAATTAGTGTTTTGGTAATTTTTCCCGTTTTTTTGTTGTTGCTATGTAAGTATCCTTACATAGGGATAGATATTCATCTAAGAGTAGTACCAACGAATGCATGCTGACCTATACAGTTTTGGGGGATTTTGGTTTCCGTGGACTTTCAGCTATTGTAAAAATATAAATTTTTTAAATGTTAAAGACTAATATTTAACAGTTGATCATCCTTTAGGGAAGTTTTGCTGCACATAAAGAAGACATGGTAATAAAAAACCTTGTCATAAGTATTTGAGCTTGAATCATGTTTTGGGAATAATACAAGATCAGACCTCTACTTAGGTACAGCTTGAGAAAGCAACATTTCCTTGAACACTTGTTTTTTTGTTTTTGCATAGGCGCCAGTCAAAGCAGATGAAAGAAGTACGCAGAATGGTTTGCGATTGTTCCACCTCCAAGGAAGACAGAGAGAATGGTATACCAGCCTGTGGGGATGATTGTCTTAATCGGATGCTCTTCATAGAATGGTGAGGCAGATCATTGATATGTTAGTAGAGAGTTTACAATAAAATGAATGCAGGTTCTGGCAAATCTTGTGCCCAGAACCCAAGGGTAAATGTTGTGTCAGGGTTACCATATATTGAATTCAGGTAGCCCCATTGGCTACGCCAAAGTATCGTGATTTGTTCTACATTTTGTCAAGACATAAATGTAAACAATTTTCAAGAGGTGAATACAAATAACAAGGAAAAAGAGAAGTCATAAAGCCAGCATTCCATATTAAATTTCCTTCCTTGGTTAGTGAATTCAAGCTGGGCTACCATGTTCTTTTCCAGCTAGCCCGGCAGGTCATATTTTGAAATTTATGACCCAGTTGTACTGCATATCCTGTGAATTGAATTTTAATTGCAAAATACCAATTTGCTAGGTCCTGGTTTAAAAAAATAAAATAAAGAAAATATATTGTTTTTCTAACAAATATGGCCTCTTTGTCATCTTTTCTGATAACTGTCATTCAAATCGCAAGTTGAAAGACTTAAGGTAAAACTATTTACCTGTGAAGAAAATAGTGACCATAGGCATGGTGAGACATTTAAATAACATACAGGTGTTGCCCATGGGTACAGGGGAATGATAAGGTATAAATTGCAGTTGTTGATTATTAGTTTAAACAGAGATGTGGCTTTGAGTAAAATACACAATAAAAGAAAAAAAAAGATCCTGGTTTAATAATAGGGTGCACAGTTTCAGTTATCTGCAAATGAAGATTTTCTTAGCAAATCAATACAAAGAAAACAAGTGTTAAATATAGAGCCCCAGTACTAAACGTATAAGGGGGAGGGAAGACAGATTTGAAATTGAGAAATCTTGTCCTGAATGGTAGGAATATATAGACAGAATCTTTGCAGAGAAATAGGAAACAGAATTGTAACTTTCTTAGATGTTATATTTATTGAAATGACGTACTATACTTGCCAAATATCAACTTATACATTATGAAATAATTTTACCTGGCACATTTGTCGACCTAAATCAGGGCATGTATGGAGGCGTACATCATTGGAAAAAGATTTGTATACGCATGTCGTAAGTTGGATCTATTATATTATAGAGTTGTCCGTGTGTTCGTTCATCTGTTTGTTAATATGATGAATTTAAAACATTAAATGACTGTTGAGATCAACAAGTGATTGGCAAGGATTTCAAATCTGTTTCTCGTTGTAGCTAATTATCCCTCTACTTGTCCATGTTTACACTTGACCTAGCATTTCAGTTTGTCATCAGGAAATTAATCGGACTAAAAAGGCACAGTGTAAAGTTTTCATTATTCTGTCCTTTTTAATAGCGAACATTTGTTTCGCCAGTTTTACTTGTAATAAAGATAAACATTATTTTCTGCATGGGCCTCCATAATTTTCTACCTAACTGCAGTGCGTGGATGTGATGTTGTGCCACGTTTTCCTAAAATGGCCATTTAAACCAAATGTGATTTAACAGGGGAATAACGATGTAATCATGTGTATATTTGGATTTGTTCAGAACTTTTGCAAAATCTAGAAATATGTTAATCAGAATTCAGTATAATCAAGCTCTACAGCATAATCTAAAAAAAAATGTTTTGAAATGGTTACATAATTGAAAAAAATTAAGAAACAAAAATTTCATATTTTATGTTTTATTGTTAGTATCAGATGTTATTATAGGATAGATGAAATTAAACCAAGAAACTTGGTAGAATCATGGATAAATGTAGTTGAAGGAATATTAATCCCATTCAAGTAGTCAGGCTTCTGGTGCAGGAATGAGGCTTTGAAAAGTTTCTGACCATTAATTTTAACCCCAAGGGTTGGTTCTCATGCCATGTTTAACCCCAAGGGTTGGTTCTCATGCCATGTCTGTGTACATGATGGGACATTTTTGGCTTGGAGGTATTTCAGTCCCTCCATGTCTGTGGCATAGTGTCCATTCTCATGTTCCAAATATAGTTTGTATTACTAATACTAGTATCAGAGTCTATAGTTGTACTAAAATTAGTAGCAGAGTATATAGATCTAATGGCCTTTCAGGTTAGTTTTATATGTTAGTGGAGGCAACTCGGATTTAGGTAACTGATTAGACCTGAGTTATCTCCCTTTGAAATTGTTCATCTGATGATTGTACTTCAAACAAAAGAAAATGCTTTTGAAAGGAAATCATGACAATAAATCAGTAATTCCTCAATTAATGTTTCAAATGTTAATATAAATTCTCTTCTGATATATAAAGAAAAGAAAGTTTAGAAAATATTATAATTATTGTGAGCAATATCTTTATAATTGTACAAAGGACTATGAATAGCAGTATCTCACTAGTTATGTTCTTACATCAGATTTTGTTTCACTTCAACCCTCCAAACCATCAGTATTCTGAATACTTTGATTTTTTTCATGCTTGTTAATAATGTTTCAAGACATAAGGTTGGTTAATAGGTACATACATTAAGAATGTTTCAAGGCATAAGGTTGGTTAATAGGTACATACATTAAGAATGTTTCAAGACATAAGGTTGGTTAATAGGTACATACATTAATAATGTTTCAAGACATAAGGTTGGTTAATAGGTACATACATTAAGAATGTTTCAAGACATAAGGTTGTTTAATAGATACATACATTAAGAATGTTTCAGGACATAAGGTTGGTTAATAGGTACATACATTAAGAATGTTTCAAGACATAAGGTTGTTTAATAGGTACATACATTAAGAATGTTTCAAGACATAAGGTTGGTTAATAGGTACATACATTAAGAATGTTTCAAGACATAAGGTTGGTTAATAGGTACATACATTGATTCTTTTGTTAGCTGTACTTGTATGAGGACAAGCACTAATTTTATCATAAATTAGTTTTCATGTGTGTCTCTTTACAAAGCAAAGATGGTCCAAGTATCGTGTCTATTTATATTGATCACAAAGCTTGCTGTTCATAAATCTCGGTAGTAAGTTTTGGGCCTATCATATATGACGCAAATGAGAGAAGGTCAATCTGATTAAAATCAGATCTTCACAGTCATACATGGAGATCTGACATGCCAGTAAAAGTGAATGTTTTGGTGACCTGTGGAATTCACAATCAACGTATTTTTAGTAGCCTGTCAGATAAAGTATTGCATTTCGTGTTGGGGAGAGTTATTGTTAGTAATGATATGTTCCGAATGACGTGTGTCACTTTCAGAAATTTGAAAGTTGTCATTTGATTGGTGAACCACAAGGTCAACAGAACATGACCTATTGTTGGTGTCCATTAGATCTCAATCTAGGACTGGATTCGGGAGAAGGTATAATATATATTGTCTAATTTTTTTTCCCTTGTAGTGGGTCAAGATGTCCATGTGGAGAATACTGTATCAACAA
This sequence comes from Margaritifera margaritifera, assembly GCA_029931535.1. Classification (NCBI taxonomy): domain Eukaryota; kingdom Metazoa; phylum Mollusca; class Bivalvia; order Unionida; family Margaritiferidae; genus Margaritifera; species Margaritifera margaritifera. The sequence goes on along the minus strand of JAQPZY010001433.1, from coordinate 1,834,903 downwards.
GCGCTTTCAGAAGGTAAGTCAGTTTGCTTCTATTAATACCAGTGGATAATGAGTCAGTTATTAGAAATGAGGTGAACTGTAAATCACAACATATTTTGCTCAACTTCCCATTAGGGCAGGTGAGCTTACGCCATAGCCCTTTGTCTGTCCTGCATTGCCTATTCAGTTATTTACAACATTTCTCAAAAACAGTTTGACCAATTTGCACACGATTTTACAGGCATCAAGACCTTTAAGATTTGTTCAATGGATGCCAATCTTGCCTACATTATGCCGACCATTACTAGAAACAAAAAAAACTTGTAAACAACTTCTCAAAAGCTGCTCAACAGAATTTGACCAAATTTGATAGCATCCTGGCATGGTGTTATTTCAAGTTTATACGAATGATGCTGAGCTGCCATCAATTGTGGTCACTGTTACAAACTACAAAAAGGGTTTCAGCTGGATTTTATACACCCACCATAAGGCAGAATGTATCGTGTCGTGATGTTCATCCATTGGTCACCAATTTTGCCAATTTTGTTTCCATACAATAACTTTAATTATGCACCATATACAGTTATCAAACTTTGTGGATGGCTTGCACTATGGGTAAGGAAAAAAAAAAAGTCGATTCAGGGTCAAAAGATCTAAGGTCAGTGATACAGACTGAAAGAATAAAAAAAGTTTCCACACAAAAATAATAGTTCTACATCACATACCTGGACCAATCTTTTTGGATGGTGTGTATTTGGGGTAAGGAAGAAGCCTATTGATTTTGTGGCCAAAGGTCAAGGTCACTGACTGAAGAAAGAAAAAAAATGGTTCTGCACAATAGCAGAGATGCTGCCAGGCCACAGAATCATTGGTTTCCTGCAAAAATGATCGAAAGTCATGAAACTTTTAAAATCCAATGGGGGAAAGATTGTACAAGTTATATGTGGTTCTTGTACCTAATGCGCAATTTTAAAAAAAATTGTTTTTTAATTAGGTTGATTAGATCTTGTTCTTGTTTGCCTTTTCTCCATGATCTCAATTAATCCTGTATCTATGGAGAATATTGTTTGAATACAAGCACCTTTATGATGGAGATCTGTTGGAGTATTGCAGAAACTATGGAGGTATTCCATTTGAATTGTTTCCTGGAGCAGTATAGTAAATTGATCCATTGATCAAACATTAGGGAAATGTCGAAAGCGCAATAGCAGTGTGTCATGTTGAAACAAAAGATAACTGATTTCTTTTGGAAAGTCAGCGAGACAGAAAGATCATCTGTTGAGGACGAAATTGACGATGATGAAATATCTGATGGTGTGCTGCTAACCAAACATATCGCAGAAAGTGGCAAGACAGAAAGAACCAGCATGATGTTGTTTATTATGGTTTAGGTCTTGCAGAAAATCTGGACATGGACAGAAATATCTAAGGAACAACATATGTGAATTGTGGAAAATTGTGTTTTAGATATATATTCTGAAAACCAATTCCCGAATCTATTTTGACTGGCCATAATTGCAACATTTCTGTCTTTATAAAAAGCCGATTGTGAAAGGGGATTCAGTTTTCAAAGCAGAATTCACACTTCTCCGAGGAATAGGCTAACCACAGACCTTTGAAACTCTATCACTGTAGAAAGAAAATGTCAGAATTTTTGAGGAAAAAAATGAAACATCCTATACAGATATATAATTCAGAAAGGATTTTTTTTCCAATTTTTTTCCAAGATATTCTGACATTTTCTTACTTCAGTGATAGAGTTTCAAAGGCATGTGGGCTAACATCTGAAACAGTAAATTAACTGATGACTATACAGATGTGTGTGTGTGTGTGTGTGTGTGGTCTAATAAATGATTTTCAGTGTGCAAAGGCTTTTTTGAAGGGGAGTGATAAAAAAACAAAGAAGAATATTTACCAGCTGAGCAACAATTAGGTATGCAGATACCTTATACATTTATTGTCAAAGAAGTGATACAAAATCATTAAATACTTGTTATAAATTAGGTGTTTCTACACCTTAAAATAATGTTGTTACCCATCAGTTAACCATTCAGTATAGTTTACCCCCCCCCCCCCCCCATGACCCACCACCCTCAGGAGGAAGGTTTGGGGGCCCCGATGATTCCCCCCCCCCCCTCAGAAGGAAGGTTTGGGGGACTGCCCCCTCTTAAGAAAATTTCTGGCAGCATCTATGCATTAATTTTATATCACAGACCAGGATCAAACTTTGTTGATGGCTTGCACTTGGGCTACTGAAATAGCCTGTCAAATTTGGGGTCCAAAGGTCAATGATCAGGGTCACTGTGACTGAATGAAGAAAAATGGTTTCTGTACAAAAATTTCAGTTACCTGCATAAAGGAGTATTCAACATGGGTCAGGCATATAATGTGCCATTCACGATACATGGGTCAGGCGTATAATGTGCCATTCATGATACATGGGTCAGGCGTATAATGTGCCATTCACTATACATGGGGCAGGTGTATAATGTGCCATTCATGATACATGGGGCAGGTGTATAATGTGCCATTCATGATACATGGGGCAGGTGTATAATGTGCCATTCACGATACATGGGTCAGGCGTATAATGTGCCATTCATGATACATGGGGCAGGCGTATAATGTGCTATTCACAATACATGGGGCAGGCGTATAATGTGCCATTCACGATACATGGGGCAGGCATATAATGTGCCATTCGTGATACATGGGGCAGGTGTATAATGTGCCATTCGCGATACATGGGTCAGGTGTATAATGTGCCATTCATGATACATGGGTCAGGCGTATAATGTGCCATTCACGATACATGGGTCAGGCGTATAATGTGCCATTCATGATACAGCAGGCGTATAATGTGCCATTCATGATACATGGGGCAGGCGTATAATGTGCCATTTACGATAAGTGGGGCAGGCGTATAATGTGCCATTCACGATACACTTATCTGGTCTTTTACAGCACCCTTTAAATGACTTCTTAAAAAAAATGTTCAACATGTATGAAGCCATCTTGACAGAAAGCATCCTGACATAAAGGGCTTGAAGTTTATATAAATGATACTGATCAGCTTCCACAAATGGCTACCATTATTAAAACAGAAAACATTTAAATGGCTTCTTCTCAAAACAAAACTTTGTTAGAAAGTATACTGGCATAAGGCCTTTCAGGATTTACAAATGATGCTGATGTACCATAAAATATGGATGAAGATACAGAACAGAGAGAAACCTTGAAACAAATTGTTTTCATAACATATTGTACCAACAGCATGGAAAGAAATTTCTACAGAAGGCATCCAGTTAACTCGGATTTCTTGGCCAACTGCTCTTGCTTTTAGCTATTAGGCAGGTGTCAGCCATGTTGTTTGAATAGAAAGGTCCAATTTCTAATCTGTTTTGAAACATACAATATTTACAGCTGAAATACTTTTGAAATTTGGCAAGTTTTCAGCCATGTTCATAATATATTCATAAATTATTCTTCTTTTTTGAGTAATATTATTTCTTTTTATTTGACAGTATCACAATCTTACAATTTAAATGCTGGCAGTATAATATGTTGATATTAGAGATGGACTGTTTTGGGTTCAGGTCACTATTTATAAGGGGGGGGGTATCATTGCCTTTGCCTTTAAGGGCTTTCAAATTTATAGAAATAATGCCGATTTGCCATCAGATATGGCCACAGTTACTAAGCTTAGAAAATCAACTGCACGACTTGGCAAAGACCTCTCGCCAGAATTTGACCAAATTTGACAGAAAGCATGGAGTGCTTTTAAGTTAATGCAAATGATGCCAATCTGCCATCAAATATGGATGCTGTTACTAAAAAAAGATAAAACTTTAATAACTTCTTTTAAAGAACCTTATAGCAGAACATTTTCTAGCTTGAAGGCCTTTCAGATTATACAAATGATACCTTTCTGCTATTAAATATGGCCACCATTACTAAAAGTTGAAATTATTTATACAACTTTATCTCAGGAAAGTGTTTAATAGAACTTGACAAAATTTGATGGAAAGTTTTCTGGCAAATAATGCTTTTGTGCCATCTGATATGGATGAAGGTACAAAAACTAGAGAAACTGTGAAACAGTTGTTTTAATAACATATGCAATCAACAGCATTGGAAGACATTCCACCAGAGAGCATCCTACAGACCCAGATTTCTTGTCCAACTGCTCATGCATTTGGCTGTTAGGCAGATGTCAGTCAGGTGAGCAATCTTGGGGTCCTCTTGGGCTGCTTGTTAGCTGAAATCAGTTTACGACTGGATGCCCTACCACAGTGCCTGAAAACTGACCTAAATGAAAAATTTATCCAAGTTGTGATGGACAGCCCTACCACAGTGCCTGAAAACTGACCTAAAAGCAAAACCTAACCAAGGTGTGATGGACAGCCCAACCACAGTGCCTGAAAACTGACCTAAATGCAAAACCTAACCAAGGTGTGATGGACAGCCCAACCACAGTGCCTGAAAACTGACCTAAATGCAAAACCAAACCAAGGTGTGATGGACAGCCCTACCACAGTGCCTGAAAACTGACCTAAATGCAAAACCTAACAAAGGTGTGATGGATAGATAGATAGACAAGGGCAACATTATATGCCTCTACCACTGTCTGGTGCATAATAGTTTAAAATTGTTAATACATCAAGGGTTTGGGGACTGAGAAGGAGTGAAAGAAAACGATGTATGCAGATTTGCTGCAGACGATGATTTTAATGTACATTAAGATGGCCAATGTCATGGGTAAATTCTTCTCTTCCAAAAATTAATTGAAATAAAAATTTAACTGTATTGTGAATATTTTAAAAATTCTAATATGCTTAACTTTTTTTTGCAGAAAGAATATGCCAACGTTGAACCATTTGAAACAGACTGGAAGGGCAAGGGTCTTAGAACTGTAGAGGATCTCGAGCCGTATGGATTTTTTTTTCACCTTCTGTAGCATGTAGCAAGGGAGAGGGGACATTTTTAGTCAAGATTGTTTGTTTACCAGTGGATTTCCCCCATAATCGAAGATTTAAAAAAATAAAAAAAATTTTAAAAAATAGTTAATCTAAACACCCCATTTTATATTATGGTTCTGATACACAAGTTTCTCCTTTTACTGTCTCTTATTTGATGTAAAGTGTTGATGTTAATGCTAAGATTTTGTGTACAGATTTGTGTCTTGCCTGCAAAGCATAAGCAGTGTTGTTAGCTGTACTGGTCATAGACAAGAAGAGCTTATGTAATGGCCTGTCATCCATTGTCCTTCTGTCCATCTGTTAGCGCAAGTTTGTTATCACTACTCCTCCTAAAGTACTTGGCAGACTGCCATGAAACTTTTACACATGCAATCATCCCAAAGTCTAGCAGTTATCTTGATAACCTTGTTATTACTACTCCTTCTCAAACGGGAAGTCATATCAGCATGGGGTTTTCACCAGAAGACTTCATCAGATGTCTGGTTGGTGCTAAATGAAAATGGTGCCACCTGGACATCACAAATGGCCACCACAGTAGCCATCTTAAAAATACTATCATAACTCCACCTAAATGGATGGTCATATCAACATGGGGTTTTTCACTAAAAGACTTGTGATGTCTAGTTGGTCCGAAATGAAAATGGTGCCAATCTGACATCCAATATGGCCACCACAGCAGCCATTTTGAAAATCTTGTTATTGCTACTCCTGATGAACTGAAAGTCGTATCAGCATGGGGTTTTCACTTAAGACTTTTTATGGTTGGGTCTTAAATAGAAATTTTGCTGATCTGATATCCAATATGGCCACCACAATGAAAATCTTTTAGCTACTCCTAAATGGAAAGTAATCGACATGGGGTTTTCACCAGAAGACTTCTTATGGTGACTAGTTGGTCCTGAATTAAAATGTTGTCGATCTGTCATCCAGTGTGGCTACCATGGTGGCCATCTTGAAAGTCTTGTTATTGCTTCAGAATTGATGGTGATAAATGGTACTAAGTGAAAATGTTACCCCGCAGACATCCAATATGGCTGCCACAATTAACATCTTGAAAATTTTGTCACTAATTTTCCGGAATGGATGGTCATAATGGCATCAAGTTTTCACCAAAAGTCTTTTAATGGTGAGTGGAATGTCCTAAATGAAAATGGTGCTATGCTTACAGTCAGTATGTCTACCACAGTGGCAAATGTTAAAATCTTATTGCTTGAAAAGTTCAGAGATGGTTTCCACACTCAGCAGTTAAAAAGAAGAAATGGTCTTATCTTGAATTCCTGGGAATTCTTTTCAGAGAGTGGAATGTCAGTCCCTTCAAGGGAATCTTGTTCAAGTGGGCATCAATATCGAATATGTGCATTTAGCTCCCTTTATCTGACCTGTTGCATGTAGACTCATAAAACTTGATGAGTGCATTCATCTTGAGGGATATTTCTCACCACAGGTAAAACTTCATCACAGTGATCTACATTTTATACCCTCCTCCCCACAGCAAAGTTTTGGGGGGGACTACTGTAGTCGGTTTTTCTTTCAGTCCTTCAGACTGTTATTTACATTATATTTCCTGAATCCTTTGAGATATCTTCATAAAACTAGGTAAACTTTTGTATGACTAAACATTGTGTCCTGTACAAAATGGAGTCTGTTTGGTCAGAATTATCCTCATTTTATTACAAATTAGGTCGGTCTTCCTGAACCTTTTGAGATATCTTCATGAAACTTTGTATGCATTTGTGTCCTGACAAGAGTTTGTGTCCCACATAATAATCAGCTTTGTCAGAGCATTGCTTTTAGAGTTATCTCCCCATGTTTGAAAATTTTATTTATACTTTAAATCTCCTTGTCTGTTTAGGTTACTTTCATGAAACATGGTATAGACAGTGTGTTTAGAATGTGCTCTATCTGATCTGCATTTTAAGAGTTGTACGCATTTTTATTTTAAAAATGTTGACTGTCTCACCATCACCTCATGACAGTTAATATCTTCTGAACTGTTTTACATAAAGTATGAGGTCACATGTGGTGACCAAGGTACATGCATTTACAATGACACCTTCTCTAATTTTTCCAAGATGTCTTTTCTGGTTATTTTGGGGAAGAGCTTGAGTGTGTTTTGATTGGGCGAGGTAGTTTCAATTTTCTTTGCAGAAAATAGGCAGTTTATGAAGAAGTCATTCTTTATGGAGAAGTTGGTCTCTATTGAAAAATCATAATGTACAGACATTGCCGTTTTTCAAAATCGTTGACATTTTTATAATATTTCTTTCATTCAAGGGGTCGGCTTGTGATGGAGTATCTTGGAGAGGTCCTAGATTATAGCTTGTTCAAAAAGAGGACAAAGGTGTATGCCAAGCAAGGGCAGGAGCACTTCTACTTCATGGCACTGAATTCCGATGAGATAATTGATGCCACATATAAAGGAAACATTTCTCGCTTCATGAACCACAGCTGTGATCCCAACTGTGAGACACAGAAGGTAAAAATTATTTCTCATTATGTCATTATTGTTACATTTATCTCTGTAAAAATTTTTGGAGTATTCCAGCAAGAACAGAAAAAATAGAGAGGTGCAGAGAAGGGGGGGAAAAAAGCACAGCTAAACAGGACACCTTGCATGTTTTACAGGGCAACCAATCATAACAAGATTATGCAAAAATACTTTTTTGGCTAATAACTAAAAAAATCTATTCTCTTTGGGTATTTTGTGAATGGAATTGGCAGCATTATTTACACTCTATAAGTTTGACAGCTGCTTCTTCCAATACAATAAACAGTAAGCAGATAGGACATCCAGATGTGTTTCTGATCAACTACACTTGAAGAATATGCAAAACTTGGAACAAAATTTAACATTGCCCATGGGAGAAAAGAGGGTGAGTTATGAAAAATTAGAAATGCCTCGTAAAAAATGTGGGCACAGTGAAAATATAGAGGAGTCCTCTAATACAAAGGCGGGCATTGTGCCAGTCTAAATATAACTAACAGGAATTCTGGAATCCTTGCATGAGACCAGAAAATATGCATTAATGTCAACAGAATGCTAAACTACAGTAAACATGCTTTTGTAATGCTCAGTTATAATGGTTCCCAAATCATCCACTGTAATGAGGGACATCAATAAATCTGATTTTTAAATGTCTTGTATGTTTGCTAATCAGCATTGATTCAAGAGGGGAAGAAACAATATGTTTTGTATGTTTACTAATCAACATTGATTCAGGAGGGAAAGAAAATGTATTTTTTAAGTGAATTGCTTTTATTAATTAGGTCAAGAAAAGGTTTGGTTTGATTTTATGTTTTATGGCACAGCAACACAAGTAGGTTATTTAGTGCCAAGCAGTTGGGGTAAAGGGCCTGGCTCAAGGACACACCATGGTAGCTGGCCCGGGCTGATCCGATGGTAACCTGTTTGGTCTCAAATCCATCACTAAACTGAGCCACTGTGGCTTCTGCCTCCATTAGTTGTTTCTTACAATATGCCGGAGAGAGTTTTAGTTTAGTTTCATTATTGTTTTAATAATTTGTGGGTTTTATTCATACCAATACCCAACCAAATCTGCCAAATTAGTCTCTGATAACAATTAAGTCGGGTGTCCATCCATCCATCCATTTGCTTGTCCAGCCCATAACTTTGTAACAGTTGGAGAGATTTTCAGGAAAGTTTGCCAGAGTATATATATATTGACTAGACAGTGTGTCACATACCATGACCAGGTCCCTAACTCAAGTTCAAGGTCACAGCAAATAAAATGTAATTCTGTGACTTGTATTTTTTGTCCAGATTATAACTTTTGAACCACTAAAAATGTTTTAATGAAACTAAAGTCAGTTATATATATATATATATATATAGATGGTGTGTTGCATACCATAGCCATGTACCCTCTGCCTCAAGGTCAAGGTTGTGGCAAGGGAAGATGTAATTCTGTGAATTGTACCCTTGTCCAGAGTATAATTTTTTTATTTATTTTAATGAAACTTTAGACAATTATATATCATGAATATACAGTGTGTCACATAACATAGCCATGCTCCCTGCTTCAGGGTAAAGGTCACAGCAAGGGAAAATGTAATTTTGTGACTTCTATCCTTTTCTGGAGTCACAGCAAAGAAAATGCAATTCTGTGACATGTATTTTTGTCCAAAGTAAAAGTTTTGAAACACTAAAGATATTTGAATGATACTTTAGTCAATTGTATACCATGCACAGTCGGTGTGTCACATACCTTATCCATGCTTCCTGCCACAGGTCAAGGTCATGGGAAGGGAGAATATACATCAGTGACCTCTATCCATGTATATGTACAAGTTTTAAACCAATGAAGGTGTTTGAATGAAACTTTAGCCTGTTATATATCTTGACTTGACAAAGTCTCACATTTTCAGTCATACCGCCTGCCTCAAGGTCAAGGTCATGGTCACGACAAGGAATAATGAAAGTTGGTACCCTGGCACAATATAATAGTCAAGTCTCAGGCATGAAGGTCATGGTCATTAGCAGAGAAAATATTATTATCATGTTCCATTTGTAGTACTCTTGTTTTTACGTTCATGCATTGTTATTCCCAACATTTTTACATTACAGTGGACTGTCAATGGTAATCTCAGGGTGGGATTCTTCACACGCAAGGACATCCCTGCTGGTACAGAGCTCACCTTTGACTATCAGTATGAAGTCTATGGGTAAGTGTTGTAGCACATTGTCATTTGAGTATGTATGTAAGTAGGGGAACTAATTTCAACCTTAACATATGGAGCATTTTAACTGTTTACTTTAAAGTTGCTATTCATATTTGTCAAGCCAGTCTTGATGGAAGCTCAACATTAGTGTTTAGTTTGGGTCCATGTGCATGTCCTTCATATTTCTGTCCACAATCTTGACTAAGCCCGGTGGTTAAGTTTTTTTTTACTTTCCAGTTACTGTATATATACTCACTTATAAGTAAAGTCAAACTGCAGATGACATAGACCTTGATCTGTTATCACATAATTCACCTGCAGATCAGGGTCTATGTTGTTTGTGTTACTGATTACTGCTAACAAACTGCATCAACCCAGATCTGCCAATGCATTATGCGATGGCAGATCTGTGTCTGTGCAGTTTGAAGTTGGACCCGGCTTATAAGCAAGTATAGATGGTAAGTTAAAGGTGGTCTCAACAAAAAGGGGATCTCTCGTCTTCCAAATAAAATACAAGCTACTTATTTTCCAATCACTAACATGCTTGATATTGCTTAAGTGTGTAAAATTTAAGCTTCTGTGTGATAATTTGTGTAGACATGAATACTAACATATAAAAAGCTTACCATCATACAGTGTGTAAAATATAGCGATATAATTCCAAATCCAGAGATGCCAACTATTCCGATTTTGGCGGAATTTTTCCTATTTTGAACCACCAATTACGACATTATGATTACTTCTCACAGATTCCGATTTTGTGGTCAGGTAAAATTTTATCTTGTTAACCATGATTTAAACACTGGTATATATAGATGCTGAAATGCTAGTAATGTCTGATTGTAATTCATGTATGAATGCGTACCTTCGTGATTGTTTGACAAAGCAATTGAATAGTAACCAGTCAGCTAGGCGGTCAGATTCACCTGAAGAAGTTCAAGAAAGATGTCAAAACAATAGCTTATAGAGATTATACCTCCATGAAAACACAATGTGTACTACAGAAATTCTCAACAGGGTATGCAAAGGCATTAAGATTGAATGAATACCAAGTGGTTCCAATTATTTCTTGATGTCACATGGTGGTGAAGATGATTGTAGGAAGCAAGTTTTAACGAAAAAAATCACTTTGAATCAATAAGGTTTAATTCTTCAGATTTATTGATGGATACAGCTATTTCTATCTTTATGTTCGGATCTGATTTTTTAAAGCTGACATTCCTATTTGCCATTGGTAATGGTTGGTGTCACTGCAAATCTGTTGGATGTATGTAAGAGACAATGTTTATAGAAATTAGATTTTTACAAGTACCGTATGTACTTGCTTGTAAGTCAAGGCTAACTGCAAACTGTACAGACCCAGATTTGCCAGTGCATAAAGCGCTGGCAGTTCTGGGTCTGTGTGGGTTTTTTAGGAGTAATCTGTATAACAAACAACATAAAACCTGATCTGCTTGCGCATTATGCAGTAGCAGATCAGGATCTGTTCTTTGCAGTTTGATGTGATTTATAAGCTAGTATATATGGTAGTTGTGACCTTTCTATAGAAAAGTCCTGTTATTTGGGGGGGGGGGGGGCAGCGTACAAAATTGCCCGCCAGTCTGATGCCAGCTAATTTCACAGCGAACTGGGGCACAAATTAAGTAGCCAGTCCATCTGACCATTTGGATTTTTAGATATATAGAGTAAATTAAATCTACAAATTGTATATTGTATGATATTAAAGGAAATAATATAAACCAAGTGACAAATAAATAATGGGAATTGTTTCTGGTGACCACTTGAGAATCTGTGTGAGATGAGAAGATAAATAACTCACATGTAGTCTGTGTTATTAGCATCATTGTCCTCGTTAGTAAACAGTGGCCATGTTAAGCAGAATTTAATAAATGTAATAAATTTCACTGTGATATAAATATCTTATTTTGTATTTTTCTTTATTTTCCATGTTTCATAGTCTAAATCATTATGCTAATGGCTGATATTCATGTCCTGCTGCATTTACCATTGTGTCATTGACTACATTTTCTCTTCTTGTATGATGAAATGTAAGACTGCATGGTTATGGACAGGACCAGTAACATTTCCAGGTTACTGGTTCTGTGGGCTTGCAGGATATTTGGTGAGTTTCACACACTAGTATGTGTGTGTGTGCAAAATCAAGATACTGCAAATGTTATCACATGCACACTTTGTGAAGTACTTAAGAGTTGTTGATTTTGGACCTGCTTTCTGCAAGGAAAGAAAGGATTATGGACATGATACTTGTAAAATTAGGATCCCAGGGATCCCAGTATTCAGAAGAATTGGGTTCCCATGAAAAATGACCAGTTAGTAAAATTTATGTATTTTTTTAACAAAACCAACTGATTGCTGATTTTGTGTCCTGCCTGCTGTGCAAATAAAAATTCTGAAAAGAAAAACATAACTTTTTATTGGTGAACTTAATTAACACATTTTTAAAAAAATTCTTGATAAATAAATGCATTCTTTGTTTGCAGACATGTCTTCTTTGATGTTTGGAAAGTATCTATTTAGCCTGTAACTACCGTATATACTCATGTATAAGCCGATACTAGCTGCAAACTGCATTGACCCAGATCTGCTGTCCCATAATGCGCCGGCAGATCTGGGTCTATGCAGATTGTAAGGACTAATTAGTAGAACAAACAACATAGACCATGATCTGCCTGCGCATTATGTGACTGCAGATCAGGGTCTATGTTGTTTGCATTTGGATCTGGATTATACGTGAGTATATACGGTATATTTGCATCTATTTTAAGTCAGTTTCCAGATTGCACAATGAGAGTAACAAGGTGTGCATGTCTTGTATATGGGATATTAAGAAGATTTTAAAAGCAGCATCTCATGGATGCATGATGCTCACAACACTTGCACAAATTTGACACAAAATGTGCTTAAATAGGCATAAAAAATATGTGTTTACATGAACACAGCACTGGATGCAAGCAAATTCATACATGTGAATTGTCAGTTTATGACTTGGTTCCTTATTGTTAACAGGAAGGAGGCACAGAAGTGCTACTGTGGGTCTGACAATTGCCGAGGATTAATTGGGGGAACCAAACGGTCTCCACTCAAAAGCAAAAAGAAGGCAGCAGTGGAGGAGAGGAGGAGGAAAGAAATGTTTGAAGAATATGACAAGGTCTGGTTTAGAATATATTCCGGCTTTATTAGAAGACAGAATTTTGTAAATAGTGACCATATTCAGGCATATGGTACTTGCAACTTACCATATATACTCGCGTATAAACCGATACCAACTGCAAACTGCATAGACCCAGATCTGCAACCGCATAATGCGCCAGCAGATCTGGGTCCATACAGTTTGAAAGGACTAATCAGTAGAACAAAAACATCGTAGACCCTGATCTGCCAGCGCATTATGCGCCGGCAGATCAGGGTCTATGTTGTTTGCATTTGGACCCGGTTTATATGCGAGTATAGATGGTAATTCAAGATCTTTTTGTTTTTAGTACCTAATCTTTATATTAGGTGTAATGAACTAATTTTTTATTAGCTCACCTGGCTGTAAGCCAGGTGAGCTTATTATATGTTCCTACATCATTTGTGTGTCATTCGTCATGCATCATCAGTCTGTCTACAATTTTTACCACTCTGGAGTCCATATTTCTGTTCCAATTTCAGTCAGACTTGGAATATGGGATTATATCATGAAAATCTCGAGACAAGTTTGATAATGAGCAAGATTCATGTATGTTAATGAGGGGATTTTACCTGATTGGCTAACCTTAATGAGGGGATTTTACCTGATTGGCTAACCTTAATGAGGGGATTTTACCTGATTGGCTAACCTTAATGAGGGAATTTTACCTGATTGGCTAACCTTAATGAGGGGATTTTACCTGATTGGCTAACCTTAATGAGGGAATTTTACCTGATTGGCTAACCTTAATGAGGGGATTTTACCTGATTGGCTAACCTTAATGAGGGAATTTTACCTGATTGGCTAACCTTAATGAGGGGATTTTACCTGATTGGCTAACCTTGTTGCTACTCTGGAGGTCATATTTCTGATATGATTTTATTAAACTTAGAATTTATGCTCATCTTATTCAAATCTAAGAGGAGTTCAGTAATGAGCGAGATCCATGCTTACTAATGAGGGGATCTTGCATCTGCTTGGCTGAGCTTCTTACCACTCTAGAGACTATTTCTGATGCAGTTTTCATCAGACTTGGAATATATGCTTATATCATGAAGATCTTGCCCAGGTTCGATAATGAATGTGATGCATGCATATTAACAAGTTGATCTTGCATTTGATTGGCTGAATTTGTTGCCACTCTGGAAGCCATAATTCTGATCCAATTTTGATGACGCTATGGGCTTGTATCATCAAGATCTTGGATGGGTTCAATAATGAGTATTAATGCATATTAATGATGAAATCTTGTATCTGATTGACTGAACTTGTTACCACTCTGAAAGTCATACTTGGGATCCAGTTTTAATCAGACTTGTAATATATGCTTTTATCATCAAAATCTTGGTCTGTTTCAGTGATGAGCAAGTTCCATGCATATTTATAAAGGGGTCTTGCTTGTGATTGGCTGAGCTTATGAATACGCTGGAAGCCATAATTCTGATCTGATTTTGATCAAAATTAGAATATGGGCTTAGGTCATCAGGATTTTGGGCAGTTTAAAAAATAAGCAGGATACACTTAGTAAAAAGGTGATCTTGCATCTGATGATTGGCCGAGTTTGTTACCAATCTTGAAGCCATATTTTTGATCTGTTGGGTTTTTATATCATCAGGATCTTGGATGACTTAGAATATGAGCAAGAGACTGCATATTAATTATGTCTTTATCTTTAGAAAGAATTTTTATCAGGATATAGTAAAATAGGTACAAATCAGATAGTTTACATTGAAAGTGTTCTTACAGTACTGCACTAACCTACTTTATGAAAATAGTTAACTGTTTAGTTATGTAAACCATGCGAGCAATATCAGGCAGACTTGGACTCTTGTTCTTGATGATTTTCAGACTGCCTCCCTTTCCAATGTTTCATGTATAAAACAACTGCTACTAGTTTGCCATTTGATTTCCATTTAACGTTGAAATGTATCCAGAATTATCATAAGATGGAGTGTATTATTGTATATTTGTTACCAATTTCATTTCAGCACAATAACTTGAGTTGTGCACTATCTACGGGTATCAAACTTTGTGTTTGCACTTGGAATGTTTGTGGATGACTTACATGATGTGTAAGAAAGAAGTTTATTGATATTTGGTAAACAGGTCAAGGTCACTGTGACTGAAAGAAGAAAAATGGTTTTTGCATAATAGCTAGTTATAAACCACATACTTTGACTTAAGGTATAGTTGTGGAACACACCTGGTGCATTACAATGAGGAAGAGCAGTATGTATATGTGAGTTTCGCGTCAGAAAGATGAGACTGTTATATAACCTTTGTCAAAATTCTCATCAGTCAGAGTAATGTCCCTTGTTTGGTTTTCAGTTGGAAGAGGAAATTGAGCAGATGTCAGAGTTACAGGAAGGACTGAGGAACAAGATGGATGTCCTAAGTTTGTGTCGACTTATGGTCCGGGCTGAGGACCCAGAACACCGGAAAGCTATACTCACAGTATTACAGGTAAATTTGATTTCATAATGGGGGATAGAAAATTCAGATGTATAACTGCAAATTAAAGTATTGTATGGATGATAGGTATAGTTAAATGTGTATAATTTTTAACTTGTTCCTTTATCATTGGAAGTAAAACAACTGTATTTATCCCCCCGGTATGTAATACAGAGAATATAGCTATAACTGTGTCTGTGTCTGTAAAAAGTTTCATTTTTAGAGTAATTTGCATACAGGTGGCTTTTGATACTTAGAATTTTCGACATTCAGTATTTTTTTATGTTGCCATGGAAACAAAGTGTAGCATAAGTAGTATATAAATTAAGAGTGCTGGACCATAGGGTACATTGAGTAGGAGTCTTTACGTAAAGGGGGGGGGGATGGGGGGGGGGGCTTTATGACTATTGTATTTTTTTTCCTCAGTAGAATTGCGTCTTTTTGTGCAAGAGCTGTTCTTTATGTACTCCAGCAGACTAAAGGAAAGGTTGAAGTTTTTATGCCTCCATATACAGTAGAACCTGTCTTGAAAGACCACCCCTTCCAAAAAAGAATGGCCTCTCAAGACAGGTGGTCTCTCATGACAGGTCATAACACTAATCAATAAATCTGTGCATGGAGAATCCAGTCTCTTAAGACCAGTAGTCTCTCATAGCAGTGGTCTCTCAAGACCGGTTTTACTGTATTGCATGTTTATTCAGGAAAGTTTTTTTTAGATGAATCAGATAATATCCCAGTGAATAAATGCCTGTTGTGTTGAAAACATGCACACTTTATTGTTATATATTTGTTAATATATAATAATATGGAACTGACTATGCCCTGTATTCTCCACAGAATACAACGGAGCCCGCCTGTTTCAGACTGTTCCTGGATTATCATGGTCTTGCCTTACTGTGGAGCTGGATGACAGACAATAAACAGGAAAACCGAGAATTGATCTATCAGGTATATTGCTTTTTGAGAGCTTGTCTGCTAGTGTGTCCATGTTTTCTCTTTCTATAGACTCATTCACATGCTGTGTAAGGAGGTTATGTGACTTGTCATTGGGACTGCTATAGCTTGACCAAAATGACCAGCCCTTGTAGAAGTTTGGGTTTTGTCTATTCAAGGAAAAGGTATGGATGTATGTGTGCATCATGCATGCAGTGTGAATACAAAATAATAGTTGTTTGTGTGCATCATGCATACAAGATGGATACAAGATAATAGACTTAATCTGGATAAGCAAGTTGGTTTTTCCCATGATCATGTCACATGACACTTGTACAAACAAAAGCTATTTCTTCATATTTTTATTGTACCGCAGTATGAATACAGAATAATAGTTGTATGTGTGCATCATGCATGCAGTATAAATACAGAATAATAGTTGCATCATGCATGCAATATAAATACAGAATAATAGTTGCATCATGCATGCAATATAAATACAGAATGATAGTTGCATCATGCATGCAAGATGGATACAAGATAATAGACTTAATCTTGTTAACCAAGTTGGTTTTTCCAATGATCATGTCACATGACAAAAGCTATTGCATCATATTTGTATTGTACCACATAATGCACTGGCAGATCAGGGTCTATGTTTTTTGTTATTCTGATTACTCCTAACAAACTGCATTGACCCGGATCTGCTGGCACATTATGCAATGGCAGATCAGGGTCTGTGCAGTAAATAGGGTATCTCACATTTTTCATCACCATGTAGAATACTTGACAGAATTGATAGGTCTAATAAGGAGGCTCCTTGTACATGCGCAGAAAATATAGAAATCTTCCTACATAACATAATTTACAAAATGATGCCTGGCTTAGATAGATAAAAGATTAAAGACAAACATGCAGCTAACAGACTCGTCTCTTTGACTACATCAACAATAATGAAAGCTTGACTTGGAAATTAAATTGGCTTTGTAAGTACAGTTAAACCTGTCCTAATGGTCACCTTTACTCAGCAGTCACCGGTTCACAACAGCCATGCTAATTTCACCCCAGCAAATTTTGTATATAAATGTCCTGTATGTAACGGTCACCTGGCAGGTGTTTCCTAATCAAAAATGGTTTCTACAGTGACCACTCAGTTTTTTCTTCATGAGTAAGGCATTGTTTGCTAAAGGTATATCACGTGAATCGATGTGCAAACATTTATCTTGCTTGTACTCACTATACTCAAGTCACGTTGAACATGTGTACAGAGGTCACCTGTGTGCAAAGACCAGTTTTGCCTTTTCCCATGGATGGTCGCTAGTGACAGGTTTGACTGTACTTACTTATTTACACATGTGAACGATTTGAGAACACTTATTTTATCCATGTAATTATATGCCAAACAGTAAGTATGTATCGATCTCTGGTAATTGTTTTGTAAACAAGATCAGGGTCTCCAAACTACGGGCCGGGGCTGGCCCGCAGCTTCGATTTGTCCGGCCCGCAAAGTGTTGTACTTTTTTAAAACGATTTTGCATATATTTAAATTTTTCACAGTCGCTTCGGCCGCAAACCCCGATCAAAAATCTGACATGGCCCTCGTCTTATAAAGTTTGGAGACCCCTGCAATAGATGATAAACACCGCTTGTAGATGGTAAATGTTTTGTTACATCGACCGGTCTTTTAGAGAAATCTACTGGCTGATCATCAGATGAGTGCTTTTTCTATATACACCTGCAACAAAGCTTGCAATTTATGTTATTAACAGTTATCATCTAGTCACCTTGAACTCGGCAACATGCATCAAAACAATCTTTGACAAGCAGGCTTTTCAGAGTCAGCAAGCTAGGCACATTTCATTGGCCAGCATCATGCTTAGAGAGAAGCCAGCTCATCCACTGTCTAGGTAGGTTGGGACTTGAAAGTTGGTGAATCCTGTATACTTACAAATGTTATGATTTGAATGTAATATTTATTCCCCATTTATTAAAACTTGCTTCATAATATTATATCTGCATGAGAAAATGTGAGACTTTGAGATTGGCTTCAAAATGGAAGTGACGAGATTATGACATTGTATTGTGCAATAAGGAATGATAGTTAAATGCAATTGAAGGCATTTATGTAACAGCAGCATTCTGTGTATATAAATGTTAAATAAAGGTGCTGATATATGTACTGTGGCAAGGTTGTAGAGCATAAAACTGAACATGTCCACTCAACATCCCTCTCGCTTTCTCTCTCTTTCAAATTTTTGAACTTGCCCTTGGTGAAGCACATTTCAAACTTTGAGCTTCCCAGGCCAAATTTGAGTTTGTCCCAGTGTCGTGCAAGTGAAGTTGTCCAGCAGTGCATGTTCATAGCACATTTTAAAACCATTTTCAGTCATGTACAAACACATAATCTATTAGATCTTACAGTCATTAGGGTATGTATGCCCCAATTTGTACCAGTGTCACATGATATTCATAAGGGGATTCCAACCCTGATTGATTGGAAAAGGTCTCTGTGACCAGCAGACTATGCTAGCAGGATGCATGTACACCATATCCATTCTGTAATTGGTTTGCATTGAGGTTAGGTGTTATATTGCAATCACCTTTTCCATCTGTTTGTCAGTTCTTCTAACCGCCTATGTTCTGCAGCCCTTGCACTATAATTGGATGCCATTTGGTAGGCAAATTGCTTATTTCATGTAGATATGCCTTTTTACAGTGTCATCTTTTCAGGTCAAGGACCATTCAGCATATTGGGATGTAATTTAATGTGTACATTGTCTCAGAGCACTAGATCTGCCTTTTATGCGTTTTGACTCGTTAACTCCATTTTGAATAGAGTTATGGCCCTTGACAATTAACTTAATTTTTTTCCAATGGGATGTTGCTTGTAACGGGCATAGCTCATGAACCATTTTGCATAGTCTGATGCGATTGGTATGAACATTGTTTCATAGACCTAGATGTGCCTGTTATGGGTTTTGTCTTTTCAACTCCATTTTGTATCGAGTTACAGCCTTTTACCAATGTCTTCATATCTTCAGATGGAATGTTTCTTGTAACCAGCATACCTCAAAAACCATTCAAAATATTATGATGCATTTTTGTATGATCATTGTCTCATAGACTTGTATGTGACATTGACTTGTATGTGACATTGACTTGTATGTGACATTGACTTGTATGTGACATTGACTTGTATGTGACATTTTATAGGTTTAGTCTCATCTGCTCCATTTTGGACAAAGTTATGCCCCTTGTCATGCAAATTCTTATCATTTTGTACAAAGTTATGCCCCTTGTCATGCAAATTCTTGTTTTCACATGGAAACTCTGAATGTTGCTTGCGGTCAGCATGGCTCGAGAACCATTCACATAATCTGATGGAATTTGGTAAGAACGTTGTCTCCTAGGTACCACTAAACAGTTTTCATGTAATAGGCCACGGGGTAAATCTTTGATCATCAAGACATCCATACTTTATCTCAATGTTTTTCCCATGTTATTTACAGTAGTGTCAAGAATGCATGATTTTATGTTGTATGCACAAGGGGATGATTCTAGTGAAGAAACACATTTTGTGCTAGCCGGGTTATTGCTAACTGAAAAAAAATGAACAAAATTTTTTGACTAGTGATATTTTTTGTACATTTTTATTTCAAAATATGAAATATGCTAGTGGATTTTGAAAATAGCCTGATTTTTCCTACTTGAAAATGTAACAAGTATCAAAATGTTACTACGACTGAAAAAAGTTAATTTCGAGCCTTGTGGACAACAGAGGAATATCTTGGACTTTTTGAGAGAATGCTGTTTATATGGCAAATTTTGACAAGATTTTGGAGCTATGACATGTTTTACCATTATCTTTTATTGTATATACTTTTACAGAATTTTAATAGCAGTACCTTTTATATTTTATCTTGTTAATCTTTGTGTTTACATTTATTTGGAAGGATTTATCTATCTAATGTTTTTGTGTTATTCTACATTTTTGCATATTTAAAACTGAGGCACTTAAATGCTTATGCATTCATTGTTTCAATTTCTATTTTTATTTTTTATTATTTTGCATTGATATTCTCGAAAAAATGTTTCTCTTTGCTCCACTGGTCATAGACCAGAAGAGCTTATGGGATTGTCTGTTGTCTGTTGTCCGATGTCTGTTGTTTGTCTCTCCATCCATTAGCACAAGCTTGTTATTGCTACTCATTTTTCGAGGATTGCCATGAAACATCACACACACATTTATCCATGGTCTAGTTGGTCCTAAAGTCATACATGAAAATGGTGCCACTTGGACATCCCATGTAGCTGCCACTGTGGCCATCCTGAAAGTCTTATTGCTGCTATTCCTGAATGGATGATCATATCAACATGGGGTTTTCACTAAAAGATTTCTTATTATGTCTAGTTAGACCTAAATGAAAATGGTGCCAATCTGGCATCCAGTATGGCTACCATAGCAGCCATGTTGAAAATCTTGTTATTGCTACTTCTACATAACGGAAAGTCATATTGACATGGGGTTTTCACCCGAATTGATGTCTGGTTGGTCCAAAATGAAAATGGTGCCAATCTGATCTCCAATATGACCATGACAATGGCTATCTTGAAAATCTTATTATTGCTACATCTAGATGGCTGGTCATATCAACATTCTGCTTTCACCAAAAGACTTTTTATGATGTCTAGTTGGTTCTAAATGAAAATTGTGTGAATCTGTTATCCAGTATGACTACCATGGCAGCCATCTTGAAAATCTTGCTATTGTTACTCCTCCAAAACAGAAAGTCATATCAACATGGGGTTTTAACTAATAGACTTGTTATGATACCTTGTTGGTCCTAAATGAACATGATGCCAATGGTACATCCTCTATGTCTGCCACAAAATCAGTCTTGAAAATCTTGCAGTCATAACTCCCCCGGAATGAATGATCATGTTGACATGGAGGTTTAATCAAATGACTTCTAATGATGTCTACTTGGTCCTAAAAGAAAATGGTGTCAATATGACATCCAATATGTCCACCACAGCAGCCAATTTGAAAATCTTGTCATTTCTAAAGAATATAAAAAATGGTTTCAACATTCATCAGCTAAAGGAAAAAAATGCTATAATATTGAATTCCTGGAAATTCTTTTCAGTCAGTAGAGCATCAGTCTCTTTGAGGGACTCTTGTAAGAGAAAGGTTTTGTGCCATAGCTATAGGAATACATGATTGTATGAACATTTAGAGTGTGCCATATATATAGGAATACATGATTGTATGAACATTTAGAGTGTGCCATAGTTATAGGAATACATGATTGTATGAACATGTAGAGTGTGCCATAGTTATAGGAATACATGATTGTATGAACATGTAGAGTGTGCCATAGCTATAGGAATACATGATTGTATGAACATGTAGAGTGTGCCATAGCTATAGGAATACATGATTGTATGAACATTTAGAGTGTGCCATAGTTATAGGAATACATGATTGTATGAACACTTGGAGTGTGCCATAGTTATAGGAATACATGATTGTATGAACATTTAGAGTGTGCCATAGCTATAGGAATACATGATTGTATGAACATTTAGAGTGTGCCATAGCTATAGGAATACATGATTGTATGAACATTTAGAGTGTGCCATAGCTATAGGAATACATGATTGTATGAACATTTAGAGTGTGCCATAGCTATAGGAATACATGATTGTATGAACATTTAGAGTGTGCCATAGCTATAGGAATACATGATTGTATGAACATTTAGAGTGTGACTTCATTTTCAGATTCTCTCCTTGCTCAAGTCACTTCCAATAGGAAATAAGACAATTCTTAAAGAAAGCAAGATTCTCTCTGTTGTGGAACGTTTATCGAGCAGAGACGATGATGAAGGTGATACTACCTCAGATTCCACAGTTACACGGGACTCGGTCCCAGACTCTCCCATAACTACGATACCAGTGCTATCCACCAAAGTACCAGTCTCAATTCTAAGTTCATTAGGTTTTCTTGGAAACTCCTCAAAGCACCCTAAGAAAAAAGTGAAATTTGCTGATGAGGCCTCTAGCTCTGATAGTGAATCTAGGACTAGTGCATCTGAAATTTCAGATGTCCAGGAATTGGATAATGTGTCAAGTACATCTCAAATTCCAAAACCACCAAAGAAAAAGGAGCCATTCGAGATGAGGAGACAGCTGTTCGAAATGAAGGAATTCATGGTGTCAGCAGACAGTGCTACAAAGGATGAAAATGTTTTTGATTCACAACAGACTAGTCAAGAATCATTAGAATCTAGTCAGGAGAGTGATAAATTAGATAAAGAGATTTGTTCTAGACTTTCTGCAGCAGCGGTGGAATCGAGCGTGGAGGAGAGATTAAAAATTGTAACGGACTCTGAGGAGATTGAAGAAAAAGAAGACGATAAAGACCTAACAGTCCTGGCTGCCAGTCTCCTCGAATCCTGGGTAGATTTAAAGGTATGTGGCATCCACTAGCATACAATTGTATACATATACTGTATATACTCGCAATACCATCTGCAAACTTCATAGATCCAGATCTGCCAGCGCGTTATGCAATGGGAGATCAGGGTCTATGTTGTTTGCAGTTGGTATTGGATTATACATGAGTATATACGGTACATCAATTTGAAGCGTTGATAATTGCATGTGTTTGTAAATCAATTTATACCATACAATACCAATGTGTATTGACCATTTTGACTTTGCTTTGTGCAGCTACCACAGCTTTACATTCTTTTGCTTTGTTAAATAACCAGGTGTTTCAAGTGATCATATGCCCACAAATTAGCATGGTACACTGTGCACCATAGTTTGTTGGGTATCGACCAATTTCCACTTGATCCTATGCAGGTGCCACTACTTTACACCCTACTGTACTGTTAAATATTAAGGTTTCACAAGTGATAGTATGCCCATGAAGAAGCATGACATAAATTGTCATAAGATGCTGTACTGTCATCGAGATAAGATAGGTTGAGCTTCAACTTGATGCGAGTCAAATACCATGTGGCCATGTAGACCCCAATTAGTGCCAGTGATGTTGAGTGTAAATTCGCCACATATCTGCACCTTTCAAGTGCAGTACAGCTGAAGCTAGTATGACACCAGCACATGTCACTGAATAAAACTTGACTGTCCTCAACAGTGAGTGTAATTTAGCCAGATGCCTGTGCCTTCAGAGTGTAGTACCAGTATGACATCATCTCTGAGTAATGCTTTACAATCTTGGACACAAGCTCAAGTACCATATATTCTCGCGTATAAGCCGATACCAACTGCATACTGCATAGACCCAGATCTGCCATCACATAGTGCACCAGCAGATCTGGATCTATGCAGTTTGTAAGGACTAACCAGTAGAACAAACAACATAGACAATGATCTGCCGGCGCATTATGCAGTGTCTATGTTGTTTGCATTTGGACCCAGGCTTATATGCGAGTAATATGGTACTCATTTTTTGTTATGTAAAGGTATATCATAAAATGTTGATCATATGGAAATGGATTACTAAGACTCCTCCATCACTAGGACTATTTGGAATGTCCTGCATATTCCAAATTTGCTGAGGATATCAGTATTATCTTTCTGGACTTGCCAGCACAGTAATGTCCCTAGCTTGGAAAACCAGCAGGTCTGGTTTCCTCTTTTATATCATTAAGAAAAGAGAAAACAACAGGCCTTTTGAAAATTTAAGGGGCCAACGAGAAAATTTTGATAGACTGAGTACCTTTTAATATTACTCTTGGAGCAAAACAAATGCTATATTTCAGTTGGTCATATATGTATCGGACCAGTAATTTTTTTTTACATGTTTATTTTGATGTCCTGCATTTAATTCCCTACTGACAAAATAGCATATGAACTCTCATTGCAAGGCTGTTATTAGGTGCAGACCAGGGGGTTCCATTGTTTAACAGCATGAGGCTCAAAAAATTGCAGCAGAATACCTGTTTTTAAAGGCTCGAAGTCTAATGAGTGGAAGCATGTGTGGCTTGTGTGCCAATCTAATGCAGAAATTAAGGAACCCAGCAAGGAACCCATTCAAAAATGAGTTCAGTTTTACTGCAACTGTTATGCTTTTCTTGTAAATTTATGCTGGCCTATCCCAGAGAGATCCCTGCAAAATCACCTATATCAAAGTGTGAGATTATTTGTTAACAGTAAAATCTACTCTGTTAGGATCCAAAATGGATCAGTAATCTTTAAAAGTTATTTTCATTTTTACAGATTCTGTTCTTACAAGTTCTTATTTCAGTTGATGGAATTTTTAAGAGATTTTATTTTGCATATATGTCTGAAGCATTGAGTTAAAATTAACATCTAAGTAGATGTTAAAAGCTGCAAATTTCAATCATGTAAACTTGTTTCTTACTTTAGGAAGTGTACAAGATACCAAAGAAGGAAAGAGTTGAAGAAAGGAAAAAGACAGAACAAGAACTTGGTAAGATGAACTGGTTCAATGGAAAAAATGGATATCCTACTCAGTGTTCCCATTCACGCAAAAATGTACGTGAATCACGCATTAACAGCACTTGGCACCTTCAGAACATCGGCCTGATGCATGCAGTTCATGTACAGACATTTAAGCCTGGAGCATACACTAAATTAAATCTAAGAACTGTATTGGTATTGGCCATGATGGTTAGACTGGCTCCTTGTCTCTACTGTACTAAATTAAATCCACGAACGGAATTTTTTATTGGCCATAAAGGTTAGACTGGCTCCTTGTCTCTACTGTACTAAATTAAATCCACGAACGGAATTTTTTATTGGCCATAAAGGTTAGACTGGCTACTTGTCTCTACTGTACTAAATTAAATCTAAGAACTGTATTTGTATTGGGCATGAGGATTAGACTGGCTCATTGTGTATACTGTACTAACATCCTTCCATTGCACAGTACAGATCCAGAAAGAAACATGGAGACAAACAAGTTCTGGAGTGGCATATGGGATTTCTGACTTACAAATTGATAGAGGCAATGATATTCCTAAGGGTTATTTTTATTAAAGAAAAAATAGGACTACATTCTGATGAAGAAAGAACAGGAAGCTTTTATAATGCTTGGAGTTGTTAAATAATTTATTAATGGTAACCATTGATTTTTCTTTCCTGAGAGGTTCATTAGAATGCATAAAACCACTCAACATAGACAATGAAATTTGGCAAGCATAGTTGTATGCATATATGTAGGCAGAGATGCTGCCAGGCCATTGGATCAAGAGTTTCTCACAAACCAAATTGCAATGGTTCTGCCTTTATAAAAAAAAAAAAATAGTAATAAAAATTATAATAGTTATAAAATAAACGGATTGCGAGAGATTTAGTTCTTGAAGCAGAATTCACACTGCTGAGGAACAGGCTAACATCTGAAACAGTAAATAAACTGATGACTATACAGATATGGGTGTGGGGGTCCAATAAATGATTTTCAGTTTGGAAAGGCTTCGAAGAAATGGAGTGATAAGAAACAGAGAAGAATATTTACCAGCTGAGCAAACTGAATTAGGTATGCAGATATCTTGTATATTAATTGTCAAAGAAGTGATACAAAGTCATTAAATACTTGTTTTAAATTAGGTGTGCATATACTTTATTGTTGTCACCCATCAGCTGTCATCGTCATTGCTTCCCACCCCACCCCACCACGCCTTCCCTAACCACCCTAACCATGATTCCCCCTGTCTACAGGTAGGTGTGGGGTACCTCCCCCTCATAAGAAATTTTCTGGCAGCATCTCTGTTCAGATGACCTAATTCGGGCCATTATAGCAATTTAAATTTTTTTTTACACATTTATGAACATGAAACAATAACCACTTGGAATACACATATGAACTTTGGTTGACATATTTGTATTGGTATGTAAATGACCTGATTAGATTTCAGGCTATTTCATTAGTTTGTCAAATTGTGTTCATTTTTTTTTTTTAATTTTGGGATTGGTATATTAAAGTCTACACTGTTCCAGAGATGCCAACCATTCTGGATTTGACTAATTATTATGAAAGTTAAGAGTAAATTCTGCATTGCAAATGATATTGACAAAAGTCCAGAAAATGAAAAGTTTTCTTTCAGGACACAGGTATGTAGAAAGGTACTTAAGCACCAGTTTGATAGACTGGTAGATAGAGTATAGTTTCTGAATGTAGAAAACAATGTAGATGATAAGCAACCAATTGGTTAAACTGTTAATAGTTGAAAAATGACAGTGGAGATGAAGAGAAAAGAAAGAAACATAATTTTCATAAGGAGAACTATGGTTATTTTTTGGCAACAAAATGTTGAATGAATTCAGTGTTCTGGAATGGGAGGAATGGATATACAATTTATTTTCATTGGACCTTAATTGTTACTGTGTACAGCTATGTATAGGCTTGTAGGTTGATGCATTATATTATCCATTCTAGATTTTGCAAAATAGATGCTGATGAGCATTTTCATGGGTTGGCATCTTTGCAGTGTAGATCCAGAATGTCGTTGCAGTGTGAGTTGGTAGACAAGCTCTACTCAGTTTTCTTGAAATCATGAGTAAAAGGAAGAGCATTGATTTGGATGTCAGTGCATTATGTGAGATGCCAGATCTCAGTCCATGGTGTACACTGCATTAATCTGGATCTGTCAGTGCATTATGTGAGATGCCAGATCTCAGTCCATGGTGTACAATGCATTAATCTGGATCTGTCAGTGCATTATGTGAGATGCCAGATCTCAGTCCATGGTGTACACTGCATTGATCTGGATCTGACAGTGCATAATGTGAGAAGCCAGATCACAGTCCATGCTGTACACCGCATTGATCTGGATCTGTCAGTGCATTATGTGAGATGCCAAATCTCAGTCCATGGTGTACACCGCATTAATCTGGATCTGTCAGTGCATTATGTGAGATTCCAGATCACAGTCTATGGTGTACACCACATTAATCTGGATCTGTCAGTGCATTATGTGAGATTCCAGATCACAGTCTATGGTGTACACCACATTAATCTGGATCTGTCAGTGCATTATGTGAGATTCCAGATCACAGTCTATGGTGTACACAGCATTAATCTGGACCTGTCAGTGCATTATGTGAGATTCTAGATCACAGTCTGTGGTGTACACCGCATTAATCTGGACCTGTCAGTGCATTTTGTGAGATGCCAGATCACAGTCTATGGTGTACACCGCATTAATCTGGATCTGTCAGTGCATTATGTGAGATGCCATATCTCAGTCCATGCTGTACACAACATTAATCTGGATCTGTCAGTGCATTATGTGAGATGCCAGATCACAGTCCATGCTGTACACCACATTGACCTGGATCTGTCAGTGCATTATGTGAGATGCCAGATCACAGTCCATGCTGTACACCACATTGATCTGGATCTGTCAATGCTTTATGTGAGATACCAGATCACAGTCCATGCTGTACACAACATTGATCTGGATCTGTCAATGCTTTATGTGAGATGCCAGATCACAGTCCATTCTGTACACAACATTGATCTGGATCTGTCAATACTTTATGTGAGATTCCAGATCTCAGTCCTGCTGTTCACAGTTTTGTGCATGCTCTATACCAAGCAAATAAGACAGGAAGCACATTGTAGAAAGAAATAAAAGAGTCGTCACACTTCAGGTTGATTGGGGAGCCGCGGTTGCTCAGTTGGTAGAGCATTATACATGTAATCGAAAGGTCACAGGTTTGATACCCAGTGTCATTAAAATGATTGAACGAACAAAATAGGTTAATCAGACAAGAAGACAATGGCATCCCAGTGAAAGGCTAATGCATACATATTTAGATGAAATAAGAAACACAAGGGAGTAATTAACTGTACATATCTACATTTTATATTGAAACACAAAAATGTCACTGCATGATAAAAATAGACATTATTGGAATTGTGAAATGTATTACATCACATTCGTGTTACATGATTGAAATAATATCAGTGCTCTCAATACATTCTTGGATGAGTATACAGTATTACCCATGTGTATCCCTCACATTAAAAGAGCAGTGGTAACTCATTTGGTAGAGTGTTGGACTCGTAATCCATGGGTTGCAGGTTTGATGCCTGCCTAGACCAGATGGCTGCCTCTGTGTTTCTTTGGGAAAGGCACTTGTCTCCCATTTCCTCAGCATGATATAGTCAATAATGTGCTCAAAGTGCCCTTAAAAACCAACCAATAACCAACTCTCATGTTCTGTCACATCCATAGCAAATTTTGTTTCTGCTCATTAACCCCATTATCTCCCATTTCATCAGCATGATATAGCTAATAACATGCTCAAAGTGCCATCAAAAACCAACAACCAACCCTCATGTTATGCCACGTCCATAGCAAATTTTGTTTTTGTTCAGTAACTTTTGAAGAACATCTTGGGATTGGAACTTCCATATATACTTCCTTATAAATCAAGTCCAACTGCAAACAACATAGACTCTGATCTGCCATCACATAATGCGCTGGCAAAGCTGGGTCTATGCAGTTTGGAGTAATCAGTAGAACAAACTACATAGAACCTGATCTGCTGGCGCATTATGTGATGGCAGGTTAGGGTCTGAGTTGTTTGCAGTTGCAGTTAGCACAATTAAACAAACACCATTTAAGATAGACTGATGAAATGTGGTATGCATGTTTGTATGTGTATGTAGATGGCCTGATTTGATTTTCATGCCATAACAGCAGTTGTTCAAATTTGTATGCATATTTAAATTTTGGGGGATTTAAAACTTTTTGGGATTTGCAAGAAAGGTTATGGTGAGGGCACATGTATCTTATAAACAAATAGCATTAAAGCATAATCTGGCTTGAAAGCAGGGTATAGGTGCATCTTGTACCCAGAAATTATGATACTGGCTACAGCTAATACCAATTTCCATGTTATATTGCCCTTGAAAGTATGCCAGTCCATTACAGGTTAACCAAGAAAAAGCAGACCATATGCTTGTACCCATTTACAACTTGGTCAGCTTGAGCAGTTATTGTTAAGTGCCTAGCTTGAGGGTACAACAGTGATGACCTAACTCGGGCTTCTGATCTCTTGTTAAGTGCCTAGCTTGAGGGTACAACAGTGATGACCTAACTCGGGCTTCTGATCTCTTGTTAAGTGCCTAGCTTGAGGGTACAACAGTGATGACCTAACTTGGGCTTCTGATCTCTTGTTAAGTGCCTAGCTTGAGGGTACAACAGTGATGACCTAACTCGGGCTTCTGATCTCTTGTTAAGTGCCTAGCTTGAGGGTACAACAGTGATGACCTAACTCGGGCTTCTGATCTCTTGTTCATAGTTCAAAAAACAAATCTGTCAGCCAATATTGCTTTTGACATACAAAAAATGTTTTCATTGAAACTCCTCCATTACAAGAAGAGAACTATTTATGATATTGCTCTCAACCTGAAATCTCACACCACCTCTGAATTGGGAGTGATGGAGAACAAACATGGCAGTACAAGTAGCACTTTTTTGGATGACTTCTTCTGGTAAATTTCAGTGTTAGGACAATTTCAAATAAACATCAAAATACATCTGCTTGCATAGAAGGGCATGTTGTATCTCTGTCTTAACAGTAATCATATTGTACTTGCAGATCAGATGTATGGAGACACTGACAGGATTAGCAGGTCAGAGAGGTACAAGGCAAAAGGTAAGTCTTATCTGTTGGGATTGATCAGGACTATTTTAAAATGTATGTAATATTATAAATATAAGTGATCGGGACTTATTTAAAATGTATGTGATATTATAAATATAAGTGATCAGGACTTACTTAAAATGTATGTGATATTATAAATATAAGTGGAACCTGTTAATCATGACAACAGATAGAATCATGCAGGAATCTGTTAGTACAGGCTGAAAGTTAAAGAAGCTGTTTTATCTAATTGAACCTGTCTTGCAGTCACCAATTTTTGTATGGAAGATTCCATATAGTGTCTTCAGATATTATATCAGTTGAC
The DNA here is from genome assembly GCA_029931535.1 of Margaritifera margaritifera. NCBI lineage: Eukaryota > Metazoa > Mollusca > Bivalvia > Unionida > Margaritiferidae > Margaritifera > Margaritifera margaritifera. The sequence goes on along the minus strand of JAQPZY010001433.1, from coordinate 1,804,713 downwards.
ATGTTCTATATACTTGGCAAAATATGCACAATGAAAACTCCACGAACAAGCTTCAGAAAATCAAACCTGTCATTGGAGAATGGCATCTCATATAGAACAAAGCACAGAAATGAAGTGGTATTGTGCCAATCGCATATAGGACTTATACATAGCTCCTGAAGGGTGAACCTTGACCAGTGTCCACTGTTGGTTGAACACATTCTTGTCGAGTGTATCAATTCCACATTGCATGATGGAAGTTTTTTTAATGTGAACTCAACTAAGAAACCATATAGTGATGTACCACCAGAGGCAATATTGGACTTTTTGAGGGAATGTGGTCTATATAACAAATGCTGACCCTATATCTTGGGGATTTTATATTTTGTAACTTTATCTGTTACAGAGTGTTAACATATTTATCATTTTTGTATTATCTTCTTGTACTAGATGTTTATGTTTGTTGGAAGCTTGTATCTTCCTGAAGTTTTCAATCGTATTTCTTTATCTTCACATATTTAGAACTTACCTTCTTATCAGTACCATGTAGCCAGTATTGTGCTGAGATATCAGTAAACATTATACATATATAAATGGTCATAGGCAACTAACTGTGAGCTACAGAAACAGCCAGTGTGTGATGGCATATTAAATACCGTATTAAAAAAGAACGAAGGTTGCTGAGTGGCTGAGTTTTACAGAAGAAACTTACCTACAGGTAAATTGTGTGCAGTAGTAGGTGTGAACCTAAAACCATTGTCATGTTATCGATGTTGCCGCACAGGTACTGCTCAATGTAAATCGAAAGATCTCACTGGCGCAGATTTTTATAGTGGACACCTACAAGTGAATTTTTCACAAAAACGAGCCATGCAGTGTATCATTTTCATCATTTTATACGTTTCCTCTTGGAAAAATTGTTCATTGGATGTAAGCATGATTTGCCGGTCTTACCACAAAAAAGTATAGTAATTTGACCAGACAGTAACATTAAGTTCTGTGGGAATTGAATTAGTTGTGTGTGCCCTATAGCAAGAGATACACCCAGTAAAAAAGGACCTGGATAAAACATACCCAAACCCTTTCTCACATGTTTTATCAGCCAGTGTGGTGAATTTATTTCTTATATTAGGAATAAGTTGTCTGTTGTGCAAGTTTTTGATGTTTTTACTTACAGTACCAATTTTTAGTTGCGCTAGATTTTAACAACAGGTATCCTGGAATAGCTTAATAAAATACTGTGTAATGCATTTTCTCACTAGCACTATTAATTACACGTGTACCAAAAAAATCTATCTGTCATAAAATTCGAGCACAGGAATGTTGGATTAACAGTTCTCGACTTCCAAAAGTGGAACTAAATGATTGCAATTATTAAAGGTTATTGAAGAAAAATGTTCAGTTTTATTCTAAAGTTTGAATGTAAGTATTGCATATTTGCCTTTTTGTCAAGCCGGGTACAGCTACCCAGATGAAACCAGACCACTAAACAAGGTTACATGATCACTATCAGCTAAGTTTTGTATCTTGCTTCTGTATCTTGGTGGTTTTTTGTTTTTTTTTTAATTCTGATTTTTCATCCATTTTGTCAAATGTTTTATTTTATTACTGGTGGATCTTGCTCTGCCTTGGGTAGAATGACACAAATTGTCGAGGAAACATTTTCCTTTGATGATCAGTAAAGCATTTAAGTTGGGATTTCATTAACAAGAGACTGTTTGGTTTATCAAACGTGGTTAAAATTTAAGTCTGTAAAGATGGAGAAGTGGGTTCCAAGAATTACCTCCCTTTTCTATGGCAATCTCTGCACATGCACACCTTTCATATAAACAGTTGCCAGACATGCCCATCGAAAGGAAGAAAGGCGTATTATACAGATTTTATGTAAGCACATTCCATGACATTGAGTAACATTTTGAGAAACACAGAAAATGTCAATATTTCTCCAATCAGGAAGCATTCTCTTTGAATATCAACAGTAAATCACTGGGCTTAGTTAACTTAGGAATTGATTTCACACCAGAGTTTGCATCAAGTCTTTGTTCTTATGTGTGTATGTCTGACTGCATGTATGGGACCTTGATACTTGGTCTTTTCTGTTAAACGTTCATTGTACACTGCTTGTGTGTTCATTTCTTCAGTCTCAGGTTGGGATACAGGCAGAAAGAGGAAGAGAGAACCCTCCAAGGATGATCTAGAACCCAGGTGAGATAACTTGGTATCAAATCATATATAGTGGTCTCCCCTCTTTTAAGATTGCCCTTTCTGTAGTGATAATATGAAAAATATGAAGTGTAAACCAGTGACTGCAGCTGACTAACTGCTTGAGATGTCATACTGACTGACCATATGACACCATGGGGATTTCTCCCACTACTTGAGATGTCATACTGACTGACCATATGCCACCATGGGGATTTCTCCCACTGCTTGAGAACTCATACTGACTGACCATATGCCACCATGGGGATTTCTCCCACTTCTTGAGTTGTCATAGTGACTGACCATATGACACCATGGGGATTTCTCCCACCACATGAGATATCATACTGACTGACCATATGACACCATAGGGATTTCTCCCACTGCTTGAGATGTCGTACTGACTGCCCATATGACACCATGGAGATTTCTTCCACTGTGTCACGAGTGCATTCTTAGCATGTGCCAAGAAACTACATTGTATTCATGGAATATCTTTTGAATTATATTTCTTTTTGCTCAAAAATGTTGTTTTTTAAAATGTAAATAATAATTTATTCCAAATTATTTGATGGTTTGAAAATAAATATGTATATGGTATTGCTCTGTTGGAGAAGAGAGATCAGGATTGGGATCAGTCAAGGTCACGTCATTTACAGCATTACTTTGATCTTGGTGCAATGTGCAAGCACTGCTCTTGTTTTCGTTCTTGCTCAATAAGTTGTTTCCTAGGTCCAGTTTTCATCAACGTTCATGTGTAGTCTACACTTGGGCAGAGGCACCTTCCTATTGATAAATTGGACCTAGAGATCAAAGGTCAAGGTTACTTAAGCTAAAATTGTCATTTTGAGTTCCACATGATAAATCCACTTTCCTCCAGTTTTCTGTTCCCAGTATTAATTTCATAGTTGTATTACACTTAAGGAAAGGAAGCTCACTATTGAGTTAGTGATAGATCAGAGGTCAAGGTAACTGGACGTGATATTGCATTCTTCGTGTCTGCATGGTAATTCTACTTACATGGACCTAATTTTCATCAAACTTCATAGGTATTCCACATTTGGATAGTAGCAACTCCTAATAAATTCAGCGGACCAGTAGGTATAATGTCAAAGTTGCTAGCTCTGGAATTGCAATTTTTTTTCACTTGCACATATACATACATCCTGCGCTGAACAGCATGGAGAGCTTTCCATTTCATGGATGGTAAAAAATTCAGACCTCAAGGTCACTAGAGTTCCGATTTTTACTTCGTTTATTATGATACAGGTAAATTCATTACAGGTCAAGGTTATATGAAGTCAGATTGCTAATTTTACATTTGTAATAGCTGTGGTCATTGGGGGGGGGGGGATGTTTCTTCTGATGGTTATTATTTTCTCTGTAACTATGACTGCTATTAGGCTTCAATAATGTAAGAAATATTCCTGAATCAAACGATTTTCTTGTCTAGAATAAAGCAGTATTGTTCTTCAGTGACTTTTATATGTGTAACGTCAATTATTTCCTATAATGTATTCTTACAGAAAAGTGCTCTTACCTACACCTAAAATCAGCAAGGAAGAGCGAAGACAAATGTTTGAGGCACAGGTGAAGGAACAGGATGAGATAAAGCGGCAGCAAGATGAGATTCAGCGACAACATATGATACAGCAACAGGAGGTACTATTGCAACGGCAGCAGCAACTTCTCAGCGACCCCAACTTCCTGTTCCATCTACAGCAAGATCCAAACCTGCTGCAGGCATTGCTGGCTCAAGGTTTGCAGCTTCCTGGACAGATACTGTCACCTGGTAGGGGATTGCTATACTTTTACAAGTTTTTATCTTGTCTTTTGAAGCATAGGCAAGACATAGGTGTCACCTTTGCAGTGGCAGAGCTTTTCTTCTTGTTAATATTGGGGTCATTGGCAAGACATAAGTGTCAGCTTTGCAGTGGCAGGGCTTTTCTACTTGTCAATATTGTGGTAATTGACAAGACATAGGTGTCACCTTTGCGGTGGCAGGGCTTTTCTCCTGGTCAATATTGTGGTCATTGGCAAGACATAAGTGTCACCTTTGCGATCGCAGGGCTTTTCTCCTTGTCAATATTGTGGACATTGGCAAGACAAAGGTGTCACCTTTATGGTGGCATGGTCCTTTGTTATTGTTGTGGTCATAGGCAAGGCATTAGTATCACCTTTGCAGTGGCATAGCTTTTGTCCATGTTGCTATTGTGGTCATAGGCATCGTTGTAAAGTTCCTGCTTTTAGCTGTATTTCTTAGAAACTAGTGGATATATGCTCCTAGAACTTTATGGTTATATTTGTCTTTATCAGTACTGTTTTGTATTGGGAATTTTGATATCTTGTCTATAAGGAAATCTCTTGTGACTTACCATATAAAGATCTTTTTGTAGGGGAATTTAATGTTTTTCCTCCAAAGCTGTTAAGCCTTTGTGATTAAAATTAAAATGAATGCATTCAATCAGTCAGATTGATAATTATCTCCCCCTGAGTTATCAACTCGTGTTTTTGAGCATCAGTTCATTGAATTAGTTCCTGCTTGTGTCAGCATGTTTCCTTCATATAAAAAGAAATATACCATCAAAAGAAATGATAAATAAGTAATTAAATTCTGTATTATTAAGTGAGGGAGCCATATACAGAGTGACGTTCTAACAAGCTGTGTCACTGTAATGTATAAACATGAAGTACTGTATATAATCGCTTACAAGTCAAGTCCAGCTGCAAACTGCACAGAGCCAGATCTGCCATCGCATAATGCGCCGACAGATCCAAGTCTCTGCAGTTTGTTAGGAGTATTCAGTAGAGCATACAATATAGACCGTGATCTGCCGGCGCATTATGCAATGGCAGATCAGGGTCTATGTTGTTTGCAGTTGGACTTGACTTACAGGCAAGTATATACATTAGGGAATTCATTAATGTAAAATCATAATTTTTGTTAGCAAAGAGCTAAAATGTAGAGAAATAAATTTAAATGCAATGATAAATCAAAATTCAGACAATTGAATGGGGTCAATGGCATGATCATACATGTGTTATAAGAGGGGAAACAGTTTGTGGTTGGGGACCACTTTGCTTGTACAATCATTCACCAACATTTCTGTACACAGGTTTGGATCCTGGTCTTGCAGCTCAGTTCTCCACAGAGGACCCCAACTTCCTACCTCAGCATCAGCAGCAGGCTCTTTTATTACAACAGAACAGTCTTCAGGTAGGACTCTCAAGCATGAACAATTTCGGAATTTTTTCGTTGATTTTTTTTTTTCTTTTTTTTTTTTCATGACCAGAAGTTTTTTTGTCTACATCAGCAATAGAGAGATGTTTGTTGCTAAATTTTGAATCTTATGTTATATGTTAAAGTACAACTCATGTAGGCAGTGTCTGTGCGGACAATTTCAATAATGGGTGTCATTTTGGAGAAATTGATTGCACAACTGCCGAACAGAATTTGACCAAACTTGACTGCATGCTGATATGAAGGCCTTTTAAATTAGTACAGAAGATGTCAGTTTGCCATTAAATATGGCCACCACCTCTAAACAGTGACAAATCAACAGAATTTGACCATATTTTACAGAAATCAAATTGGCATATAAACCTTTTAATTTTGTTGAAACGATAGCGATTCACCACCAAAAATGTCTGACTTTACCAAAAATACAAAAATCGTTAAACAGTTTCTTCTCAAAAACCACTCAGCATAATTTGACCAAAATTGTCAGAAAGCATCCTTGCATAAAAGGCCTTCAAATTGAAACAAATGATACTGATCAGCAATCATATAAGGCCACCATTACTAAGAATAGAAAAACCTTTAATTCTTTTCAAAACCCACTCAGCCAAATCCTGGCTTTTTATTTTGTACCAATAAAGATGATTTACTATCAAATATGGCTGATGTTACAAAAAAATAGAAAAACCTTCTAATGACTTCTTCACAACATATCCACTCAGCACAATTGGACCAAAATTTAACCATCCTGGCATGAGTGGCTTTCAGATTTGTACAAATTATGCCAATCCACATTCAGAAGTAGTCACTGTACTGAAAATAGAAAACCCTTTAAACAACTTTATCTCCAGAAATTGCTCGACACAATGTGATGAAGTTTGACAGTAAAGTATCCTGGCATAAAGGCCTTTCAGTAATTGACAAAATGATGCTGATGTGCCTTCAGATATGTACAAAGATACTGAGAAAAAAAAACTTTGAAACAGATGTTTTTATAAGCGGTCAACAGTATTGTAATAAATTGCTTCAGAAAGCATTATATTAACCCAGATTTATGGTACAACTGCTCTTGCATTTGCTATTAGATAGAAGTCAACCGGTGAATGATCTTGGGTCCTCTTCAACCTTTTGTCTAATTTCAGAATACAGCAGCTCTAATTAGTCAAGGAGGCTTACAAGGCTCCTTCAACCAGTCTATCCCAATCTCCCAACAGATGGCACCACCATTGGTTGGGCAGGAGGCCTCGGGGATGGAGCTAGGCCTCCAGCTTGGTCAACAGCCTCAGACTCCAGAACAGCAGCTGGTATATCTACAGCAGGTATGCACAGTCTCTTGAATTTTCTGGAATATTGTGGATTTTTAGATTAACCTTGCTATTTCAGTCAGTTATAACTATAACCAATCAAATGGTAGGCTCTTGGAGTTCAGCTTGCTTGGGGCTCCATATACCCCATCTGGGTCTTCAGTTTTGGTCCCTGGAAGAGCAGATAGTTTATTTTAGCAGGTATTTTGAGCCACTCTAATTTACAGGAATATTTTTAATTTCTTGGTGTCATTTATCACTTTTTGTCGGCTTATCTCAATTCAGGCATATTATGTTATAGCATTATGTATGCATCCATTAACATTTGCTTGTCTGCTCCATAACTTTTTAATGGTTGGAGAGAGGGATTGGAAAATGCAACTCTGACTTGTATACTAATCTGGAGTATAACTCTTGAACCACTAAAGATATTTTCATGAAACTTTAACCAGTTATATATCACAACTAGACAACAAGTTGTTTACCATAGCCATCCTTCCCCCCACTTCAAGGTCATGGTCAAAGCAAGGGAAAATATCTTGTCCATGTATGGGTTTAAGTGTTAAAACATTGAAGATAATTTAATGTCTCTTAGCCATTTATATATCTTGACTTGACAGCATTTCATGTATTCACAATCTTACTCCGAGCTTCAAGGTCAAGGTCACAATGTGGGATAGTATAAGTCAGTTCCCTGTTTCCTAATCCAGGCTGTCACTTTTTAATTTCTTCAGGTAGTGTGATAAAACTACCCATTTTCACTTCTTATCATACAGTAGTAAAGTCCCTTGCTCAGAGATCAAGGTCATTAATAAGGATAAGGTCATGAGACAAGCCTATTATATGCCGTTGATAGTACTCGTTTTTGCTACTATCAATGGTCCAGGAGCCCCCACCCCTATCCCACCTAACCCCCATGGGTCCAGTCAGCTCCAAAGGATCAATTCATCCCAGTTGTGTCGACTGTTGCAAAATGTTGAAACAATGGATTACATATCTACAGCAGGTATGTGCAGTCTCTTAAATTTTCAGGAATATTCAGGTTTCTCTTCATTTTTTGTATCAGTTAATTGTAAGCAGACAATAAAATTTTTGCATATCTGGGAACTCGCATTTTCATCTGTCTGCTTAAAATTAGGCATTCATCATGCCTGACATCTGGAATAACCCTTATTGTTTAGTATTTTAAAAAATGACATGTTTAACAAGGTACAAAGCTTTTGCATGTCATTTAATGTGGTGATAACATGTATATAACCAGTTAAATCGACAGACCTTCACATGAACCAGTCTGAAACCCCCGTGTTTTTGGTGACATGAACCAGTCTGCAGCCCCAGTATTTGGTGACATGAACCAGTCTGCATCCCTAGTATTTGGTGACATGAACTTGTCTGTATTTATAAATATGGTTCATAATATTATTGTCCACCTGTACAAAAAAAAAAGACAACATAGGCTCTTGGGATTCAGCTTGGATCCTAGGGGTTCATTATGCCCCACCTGGGTCTGCAGCCACAGACTGTGGAACAGCAGATGACAGACCAGCAGGAGAGTGCAGTCACAGTTTTTCTGAAATATTCAGATTTGCATATTTTTCTTATTTCTTTTTCAAATTCATTACCTGAATATAAAATGTTTGGAGATCATTCATTATCTTGCAAATCCAGCCCTCACATGCTTAAAATTGTCATAGTCGTGTCTTTTGGCTTGTGTTAGCTTTTGGAGATAGAAGTCACTCTGCCTTCCCTTGGATGCAGGGATTGGTGCCAAATCCCATCATTCGTTAACTGCTGCTTCCACTTGTGCATTGTCTTAGGTCTCACAAATACTGTGGCTTCATTTATTCTCATGGGTCTCAACTTTTCATGGTTTGTAAAAAGAGTCATTTTCATCGGTACTTTAATTAGTGGATTTGCCTGTCAAAGTTTGCACATTTGTAGGTGTTTAATTTCATGAATTAAACTTTACAAAGACCCAAAATAAAGAATTGAAAGGAAATAAGCTGTGCCGACAACAAAGGGCGGTCACTTCAATGGTTAAAAAAATACTATCATCTGTATGAGCACAAATCGATGCACAAATTAAATGCCTGTCAAGATCAGTCACTTACACCATGTTATTGTCTGACAAATGCTCAACATCAAATGGAGCCGACACAGCCAACAATACTAAGCTAATCTGTTATAAAAGCACACGTGTATAATCTTTTACTTAAAACACTATCCATAAAGTTGCACTGTCAGTACTTTCTGACAACCATGGTGTTAACCACAGTGGCTTAAGAATCGTAAAATTCAACTTGGATCAGTCATTTTGGATAATGTCATCATTCCACATGTGAACCAAACACGTGACCAGCTGGCCTTTGCTCAGTGCAATTAGCGGGCAGTGTTAATATTTAATCTGTTCAGAGCCGATCAAAGTGCGAAGATGTTAACTAAATTGAAACCCAATGGAAGCACTCCTTTGTTTTGAACCTGCCTCATGTATGAACCAACTTCAGCTTGACAAGAAATAAAGACAACAAAGAAGAATTCAGATCACATCTCCACAACTGGTATGCTTAAAGGTCATGGAAACCATCAGGTAAAAGGAAGATGTCACTGGTGGAGATCAGTGTACTGTGTTAGTGGACCTTAAAGCCTCTTCAATCAAGTTGATTTATGCAGAATGGATAATGGTGGCTCATGCAAAAATGTGTCAAAGATTGGACCTAATTGTCAGTGGTTTTGAGAAAGCTAAACTTGTTTAATTCAACAAATTCAGGATTATTTACCTGACAGACATTTGTGCGTACCAGCTGACTTGATTGACATGATGTTGATTCAGTGGTTTTGTACTAAAATCCGTGAAGTGTGAGCTTTAGTACTCTTCTGCAGTTAGTGTATGTATGGTGTTTCATTAGTAATATTGCTTCAGTAATTAGTATAGGGAATTGAATTGGTACCTGAAATGAACATGGAAGGGATGTTATTTCTGCAGAGGCTCTTCCTCCTGGATCGATTGGATTATCCACTCAGCCTTCAAGGAATCTACCCAAGACAACATCAGTTCTTATGCATGGCAGCCCACAGGGTTAGGTCAGTCACCACCAGCATCGCTTTTTGAGCAATATTGTATCCTCATTGACAGTCATTCAAGTCATGGGATAGAGGTCTGACACAACATTCTCAAGCTGGATTTTGCAGGAGTAGAGTTTTTTTCTCAAGACCACAGGGTCACTTCCAGGGTAAGGGGATATAACTCCATCCATCTCGTACCTATTTTCCTAAGGTATTATGATCAGGTAATGTATTTGAAAAAGAAATCAGTATTTGGAGTTCAGTATTTGAAAAAGAAATCAGTATTTGGAGTTCAGTATTTGAAAAAGAAATCAGTATTTGGAGTTCAGTTTTTGAAAAAGAAATCAGTATTTGGAGTTCAGTATTTGAAAAAGAAATCAGTATTAGGAGTTCAGTATTTGAAAAAGAAATCAGTATTTGGAGTTCAGTATTTGAAAAAGAAATCAGTATTTGGAGTTCAGTATTTGAAAAAGAAATCAGTATTTGGAGTTCAGTATTTGAAAAAGAAATCAGTATTTGGATCTTGTTACAAGTATACTTACAAGATCATAATATAGACATTCCCTCCCAATCCCTTCTCTTCCAATCCCTCCCAATCCCTTCCAATCCCTCCCAATCCCTTCCCTCAGTTACATCCACTGAAGAGCGTGCACTTCTGCTTCAGTTGTAACTGACAAATGACAGGACAGAGGGACGATTCTTGTGTCCAGTGGGATACCACTGTCATCTAACTTGTATCTTAACAAGCAGATGTCATTTTTGCACTTTTATTTTTAAAACAAGCCAAATGACACAGTTAACATCTTCCTTCACTTGGGAAGGCTGGATTTACAAGTTAGTGGATGTTCTCCAAACATATTATGATCAGGTAAATGTTATCAAAGAAACATATTTCCAAAAATTGGTTTCTATCAATTAAATGGTTGTCCCTATGGGTTCTGCCAGATTCTCAAGGAGTCATTTTGTCCCTGTTGTGTCAACAGAATCAGACTCTTGAACAGAAAGGCATTCTGTGAATTTTGCTGTTTTCGTGGGTATCAATTGTTTTTTTTTTTGTTTTTTTTTTTCAAGACAAGACAATTTCATCTGTTTTTAAATTTGTGGATTGGAAAAGGCTCATTATGTGATGGCAGATCAGGGTATGTGTTGTTTGCAGTTGGACCCGACGGACAAGCGAGTATATACAGTAATTATTATTATCAAATGGAATGAGCAGGCTCACACTCTTATATAGCAGTCACTGTAAATTAATTATTTTTTGTGTTGTACCAATTTGTATGGTTTTATTATGGAAGTACCATACTCCCACAGTATAACACTGTCCATGGGAGCCATGTAGTTACTAACTTTATAGTGAGACCACCTTATAATGAAGTACATTATACATATAATTTCACTGGTACATAATGAAATAAAATCCATGACCATTCCTGCTTCATAACAGGAATGGTGTTATAATGAAGGGCTTTATAGTGAGGGAGTGCTGTATTAGGACCCATTTCCCGATTCACGAATATAAAAGTACCAACAAGTACATTTTCACAAAACCACAAATATATATACCCACAAAATTAAGTGAATGTAAAGTATTTGCAAGAATTTTTGGGAAATCACAGTATCCTACATTTCTTTATCATTAGTCATAAGCAAAATAGAATGAGGGCTGTTCTGTTTTAATCTATCTGGGGGAGAGGGAACAAACTTTTATTATTTTCTGTTGGGGTTGTGGACTGAACCTATCTTTTGCCTTTTTGTTCTGTACAGTTTAAATTTTTTCTACTTGTTTTACCCCCTTAAAAGAAAGTGGTGCTCTTCCCTCTCCAGGTAATTTTAAATGGAATAACCTTAACTGCTAAATTACTGCAGGTTGTGATTCATGCACAAAAAATTGCAATTCTTTGAATATTACAAGCAGTGTTTTGTAAGATACAGTGCTCACACGATACGATGGAATGGGTTACACATACCAGGAAGAGTCTACCAGGAAAATTGAGGGTGCTCCATAGATTCCAACCTTTCTGGATTTTGCAAAAATTATTAATTTTGCGTGAAAATGACACATCCTGAAATATATTGATGAAATTCCAGAAAATCCTAACTTTTTGGGGATAGAATTTGTAACAGGAGTTTCAACATGGACATGATAGAAAGAAAAGTTCTTATTACACCTCTCCCTTGATAACTCGTGCACAACAGGGTCCAAAAACATAGACCGCACTATAAGAGAGGGCGCGAGTTACCGAGTGACCTCAAAAAAATTAAGAAGGGGATGTCATCCCTGCTGGACATCGAGAAAACCACGGGGGGTAACGGGGCTGTTTAATGGCTGAATACTCGTTTTATAATTACATTGGGAATAACTGTCAATAAAGAGCTTTTTCTAATGTAGTTGTTTGCTTTTCTGTATAAATTACCTTTTTTTCAAGATAACGAACGTCTGGAAGATCGTTAACAGCATTAGTCCAAGCGGTTTCAACAACACGTGTACGCGATTACATTGTGTATTACATCACTGCTTTTTGTTGTTTTCGATTCACAACTAAACAAGATTCCTTTTTTCAAAAACTAGGGACATTTATTTAGTGAAACAAGCGTCAACGTCAAAACTCGATTTATTTATTGTTCTATTAATAAAATATGGATGCTGTGATTTCATATCAAGTAACAGTGAAACTTCTTCTCATCCTTGAGGATATCCCTGAGTAGCAAGTTAGAAATTTTAAGTTCAATACAAACTCTGGAACTCACTTCTCCATAACGAACTGTATCTGTAAAACAAAGCTTTTTATTCACATTTATGAATGAGTAGGCTAATTTATGGTAGTTTAATTATATTACTTACATAATAATATTTTCAACAGTGTTCGATTGATCAATTGAAATGAGTTGACCTGACACACGGCCGTGACCTTTAGCTCTTAACCAGGCAGGATTTGCATGCCTTTTAACTTTTCTGTTATTCCACCCCCTTTGTTTGATTTGATACAAAAGACGTAATTAATGTGATAATACAAAGCAGGTCTGCTATTGAGTGTAACAACAAAACAAATACTTGCCTAAGTCGGAGATAAAAAAAAAAACGGTCGGCACATAATTAGATTCTCATGGAAACGCTCGTGGCGAGAGCTGGGTTGGTTGAATTATATTTTTCACGTTTGAATACAAGAGGGCATATTGCATTTATGATGATTACACTGAAACCGAATTAAAAGATAGAACTAAAACAAATATTTCACTTGACAAAACTTATTTAATTGGTATTTATTTTTAAAGTGTTACCACCAGTAGGTTTTAGTGACGTTTTCATTGATCAAAATTTCATCGAATATTGTTATTTATAGTGTACTGAGAATGTTGTTTGGAAAGAAAATTGAACAAAATATATGACTTCTTATTAAAAGTTGAAAATTTTGTGATGTTGATTCAAATTTTCGGGTACTAACCACTGCTTTTCACGATAAAACGAGCAATATATCAAGGTTTCATTTACTAATTTTGATTGTGATTTTTTTCACCTTCAACAAATAGGGTCCATTTTTCTTTTTGGTTGTATTTTCTAGTTTAAAAAAAATGGGATCCATGTCTGACCCGCGTTATAAGCGGGTTCGCGAGTTATCCGGGCACGAGTTATCGAGGGAGCGGTGTACTCAGTATGATACTGGTACATTGTTTCTCAGTGTTGAAAAAGAAAATGTAGATAACAAGAAACCCGTGCATTAAACAATAAATGGGTGAAAATGTCAGCAGAGGCAAAGAGTAAAGGAAGATGCATATGGTTTATGGTTATTTTTTGGCCAAAACTGTTGGAGGAATTCAAGTTTGGAATTAGAGAAATTGATAAACCATTTATTCTCTGTGGACTTTAACTGTTGCTGACTGTATATGAGTATTTTTATAAGCCTCATTAACTGTTAATGACTATACAAGTATTTGTATAAGCCTCATTAACTGTTAATGACTGTATAGGGTATTTTTACAAGCCTCATTAACAGTTAATGACTGTATAGGGTATTTTTATAAGCCTCATTAACTGTTAATGACTATAGGGTATTTTTATACGCCTCATTAACTGTTAATGACTATAGGGTATTTTTATAAGCCTCATTAACTGTTAATGACTGTATACGAGTATTTTTATAAGCTTCATTTATTGTTAATGACTTTATACAGGTATTTGTATAAGCCTCATTAACTGTTAATGACTGTATAGGATATTTTAATTAGCCTCATTAACTGTTAATGACTATATGAGTATTTTTATAAGCCTCATTAACTGTTAATGACTTTATACAGGTATTTGTATAAGCCTCATTAACTGTTAATGACTGTATAGGGTATTTTAATTAGCCTCATTAACTGTTAATGACTATATGAGTATTTTTATAAGCCTCATTAACTGTTAATGACTTTATACAGGTATTTGTATAAGCCTCATTAACTGTTAATGACTATAGGGTATTTTAATTAGCCTCATTAACTGTTAATGACTGTATACAGGTATTTGTATAAGCCTCATAGGAAGATACAATATGAATGTGGTATCCATGCTGGATGGGCTGCCTAAATTCTGCAAAATTGATGCTAGGAACCCTGATAGCATGCTGATGGGTTGGCATCGGTGGTGCTCTTCTTTTATTTATTTAGCAAGCTATGTACAGCTGTCCCCCATTATAATGCACCTCATTATAATGCAAATCTGGATATAATGCAGTACTACAATAGACGACATGACCAAAATCACACCAATGTATAACAAAAAGGTTTGAAAGAAAACAAGGTTAAACTTGGTCTTATATCTTCATTTTCTTTTCAAAACACCATAATTACAAAAATTTTGATAGTGCCCGCTATACCACTGTTTGGTATATTTATGCTATTTTCAATATATAGCAGTTCTGTGTATATCACAGTTCTCATTATGATGTGGTTCGATACATAACGTGGTCTGCGGTTATGGACTCTGACTGTCATGTTATAACGAGGGAGAACTGTATTGATGTTGTATATAATCGCTAAGTAGTTGAAATGCCTGTGGTAAAAATGAGTGCTGGGACGATTCATCACTGCATCAATGTATCACAATTTAAAATCCACTAATTTGGGGATCGATACATACAAACCAGTATCGATTTCCCAGAAAAATCAGGTGTTTGGTAGGAAGTTTAGTCTGATCACAAAGTTAGCCTCCATTGTGAAGAGTATTCAAAGCTCAATGTACGACATAAAATGACTGGAGAATTGATTTAGCTTACGTCTGTTTCTGTAACACTGTTGTTTGTACAGTCATGAAACATGATGTGTACATGCATCCAGAGGAGTATTAAACAGCGATATAAAATGTAGGTCACTGTAATCTACTCTTTATTCTATATGAGCATGCATCTTGATAAGTACAGCATCACCAATCAAAGAAACAGCTGATGTCTGAATAAATATGTACAGGTGAGCTTTGCTGTCTTCAGGCAGTGTCGTTTCTTGTTTTACTCATAAACATGCATCTCTTTTCTACCTTCAGCTTGTACAAATACAGCAGCAACTCCATCTTCAGGCTCAACTGACTGCCATGGCATCCACGTCTGCAGATATCAGCTCTCAAGACGAGACTGAGGATGATGTACCCCCACCCCCCTCCCCGCCCAAACAGAAACCACTCAAACTTCCGCCCAATTGGAAGACCGCTAAAGACTTAGAGGGGAAGGTGTACTATTATCACACGATTACAAGGCAGACGCAGTGGGACCCTCCAGCCCTCGATCAGAGTGACCTTGACAGTATGGAGCTAGAGGCGCCAGTAGAAGATGAAATCCTGGTTAAGGTAAGTCAAGAACAACAAAACTTATTCATAGGATCATACCAAACAATGAAGTATCTATTCAAGTTACCTCGTGGTACTGTAAATTCTGCATATTAAACTCGTACAAGAAAATGAGTGTATGTAGCAGATAAGTGCCTTACGATTTTTTTTTTTCTTCTTTAAAATAAGCACATATAAATGTGTAAAAAGAAAATCTAAGTAGTGTTCTCTTCCCGTTAAGATATTAATGCAACTCAAGTTTACAATCTTCTGATTCAGCCTTTACTAACTTCCCTTTTGGGAAAATAGGGGGACATAATCTTGTTTTCATAAATATGTAACACCTTCATTTCTGCTCTCGAACTTTAAATCTGTTTGAGATAACTGAACTGAAATTGGTATCAATATTTTCTGTTATGACATATTAATAAACCACTTATTTATAAAAGCAGATTCTACTTCATCAAATGCCTGAAAAATTTAAATAGTATACAGAAAAAATTCAATGAAAGAAAGTCGAAAATATTGTCCTTCAAAAAAAGAGAAAATGTGATGAAAGATCAGATTTAGTGTAAATTGATTCTTACACAGTTAGGCATTTTCTAAGATGGCACCCATTCCAAATTTGCAGAATTATTAAGAATTATTAGTGAAAATTCAGCATTCCAAATTGTATTGAAAAAAATTACAGAAAATCAGAGTTTTTTGGAATAAAGTTTTGAATAGATGTTTTCTGTGTGACATAGGTAGGGAGAAAAGTACTTAAGCATGAACATGATATACTTCAGCACGAATATGATAGACTGGTACATAGAATGTAGCTTATCAATGTAAGAACAAATGGATGTAGATAACAACAAGTATATCAGACTTTTAATAGGTGGAAAATGGTGGCAGAGATGAAGAAAAAAGGCAAATGCAGATAATAGTGAGGAAAATTAATGTTTATGGTTATGGTTTTTACCAAAAATGTTGAAGGAATCTGAGTAAAGGGTCAGCAGTGTTGCACCTTGAGCTCCAAATCATGGGTTTCCCACAATTGCTGCGCTACATTTCCCCTAAATCTTGACTCCCAGGTGCACGTTTTTTTAAGGGAAAAAGAAAAAATATGATACTAGTATATAGCTCTACTGTCATAGACCAGAAGAACCAATGGGATGGCCGGTTGTCCATCTTGAAAATCTTGTTATTTGCGACTCCTCCTGAACAGAAAGTCATATCGACATAGGGTTTTCACAGGAAAACTTCTTAAGGTGTCTAGTTGATCCTAAATGAAATGGGGTTTTCACCAAAAGTCTTCTAATGATCAAGTTTGTCCTGAATGAAAATGGCGCCAATCTTACATCCAGTATGGCCATCACAGCGGCTAATTTAAAATCTGATCACTCATGAATATCAAAAATGGTTTCAACACCCTGCAGTTAAAATGAAGAAATGGTCTTATCTTGAATTCCTGGAAATGTCTTCGGACAGTAGAGTGTCTGTCCCTTTGAGGGACTCGTCTTTAATGCATGTTGGCAAATGTTTCTGTTGGCTCTAGCAATGGCCAAAGTCACAACGAGTGATACACACTTTAAGATGGGATTTAATTTCCATTTTAGCACAACATTTTTAGCAATCAAAATATTCAAGGTTTGTAGTAGTCTGCAGAGTAGCAATGCAAAACCACTGATGGCTGCTAGTGTAGTGTATTTTTGAGGTTGAAATAATAACAAAAGGGACTCAAATTTTGGAGTACAAAATTTCTGAAATTTAGTTTGGCATTTGATTAATGAATTTTTAATTTGAACGGAAAAATAATTCGGAAAAAAATGGGAATTATTATAATCAACACTGGTAGATCAAGAGTGAACACGAAACTTAAATGAGAGCAAGAACCAGAACAGAAAATAACATAGTGCAGCTCTTTTCATGTGAACCAGATATTCAAGCAGATATTATGGGTTGCTTGAGCACCTGATAAAATGTTTATAACAATAATATAAGGATCCAAGGAAAAGATGGTGGCGTAGTGCAGATGATGAAAGTTAAGGTGGCAAACTGTCCAAGCAGATAAGATTATCTGTTTGTTTTACTACTAGTAGTGGATTAGTTACTATCTAGTATTTTTTCTTTGTCCCTTTAAAATGTTGTGTGTCACTCAAATTTGGAGGACAGGGGACATAATATCCTCTGCTTTTGGGATCCTAGGTAAAACACTGGATAAATCATTTTTTCTTATTGATCCATAGTACAGGTATGTATAGGCTCATAGGAAGATGGAATATGATCATATTTAAGTTTGTTACTTTTTAACGAAGACGGTCTGCCTGGACTGTGAAAAATTGATGCTAGGATTCCTGTTCAGCATGCTCGTGGGTTGGCATCTGTGTATTCTGTATGCCAAATTCATGAGCATCCAATTAACACAGATCTTGCAGGGAAACTGAATTCATGAAAAAATACTATGTGGATTTCCAGTACATATTTTTATGTTTGTTCTTTCTGTATTGAATAAAGAGGCCCCTCGCCATAACACTGGCCTGGTATAACACTGGTATCGTCATTCCATACAGAATAAAGTTGCCCCTTGCCGTAACACTGCCCCTGATATAACACTGGTATTGTCATTCTGTACCGAATAAAGTGGCCCCTTAGTATAATGTTGTCCCCGATATAACACTGGTATCGTCATTCTGTACCAAATAAAGTGGCCCCTCACCATAAAGCTGTCCCTGAAATAACACTGGTATCATCATTCTGTATCAAATGAAGTGGCTCCACCATAACGCTGCCCCTGATATAACATGTATCATCATTCTGTATCAAATGAAGTGGCTCCACCATAACGCTGCCCCTGATATAACACGTATCATCATTCTGTATCAGATAAAGTGGCTCCACCATAATGCTGCCCTGATATAACACGTGTCATCATTCTGTATCAAATAAAGTGACTCCACCATAATGCTGCCCCTGATATAACACGTATCATCATGGATCCCATTTTAATGGGTAAATATTATTTTTGAAGTTGTAGCTTTTATAACCCATTACAATAAATCATAGTCTATTATGATGTGGTTTTGCTTGAAATAGACCCATTATTACATAGACTTGCTTACAGAGTAACTCCGTGTATGTTTGCCTCTCTTATAACGCGGTACACATTTGTGGCTTTCATAAACGGTTTTATATTAAGGAACTACATTGTCTTTTCCCTCCAATTTTAGACCAGCAAGAAGAAAACAACCACAGCTGCTGCAGACACGTCAAGTGAGATGTCCAAAAAGCTCAAAGAAGCATTTAGAAATAAGGTAAAAAGGACAAATATTAAAAAGAATTATATTGTTTAGTAGATTTTAGCTCATCTGGCCGGAAGGCCAAATCAGCCTTTGGGCCATTGTCCATCGCTTGTCCGTCCACCTTCGCTATTTTCAACTTCATCTGAAAAACTGTTGGACCAACTTTGGCCAAACTTGGCAGAGAGCAACTTGGTATGAAGAAGGGCTGTCAGGCTAGTACAAATGATGCCAATCTGCCATCATATATAGCTGCTGTTACAAAAAATAGAAAAACTTGTAACAGTTTATCAAAAACTGCTCAACAGAATTCGACCAAATTAGACGGAAAGCATCCTTAAATAGAGGGTTTTCAATTTTGTACAGATGATGTCAATCTGCCATCAAATGTTGCCACCGCTACTAGAAATATAAAAAACTTTAATCGACTTTTTCACAAAAACCACTCTGCAGCATTTGACCAAGTCTGACGGAAAGCATCCTGACAGGAAAGGCTTTCAAATTTGTACAGATGATGCAGATTTTC
Organism: Margaritifera margaritifera; assembly: GCA_029931535.1. Lineage (NCBI taxonomy): Eukaryota > Metazoa > Mollusca > Bivalvia > Unionida > Margaritiferidae > Margaritifera > Margaritifera margaritifera. Next base: position 1,785,326 of record JAQPZY010001433.1, on the reverse strand, counting down.
CATCAAATATGGATTTTGAAAAAAGATGGAGAAACCTCGAAACAATTGTTTTTCTAACATGAGCAATCAACAGCACTGGAAGACATTCCTCCTAAAAGTATTCTACTTACCCAGATTTCTTGACCAACTGCTCATGCATTTGGCTATCAAGCAGATGGTGAATGATCTGTTCTGATAGGAACACATTTTTGCAAGTCACTAGTCATGGAGCTGGAGAGGGTGACTGCAATCAGGACATGTTATTCCCATGCTTTAGCAGAGGAGATTGTGATATCCTCCATCTGTCTGTTAATCTGTTCATCCATCTGTCTGTTAATCTGCTCATCCATCTGTCTGTTAATCTGCTCATCCAACTGTCTGTTAATCTGCTCATCCATCTGTCTGTTAATCTGTTCATCCATCTGTCTGTTAATCTGTTCATCCATCTGTCTGGATGAAAATTCATGAAAAAAGGGGTATCATTCTTAGCTCCCACTCCTGTAGTTCCTGGAGGGGGTCGAAGATCAGATGTACAAAAATGTCAATTTTGCCATATATATGTGACAGATTTTGCGTAAGAAAAGGCATGGTTTAATTTTGGTAAGATCAAAATTTCTTAATGATGACATAGAGTTTCCTATTTTGTTTAGTCATAACTCATACTACAGGAGTAGTTACTTGATATCAACTCAGATTAGGCCCAGTTGATATAAACTCAGATTAGGCCCAGTTAATATCAACTCAGATTAGGCCCAGTTGATATCAAATCAAATTGGATCCAGTTGATGTCAACTCAGGTTAGGCCCAGTTGATATCAGCTCAGGTTAGGCCCAGTTAATATCAACTCAGATTAGGCCCAGTTGATATCAAATCAGATTGAGTCAAGTTGATGTCAACTTAGGTTAGGCCCAGTTGATATCAGCTCAGGTTAGGCCCAGTTAATATCAACTCAGATTAGGGCCAGTTGATATCAAATCAGATTGGGTCAAGTTGATGTCAACTTAGGTTAGGCCTAGTTGATATCAACTCAGATTAAGCTCAGTTGAATTTTCTTCTTATTCAGAATGTGGGTGCTGTGTTTTGTATGGGAGATGCAAAAGATATTTGGTGTACATATCTCTTTTTTTCAGATGTCTTCCTTTATTGTATTATGCCTGAATCCATTCCGTAAACCAGACTGCAAGCTTGGCCGTATAACCAATACAGAGGACTTCAAGCATCTGGCAAGAAAGGTAAGTTGTTCAAAAAAGCATATTTATTAAAATCTACAGTCCATGCTTTGTACAATGGTAGAATGTTTAAGTCCAAGGAAGTGTTTGTTATTGTCTCTCTGCTGAGCTTGAGCAAGATATATATAGTTATTATTTTTCTGGCTGCATTTCATTAAAATAAACATTTTGTTTTTAGCTCATCCTGGCTATAGCTGGTGTTCATAGAATACTCTTGACAGCGTGTGATTCTATACAAAACTGCCAAAGAGTGTTAGCTCATTCGGTTCCTTTGTCTTTGCAAATAAGGGCATTTTCTATTTACAAGAAATCTAAAGCTGGTTTTTGAATCAAGTTTTCTTAAGGCCCTCGCCATATCTATGGGGAAGGGGCATATGTTGTTGCCCATATCCATCCATCTGTTGCATCCCATCATGTCCCATCTGTTGCAGATTTCATATCCACTCGGTAAATATAGATGATTGCCAGGATTAAAACCAAATTAGGCTTTACATTAGGAAGATCTTGGTTGAGTTTGATTTTTAATTTTCAGAACTTTGCCCCACAATTGCATCTTATTGGTGGGAACATCAGTCTTACCGACACAAATCTGGTGTTTACATGTAGTTGTACTGACACATATCTAGTATTAACAGCCTGTTGTACTGACACACATCTAGTGTTTACAACCTGTTGTACTGACACATATCTAGTGTTTACAACAAATTGTACTGATATCTGGTGTTGACAATCAATTGTACTGACACATATCTAGTGTTTACAACCAGTTGTACCGACACATATCTAGTGTTTACAACCAGTTGTACTGACACATATCTAGTGTTTACAACCAATTGTACTGAGACATATCTAGTGTTTACAACCAATTGTACTGACACATATCTAGTGTTTACAACCAATTGTACTGACACATATCTAGTGTTGACAACCAATTGTACTGACACATATCTAGTGTTGACAACCAATTGTACTGACACATATCTAGTGTTTACAACCAATTGTACTGACACATATCTGGTGTTGACAACCAATTGTACTGACACATATCTAGTGTTGACAACCAATTGTACTGACACATATCTAGTGTTGACAACCAATTGTACTGACACATATCTAGTGTTTACAACCTGTTGTACTGACACATATCTAGTGTTTACAACCAGTTGTACTGAGACATATCTAGTGTTTACAACCTGTTGTACTGACACATATCTAGTGTTTACAACCAGTTGTACTAACACATATCTAGTGTTTACAACCAGTTGTACTGACACATATCTAGTGTTTACAACCAGTTATACTGACACATATCTAGTGTTTACAACCTGTTGTAAAGACACATATCTAGTGTTTACAACCAATTGTACTGACACAAAGTGTTTTCAGCCATATCATACTGACACGCATCTGATGTTCACAACTAGTTGTACTCGCACATATCTAGTGTTTACAATCAGTTGTACTGATGTATATCTAGTGTTTACGACCAGCGGTCCATATCAGGGAACAGTTTTGACCAAGGCAGCCATCTTGAAAATTTTATGGCAACTCCTCCTGAATGGAAAGTCATATTGATATGGGGTTTTTGCTGAAAGACTTATCATGATGTCGAGTTGGTCCTAAATGAAAATGGTGCCAATCTGATGGCCACCATGGCAGCCATCTTGCATATCTTCTTATTGCTACTCCTGAATGGAAAGTCATATCAACATTGGGTTTTCACCAGAAGCCTTATTATGATGTCTAGTTGGACCTAAATGAAAATGTTGCTGCTTGGACATTGAATATGTCTGACACAGTGGCCATCTTGAAAATCCTATTGTCGTGCTTCTTCTCGTTGGAAAGTCATATTGTCATGTGGTTTCTGTCAGAAGACTTCTTATGATATCTAGTTGGTTCTAAATTAATGATGGTGCCAATCTGACTTCCAATATATGGTGTCATGGTGGCGAGTTCGAAAATCCTGTTATTGTTACTCCTAGATGAATTGACATATCAACAAGGGGTTTTCACTGAACTACTTCTTGTAATGTTCAGTTGGTCTTAAATGAAAATGGTGCTGATTTGACATCCATAATGGCCACAATGGCAGCCATGTTGAAAATCTTGTTATCGCTACTCCTCCTCAGTGGATGGTCATATTTTTACGTGGGGTTTCACCAAAAGACTTATAATGATGTCTCGGTTGGTCCTAAATGAAAATAGTGCCGATCTTAATCCAATATCCCTGCCACAGTGGCTAATTTAAAAATCTTGTTATTGCTCAAAAATATTACACTTGGTTTCAAAACTTTGGAATTAAAAAGAAGAACATGTGACTATTATTGTGATTATAAAAATTGTATAAGCATTTTTTATATGTCCACCATTTTGTTGGAGTGTATTATGACTCTGTCTGTCCATCTGTCCAATAACTTTTCCAATTCTGCACAACAGCTTCAGTTCAACAGCATGTACATCAACCAAACTTTGTGGATAGCTTGCACTTGGTAAGGAACAACCCTATCGTTTTCGTGGTCGAAGTTCAAGGTGACTGACTGAAAGAAGAAAAATGGTTTCGACAGAATAACTTGAGTTCTTTACCATCAACAGTTACAAAACTTGTGAATGGCTTGCACCTGGGGTAAGGTAGAAACTTGTAAATTTTGGGGGTCAAAAGGTCAAAGATCAGGGTCACTGTTAATGACAGAACAAAAATGGTTTCTACACAGTAACTTGAGTTCTTCACCATCTACAGTTACCAAGCTTTGTGGATGGCTTGCACTTGTGATAAGGAAGAATCCTATTGATTTGGGGATCAAAAGGTCAGAGGTCAATGATTGAAAGAAACTGGTTTCTGCACAGTAACTTGTGTTCTACATCACAAACCTGGACTAAACTTTGTGGATGGCTTGCACTTGCAGTGAGGAAGAAGCCTATTGATATTGGTGTCAGTAGTCAAGGTCACTGACTGAAAGAAAGAATGTGGTTTTTGCATAATAACTTTATTTGTAGACCACAAACCTTGACAAAAGTTGTGAAGGGCTTGCACTTGGGGTATGGAAGAGGTATATTGATTTTGGGTCGAAAGGTCAAGTTCATTGTATCTCGAAGAAAAGGGATTTGCAGAATGTTTATTCTGGAGTAAGTTCCTTGACCAAACTTTGAGGATGGCTTGCACATAAGGTAATAAAACAACCTCTAGATTTTTGGGTCTAGAGGTCGGAGGTCACAGTTATGGTAGGATTAATAAGAAAATGATGGTTTCTGCACAATCTCCAGAGTCAACCATGTCCTTCTAGTTCTTACATAGAGGATTATTAAACATGGGGCAGATGTATAATATGCCATTCATGGTACTCTTGTTCATTATTTTATTAGACTGAATTTGCAACCACATCATTTAATGTCCAGTCTCGAGGATGTCGTAATGTAATGGTCTTGTCATCGCAAGTTGCACAGTAAGCATTGATTTTACAAAAATGGAACAAAATAAATTTTTCTTGCTGCATTAATTTGTGTTTCTTTATTATGCAGTACTACATAAAATGCACATACCAAATGCTGTTGTTGTTGTTGTTTGGTTCCTAAAGGCACATGGAGCATATTATTGGCTATTTTAAGTCTAGGAAATGACAGATCCTATCTCGGGACACAGTTAGGCAGCTGACTGAGCATACAGCATAGACTACAGTTTGCCTTTGTATAATGTAAATAAATATGGTAATTATTCATTTATTTTTTAAAATTTATTATTAATTTACAGTTGACACACCATGTCATGGCCAAAGAGCTGAAACACTGTCGCCATGTTGAGGATCTAGAGGTTAATGAAAACGTCAAGGCCAAGGCAAAAGATTATGTCAAGAAATACATGGTGAAATTTGGATCTGTCTACAAAAAATCATCATCATCTCCAACATTTGAGTGAGCAAGAATCCATACATCTGAAGATTAAGAAATTAAAGTAGTCCATCATTATAAAGTCTTTCATTTTAACACAGCCCTACATGTAATGGGGGTGTGGTTATGGAGCTAGATTGAATCAGTTAAATTCCACACAATCACTTCTTTGTAATTCTTTTCAATTAATTAGTTAGTTCTTAGCTGGAGAAGGGTAATTCAAATAAGATGTCACATTACCATAGTTTTTGTGGTTTTGTGTACAGCCTACCCCATTATTACACAGCCTGGCTTGTAACATACCCCAGTATAAGATGATCTCACTTGTCACACGGGTATGGCTCCCATTTATCACACGGGTATGGCTCCCATTTATCACATGGATATGGCTCCCATTTATCACACAGGTATGGCTCCCATTAAACATGTTATAACGAGGGATCACTGAACTAACAGTATTCTAGACATTGATATGGATATGATAGCTGTCAGTTGTAGTATTATTACGTTTGCATGGATTTTGTTAGCATGGCATTTTTGGGAAATACAAGTTTTGCGGGAATTGATGGACTGGATGTGAACTGTATTGCATTAATGTTTTTTTACAACGGAAATATTTTCCAAAATTCAGTTTCCAAGCAGAATTGGCAGAAATGTATATGCTGCCATGTATCAAAGATAACCAGTGGGTTAGGCAGATAATAAATTCCTAGTGGCAGAGATAGTTGAGCAATGGAGTTACTAATGACATAGAAATGTGTGTTTGATGTTAATTGTTTATTTGTCAAGTGATTTATTGTTGTAGGTTGATAGATTTTCAAAGTTTTGGAGTAATCAAATATAGTTTTTATTATAGTTTATTGGAATCAAATTCCATTAACTTAGTTTTAAGAATAAACTAGTCGTGAAAAATGTATTTGCTCTACAGTTTGAGGATTTTAGATTGTTGGGACTCTGCCGTTGATAGTACTCCTGGGAATAATTATGTGATATGGAAATTATCACAGAAGTAATCATGTGATTATTGCATATGTATTAATCATGTGACCACAAAATGATTACATTGGGAATAAATATGTGATAAACAAATCACTTAATAAGAAAATCATACCTTTATAGATATCCCAACCACTATTATGTCCTACCTGTCTAAATCATGGCCTAGACAATTTATTTCACTTTTATCACATTTATGACATGGACATTTTTTCTTCTTCAGTTTTATCATATTACCAAGAACTTCATTGTCATAGTCGTTTGTTACTGTCAATTTATTTGTCATTGTCAATGTTATCATCATCATCATCATTTTTGTTGAATCCATCTTGTTGTCGAGCTCAACATACCAATCAGTTTGGCATCCATGTACATGTCCATCTGTCCGTTCATCTGTACACTCGTCCACTTTCTAGATTAAGCTCAATGTTAACATTTTTTAGTTTTTAACTAAATAAAAGGCAGGAGCAACAAAAAGGAGGTCTCGTCAACACCACTAGCAGGCAGAAAGTCATCCTTTTGCTCATCATCTCCACTGTCATTATCATCACCATCATCATCCTCTTCATCATCATCATATATTTTATTCTTTTTGTTTCTTTCCAGTTGGCATTGGTTGTATTTTTTTGAATTAATTTTCAAGTTTGGATCATTAGAACTTGTAATGCATAGTGAAACTATGTCTTATCTTAGCAAAAGCATTTTATTCATCTTTTCTAATTTTTTCTCACCATTTAATAATTTAGTATGCATAGATAGATATACAAACATTTATCATGAACTAGTCAGTTGACTGACAAGATGATATGTACTATACTGTTTGAATGTAATGTGCATCATTCATCATGAACTAGTCAGTTGACTGACAAGATGATATGTACTATACTGTTTGAATGTAATGTGCATCATTCATCATGAACTAGTCAGTTGACTGACAAGATGATATGTACTATACTGTTTGAATGTAATGTGCGTCATTCATCATGAACTAGTCAGTTGACTGACAAGATGATATGTACTATACTGTTTGAATGTAATGTGCGTCATTCATTCACTTCTATTTGTTCGTCCCTATTTTGAAATTGTATATAAAAGGCAAAATAGTCCATTCATATTTGAACTTGTATTAAAGGATTGGAAAATAATTAATACATGTACCTTCTGCAATTTTAACCCGTGCATAATTATAAGATTTCGGTTTCAATTATATTTGTACAAATACCAAAGATGGGTGGGTAAAAATGATAGATGTTATTTTCCTTTAAAATGCTAGCTGTATATTAGTTGTCTGAAATTTGCAGTGGAGAAGACTGAAACCGAGCAGTTGTAGATCTTGGCTCAGGAAAAATTAATTAGAAAGAGTTACCTTATTTTATTGTAGTATCGTGTGTCTAATTTTACCCTGCTTTATATTGTGGTGTTCCATCTATATGGTAAAATGACGCTCAGGTTATAAAACATGAATTCAGGTCATTTTGTCATACTCTATTACACATTTTGTTAAAATAAATCATGTTGTAGGAAGATGTCATTTGTCCATCCATTATATATGTAAAAATGTAAATGTTGTATATATTGTAATATATAGAAACTTTTGTAAGTTTTAAGGCAACTTGTTGATGAAATAAATGTTTAACAGATTCAGCGACAATCTGTTTGTTCATTGATTTCATGTACATAGATTCTTGAAATTGTTTCATTTTTGCATTTCTGTTTCTGTCTCTCTTTTGCTCTATAAAGAATAGTTATGTCTTCCCTGAAGAATGAGAGTCATATTGGTTTTGTGCTGTCTGTCTGTCTGTCCATCAGTCACACTTTCACATAAAAAATAGCCCAAAAACTATTGAGTCAAATCATACCAAAAACTATCGAGTCAAACCAGACCAAAAACTATTGAGTCAAACCAGACCAAAAACTATTGAGCCAAACCAGACCAAAAACTATTGAGTCAAACCAGACCAAAAACTATTGAGTCAAACCAGACCAAAAACTATTGAGCCAAACCAGACCAAAAACTATTGAGCCAAACCAGACCAAATTTGATATTTTGACACCTTGAGTGGGTCCAAAGACCTTGACCCATTTGTTTTTTTGTTTGTTTTTGTTTCTTTTTGATTGCATTTTTTTTTTTGTATATGTTATACTCAGTAACTATCAAATTAAATTGTTCATGATTGATTGCATTATTGCTATTGCGTTATCACTCTACTTATCTAATTAAATTTCTCATGATTAATTGCATTATCGCTCTACTCAGTGCGACATATAATTAAATTTCTCATGATTGATTGCATTATTGCTCTACTCGTATAACTAAATTTCTCATGATTGATTGCATTATTGCTCTACTCATCAAATTAAATTTCTCGTGATTGATTGCATTATCGCTGTACTCATCATATCATCAATACTGTTTAGCTTACAAATGGCAGAGGTCACTGTCTCATGTTTTAAAACGTTGCTGTATATCAACCTTTCCTTGAAAACTTTTGCAACAAACCTTATTAAAGTTCAACAAACACACTAAAAGCCAGATGGATTATAAAACCTGTAGCTATTCCTGCAACTTTTAATCCTGCAGGCTCTACATCCATTCCACCAGCAATGCCAAACTCTACTCAGTTAAGAATTGTACATGTTACTTTGTATTTCTGTCTAACATCTCGCCTATGTTTAATCTCTTTAACCAAATCATTCTTTATTTTTCGGATCTCTTGCAACCTGAAATTATTACCGTTGCATGTTTGCCGTGTAGGATACAAAGGTGGTACAATTTGTATTTTCCCTCCGTGTGTAAGAAATTGACAGCTTAGATCTAGGATTGGAAACTGATTCATCAGACTTTTTGTTGGTCAGCGGTGTGTTTAAATTTAAGTTTTTAGGGGGGTTTGCTTTTCAACATTTTAACACAGTTATCCTTAGATCCACTAGTACTCACTATTGTGCAATTTAATGAACTATTTTGTTTGATAGGATACTGGCTTAATAAAACTGGAATAATCAGCTTTATGATTTCCTTAACATCCATGTTACATGGGAGACCTATAGTTAACATAAGCATGTTCTACAAAAACATAATGTAACAGACTTGGGACTAGTTTAATGTTCCATGATCAACAATGTTAATTATGTCATTTGTCTCACTTGCCATTTATTACTGTGAAATCTCACAATATTTTTGGTTTTGGATTTTGACGTTCTTTTGGTACAATCACCAATTAAATTTAACTGCTTATATATATAAATACACACATATCTGAGGCAGGAGTATATAGTAATCTTCATTAGCACTAATCCCAGTTTTTGATGGATTGCCATGAAACTTGGTTAATATTATGATCATCACCAGAAGATCATATCAACAAAGCTCTTTGTTCCCACTAGGTTTAGCTCTACTGTTCATAGACCACAAGAGTTTTTGGGATGGCCTGTTGTCTATTGTCCATTTATCTGTTAGCACAAGTTTGTTATCGCCACCCCTCCTAAACTACTTGCTGAATTGCCATGAAACTTTACACACACATTCATTAAAAGGTATAGTTGGTTGTAAATGAACAGAAAGTTATATTGACTTGGGGTTTTCACCAGAAGCCTTTTTAAGATGTCTAGTTAGTTCTAAATGAAAATGGTGCTGATCTGACCTCCAATATGGTTACCATGGTGGCCATCTTGAAAATCTTGCTGTCATTACTCCTAGATGTATGGTCATATCAACCTGTTTTGCCAAAAGACTTCTTGTGATTTCTATTTGGTCCTAAATGAAAATGTACTGATTTGACATCCAATATAGCTGCCAAGGTGACCATCTTGAAAATCTTATCATTACTCCTCCTAGATGGATGGTCATATCTACAAGGGGTTTTCACCCAAAGAGTTCTTATGATGTCTTGTTGGTCCTGAATGAAAATGGTGCTGATCTGACATCCAATAAGTTGGTTATCTGGAAAATAATGTTATCATTGCTCCACCTAATGGAAAGTCATATCGACACGGGGGTTTTCACCAGAAGACTCTTTAAGATATCTTGATGGTCCTAAATAAAAATGATGCCAATCCATCAGGGCAGCTATCTTTAAAATCTTGTTATTGCTACTCGTTCTGAATTAATGACCATATCAACATGGGGGTTGTCAGCAAAAAATACTTCCTATGATATCTAGTTGGTCCTAAATGAAAAGGGTGTCAATCAAACGTCTAATATGGCTCCTATGAGAGCCATTTTGAAAATCTTATCACTACTCCTCCTAGATGGATGGTCATATTGACATGGGGGTTTTCATCAAAAGACCTCTTGTGATGTCTAGTTGGTCCATAATGAAATTAGTGTTCATCATATATCAAATATGGCCAGCATGGCATCCAGCTTGAATATCTTATCACTGCTCCTAATAAAGGGAAAGTCATATCAAAATGGGGTTTTCACTGGAAGACTATTTAGGATGGGAAGTTGGTCCTAAGTGAAAATGGTGCTGATCTGACATCCAGTATGGCCTCCATGGTGGTCATCTTGAAAATCTTATTATCACTACTTCTCCTAGATGGATAGTTGTATCTACATGGGGTTTTCACCATTAGACATTTGTGATGTCTAGTTGGTCCTAAATGAAAATGGTGCTGATCTAACATCCAATATGGACAACATGGCAGTCATCTTCAAAATTTTACTGCTGCTTCTTCTAAACGGAACGTCATATTGACATGAGGTTTTCACCAGAAGATTTCTTACGATATCTAGCTGGTCCTAAATGACAATAATGATGATCTAACATCCAATATGACCATCTTGCAAATCTTGTTATTGCTACTTTTGAATGGATGGACATATCAACATGTGCTTTTCAGCAAAAGACTTATGATATGTAGTTGGTCCTAAATGAAAATGGTTAATTTGTACACCCTAAATGAAAATGGTTCCAATTGTACACCCAATATGAAAATGGTTCCAATTGTACACCCAATATGAAAATGGTTCCAATTGTACACCCTAAATGAAAATGGTTCCAATTGTACACCTTAAATGAAAATGGTTCCAATTGTACACCCTAAATGAAAATGGTTCCAATTGTACACCCTAAATGAAAATGGTTTTATTTGTACACCCAATATTAAAATGGTTCCAGTTGTACACCTAATATGAAATGGTTCCAATTGTACACCCAATATGAAAATGGTTCCAATTGTACACCCTAAATGAAAATGATTTCAATTGTACACCCTAAATGAAAATGGTTCCAGTTGTACACCCTAAATGAAAATGGTTCTAATTGTACACCCTAAATGAAAATGGTTAATTTGTACACCCAATATGGCTGCCATGATGGCCATCTTGAAAATCTTGTTATTGCTACTCCTTCTGGATGGATGGTCATATCAACATGTGGTTTTCACTATAATACTTCTAATGATGTCTGGTTGGTCCTCAATGAAAATGCTGCCAATGCAACATCAAATATGGCCACCATGGCAGCCATCTTTGGAAACCTTTTTATTGCTATTCCTCCTAAACTGAACATCATATTGATATGGGGTTTTCACCAGAAGACTTATGTTTGCTAGTTCGTTCTAAATGAAAATTGTGTTAATTTGACCTCCAGTATGGCCATCATTGTGGCCATCTTGAAAATCTTGGTATCCCTACTCCTCGTGGATGGATGGTCATATTGACATGGGTATTTCACCAAAAGATTTCCAATGATGTCTGGTTGGTAATAGATGCAAATGGTACTGATCTGACATCAATTATGGCCGCATCAGCAGCCATCTTCAAAATGTTGTTGCTACTCCTCCTGGATGGATGGTCATATGTACATGGGGTTATCACCAAAAGACTTCTTATGATGTGTAGTTGTCCTAAATGAAAATTGTGCCAATCTGATATCTAATATAGCTGACGTGGCAGTCATCTTGAAAATCTTGTTATCAATGATCCTCCTAAATGGAAAATCCTTTCAACACTCCTCATTTAAAATGAAGAAACAGTCTTATCTTGGACTCCTTTTCAGCTAGTACAGCATCAATCCCTTCGAGGGACTCTTGTTGTTAGAGTTATTGGCCTTTTTGTCTTGTAGCTGAATGCAATGTATGACACAATCTCGTCAGTGCAGCTAGTTCCAGTTTTTATCTCACCTGGCCATATTGAATGGCTCTGCATCCATCGTGCATCTTCAGTGCATCAGCAATTGCTTGTTACCTCTCTGAAGTCCATATTTCTGATCATACTATTTACATAAAATTTACAACCCAAACTCGTCAAAGATATCCTCACCAACTGGATGAATATTATTATGCCCATAAGCTAGCGTACTAACACCATCACCAAGGACGTATCTCTTATCATCATAGCATGATAGCCTGACTTCATTTAGTATATAAGTAAAATTTCTGGTGATGGTCTGACCTTATTGTGTTCATCTTGGAAAACATTTTGATTCCACCAAGAGCCTCAAGATAATTGTTTATGTTTAATGGTTTTCTTAACCACATTTTTCTTTATTCCCTTAGCCCTCATTTTAACTTCTCCTCCATCAAGTTTGATCGAGTACATCTTGCTTCTAAGACCAATAAATTCCTTGATGGGAATAAAATTGATCTCGTCTTTGAACTTTCCAATGACCTTTTTATTGCCAGCATAATAAAATTTACTGGACGAAGGATAATCTGAGAGATCGAAAAGATGTTTATCAGAGTACATATCATCACAGACATCATCAGTATTTATTTCACAGCATAAGCTATCAGTGTCGGTGAACAATAATCACGCTCGTCCCTGATATTTATTTTTGATGTACTTGTAATGGAAATCGTACATTAAAGTCTTGAAAAGTTCCAGAATAGTAAATCTGCAGTACGTTGGTTTGTTCAATATCAACACTGTCTTTTTTCTGTTGATCCTTACTAAATTCTCATCAATGATCTTCATGTTGACAAAAGCTGGATCAGCTACCAACTTGTCTCAACGTTCAGCTGAGTTAACAAGTTCAACATTGACTTGCTTCAGAATATTTTCCATTATCTTGCCAAAGACACTGTTATTCATCAGCTCAAAGAAATCTTTTTCAAAGTCTGTGGTGGCAATAGTTCTTTTGCTGATGTTAAAGTTGATGTAAGTCTCCAACCATCTGGTCTAATTAAGTTGATGTAAGTCTCCAACCATCTGGTCTAATTAAGTTTATGTAAGTCTCCAACCATCTGGTCTGATTAAGTTGATGTAAGTCTCCAACCATCTGGTCTGATTAAGTTGATGTAAGTCTCCAACCATCTGGTCTAATTAAGTTGATGTAAGTCTCCAACCATCTGGTCTTATTAAGTTGATGTAAGTCTCCAACCATCTGGTCTTATTAAGTTGATGTAAGTCTCCAACCATCTGGTCTGATTAAGTTGATGTAAGTCTCCAACCATCTGGTCTGATTACATTGATGTAAGTCTCCAACCATCTGGTCTGATTACATTGATGTAAGTCTCCAACCATCTGGTCTGATTAAGTTGATGTAAGTCTCCAACCATCTGGTCTGATTAAGTTGATGTAAGTCTCCAACCATTTGGTCTTATTAAGTTGATGTAAGTCTCCAACCATCTGGTCTGATTAAGTTGATGTAAGTCTCCAACCATCTGGTCTTATTAAGTTGATGTAAGTCTCCAACCATCTGGTCTTATTAAGTTGATGTAAGTCTCCAACCATCTGGTCTAATTAAGTTGATGTAAGTCTCCAACCATCTGGACTGATTACATTGATGTAAGTCTTCAACCATCTGGTCTGATTAAATTGATGTAAGTCTCCAACCATCTGGTCTGATTAAGTTGATGTAAGTCTCCAACCATCTGGTCTGATTAAGTTGATGTAAGTCTCCAACCATCTGGTCTAATTAAGTTGATGTAAGTCTCCAACCATCTGGACTGATTACATTGATGTAAGTCTTCAACCATCTGGTCTTATTAAGTTGATGTAAGTCTCCAACCATCTGGTCTGATTAAATTGATGTAAGTCTCCAACCATCTGGTCTTATTAAGTTGATGTAAGTCTCCAACCATCTGGACTGATTACATTGATGTAAGTCTCCAACCATCTGGACTGATTACATTGATGTAAGTCTCCAACCATCTGGACTGATTACATTGATGTAAGTCTCCAACCATCTGGACTGATTAAGTTGATGTAAGTCTCCAACCATCTGGTCTAATTACATTGATGTAAGTCTTCAACCATCTGGTCTGATTAAGTTGATGTAAGTCTCCAACCATCTGGTCTTATTAAGTTGATGTCAGTCTCCAACCATCTGGACTGATTACATTGATGTAAGTCTCCAACCATCTGGTCTAATTAAGTTGATGTAAGTCTCCAACCATCTGGACTGATTACATTGATGTAAGTCTCCAACCATCTGGACTGATTACATTGATGTAAGTCTCCAACCATCTGGTCTAATTAAGTTGATGTAAGTCTCCAACCATCTGGTCTAATTAAGTTGATGTAAGTCTTCAACCATCTGGACTGATTACATTGATGTAAGTCTCCAACCATTTGGTCTAATTAAGTTGATGTAAGTCTCTAACCATCTGGTCTAATTAAGTTGATGTAAGTCTTCAACCATCTGGACTGATTACATTGATGTAAGTCTCCAACCATCTGGTCTAATTAAGTTGATGTAAGTCTTCAACCATCTGGTCTGATTACATTGATGTAAGTCTCCAACCATCTGGTCTGATTAAGTTGATGTAAGTCTCCAACCATCTGGTCTGATTACATTGATGTAAGTCTCCAACCATCTGGTCTGATTAAGTTGATGTAAGTCTCCAACCATCTGGTCTAATTAAGTTGATGTAAGTCTCCAACCATCTGGTCTAATTAAGTTGATGTAAGTCTTCAACCATCTGGTCTGATTACATTGATGTAAGTCTCCAACCATCTGGTCTGATTAAGTTGATGTAAGTCTCCAACCATCTGGTCTGATTAAGTTGATGTAAGTCTCCAACCATCTGGTCTGATTACATTGATTTAAGTCTCCAACAATCTGGTCTGATTAAGTTGATGTAAGTCTTCAACCATCTGGTCTGATTAAGTTGATGTAAGTCTCCAACCATCTGGTCTGATTACATTGATGTAAGTCTCCAACCATCTGGTCTGATTACATTGATGTAAGTCTCCAACCATCTGGTCTAATTAAGTTGATGTAAGTCTCCAACCATCTGGTCTAATTAAGTTGATGTAAGTCTCCAACCATCTGGTCTGATTAAATTGATGTAAGTCTCCAACCATCTGGTCTGATTAAATTGATGTAAGTCTCCAACCATCTGGACTGATTACATTGATGTAAGTCTCCAACCATCTGGTCTGATTAAGTTGATGTAAGTCTTCAACCATCTGGTCTGATTAAATCTTAGTACTCGATGAATAAATATCAGTTATACTACAAGATCCAGACACTGTTGTAGATTTTTATAGTGGATCACGTACTTATGTTTTCGCATCAGATTAGGGACCAACTTTGGGACGCTACCACCACAACATAGTTTGGTCTTGAGTCCGTTGTATGAGGGCTTAACATCTCATCATCTACGGCGAGACTTTCAGGGGTCAGTGAGTAATCGTTGTACATCTCATGTAACTCCAGAGGATAATAAAGATCAACTTCCAAAATGTAACCAACATCATCATCACTGTCCGGCATCTCTTTAGTAAAATTATCTTTGTTCATCCAGGAAAATCCTCCTGTTGGCAGCTTTTGCGACATAGCCCAACCATAAAGGCTATCAGGATCAAAGTAGATGATGTCCTCTGATTTCTTTCTCAATGAAGTTGAACGTCCTTTAGCAGATCCAATTTTAGTTCACTTATCTTTAGAGCAGCGTCACAGGACAAACCGGTACTCGAATAGTACCAGCAAGGGTCAAGTTGATAATAACTCAAACAAACATCACTGAAGTTCTCAAAGACTTCAGCAAGCAGCAGAGTATCTTGTCTTCAGATAAAGGTCATGATATTCGCCCAGATTATTAATCCTAAACTCTGACCAGGCATTACCAGCCTGTTCGTAATCAGCATCAGATACTCCACCATCATTTAATTTACTATAAAAATCGTCTTTGCTATGTAATCGTGTCTCAAAGAACTTTGCCCATGATGACATATTATCGTAGGGTTAGACTCCTTTTCGAGTTACATGGTTAAGTTTGTCTCCAAATTCTTCTTGTGTCTGTTTAACTTCTTAGTGTTTTTCACAAGATCCTCCAAATTTGCGCTCATAAACTGTAGACTGTCAATGAAACGCAGACGTCCGAGTGAAAATGACATGTACTTTTCCATCTTGTTTGGAATACAAGTTATCTTTTCAGAGAACTTTCCAAAATGTTTCACGATGAGATGAGAATCATAACCACGTAGGTTGTGCAGCACCACAGGAATAAAATCAGGAGCTTTAAACTTTAAGTTAAATTTGTTGAGGGCAGCTCCTCTGTACTTACCAGTAAAATGACAATGATCCCTAACTCTATCATCACCAAGTGCTAGTTTGCAGATCCAACAATCAATTGCAGCAGCATAACCAACACTATCCTCAACAGTAAACATCATTTTCATGGGTGATACTCTTAAAATGTTTCTAGCTTCCTGCAGTAAACTTCTGATGAAGTGCTATTCACAATCTTCTTCTCGGTAAAGTTTGATTGATTTACTGTAATTTTCATGAACAGAGACGGCCTTGTAAAAATATCTACAAGGAACATATTGATACGCTGTAGTCGAAGATACACTTGGATCATCATCAGCTCCTTCTATTGGTATTGTCAAAGCTTCAGAATCAGCATAGATTACAAACGGAAGACTCATTTGACGGACATGATTTGTAAACGATAAAGTGTCTTTCTTTGATAATTCAGTCCGAATTACATTTACACAATCTGCTACACGGGAATTCAATTTCTCTTCCGCTTTGAATCCATCTAAACACTTTTTGAAGTGAAACATCTTGTGTTCTTGTTGTTTTGTTCGCTCATGATATTGGAAAACTTTTTGATCCAACAATAATGTCCGTCTCAGTTATCAGCGTTGATGTACAAAAGGTCAATATAATAAAGCTATAAATACCAGCAAGGTGCAGAGTGTAGACGCAAGTATAAAATCCAAATAAAATTGATTCCAATTTTATTCAGCTTTTCGAATTTGGGAATATCACCAATTTACACAGAAAAACTAATTCCCGCAAAGTTCAGATTATCTTGGTAAGGAGTGTACTTGCTGATCCTATCATCATATTTTTCAGTTGGGTAAATTACTCATGAAGCACATATTGTCTTTGTTTTTTTACATCAGCACAACCGTTACTATTTTTTTTATTTTTGTTGGTAAGGGTAACCACGAACTTGCTCGTAGAGGATTATACTTTGATGTGTTAACTATGATTTCAGTTACACCAACCAAAATCCAGCCTGAACCATCATGCTGGAACTTTTCAGATAATAAACAAATCCAGTATTTTAACATCATTTCGGTCGATGAGGATTCTTGCTTTTGTGTGAAACTAGCTTCAGTTTCAATCTCATTTATTTTTGTAAACATGATACTAATTGAAAGCGAATACTTGATCCCGCGATGAGAGTCAAGTTGAGAGCGAAGAACACGTCTAATCAAAGGTTGAGGAATGGTAACCGCGTAAGCTAATGACACTGATTATTAAAAGAACATAAAAAAACTTTTGTCAAACCATTAAATGCTTGAGCTTGGGGTCTGAATCGTATTTCCGCCATCATATATAATAGGGTTTTTAAATCTCTAATTAGACAGCTAATTTATATTTATATATATATATATATATATATATATATATATATATATATATATATATATATATATATACACACACACATATATATATATATATATATATATATATATATATATATATATATATATATATATATATATATATATATATGATGAATTACGAAGAGATAATGAACTTACACGGTTATAATCTTGACAAAGTAGATGAGTTCATTGCACTGGCAAATAATGATCTTACCTACGTACCTACGTACCAAAGATTATCTTTACTGACTCAAATGACTGTGATGTTCGTGTGAATTATAAATATCAGAGTCCTACTCAGAAATACAAGCGAAAATACCATATAAAAATAAACTAGCCAGATTAAATCTTAGTCCCGAGGAATCTTTTCAGCTGTATAGGGTGTTCAGTAAAAATTATCGCAGTTGATCTTCCGGGAAGAAGCACATTTATTACATTTGATTATGTTTTTGCTCGTATATTTACCGCAACAGCACTTCCACACAAAACTGCTCTGTGTAAGCCAGTTTCTGGAAGGGCCATATCGGAAGAATATGATGGGATCATTACAGAGATTTTGTCAGTGTAATTGTTTATTTTGATCAGAAAATATACTTTTGTTAAACTACCAAAGATAAGATAATATTAGCTTTCTGAAATCATAATTATTTTATCTGATCAAAAGGAATCTATGAGTTAAATTCGGCAGGATATCCGCACCATTTAACAAGAGACTTATTTCCACCGATTTTAATGACCTTTTCTATTTGGAATTCTTTTTTGTTTTGTTTTTTGTAGCTCCTGTTCAAAGAAAGACCCTTCAATGTCCTCACCATCGCCGTCATTGATTTTGTAGGTCATCGGAATATTTTTTTTTATCTCTGTGATTGTAAACACCTCCTCGGTTTAGTTAGGAGCGTAGCCTTTTTCAAATTTATCTTTTTGTCTACCGATTCTAATCGTATCGCCAACATTAAATTTACTTTTAAAGTAGAGAGTGTCGGTTACGGCTTGTTTATTTTCGCGAGCTTCAGTAGGAGTCATGCCCAATGTCCTATGCTGAGCATTATTGTAATTGTCAATCAACTCTGGCAAAACATCTAGGTAATGTTTGTGCTTTTCTCTGTGAAGTACCTCCACATTTTATTTTTGAGGGTCCGGATAGGTCTTTCAATCACTACTGCCTTTTCCTTCATTATAGGTAATATAATTTTTGATATTATGTTCATCTAGCCATTTTTCAACGGTTTTATTGTAGAACTCACCACCGTGATCTACCCAAAGTTTACCAGGGCGCAATGGAGTTCATCCTAGAGGACTTTTTATAATGCTATCAAGTGCGTCTCTGATGGAAACTCTGATTTTATCTTTCAGAGATCTACTCCAAAACATATTTGCTAAAGATGTCAATAACATTGAGTAAATATTTTCATCATTCTCCTTGGCAAACTCGTTCGTATCAACAAGATCAGCTGACCAAATATCATCAACACCAACTGCTACCACTCTACGATGTGGAAAGTTCTTTCTAATTGGCTTATATAACTCATCAGCAAGCAACTTCAAGCAACTTCAAGCAACTTCATTTCCAACTGACTTAATTCATCATCAACTCCGGACCCTTGTTTATCTAGGTCATCATCAAGCAACTTCATTTCAGGTTGAGTTCACTGTCAAGTCCAACACCTAGTTTGTATTTTGCACCTATGATTCCGCTGACAAGAGCCCTATCGAGTCTTTCTCTAATTCCAATAGGGTTCATTTCTCACAGTTCATCGAGCATAATTTTATCACAACCTGATTTATCCTCTAGGTGGTCTCTGTAGCAAATGTCGTGTCTCATCGCAATAGCATCAACTTGATTATAAGGATCCTGTCCAGTTAGAGGATTATCGTTAGCGTCAAGTTGTTTATCCAGAGGATTATAGGGCCCGGTGTATTTATGTCCTGGTAGAGTCCAGCCTCTTTTTGGTTTTGATAATTTTCCTAGTAGCGCATGTACGTCCATGGCTCCACCGGTAACCGATTTAGGCAAATTTTCTAGTAGCGCGTGTAGATCCATAACCCCACCAATAATTTTCCGTCGTTCAACATTGCATACCTTGCATGTGCCTACCAGTTTATTTCCTTCCATTCGAAGGTCTTTAATTTCGTTGTGCCAGCAAGACATATTATATAATTAACTATCTTAAAATGTAATGGTTTTTAAGTTTATCTTAAAATGTAATTTAACTTAAAACGGAAGAATTAAGTTATCTTAAAATGTCTTATGTATCTAAAACGAATATTGGAGGATATCGTCCGTCATTCTTTACTGTGTTGCCAGAACCTTTGACGAACCTGGACTTCATCTTTCCACAAACAGCACAGGTTGGTTTTATTATCTTTCGTCCTGTTTTAGTTGTACCTTCAGTATCGCTAATATTATCGGTTTTCGTTTTACACTTGAGGCAGAATGTGGACATATTATATTATTAAATATACATTAAAATTTAGGATTATTAAAATTCATGATAATATCAATTGGGGATTTATTCATACGGGACTTGATGTAATTTACACAGTAATAACCACAATCGCTGCTATCCACGTCCCGAATGTGCACTGAATTGTACCACTGGTTTTCATGCACTTTACTACATCATCAGGTGGAGGAAGTCCGAAAGGGTCAAAGTATTCAGTGTCCTGAAACTTGGAATCAGTAACTACAGCTACCCAATGAGTCCCATCGCCAGCAAAGTAATCCTCAAGGTTTATGACACAACTTTCATCATCTTTAATTTTTCTTGGCAGTTTATTCTTGGAGAAGACTCCACAAAAATTATCAACTGACGACAACATTTTTTCCATATCAAAATTACTTAATGGTGGTCTCACCTACAATTCAATTAGCCGTCCTAGGTTTACCTCATCGTCGGTTCCAGTAGGTTTCTGGGAGCTTTATTCCCCTGCCAGCCCGGGTCCCTGGTAGTTGTATTCCGCGTCCTCGAGTCTTTTTAAACTCCCTGACCGAATAATTTCCCGACTATTCCTGGCAATAAGATCCCAGCTAAACCTGCAAGTAGAGGAGCAATAAATCCGTCTTGTTTTGCCAACTATACTGCACTTAGTCTAATAATTTGTCCTTTACCAGCGGACCTATGTTTCTTGATTTTATCCGCTTGTCTTTGAGTCAACATCAGCTTATCATTACCTGATAAATGAGCTGATATTAATTTAATACCTATTGGACGTTTATTTTTTTGCTCCGGATGCTATTGTCCTTTCTTGTGGTGCGCACAGAGACAAACCAACAGATTAATAAGGCATAATTATACATAAGATTACACAAAACCAAAAAAAATTGTGATGTTAAAAAGTCAACTGCTTATTTACCATTTGGTTTTTTTCTTCTTCTTTATGGTACATTACCGTAACCAAATCGGGATGTTATAAAAGTACGTGGTCTACGTACTGGTCATGCTATACCACTACCTGATGTAGCTTTTTGTGTAGCTCCACTTATTGCCCCTGATACTGCTGCTATTCCTAATGTTCCCAATATTGGCAATAGTTTTGGCAGCAAAGTCTTCACTAACCGAAAATAGCTCCAATAACTCCTCATGATTTACTCACCAGCTGATAGAATAAAACTAGTACCAGTTCCTGTTTTACTGGCTGTCAAGTACTTTTGGTATTGTGCTCTGTTAGCGTTAATGTGTGTTGACCCTGTTGTAATTGTCTATGAGACAATCTGATTCTTGTCCCTTTCTTGTTTTTACTAGGAGAGACAATGATTCTCTGTTGCGCAGGAGTTAAGATGACTTTAATAGGTCTCATGATATACAAATAATTATACAGATTTGCTAATTCATCTTCACAATTAGACGGATGTTTGGGTTTTAAGACTTAGACGTACTATTTGTTAAATTATACAATTTATCTTCACACTATACTAATACTTTTTTTGTTTTCAATCCTGGCAAATTAGACAATAACGTTCATCTTACCGCTTAGGACATCAAGTGTCATGAACCTATCAGAATACACCACAACATAGACATTATAACCTAGTGTTGGTCCTGGTAAAACAACTTTAAGATTCGACTTGACTTCTATATCAGCTGTTGAATCTTTTAGTCTCTCTTGGTGTTTGGAGACATCAAAGTGATAGATTGGATACAATGATGCAAATTCATCTAGAGAAATCTGAACACCAATGTCAGTATCATGATAATTTTGCATAGCTTCCAAAAACATAGTATACACTCGGGAATAATTTCTTGTAGCAACATTAAAATTGAGTTCTAGTTCTCGATCGGGATATTGTCTACTATTAACTCTTACAAATATTCTTTTTAGACCAACATTATCAAATATTTAACTATTTCCTGTTTGGTCCGCTCTTCTAATAGCATGCTGAAACGCAACGAAAATGTGTCTTGGTAGTTCAGAACCTGAGTTTGTAGCGACCCTCCAAGTGTTATCAATTTGAGCTGCTTTAAATCTTTGCATATAAATTCTCATTTGCTCAAAGTACGATTTTTTTGTGAACCTAACCAGCATAGTCTCCAGTTCGATAGCATGAGTTAATGATGGAATCCAGAGTGATAATGATGTAAAGATAAAACGACCATTCTCAGGAATAAGAGAAGAACCAGAATCCGGCACGCCTGGAACACGAACCATATAATCTTTTGGTTTGCTCCTTAGCAAAATTATTGAGTGTTTAATACCCCTAAGCACTGTGTTGATGTCCCTGCAAAAACCAAATATACTACTTAGCGGCAAGAACATACAAATTTCTCTAGAGGAATCTGTTATTGCTAATCGTGCAGAATAACCCTGATTAAAAGTGCCGCTTATCGGTTCCTTAAAAGCATTACGGACTGTAGTACGTACTTCAACTATAGTTGGAGCAGCTGCATTTGCAGAAGCAGAATCAGCACCAGCAGGAACATCGGCTCCTTGTTTGTACCTTACAGCATCAGCAACTCCGGTGGCGGTATCTTTGTACCACATGATGTTGGTCGCTGTAGTTTTGCTGTATTCATCACTTAACGTTATTAGGTTCAATATAGTACTTGCTTGAGGTAGATGGTCTCCAATATATTCTACTGTTTGATTATTTAGCTGATATTTTGCTGACCGAAACAAAAACAAACTCCAACCATTATTTTGTAGTGTGATTCTAGCCCCAGCTGGATAATCAACCGGAGGATTAACGTTTGTTTGTATTTTGCTCCTAACCTCAAAAAAAGCTGTGTGCGGAAGCAGATATACCTCCTCGTCCCTTGTCTCTAATAATCTTCTGTCTCCGGTGATAAGATTTGTAGAATCACTATCTTGTACACCACATACTCATATTCTGTCGTAGATTCATCTGCTGGAGTATCTTCGTAAATTCTGAAGTAATCCGGGGTAAATTTGGAGAACATTTTTATACAACAAGATTACACAAAAGTGAAGGACATTGTCAATCTGCAACAATAGCGAAGGATTATCTTTTAGTAAAATCTTTTTAGGCCACTGCCCATAGTAAAACTGGCCAACAGTGCTCTTGGGTCTACGGTTTGTTTTGGATTAACCTTTGAGTCTAAATCTGATAGTAACTGTTGATGCGATCTCAGCAATAGCCTTCTTAACCGCGTCAACGCTCTGTGGCGATAACACCGTAGTTTTTTCACCTTTGATCTTGTCAGCTATTTTTTTGTCCTACAGCAGTACGTGCAGCACCAGCAGCTCTAGTGGCAAAAGTTTGCTGGTGTCAAAGGCATAGGAGCGACCTTGGTAGCAATTCTAGGTAATTTTGAAATTATTTTACAGAACAGTCATGAGAAAAGAAACTCCGATTATATTTCGTCTCTATATCTTTTTTTTTTTTTTTTTTTTTTTTGGTCTCATATCATACTATTAATGAATTAATGATAGACAAATCCTAACCTACCCAGTTGATCTTTCCGGATAAAGGTTACATACCGTCTCCTTCCTAGGTGGAGATAATATGTTACTCGCTCGTCATTAACATCTAATCGATTCCCAGACTGGTCGGTGAGCGTCATTGTTATTTCTGGTACTTGATACAGATTATTAATATGATAGTAGATGAAGGGCGATGGCCTTATCTGCAGCAGATGAGACGGAGGAACGTTGATCGAAAAATAGTAAATAACGTTACTACCGGATCCGGTTGAGCTCAAAGATCCGGAACAAAACGAAAATATAATTAGAAGACTATTAACATCAGTGATGTTGACAATATTTTCACCCTCAAATACACTATCTCCTGGACTAACTTATGAGGTAAAGCCAAAAATTGTTCTTATATTATGTATTAACCGTAAAGTCAACACGATAACCTCCCTTAGGCGTTATTTTGGTCTTGTTCGTGGAATAATTGTGTACTATTGTGATATTGTCAGCAACATGAGCATTAACTGTAATCAGTATTTTAATTTCTTTGTTAAGGTCAGTGATGTTATAGCCCCCTGGTGTTATGACAAGGGTAAAATTGTCTACGGCGTTAATAAAGTACTTAAATACATTAATATTATTATTAACGTTATGGAAGCTATTCCAAATTTCTGATGAAATCAGCGCAACTTCATATGCTGAATTTGAATCAAGTTGAATGGGAAGATTATATCTAACAGTAAAATTATCATCGGTGGTCGTAGCAGCTGCTGAGTCAAATAGCAAAGTGGTTTCTTCGATAAATAACATAATTATACTTTAGATAACAAAGTTAATAAAATTCATTAAATCCTTTTAAGAAATAAGGCAAATTATACTAATGATTATATGTAAATCTAGATAGAATTTTATTAGCAAAATTACATCCAGATTAAATCGCTGTATAGTATCTTATTTTCTTCATAGTCCAGGAGACCATCTTTAACTAGGTGGTTAAGTATATCTACTATTTCATTGTCAATTTCCTGTCCTTCATTCACCATTTGTCTTGATGCTGCTAATAGTTTTAATCTCGATACCAGTTCAGCTTGACTTTTGTTTCAATATATTTTTTATTTATATAACCATTTAGCTGTTTTTTAAAAGTGTTACATAAACAAAACAGGTGAAATATTATCTTGTAAAGCAACCACAAACACATGAAAAGACCTAGGTTTACAATTTATGATTAAAAGTCTACTATGTACACAATACACATAGACGTAAAATGTAAAAGCTTAAATATCTTGGAAACAGTATCCAATCAGTTGTTTTAATTGTCATATTTGAATTCAGCACATAAAAATCCCTAATAAATAGCACATTTTATCTCTGAAGCAGACGACTTCTAAAAAATTGTAGACCAGTGATTTGGAGAAAGCTGGACTTGTTTAAGTCTGCAGTTTGGAGATTATTTGCCTGAGAAGCATTTGTGTGTTCATTGAGACTTGATTGACACGATGTTGATACAGTGGCTTTGTCCGAAAATCAGTGAAGTGTGAGCTTTAATACTCTGCTGTAATTAGTTTATATACATAGCGTTTCATTAATAATAATGCATCAGCAATAGTTCTAGTATTTTACAGGCTTGTTGTTCTTTTGGGTTAAAAATTCATGGATAAAATGAAATGTGGTTTCAGGAGGATTTAAATTGTTCAACAACAGTTGTACTCGAATGAAGGATCGATTTGAATAAATATTAAATTTAATTTTCATATACTAGTATTTTTATTATTCTTTCTTTCATTTTCAGCATTACTAGTGTTTGAATACTTTATGCTTTTTCTCGTTTCTCTCTATCCTTACTTATCTCAAATATCGATTTAAGGCAGTGAGTGGAAATTACAGCTATCGGATATCTTATTGACACGTGTGCATTGAAACAATATAAAATGCTTTATAATTCTTTTTCAAAGGGTTAAAATAAAACACGTGTAAAAGCTAATATTTTATTACCAAATTGATTTATGAAATACTAGTAGGTTCCTTAATCTCTAGGAACGACACATAGTACGATTACGAGCGGGGGGGGGGGGGGGGGGAAGCGTCATCACCTTACGTAGCTAATTTTTCGTTGGGTATTTAAGTTCGTGGTTTGGAGCAACAACGAAAACCACGAAAATTAGCCCCCCCCCCCACCCCCACCCACACGAAAATTTATGATACTACAGTATTTGGGGACCGTGCTTCAGTTGAGGAGCTGAACAAAAAAGGAAATTAAACCGGGAACATGATCACGGGCAATATTGATATGACCGGACAAAGGATAAATAACCTAAATCAAGCACCAATTACAGATGACACAACAGCGGCAAGTTACAAATACGTAAAGGACTATGCAGATACAAAACTTCCACTGACTGGAGGAACGATAACCGGACAGTTGATAGCAAAAGCCGGTAATGACCTTAGTGCTTCACCTTGGAGCCACGTGCTGATAGAAACTAACAAAAAAAAAATACAACTGACCGGAACTATCCAGATGGCAGGTTACGTGGTATACGGATTCCAACCGGAGGTGAAGGAGTACAATCACAAGCAGTAAGTCACGGACAACTTGAAGTCAAATTACTTGACAAATATCACAAAGTGGGCGGTACGTTCAAGGGAAACGTCGTTATCAGCGAAACCTTGTCAGTCGGTGGTAAAATCCTTTCAGAGTTTGTTTTAGCATCTGCTGATAACGGTGTTGATGATGGCAACTATACAAAACGAATACTTGGGGCTAATGGGCATCTCAATGCTGCTAGTGCTTTCATTATCGGACTTGGTACTATTCATAGAAACATTCTACATTTATCGTTACCTTGATGGAAATTATGCTCCGATCACAATAAACGCCCCTGAGGGTTTTCGCGTCATGGCAGTTGGTGCTGGAGAGATAATGTCTGTGTACCAAGATAAAGTTAATATAAATCAGCATATCCACCTTGCAAACAAACGGATCTTTGGTGCGGATATTACATCGACAGTGGGTCTAGATAATGTGCCTAGTTATAAGCATCTAAACAAATTATGCGCTAAATAAATCCGGTGATGTCATGGAATGTATATTGGACATGGACGGACACGCAGTTATCGTACTGGATACTATTCTAGTGTTAAATGATGATTATGTCCCTAGCTACAAACATCTCAAGGACTATGCGCTAAAACAAATATGGAGATACTATGACCGGGGAGCTAAAAATGAGCGGTAACCTAATTACCGGAATGCTGACCACTAACGTTCTTGGTGATGATTACGTACATAGTTATAAACACGTAAAAATGTATGCTCTAATTAAATCAGGTGGAGATACGATCAACGGAAAAATCAGCTTGACCGGATCCCTCACTACAATTGGTATCACAGCGACAGGAAATATTATTTTGGGACCTAATAGTCAACTATCGCTAAGTTCGAATCCTACGTTGACTATCTCAGTGACAAACAAAAATTAGGTTGATAACAAAAGAGTCAAAAACAGAGTTGATGTTATACCGACACTGACCGGCAATGATGGTGATCGAAACGGCTTTATCGCATCAGTATCATCTCTGTACTCTACAGCATATGCTGCTTACAATGTTTTTTTGTCAGCATACGGTCTCACTATAATCTGGATTTGAATGGGCTTCTGCTGGCGAGACTTCCAATTTTTGAATTCAAATTCAATGTCCATCAGAGTTCATTATATGGAAATTTCAACTTCGAGGTCGCAGTAATAATACTGAGCGGATAAATCGCTGGCATTTAGATGCGAGGATGTCAGCTTCACCTACCTGGACAACATTATACGGTCTAAATACAACTGTGATAGGATCTATCTCACGAGAATTCTTGCTATAAAGTCATCTGTCGTCTTTAAAGTATGGTATATATCGATTAGTATGTCTTAATGCTGAACCAGCTAATCCCGGTCCGAGTTATTTTCAACTGTTTTCACTAGATGACCTGGTCTGAAGATCATTTGTCTAACTAAATATAATTTTTTTGACTATTCAAATATAATAGTATGGCCGGAATAGTAAAAATTTATAGAGACCTTTTACGTTTATTGTTTGAAGATCCACATAAAGACAAAGGTAAAATATCAGATTATGTTGCTAAAGAGCGCTATGATGCTTATTGGGTCATTGAAAACATCTCGAAAACTTCACAGAGACGATCGTTCTACATGGAATACATCAGGTGCTACTAAAAAAGAAAAGGACTTTATCTATGTAGCGAATATGCAATTGGTTGATGCTATAGCCAGGTTTGATGCTGTCTACAAGTTCTGTAATGAACGTGAGTCAAGTGCTATTGCAAAAAGTATTGAAGATCTTGGTTGATGCTATAGCCAGGTTTGATGCTGTCTACAAGTTCTGTAATGAACGTGGGTCAAGTGCTATTGCAAAAAGTATTGAAGATCTTATCAATCTGATAATAGCCTAGCTAGATCATGAGATTGTTGATGCTATTGCAAAAACGGGTCTTATTACACCAAGAAAACTAGACGATAAAGAGAAAAAAAAAAAAAAGACATGAATAGGATCATCTTTGTATGAAAAATACAATTACAACAAAAAGCTTGAGCTTTCAAAAGAAACTCAGAAATCAACACAAAAAGCTCACAATTTTTTAGAAGACCGGATTGTACTATGAGAATGTGGATACAATGATGGCGACAATGATAACACCTAACAAGAAACTTAAGGAGGATGGGTTACCCGAGGAAGATACCCAAGATGATGACCATAATGACACAAAATCTTTAGATGCTTACTATAATCGTATGAGATATCTGAACTATGAGCGCTATGATGTAGATGATGTAGATGATATTGCTGCTGCTTACAAATATTTGGAAGATTCAGTTGACCTGAACGAGCATGTGCAACGTCTTTATTTCGAACAGACGATTGATAGAGAATTTGCTCATAAGGATATTACCGATGGTCATTTTGTTCATTCACCACCTGCTGATCCGGATATTGCTGATAACATTGTTAAACGGACACTGGACCTTTCCAAGTACGGTGATATAAAACCTGTGATCAGACAAAACGTCAAGGACCAGATAATTGCAATAGAAAATACTGAGCTGAGGATTGACAAACAAGCTTATGCATTCGCGCAGATATACAAATCTGCAAATAAATTGCCAGTTAATCCGCTTATTGTTGCTAATATTTATAAGTACATACAGTGGATTGACCTTCTTTCAAAAAACGATATTGACGTACTCGGTGATCTCGTAAAACTAGATCAGGTGACATCTTTTATTGATTTCGCAATTCTAGAAATGAAGGGCCCTATTTTGCAAGAAAAGAATACAGATGAAGCTAGATTGCGTACACTTGATGTATCAAGACACATGGATTACATGTCTAATAAACTTGATGTGTCAAGACACATGGATTACATGTCTAATAAACTTCTTTATGTGTCAAGACACATGGATTACATGTCTAATAAACTTGATGTGTCACAACACATGGATTACATGTCTAATAAACTTCTTGGTCTTCAGACGACAATACAGAAAACTTTTCATCCAGATTATTATTGTAAAGAAGATGAAGAGAAACGTCATAGATTTCAATAACATTAGCAAGCATTTGTCTGATGATGATCGAGGTGCTCTGATAGCTTACTATGACCATTATCATAGACGGGTCTTCAAACTGTTACTATAAAAGAATCTTAGCTGTGATGACAGTGGCTTCAATTGCACTGTCAACAGCGGGAATTATTTAGACTGGACCTACTGCTAAACCTTTTATGTTGGTGATTCTGGAGCAGGAATTATCCTTCCGGGGGCATTAAAAAAGGTAGAACCAAAACTAAATATTAAAACAAATAGCGTTCGATATTCATTTGTTACCTACACTAATGTACTTAATAAAATCCGATCATGTCTCCGAGGTGAAAAGTTCGCGATGGATTCACTTGACTGTGAACTAAACGTGATCGATGATATGCTAACCGAATTGTCTCGATGATTGTGACCAGTTATCAAAAACGGTACGATCGAAAATATAAGGTTAAATAGCAGTAAATTTAAATGTGTACCAAGCACCATGAACTTTCGAAAAAGAGCGCTTTGTCATTCATATGCTGACATAATAAACACATGTTGAGTGTACGTCGAGATCTTTTTGCTGCTGCATACAAAGACTGAAACAAAGATATTTCTTCTGTATCTGTGTTTTTCGCTGTCAAAGTTTGGCCAGCACCTGAACATCCACGTTTAATATTTTCTCGTTGATGTACTACCTCAAGATTTTCGAAATGATCATTGTCTATATTGCAATCAATGCGATCTACAACCAAACCCGATGGAATCAAACCTCTTTGACATTCAACTATAAAACAAGAAAGCAACACATGAACCTGTGGAGTTATTTTACCTGATACACAGACTCCCAAATAACCGTAGCTATTCCTATGAAAAGTTAGCATTTTCTGATGTTTCCTATGACGAACCTGACCAATCTCATTCGCTTCGTAATTATCATACAGATTATGTGCTAGTCAGCTATCCATGATGTTATATTATATCTAAAATAATTTCATTTCTCTAATTGCTTGTATTTTATCTCTGATTTGATTTACTGCTCTGTCAATGACGGTTTTGTAGTCCATGATCTTCTCAATCTTGTTCATCTGAACTACGAAAAGTTTGAATGAAATTACAGCGACAACTTCTTTACCCGGATTTGTATCTGATAATTTATTTATCACGTTATTAATACTTGTGGGCCATTGATCTTCCTCCGAAAACAAATCAAAGTCTGATTCCAAGTTCTTCATTAGTAAGGATAACAGTTCATCCTCTGTTGTTAATCCATAATCTACTAAATCAGGTCCTTTTCCAGATAACACTATGATTCCTATCGCTATCTGATCTTTATTATACTTTCCGAAATCTCTGTTGTGAAAATACTTGTGGTAACTAGAGCTAAATCCCCAAACATCAGATGAACATTTTCCATTGACCCCATCAACCAAAAGACCCTCCGAGCAACTGGTGATACAGTCAGACCTGATAGTATCTGATAGTACCTGAGGATAATAATGACGTTGTAACTTTTCAACTTTTCGGAGGTAAGGACATTTAAATTCTAATAAAATAATCTTTTTGTCGCTGATGATATAACCATCCAAATACAGTGGCGTACTAAGGGTAAATGGCGCCCGGGGAGACGATGATGGCCCAAAGAGCCAGAATACGAGGCCCAAATTTTTATCAGCTGTTTTGGGGCCCCAAGTTCTCTGACGCCCGGGGAAACCCCCACGTTCCCGCCCCCCCCCCCCCCGCCCCTGGTAGTACGCAACAGTACTAATATAACTTCCAAAGACCTTCCCGTTCAAGATCTTTTCAGTGTACGATCTTAGTATCGGTTCAAATAATGATCCCCAAAGAAACAGTAGTGTTATGGGAATATCTTTCTTGGTTATTTTCTTCATAGCAATATCCTCTATAGTAGCAAACTGACAGCAGCCCATCACAGCTGCCAACTCTGATCCTCCCATTGTCGTCTCCATAAGCTTATACCAATCTTCTGTCTTCTGCTTAAATTGGTACTTACTAATAAGCTCATCTAGTATCACTTGTAAATCCATTCTTTATTTTTATGTAACTAGTATATTCTCTAAATAACAATTTATCGTTAATTTTTATTTAAACATTATAAAAATTACAGAATAAATTACTGTTTTAAGTCACTCTTCTTAATGCTAAGGATCTTAATAAAGCTATACTATTCGCTTTATAAAATGATGATAATGTCTCTGTCGAGCTTATTGTTACAAAACTGCTCGGTATAGGACATAGTCGAGTATTGATGACCTTCGAGGAACGAAGGATATTATCTGCTGAGAGTATGGTAACTATTATCAACAATAAAGAGACCTGATCATGAAGCATTCACACTGTTGTATTTCAAAGATACAATATAGAGACCTGATCATGAAACATTCACACTGTTGTATTTCAAAGATACAATATAGAGACATGATCATGAAGCAATCACACTATTGTATTTCAAAGATACAATATAGAGACCTGATCATGGAGCATTCACACAGTTGTATTTCAAAGACTAATTTGATGAAAATAATTAATCGTACTTATTAGCTTATCTTTAATAGGTTATTTAAGTAGTTGAAGAAACGACGTATTTCTGAATCAAAAGTTACTATCATCTCCAAAGTCCCGTTTAATGATTTACTGTGTTACTGATTTGGTCCGAGACTATGTTGAAGACCAAATCAGTGACCCAAATAATGCAACAACAAAAAAAAAAAAAAAAAAAAAAAAAAAAAAACCGGAACTCCGGGGTGGTAGTCAATTTTGGGCCAGAACTGTCGTTTCTTCATGCTACAATCCCTTTTTCATCATGCACAGTTTTGAGCATCTTTCTATCAGGGTTAATATTGCTTATCTCAGTGTTTTCAGCATTGAATTTAATCTGTAATCAGAATCTTTCCCGAAACACTATAGGATATAATTTTTGGATGTGTGAGACAGGCAATCCAACATTTGTATTAACTTTAATATTGTTGTGTAACATTACTAACTTTAAATTTGACTAGAGTTTAATCCCATCCAAACTTTTAACGAATGCATTCTATCTTTTGATATCGAGATTGTTGCATTTATTTTAAACCCACTGGATATTTCTATCACCTCTCTGAAAACTGTTGAGTTTATAACAATGCGGCTTTGCTTCATCATTTATTTCATTCAAAGAATTTCAAAGTATTTTTTGTGCTGTGAATTTGTAGTATAATAGTTATAGCATTGTATCAATTTACACAGTAGTCATATTTCAAATAGTAAGGTTATTATCAAAGAATTCTTGAGCACATCTCTGAAAATCTAGTAGCAAGGTCTAGGAACACGGTGCATTAATTTTTAAATGCAGTTTTGAGGAAGTGGTCCAGTAGTATGGGATATAGAAATATCGGCGTGTTTTATACAGTAGTAAGCAAAGTGGCCCAGCAATGATTTTTTTCTTGAGTTGTTTTATTCAATAGGTGCCAGAGGGAGAGGATAGCTGTTTGTGAATAGAATTAAAACAAAGCTCCCGAATTGTCGGCCATGCCTGTCTGCGAACTGGTATGTGGGATCATACTCAAATGCCATCTGATATCGGATGATAGCTTTGAATGAAAACTGGAGTGGGGAGGGTAGCATACTGTTGTCCATTGAGATCCCCACCCTATAAACATATATTCACTTTGGATCCGTTTTAGTGTTTATTCTTTTTTTAAAAATAAAACCACGTAATTTATATATATATAGTTTTTAAATTCGTATATGAACATTTTTTATATATAAAACTTATTTTTTTGTCTTATATAAAATTCAGCATACTTAAAATAATAATAATAATAATAATAATAATAATAATAATAATTAAAAAAAGACAGCAGTGAATGAAAAATGATCTTCTAAGTAGTCAAAATAGATTCACGTCTTGATTAATTTTTGTATGTGTACAAATTGCATCTATAATGTCATTTTTGCAAATAACCCCACCATTTTGCATTGTCGGCGCAGCTCCACACTGAATGACTTCTGAGTGACGCTTCAATAAGAGAAGCAGTTCTTAAATAAAAAAAAAAAAAAAACGAAAAAAAAAAAAAAAATTTAACAAATGTAAGCATTCTGTTTTTAAAATGTATAATAACATCTTATTTTCTATATGCAAAAATCCATTTTTTAATACCCCTAATTTATTTTTGTTATATACAAAGTTCAATAGTTGATTAAAAAATATACCTTTTGAAATAGAAATAGACTTTTAAAAATATAAAACTTGAATTTGTAATATAATAAAATATCGAAAAAATATTAATACTCAAGCGGTGCCTTATACTTAATGGGCATGAAAAGACAAATTTAGGTTTCCCCATTCTAAATGTATTTTTATGTGTAATGCTCTAAATAGTCTAGCAAATAAATACATATTATTGATTCAGCTGACATCTATCTATCCTAACGCCCATGGATTAAGCCTTCTTCCACAGATTTAAATGGTGGAACCAAATAAGGGCGAGCGCGAAGATATGTGGCTTACAAAGGACGTCAAGTTTCGTGGTTTCTTCATACTTGTGATATCTCCCAGTGTGAGAAACAAGTCTGACCGAATTTTGGACCATCTCACAGCCTCATACCACTAGTTACATATTTGACAGAATAATAAATTTCTTATGATACGATATCTTTTCATGGCTATATCATATATCAAAGGATCATATCTTGTGAGAATTTTCATAATAGGTTGCATTTATAAGTAAAAATGAAGATGGAATCAACAAGTAGCATTTCAGTCATGACCGTGTGCATATTCCATGAAGTCTTCATTATATTAATGTACGGTAGAAGTTAACCCAAAGGACGATTCGTTTACATTTTGAATTAATGCACACGTGTGGTATTTGATTTAATGGTATATTTTTGAGTTTTACAGAGGAAGCGTAAGAATAGTTAGATTCAGCGACGTTTTAGAATCGATGTTATATATCCCAAATGAATCAAAACACCAAAAAATGAGGACAAATTGCATCCTACATATTCTGTGATGATCTATGTGGAAAAAAAGTTATATAAAGGTAGAAATGATGATTGGAATATTTCCAAGAATGTATCATATACAGTGACTCTGGTACAACGGCCTTTATTATAATTTACATAAAAAAAGATTACATTTTCGTATGGGGAAATAATGCTATATAAGGGAGGTAATTTGAAGGCGAACTCTCTTTTACTGAAAATTATGAAAAATCAATAGCGGGAAGCACAACATTTCAGTGTTTGCGAGCATGTAACATATAGTTATCGCATACAGTTAAATATTGAGATTTGTATGGCCCAGTTCAAAGTAATATGACTCGAAACAAACACGTTATACTGCTGCTGTCAGGTATTTTATAAGTGCTTACTCGTTATTTGAAAGATATTCGTGGTCACCTGTTTTCGAGGACAGTACAGTGCCAGGTCAAAAGTTGGTTCCTGGTAGTCACCACAGTAAGAAAAACCTACGTCATTGGTGAAATATGGTTTAAACGGTCACATACATAAATAAAAAAAATATATTATGACTGAATAAACAATAACATCTGCAGATTTTTCAGTCTTCAGTTCATACTTTTTTTTTTCTACATGTTTATGTTAATGTGGAAAATGTTTGCATGTCATAAGGATAACAGGCCAAATTAAAAATTGTATATCAGGTTCATAAATATGGTATTTTTGTGAAGGTCAAAGCATCAGAATTTTAAAAAAAAAATTCTTTTAAAAAAGTTAGCATTTTTTGTATATGTATATAATGAATACAAATCAGATAACGGAATGTTTTTTTGGGGTTAATTCTTTAAGTAGTCACTACTAAATATAACCAGATTGTTCTTGAGGCATAATTTACACATTTATGTGGTATTTAAGAGGTTTTGTATGGTTTAGGACATCATATTGAAGTATAAGAATTATAAACCCACTTTTATCTTTTCTAAAAAAGTAGACTGCATGTGGTAAATATAGGTAAAACCAACATTCAAATAAACAAAATAACTATAAAAAAAACCCAATAATAAACACCTATATTCATGTGAAAGTGAAAAACAAATGGCATTCGTAACATCCGTCTCTTACTTTTCAAATAAATAAAAATGGAAAATGTAATATACAATCCAAGTGTTTGTTCCTAATAAATGCCTGCCTGTAAAAGAAACTTTTTTAGACTAACACATCTGAAAATATTGTTATTATGATTCCAGATTTGCATGAAATATTTATTTTTCTCAAATATTTCTTGTGAAAAGTTCAGTATAGTAATACTGTACCAGTATATACTTTTTCAATTTAACTTTTTTTATTTCATAGTTGTACTGTGCTGATATTTTTTGTGACATAACAATATCAAATTAGTTTTGAAAAAGGGCACAACAATTGTAAAAGCACAGACAAATGAAGATGTTTATGTAGGGGGATGGATGTTACAAAGGCCTGAAGGCAGAACAGACAAAACAAATTGCTTGGGGGGAGCATCTTATTCTTGCTGATAACAACCACATCTGCAAGATGCAAGTATAAATTTGTATGATTCTTTTTTTTTTTTATTACATTCATTTAATTACCATATGTGTCAAGCAAGTTTGATACTGTATTGAAGCAGTAATGATAAAACAAACTGAGTATAAATATTGTTGCCGCATCTACCAGTTGTTCAAGGGAGATAGCTGATACACATTTCTGGTTGAAAATTAGAAGGGGGTATGTTAAAATACGGCTCTATTCCCATGAAATGAAGAGAAGTCATAACAAATTCTTGACACATTCCATATTTGGATACATAAATAAAACCTCTCCTGAGTGAAACCAACCCCGATCCACACAGTTTCTGGATTTTTGAAGAAACTTTTCTCAGAGCCATATCAAATTCTTACAAATACTGTATGGTATAAAAGGAAAGCTAATTGGTTTCCATTGCGCAGATGATGATGTAAAATGTTCCTGCCATCCTTGAAATAATCCAATCAGAGATAAAAGAATGGGAGGCCCGTAAACAGGGGTACCCTCTCTGTACAAAAATAGTAAGATGGTGGCATTCTGCTGACGGAAGTGCCCTCTGGCTGTGTTGTTCTCGTTACATTTCAGACTTAGTTGTTGGACCAATATTTGGCTTATGTGGACCTAGACCAACAATTTGTTCTCCGCATTTTTTTTGGGACATGACTATCATAAATAAAAATAAAAAAAGGCAGAGAACAACTTGTTGGTTCAATGCAGACCAGGGCAGTGTAGGATCTAGTACTAATATTAGTGCCCCTACCTCCATCGTGGATGGGGTACTAATTCGATATTATATCTATCAATGGAGCAGACGGGTGTGATTCAAACCCAGGAGTTTTTTGTAACAGTTTTGCTAATGTTTGTAACAATGCATACATACTATTACAGACCAAAGTTTCCTCTCGTTTATTCTGCCAAAAAGCAAATACCAAATTTTACCAGAAACGACTCTAAGTGTCCTTAAAACAATCAGTGCATAATAGGCTGCCATTTTGAATAAAGCATGTGATTGGATGAGCATGTTGAGGCTATGACATTGTAGCTATGTAGAATCCTACTGGTCCTGACCAGCGAGTCAGAAATTAAATCGTCAGGCCCTGGTAATTTATTTAATTCTGATAAAGAAAACAGAACACCTAAGAAACTGAGAGATTCAAGAAATTAATCTTGGACTGGGACATTTCCATGGGCCACAAAATTAATTTTATGTTGGTTATGGATTTTTTTAATGAAAAGGTGAATATAGAATGTCAATTTGTTTCTTCTTTAAATGTTTTGAAGTGTTCTGCTGCCAAAAAATTACACAATGTTGATTAAAGATCAAGTGGAATTAAGCTAATTAAATCAAAATATAAAAGAAACTTTAATCTCTTTGATTCCTTTGTGCTGCACACAAAGTTAAAGAATGCCATTGTAAAACCATTGAGAATTGATATAGTTGTAACATCACATTCACAATTATAACAGTTGTCAGTTGCCTTAGTTTGAATTCTTGTACTATAATACTAAATATTTCACATTGATTGAGCAGTAGCACTCTGGTGACATTTATATTGGTGACACAACAATATATGCAAAATAAAGCGAATTATTACAAATGAAACAAAAGGTCTCGATATCGGGACTCCTGTTTTTAGCGCTGGGATTCTAACTTTTTTCCAAGGAAGGAGTCCTGGACTCTAGCTTTCAAATACTAGTGCGAACCCAGAATATCATACAGGCAATACCCACATGTAGTTTTACATGATTGCATGACCAGTCTTGCCTATATTCAGAAACTCATTATGTCAGAAAGTAAGCACAACTTTGAAAATTGATAGAATTTGTAATAAAAATGTCTCCTTTACCAATAACTTTTAAGTTTTCTGATGCAGAATTTTGTACCAACATTGCAATTAGTTCTGATGCTAAGCAGGTTAAGTTTATGCAATTTTCCCAAGCACCCTCTTTAGAACCTGCAGATATATTTTGATGAGGGTGAACAATGAAAATCCAATGAAAAACAACCCCTGAGTTGAAATCCCAGAATAGATTAGGTAATGCAGGGGTCAAGCTAGACTTGAATTTTAGGGAGAAGTGACTTCCCCTTTTGGACAGAATAGGGAGAAGTGAGATATGAACAGGGAGAAGTGGGAGCAAAGCGAAAAACGCAATATATATATATATATATATAATGTATGTGTGTGCTTTGGTTCTTTTATGTTAACTATATCCTCTATTTCTCAGTATGCATATGTATCATATTCACATGGAGTGTATTCATACTTGAAAGTGTATATTTGGATGGAGAGATCTACAATGTATTCTGGCCATATGACTTTAAAAAAGCACAACATAATTAATTAATTTTAACTGATAGGAGTTCTTAGATTAAAGTATTGTAATTGCAGGTTGGTAAAATTACTTAATCAACTACCACTACAATAAGAAATTTTATTTTGTTAATTTCTAAGACTTCTCGAGAAAATGGCAGTCAAAAACATTTCTAAACTGTTTTGAAACAACCCCTATAACATGTGTCTTTACACCATTGTGTTCGTCCCTTCAAAGCATTGTGGTCACTGATGTTATGGACGAGTAACCTGAGCTGTACAACATGTTTAGGGTGTTGGTTCAAAATTAAATGTTAATCTTTTGGACTCTCCGTTTTTGGTGAAGTTTTAGAAAATAGAAAAATTAAATTGTTATATAGTTTGTAAGTAGCTACGATGTTGCAGCCTCAGCATGTAGATTAAGAAGGGAACATAACAACATCAAAATTTTAACATTTAATTTCATTGTTGCCAATAAAACATTACTGTAACAATTCACTGAAAACAAACTGAGACATTAAAGTTGATATATGAATGAACTAGACCCTTCTTTCCAAACAAATCGGCACACAGCCAAGGATAAATATGGCTCCATGCATGTCATGTATGTGCATCTATTTTTAGAAAAAGGGATTTTCTTAATATGACCACTCACTTTCTTGCTTCGTTGCAATAATCCATCGATAGGATTGTAAATTTATGGTTTTAATATTTGCCTATGTACTCGTTATAACATCGTGTATTGGTTAGATATTACTTGCTTCGCTGCTGTTTTCGTATTTTGAGTAATGTTATAGAATTTTACATCACTTCCCGAATTCCACAACATAGTATTGTCCCATACATTTCTGACCTACATATATTTCTTTTTAGGCTAAATCTTTAATCACATAACATTGAGACTTTGCTTTCGACGAATTATACATTTCCCTTAATTTATTTGCCCAATGATTTATGAAAACAGACAATCTAATGAAGAGGTACTTCCTAGACACAGCGATGTCTGCCATTATTACCCCTTGACAGTTTCACTTAAGTTTCAAACTGATTTTATTAAGAAAATAACGCAAACATATCAGTTTAAATCTTGCAAAAAAAAAAAATTTTAGAAAGTGCTTTACACTTTAAACACAAATTGCTATTTACATATTGAAGTTTAAGTTTCGAAACACAATTGTGTAGGTATGTTTTCATCATCAAATTATAACTTGCAGAAATCAGGCAGTGATAACTTGCTCAGGAAAGGGTTATTAACCATTAATGGTCAGTCAGCTATTCAAACACATGCCTGTGAATGTGCAAGAGTTTGTCGGTGCAATTGATATCCACACCAGCTGTTTAATGCATACAATACATTTCGCCTTGAGCTACAAGACAACACTGGAACTGGCTGGTTATAAATCGAGGGAGCATCTCAAAAGTCATAAATTACAGTCGCTTAGTTTACAGCTAAAAAAAATAACAGGGCAAAGTCGTTTTTGCTTTCCTAACAGAAGAAGGTGAAGTTTATATTTTTTGGGCGACTTAATCGCCCACTTCGCCTGGTAGTGCGGCCGCTGGTAATGGTTAGACCAATCCTAGTCTCAGTTCCTTCTGACCTTTGCCACCGTGTTTTAAATATTTGACTTCCAGGCTTGAGGTGTGGGACTTCCAAACTTTGCAGCTATGGAAGCCCAGGACTTCCAAAATTAAAAAATGGATGGAACCCCATGGTAACTGTAGAGGGACTACACCAATTGCCACAAAGAACCAGTTGTAATGTGATGCACACTTATTTTTGATTCTCTTCAAACACATTGTTGGAAGCAGGGGAAAAAATAAACATTCATGTGTATGGAATATTTTTCACTTCTACCACTGAAATACTGCACAGAATCCAGAATAAAATGGCATGATTATGTGGCAACTGGTGCAAATCAATAGAATAGGATTAATTTGTAAAAATTGTTGAGGTGTTAAAGTCATTGATGCTGTAGTGATTTGAACTGAATTTTCATCTCCACTGATAAAACAGAACCAGAGAATACCTGGATCACCATAATGTTTAATTAGTTGTTTAGTTCAGTTCAGCTTCATTTATTTGGTGTCATTGATATCAATAAAGATTTATGAAAAGTGGAATGTAAATGCATAAAAAGATTATTAATGGCAACAGATAATAACATTTTGTTACCTTGCATTTTTCAGAATTTCATGCCAGTATTATATGAAAATAACTATCAGGCCTGATGTTAACACCTGTGAGGGTAGTTAGGCAGACTTCAGAGCATGGGGACCATTATTGGTAAGGATGTCATTTTACCTGGTGCCACCTGGTGGAATTATCTCTCTTCAGAAACTGGAGGCGTTTGCAGAGGCCAGATTCAGTTTCTTGTCCCAGGTGAGGACCCTTAAAGCACTACAGTTCCAAACAGTTGATGTCCACCATTTATGCTTCAGCAGTTGATGAGAAGGGGCTGGAAGGGCCCCTTAATTCTCTTAAATAGTAATAATGCACTTTTTAGCCTTGTTGCCCTGAGTTTGATTCCAGATTACATTACTTGTTAAAATGAGCAGTTGTCCATCCTATGTCAGTATTTTTTGTAATTGGTTCTGTAGATTCCCTCCTCCTCTTGCACCATAAGCTTAGCTGTTGAGAGTACTTACAGCATGCAAAAATGTATTGATGAATGTCCAATTGTGCTAGTTGGCTGAAACTAATGTACACTTGACTTCGCTGTGCAGTATCCAGATGTTGTTGATGTAGTTATGCCCATACTACTCTCTGCTGTGGGATGTTGCACTGGATTGATGTGCAGCTGTGAGTCCTTTCGGAAAGAGGTAAATCCACATAGTGATCCACAATTTGGCCAGGTAGACCACAATTTGTACCTCTGAGGTTGAGTGCAAATGAACCACATGTTGAGTGCAATATAATTAGTGCCAGAATCACACCAGCATATGTGACTCTACTTCATTCAGCAACACCAGCACAAGTCGATCCGCTTTGTGTGTACTGGTGTAGAAGCTGTTTAATCTTTTCCTGTAAATTACAAGGCCATTCCTAAAAAAAATTTGGTTTGCTGCAATCCTACCCACGTGTAACTGGTGGGTAGGTAGGTCGATTTTTATTTTAGAGATATAATGAAAACATTGCATATGTTCAAATCAAGGCTGCAACGTTTACCAAATTTAAAAACATGTACACGGTTTACAATAACTGAAACAATGCCATTTAATCGAAACGATTAGAAACTAAACCTTTTCCACTATCTACCCATTAGGCACACAGCTGACAGCTCCATAACCATCAACATGTATACAATTCTCGTCTCCTTGTGCCTTTTTCCTAGCGCTGTCACGTTTGATGTGAAAATATGAAGATATATAATTTCGTTGGAACTTGGAACGGGTAGTTCCTGTGTCAATGACAGCCGCATGCATGTTCGTTTACACATTTACTGATTTAATAAACGTTTACTGGCAGTAAACTAAACTAAGCCGTTTACACATGTAAACATTGCAGCCTTAGTTCAAATAGTAAAGCTATTACTTGAATGGAATATTAATATATGCAGTTATTGTTTTTATTGCTTTGCTTTATATTGCTTAAAATAATTTGCTACGTGCACACATAACTTAGTAAAGTCTAACCATGCCTACATGTACATGTATATGCTTAATATTAGTCCTAGTTACTCAGTAGATGTATTGAGTCCCAAGTCTGTTTGTCTGGTAGAATACTAGGCAAATAGTCCAACACTGTAGAGAATTATAGCAAAAATGAAACCATAATAACTCGCTGATGTATATTTAATTAAAAATGAAAAAAATAACACTTTCTGACAGCAGAGTTTTCAAGACACACATAACTGACTGGAACATATAACCTTCAGAATAAGTATTAGTTTTAAAACTTGTTCAGGATTATAAAGTTACACAAAACTGACTAGAAAAGTAATTTCAGAATACTGGTATGTATCACTTGTGGAACACTAAAAGGTCACCTCGCTCGTGAATTCTTAGCCAATGCTATGATGGATGATCCATCTTGTGTAAACACTTTACATCACTATGTTACTATTGAATAGAGCACTTACATAATCGGGATCAGGCTATGTTTAAAGTACAGATTGAATAATAAATATGCGGTTGGTATTTTTTTGCGTTAAAAAAATCTGTGGACCAAATGGCAAACAAAATTTGGGGTCAGGGGTTTCATAGTGAGTCGGTTGGATTACAACAAACTAAAGATTTATTATTTTTAGCCCAAAGAGAACAAGTGTCGTGGATACTATTTTTATGTCAGGTAGCACTAAACAATTTTTCGGTCACTGGCTCGGTCAATGATGTACCCTCTCACCCAGTGATCTCCCCAGAAATTTTGGATAGCATCGGGGTTACGCGTGTTTGGGTCATAAAATGTTTTACAAAGTTCACATTAACGTCATAAAAGTGAAACAAATTAATATCAAGTATTTTTTATTTACCTATGTTATAACAGTAACAACAATGCATATCTCATTTATTTCTTCATTTAAATAAATGATATTCATCTTTTCTTCTTTTCACCATATAAACTGACTGCAACATCACAATTAAAGTCTTTTAAGGGTTGTCCTTCAGTACTGATTGTCATCAGGTAGTTCAGTAACCTCTGTGTCAACCTGTTCCTTAAAACACTCTTAATTCTATTCATCGAGGAGAATGATGTTTCACAATCTGAAAAAATGGAACATAACATTTTTTAATGGATGTACAAAAAAGAGACAAGTATACCTGAATCCTAATTAAGTTAATTACCAAGGAAAAATTCTTCAGGAATCAAGACAGTGGTGTATTTTACAATGATCATCACAGAATAAGATAATACATATTCCTTTCCATTAGGAACAATATATCAAAGTGTTTGATATTTATAAGCTAAAATATTGTTAAAATTTAAAACTGTTTTTTTTACCTGCTGTTGAGGTAAAACTGGAAGATAAAGATTGTTCCGTTTATTACTTGGATAGACAGAAAAGAGAAATGAGAAATTAATAGGCCAGCACTCACGTAAGTTAGCAATATGGAAAACTTACCATCCGATCCAGCAATTTCCACCCAAGGGAATAACATCTTCCATTCATTATTAAATCCCGTCCTTCGTTTCTTGATATCATTCTTTTTGGAAATCATGCTGGCTCTATCGGAATCAGAATCACTGCCACTATTCGTGACGCCAATTTCTGATTGTCGTAACCAGGCCAACATGCGGCTAGCCGGGTGCTGGGTAATTTTTCGTTCCTTGGAAGGTGGTGTTCATTTTTCACAATAATTTTTAATTTAATCGGTGTAACTGCTTTGGCTGTTAATGAAAACGACTGACATATATATAACACACTACCAGTAGACTCCATTGTTGCTGGCCAATCACGTGACTAGGTGCTGATGAAACCCTCATCAAAGGTCGCGCACCGGCGGTCACGCAAGCCAGATACAAAGAGTAGTGGTTAAGTGAGTGAGAAATTATCCGGGATTATCTTAATAAAATACCCCAGAAGAGGTAAGAACAGGTGTCATTTGAGTGGGGCTTTGAATTAGGTGACAGGATGTTTGTTTAACAGATTAATTTTATAAGGGTAGTGGGAAACATCAACGCATAGCGACACAAGAGCATAGCGTAGCGGCAGGTTCTAAGCGTTGGGGGTTATCGGAGTTTGAAACGATAGCATAGTGGGCCCGCTACGGTAAAACGCCCTCGGGAGAACACTGCTCTCACCTTTGAAACCACCTGCTATCAAAATGAAGCTCAATAACCATCAACATGTATACATTTTGATACATTTTGTTTTATTTTTACATAATGGTTCTCCCCCCCCCCTCCCGTCCCCCAATCAAAGAAGATGAAGGCAATGCTCATGGCAATTGTAACATCGTGTCGGCTAGAGATGAGGAACAAAGGGGTTGTGGAGATGCCAAGTCCAATTCTTTCCCAGACATTGCTGGAAGCGCAGATGTGTTGACTGGTACTGGAAGCGATGATACAATTG
This sequence comes from Margaritifera margaritifera, assembly GCA_029931535.1. Taxonomy (NCBI): domain Eukaryota; kingdom Metazoa; phylum Mollusca; class Bivalvia; order Unionida; family Margaritiferidae; genus Margaritifera; species Margaritifera margaritifera. The sequence goes on along the minus strand of JAQPZY010001433.1, from coordinate 1,741,157 downwards.
CTGGACGCTGGTGCTATTGTTTTGTTTTTTTTGTTGTCCCTACGCCCATAGCAAAGCTTTGTTGATAGCTTGGAGTTAACGGGAGAGTGTTCTCTCTCTATTTTAGCAATCTGGGCACATGGAGTATTTCTTGGGTTTTTTGATGATTCATATGGGCATCCTTCCATGCGATACGCTGCTGTGGCTGCTGACCAGCCAGTTCAGTCATCTGGCTGGCCATACCAGTTGATGAGTGTCCAGGAGTCCATCACTTAAGCAAGCCATGCCACATACTGGCTGGCCCTTCCATGGTTTGTGGAGTTATATGGAGATCCAGCTAGTCTGTCCATCCATTTTGCTGCACATTCCATCCACGCAGTTTCTAAGCAGACCATCCAGCTGGCCAATGTGCCAACTGTCCAGCTGCCCATCCTTCACAGTTCTGAGCCATCCATACCAGCAAGACAAGCCTTGGCACTTGCCCAGCCACCAATCCAACCATCGGGTCAGTTTTTCACAGTGCATCCATTGGGGAGATACCATGCCACTCAATGAGTGCAGGGTTAACCTCGGCAACTTTTTATTCTCCGACCCCACAATGGAGCTGACAGAGTGTTGTTTCAGAGTAGCCATGGAGGAAATTTATTGTGTTTTGCCAATTTCTTAGTACTCACTACTGCTGTCTGTGATCCAAGTCTGTATGGTGAAGGCTTCAGTAGACTTGAATAATTAGGACGATCACCCTCCTTCTGTCAGCTGCTGCAGTCGGTAAAGATAAAGGAGATTACAGACTGCCTGTCTGATAAGATCTGGGACCCCTGCAACTGTAATGCTTTCTTAGAAGAAAGCCAGCTACAAGCATATTTGTCATCACACTGGTATCATACACATTTGTCAGCATTTAGCACTGAGCTTCTTGCCTTGGACAAAAACATCACGGCAGTCAACATGATGATCCCGTTGTTTTTTAAGGTGGATAGGATTTTTTTGCATGCCACCTCCAAGCTGGTGTGTGAAATATGGTCACAGCTTCCTTCATGCTAGATTTGGCATCACTAGCAATTTTTTTACTTTGAAAAATCGGGCAGTGACCATGCATGAGAATCCATGGTCCTGATTGACAAGGTTATCAACTTGGACAAACACCACCATACAATGGCTAATGCCCTACTGGCTTCAGCTAATCTAGATCTAGTGCAATGAGATGCCAGTCTACATTAGTGTGCACTAAAGCCACATCATTCCTTGGCCCTTTGATGTAAACCCTTCAGTATGCTGTTACTGTCTCATGGTAGAATAGAGGATGTGCAGAAGCAGGCAGCACAAGAATTGGGTCTCCATCTTGCCTCTCTCACCATGGTGAAGGCCGCAGTGAATGCATTTTAATTGTGGCAGGAGATGCTTTCTGGAATGGATATTCTCATTTTATGTGACAACTCTGTTGTGGTAAATTATATCAGAAGGCAAGTTGCGACCAAATCGCCAGACCTTTGCTTCCTGGTTTGGGATTTTCTCAGGTGGTGTCATCAACAACAAATCTACATTCAAGTCCATCATATCCCAGGCAGACTCAAGGTACTAGCAGACTCACTGGCTAATCCAATCTGAATACTCAATTCACCCCTCATTATTCAGTCAGATTTGTGACTGCTGGGTTGACCCCCCATTATTCAGTCAGATTTGTGACTGCTGGGTTGACCCCTCATTATTCAGTCAGATTTGTGACTGCTGAGTTGACCCCTCATTATTCAGTCAGATTTGTGACTGCTGGGTTGAACACTCATTATTCAGTCAGATTTGTGACTGCTGGGTTGACCCCTCATTATTCAGTCAGATTTGTGACTGCTGAGTTGACCCCTCATTATTCAGTCAGATTTGTGACTGCTGGGTTGAACACTCATTATTCAGTCAGATTTGTGACTGCTGGGTTGACCACTCATGGATCTATTTGTGACAAGGTGGAATCTGAAGCTACCAACCTTTTTCTCTCCAGCCCTAGATCCAAAAGCCTAGGCAGTCCATGCTCTTTCCATGGATTGAAAAGGTCTGGATATATATGCTTATCATCCAGACCCTCAGATCCAAAAGGTCTTGCAGAAAATGAGGTAATCAGAGTGCAGTCTGATTTTGCTTGCTCCCCATCATGTGGAAAAAGTCGTGGATAAACGATCTATTAAATTTAGCAGTGGAAATTCCAAGGAAAATCATGGTCTTTCCTCACCTGTTCAAGCAACCTCAACTGCAGGTGTTTCACCCAAACCTGGAACTGTTGAACCTGCATGCCTGGATCATATCAAACATGACCCCAAGAGCAAACATTTCTCAGAACAAAATGGTGGACTGAACTGTTCGGGCAAGAAACTGAACCTGTATATGGGGAAATGGAGATTTTTTTTCCCTCCAATGTTGCGAGCAGAAACTCATCACTCTGCCTAAAACCTTGATACTATAAATAAAAAACTGGTTTCATTTTTTTTTCATAGGTATAAATTGTCATGGTTTTGTAAAAAAATTCAGTTTTGTTGGTTGTTGTTGTGGGTTTAACGCCATTTTTCAGCACATGATAGGCTATACATGGCGGCCAGTTTTATCTGGTGGAGGAAGAACCCGGGAAAACCCTGGGAAGAACCACTGACCCACGGGAAGCTACTGGTAAGCTTTCTCACATATCCACATTAGCATAGCCCGAGACTCGAACCCACGCAGACAGAGTTGAGACGGCAGTGATCGGTAAAGGCGAGCGCCTTAGACCACTCGGCCACCAGGGGCCCCAGTTTTGTTGGTAGATTAGTAGATTTACCTCTTACAAAAGTTGCATATTTATAGGTATTTAATGTTGTGCTTAACCCCTCTAAAGATATCCCAGATAATGAATACAAAAGAACAAAAATATGCTGAAAAACAAAGGTTGGTCACTTGAATGGTTAAAACAATGCTGATGCCAGTATAAGCTCAAATTTAAGACCTGTCAAAATAATTCCCTGACACCGTTTTTTGTCCAAGTGCTCAACATCAAACGCAGCTGTCACAGCCAACAACACAAAGCCAGGCAGTTATTAAAGTGCATCTGTATATGATCTTTTACTTAAACCAATGCCCATAAAGTCGAACCATCGGTATGTTGCAATGATCACTGTGTTAAGAGTGATAAAATTCAAGTTAGTTCCCCCACAAGAAATATCTGAGAGATTGGACCTAATTATCAATGAATTTGATAAACCTGGACCTGTGTTATTCTGCAGTTTCGTGACTATTTATTTAGCAACAGCTTACATGTGCTAGGAGTCTTGGTTGACATGATGCTTGTTTGGTGATTTTGTGAGAAAACCAATGATGTCAGCTTTAGTACTGGGCTTTAATTAGTGTATATACATAGTATTCATTTAGTACATTGTTCCTTCTGATTAAAAATGCGTGGATAAAATGGGATGTGTTATCAGGAGGATTAGAATATTAGCATGAAAGTTTCACACCTGTAATTAGAAGTATCAATGTTTGCATTTATCTATGCTTTATGTAGATTATTCATTCAGATGGATTATGACTGTGGGTAAATTGTAAATCACAGAGAATTGCAGACAATAAAGTAAGTGCAATTTTTTCATACAAGTACTATCAACAGCAGTTTCACTTGAATAAAGGATTGATGTAAATTAGCATGGAATCTAATTTTTCCTTTTTTTTTAATTATCCTTGCTTTCATTTTTAATAATACTGGTACTTAAATACTACAAACTTTTTCTTTTTTTTTTCTCTCTCTCTCCTTATTGATCTCGCATATCAATTTAATGTAGTGAGTGGAACCAGCAGCTACTGAATACTGCATACATACCGATACATTGAAACAAAATAATTTTTTTGTTTTAAAGAGTTAAAATAAAACAAACACATGTAAAAGACAATTAATTATTACAGTAATGAAGTTGAATTATCATGTAGTTGAGCTTTGTTGACCTCTAGGAATGACTCCATAAGAAAACGGAGAGGAGGTGGCTTTCTGCATCACATGAGGTTAATTTTTAATTTTGTCTTTAAATTCATTGTTTGGACCAAGTAAGAAAACCACATTAATTGGTACCCCCCCCCCCAGTAAAACCACAGTAACTTTCTCTTTTGGCTTTTCAAGGATAAGAAGTTTTCTCCCTTCACTATAAAGGCTGCCATTCCACAATCTCGGACACATTTCATCACCACGGAAGGGACGATATAAGCCAAAACATAGATCTCTCTGACCTTCTAGCAAATTTTGATCTGTCATCGCTGAATCCTTTGGCCCTGTGTCTTTTATGGAATCTACCATGGGTTTTGGCATTGCTGAATAAAGCACCATTCAAACCTCTATCTAGAGTCTCTTTGACTCATCTCTCTTATAAAACCTGCTTCCTAGTCATTTAGCTATAGCAGGCAAAATCTGAACTATCTGTAGTTCGTCATGATGGTTTGATTTCCCTCACAGCGGTCCTTTCTTTAATTGCTACAAACAGGTTCCCACTCATGGGGCATCAGTCCTTTGTTGTGAAATCTCTTTCCTTGTTGAACCCTTTGCCTTAAGGGCATCTTTAGGACCCCATAAGGGTTTTGAAGTGGTATCTGAAATGAACTGAGCCAGTACAAAGAGAGCTATCTTGTTTATTTCTACGATTTAAAGAAGGAAAGGACAATGATTCAGCTCTATCATCCTAGATATGATATGTTATATGCTCTGTGTATAGAGAACTAACCCAAGACCAGCTGAGTTTCTTGTGCATTTCAACTCATGAGGTTATGGCAGTAGAGCATAACTATTACCTCACTGACATTATCCAAGCTGTGGAATGGAGGTCAGAGATGACTTTCTTTAGCTTTTGCCTCAGAGATCTTTCATTCTAGAGTGCTCAGTTTGACCTGGTGGGGTCTATAGCAGCAGCACTACAGGCTATCTTGCCAGGTCGTTCTGCAGCTTCACAGTGACATGGCCACTTGACTTCTGCTGGATTTATTGAGTGAACATTTTTTCCCAGTTAGCTGCATATGGCATATTTGGAGTGAATACTCTGGCCTGTATATTTCATAAGATTTGAAACTGCTTCATATACCTTAGGGCATCAAAAATGGGGCCTTGACCAGGTTAAGGGGATGTTACTCTCTATACCTCGTACCTATTCTCAGGTATTTTGATAAAGTGACATACCGTATATGAAGAAGAAACCAATTTTTGAAGTAAAATATGTTTCTTTGATAATACTTACCTGATCATAATATGCTCACACCCTCCCAAACTCCATCTTACACACCCTCCCAAACTCCCCATAGTTACATCTTACACACCCTCCCAAACTCCCCATAGTTACATCTTAAACTGACGGAGAGTACATTTCCACTCCAGTGGTAACTGATGTGTGGACGGGATTCAGTGCCAATCCCTCAATCCAAGGGGAGATCACTCTTGTCTGACTTCCACCTTATTTGTGCAGATGACTTCTCTTTTTTTTGTTGCTAAAAACTACCTTGCAAGGGCTGGATTTTGTGAGGTAGTGGTAGTACTAAGAAGGTATTATGATTGGGTAAGTATTATCAAAGAGACTTATTTTACTTCAAACATTGATTTTCCACAAATTCACTCACTATGAAATTACCATAAATACTTACAAATAGAGCTAGGAGAAAATGGGTAGCTGCTGTAGGCCAAAACTTAATTTTGAACTGGGCATGGATGAATGTTATTCTGTACCAGAATCATTCCTTTGTACATACAACATGAAATCATGCATTCTGTAAATAACAAGAAAGAAACATGGAGATAAATTATGGATGTTTTTTCAAACAAAAATTTATCCCATGGCCAAAAGTATGAAATTGTTTGTGCAACCTCAGTGCTTAAGAATGTTTCTTTTGGTCAGGAGTAGGAGTATTTTTATAATAAAAAAAAAGGTTCTTATAGTTGCTGAAAAATATTGCTTGAGTTTGAGGGTAGGATGAGAAATCTAACCAATGAGGAATATGGGACTTTAGCAAGCCTAAGCAATCAGTATCTGAGTTGCATTTGGTGTTTGTTTGTTTGTTTGTTTGTTTGTTTGTTATGTGCCCACCTTACAGCAGAGTGTATCGTGTTATGATGACCATCGATCTGTTCCCATTTTGTTTTCATGCAGTAACTTGAGTACTCCACACCATCTGCTGTTACCAAACTTTGTAAATAGTTTGCATTTTGGAAAGGAAGAATCCTATCAATTTTGGGGTCATAAGGTTAAAGTTCAAGGTCACTGACTGTGAAAAGAAAAATGGTTTCTATGACATGCTTTCTCTATAACATTTTCTCTCAGTGTGACATATGTTCATGTGCTCTGTCGTAAAAGCTGACTACTGCACCCTTGCACTCAGTCCAGTGGAGTGGCACAATAGCAAGTAGACCAGATGCCATGCTGGTGTCAAAATACATGGTTTGGGTTTTCTTTGAACTCAAACAGTCGAGGGTCCTGACCATTTGTAGCCTAATATTAACCTGAAATGACTAACAACAATAAACCATGAACCAAATGGAAAACATTATTTTCTTATTAGACATACCAGGACTGTGACCTTCTGACCTTTAGACCCCCAAAAATCAACAGGTTTCTTTACTATCCTAAGTGCAAGCCATCCACAACGTTTGGTCAAGGAATTTACTCCAGAACAAAAGTTATTGTGCCAAACACATTTTTCTTTGAGTCACAATGATTCTGACTTTGACCTTTTGACCTTCAAATCAACAGACCTATTCCATACCACAAGTGCAAGCCCTCCACAAACTTCAGTTAAAAACTGAAGTCATTATGCAAAAAAACATTTTTCTTTTTCAGTCAGTGACCTTGACCTTTTGAAACAAAAATCAACAGGTTCCTTCTTACTTAAAGTCAGTTAGAATGTCTGTGGCCTTTTCCATCATCTGCTAGAAAAAGAATTAATTCACTTGTAAATAGTCGCCATTTTAAATTGTCCTCAACCCCATGGTTGTCATTACATCTGAATAAGTTCACTGACATCACAACGACTCAGTGACGTGTGATCACTAACGGCAATGCAAGTAGTAGTTTCAAGCTATTGAAACTGAATGATTTCTTCAATTTTTGTCATTAAAGGTTGCTGGAGTAAAATTACAAATTAAAAATTAAAAATGCAGGTGTTTCATGGATGGTTGAAATACTGTTGAGTGTTATTTACAACACCTATCTTTTTATGAGGCTATATTATTACAGACCTAGCCTGATGTATGTCTGCCAAAAACTTATCAGTTTGGGAAGTATCACTATGACTATCTTTTCGAGAGTCAAAGTTATTCAACTCACATAGGAAGAGATTAGGATGTTCCAATAGATCCAAAGTGTAAGCCATCCAGGAACTTACATTTTTGTACAGGATCAATTTTTGTCATAGAGAGCATATGTCACAGAGAGAGCATATGTCATAGAGAGAGCATATGTCACAGAGAGAGCATATGTCATAGAGCATATGTCACAGAGAGAGCATATGTCAGAAAGAGAGCATATGTCACAGAGAGAACATATGTCAAAGAGAGAGCATATGTCATAGAGAGAGCCTGTCACAGTGAGAGCATATTTCAAACTGAAAACATGGTATAACATGCAACATAAACAACCAGAACATCCCTGGCAAGTGAACTTGTCCCAATTTGGCTGTACATAGTCTCAGCCTGCAGAGACTGAATCTGCATAGACAATGTTTATATATCAGTCTGGAGGAAATATGGCTGAAATTGCGCCCTCTTGTGAATTGTTTATATTAAGCAGGTATCTGTTGATTTCAACAACTAAATTGATCTAACAACACTCTTCCTAACACATATTTTACTTTTATGTTGTACATTGGCATGCTTTGTCGATTTAATTTACCTTAGTCACTGCTCACAGCGCCATTGGTTTTTCCTGTGACACTGCGACCCAGGCTAGACTGCGCATAGAAGCATTGAATCCAGGGATTAAAATATGATGGCTGAACAAAACAGAAGGCATCCAATATCCAATCACCACGCAGAATAATTCCAAAAATACTTTTAACAAGGTTGTTATGATTACTAATAATATAATAATTTTGCAAAAACACAGGGGGCGGAGGGGAGGGCACTGAAGGAAAATGGGGGAGGGAGCCCCTCTATTTCAGTCTAGCTGGAGCACTGAAAATAATGTCAAAGGTAGATTTGAATGCCCTTTCATTGTATGTTTTCAATACATCATTTGGATGCCTTTTCATTGTATGTTTTCAATACATCATTTGGATGCCTTTTCATTGTATGTTTTCAATACATGATTTGAATGCCTTTTCATTGTATGTTTTCAATACATCATTTGGATGCCTTTTCATTGTATGTTTTCAATACATCATTTGGATGCCTTTTCATTGTATGTTTTCAATACATGATTTGGATGCCTTTTCATTATATGTTTTTCAATACATGATTTGGATGCCTTTTCATTGTATGTTTTCAATACATCATTTTAATGCCTTTCCATTGTATGTTTTCAATACATCATTTGTGATGTTATTAATTTATATTCCAGATTACAAATATAAAAAATATGAACATGTTATTGCTTTAAGGAACATATTGATGACATCTTGTATTATTTTTGTGAAGGTGCTTAATACAGGCGGTGACAGAGTTAAACTACATGATGTGGTCAACAACATCAGAATTGTGCAGGAGTCAGAGTGTCTCATTGCTGGAACAGTCAAAGACAGAATTTCACACTTCTTCCTCAGGTAGGAAGATGTTCATATATTCTAATCTTGTTTATCCAGCACAAATCATCACTGCAAAAAATGTCGAATAAATGTGATTGTTGGATAAATTAGGATTGATTATTAAGAAATCAATACTATTTGTTGCATCATGTAAAAGTGATGGTTGGATAAACGAATGACAGATAGCTTTGAAACTAAACTGTATATCAATATTGATACTTGTAACATCTTCAGGCTTCTTATTCTTAATGCTGTTTTTTTTAGCATGAAACTCGAGCTTAAGTAGAGCATCATTCCCTTTGAGGGACTCTTGTTTTGAGCATGAAACTCAGTCTTAAGTAGACCATCAGTCCCTTCGAGGGACTCTTGTTTTGAGCATGAAACTCAATCTTAAGTCAAGCATCAGTCCTTTTAAGTGACTCTTGTTTTGAGCATGAAACTTGGCCTTAAGTACACCATCAGTCCCATCAAGGAACATTTGAGCATGAAGCTTAAAGTCTGAAAAATTTGACAGTTTTTAACTTTAACAAAAATCAAATTTAAGTCATAGAACTTCTAAACTGGAATTGCTCTATTGAAATGTGGAATTTGCGTTTTTGAGCTTGTGTTTGGGATTTGTGCACTAAAAGTTTTGACAATACCAGGCTAATCTCTCATTCTGAAAATTGTATGAGCTTAAAACTTTAAATTGAAATCAACTTGCAAGTTAAAAAATCTGAATATAGTTACAGTCATCAAATCATAGGATTCATACCCCCCTCCCCCTACACACACACACACCGATGCACATATAAATGAAAAATCGGAATAAAGATACCTTCATAGGATTTATATCATTCGTTTGACTTTGGTTCCTGGCAATAATGCTAAATTTAATGGTATAGATGGACTTAAAGTACTTTATTATTACCCATTGAATCTTTCATGGTTGATCTGGCATTTGATACAAAAGTTCAATCCATATTTCTGTATTGTACACCCAGATTAGAACAACTTAGTTGTTTTCACTGACATTTGCACCACTATATTTTTAGATGCACCAATTCAGACTTTTATAAACCCCAATTTATTTTTAATTCCATTTCCACTGTAAAGCTAAAAATATCTTAAAAAACACATAGAGGATGGGTATGTAATTAATGTAAAACTGCATTCATGTTTTTTTATGGGTGGGTGGGGGAATATAACTCATTTAATATGACGTGTGAATACATCTTCCCCTAACAGCTATGACATACCCCTATGCCATATAAAATTCATTCCTTGCACTGACTCACGACAAAACACATATGTAATTTTGTATATGTATAACAGTTTGGGATTTTGAGCTTAAATAGATTTTATCATAGAGGGCCTGTATCAGACATATACAAACTGATCTCACAGAGAGCCTGGATCAGACATATATAAACTGATCTCATTGAGGGCCTGGATCTGTCATATATAAACTGATATTACGGAGGACCTGGATCAGACATATATAAACTGATCTCATGGAGGTCTGGATCAGACATATATAAACTGATCTCATGGAGGTCTGGATCAGACATATATAAACTGATCTCATGGAGGTCTGGATCAGACATATATAAACTGATCTCATGGAGGTCTGGATCAGACATATATAAACTGATCTCATGGAGGTCTGGATCAGACATATATAAACTGATCTCATGGAGGTCTGGATCAGACATATATAAACTGATCTCATGGAGGTCTGGATCAGACATATGTATAATGAACTCATGAATCAGACATACCCAGTATATAAACTAATTGCATGGAGGGCCCACATTAGACAGACATATATAAACTAATTGCATGGAGGGCCCACATTAGACAGACATATATAAACTAATTGCATGGAGGGCCCACATTAGACAGACATATATAAACTAATTGCATGGAGGACCCACATTAGACAGACATATATAAACTAATTGCATGGAGGGCCCACATTAGACAGACATATATAAACTAATTGCATGGAGGGCCCACATTAGACAGACATATATAAACTAATTGCATGGAGGACCCAAATCAGACATATACAAACTGATCTCATGGAGGGCCCACATTAGACAGACATATATAAACTAATTGCATGGAGGACCCAAATCAGACATATACAAACTGATCTCATGGAAGGCCCACATTAGACAGACATATTTAAACTAATTGCATGGAGGGCCCACATTAGACAGACATATATAAACTGATTGCATGGAGGGCCCACATTAGACAGACATATATAAACTAATTGCATGGAGGACCCAAATCAGACATATACAAACTGATCTCATGGAGGGCCCACATTAGACAGACATATATAAACTGATTGCATGGAGGACCCAAATCAGACATATCGGCTAAAACACGGTATTGGTGCTGATAAAGGAATTTTCATGTTATATGCATGAAATAGAAAAATTAAACAAGATATGAACCAATTTTAAAGATTGGTAAGCCTGGCATATACCTCTCTTACTTTCCTGAAAATTTCAAGAGGTTAGTGTAACCCATTGTTGAGATATGCATGGAAACAAGCTCTAAAAATGGCCATTTTTGAGCGTTATGTAGTCTCACTCGAAAAAAGCTTGAATATAAAATAGAGAATTCTCTAAATATCATACTGAAATTATGCATTTATTGGTCTGGTTTTATGCGGAATTCTATCCTGCAAATATTGCTTCTTGAATTAAAGAAATCGGTAAAATATTATGGATTTTATAAGCAAAATACCGTCAGTAGAAGTTTTGTTTCAACACTGAAATTCAAACACTAATCTGTTGTTATATGCCAACATTTTGTACAAAATAACATTCATTATAACTTTTATTGACATCTAGAACTCGACTTTATATTATAATAAGTAGTAAAACCATTTAAATCACATGGCTAGCCAAGATATTCGATTGAGAGCTTGTTCTTTGTCAAACTTTCCAGTTCTAAATTTTGTAGTGTCTGTAACCTTTACAAGTTTATATGGCAATAATTTTGTTGTTTCATTATGGAAAAGTATAAATCCTACAAAGGCTCATGTGTATCCATGTGATGTCTAAGTTGGCCAAAATTGGTGGTGCTGTATTGTACCATTAAAAAACAGCAACTCAATAAAAAAAAGTTACAGACACTACACAAACAGGTATAAAAATGAAATATAAAAGTATTGTTCTACTTGTCATTAAAACATTGTTTTTCTCAATAGAAAGTTCCATCTTATGTGATGTAATGTTGCATCATCTATTTACCTCTGCAGCCAAGAGCAAAAAAGTGATGCAATAACTCTCTTGATTGAATATTGCATCATTCTTGCAGCACTGTCTGTTTGAGTAATTTACTACAAGACAATGTAACCTGAATTTCTTATCCTAGAAGAAGCTGCCTAATTACTTTTTCTGTTCTTTACCATGGTACATCCCTAAGACATGGGAAGACGACAAAAGCAAACCTCTGGGAACAACTCTGGTAAGTTTGTATTGAATGGTAAACCACACTCTTAAATTGTAGTGTCTGTAACCAATATCCCCTTTTTATACTGTCTATGACTTTATCCCTGTTTTTTTTTTTAAAAATGAAGCCAAATTATGTTTCCTATTACAGTATTGATGTGTAAGGCTAAATTTTGACATATTGTCTGTCTGCAATTTGTAATATTTTGGTATATTTATAGTTTCTTTCATCTAGATTTCTGATAACAGGCAACATTTTCAGTGATTTCTTACAATATGCAATTGAAACTGAGTATTTTTGCATTCCATATCATTAGACTAGTAAATTCAAACAGAAATATTATGAGAATTCAATGAGCTCAGACTTAGTATTGGATACATTGCTGATATTGTCAAATGGTTACAGACACTACTAGACATGTGAATTGACCCGACTGTTGTTTACATTATTAAGGAAAGTGTGCAATCATTGTAAATGCTAGAACATTGAATAATCATCAGGTTTTATGCTATTTCTTTTTCAATCAGATACTTTTCTTTAAGAATCTACAGGTTATTCCAGTTTGCTTATGTATGAAAGCATATTGCGTACTCATTACAAGTATGTTTTGTAAAGTCTAAATTTCATCCGTATACATAGAGGAACAAAAATGAGAATGAAGTTGTTTGCTTTTAGGAAGCAAAGATAAGCCAGAAGAAGATGAACAGAAGATTAAAGCTAGAAGGGAGAAGACGAGGCTAAAGGTACAAGCCTGGAGAAAAAAACAGAGGGAAAATAAGGCGAAACATGAGGAGCTAAAAAGGGTTGATAGAGAAAGAAGAAAAGATGCAAGACTACTAAAAAAACAGCAATCACTTTCCGATTCAAATCTTCAACAAGAATTAAGAAGGAAAAAACGTGAAGAAATGAAAAGGTATCGCCAGAAAAAGAAAGAAAAAGCAGCCCTGGCAATATCGGTTAATAAGAGTGTTGATTTAAGAAGTCCGAAAACTGCTGAATTAAGTAGAAAGAAGAAAGAAGCTGTGAAAAGAACCCAAGCATGGAGAATGCGTATCAAACTGAATGAAAGTATACAGCAAGAGTGTATTCAGACTGATTGTGAAATAGGAAATACTGGGTCAGCCAGAGATTCACCAATGAATAAAGTGTTACCTAAAGCAACTCTGTACAGACAATTAAAAAAGGTAAAGGAAGTATTACCAAATACCCCAAAGAGAAAAGCAGTCATCATAAGTAAATTAATTGAATCTCCATCAACATCAAAGTTTCTAAATAGGAATATAATGATAATGACACCGGATTGCAGAAAAAAACTTGAATTGACAGATACTGTTATACAATCTGTGTCAGAGAGCATTTCAGAAGTGAAAACAAGGAAAGGGGGTGCAAAGAAACATGCATACAACATCATTTGTGACGCATTACTGAAGAAATATAAAAGACACAGACTAAAAAAGTATTTCAAAGTATCATTGAAAGGGCAAAAACCTAGTTCTACATGGTGGGAGACGAAACAAAGAAAAAGAAGAAGGGATGCACTTAACTCTCCATTAAAGAAATCTGTGAAAGATTTTTTTCTAAGTCCAGAAATCAGTAGGGAAGTGCCTAATAAACGTGAAACTGTGAAAGTAAGAAAAGGTGGTCAAAAAGAAATACTTCAAAAACATGTGATGACTATGACATTAGAAGAAGCCTACAAAGACTACAAGTTAAGGAACCATAGTCACAAAATAGGATTAACTTCATTTTCTAAATTGAAACCAGTGAATGTTAAAAAGGTGTCTGAAACAAGCAGAAGATCATGCTTATGCCAAAAGTGCTGTAACGTGGCCCTAAAAAGTGAGGCACTAACAAATGTAAAAAAAGCAGTGAAAGAAAATGGAGATTTGGATGAAATTTCAGTAGATAAGAAAAGCTTAAGTGATGCTACTTTTTGTAAATACGACACCAATCCAGCTATTAAATGTTTAAGAAGAGAATGCAAACAATGCGGTGTGAAATGTTTGCAGAGTTACCTTAAACCATTTGTTGAAAAGTATAGTGACAGGCAGATATCATGGCATCAATGGGAAAGTATAGAAATAGCAAAAGATGATAAAGTAAAGCGTTGCGTCTCCTGTGTGCCTAAAGAAACAGACATAAAAACATTAATTACATGCTTAGAAACTGACATGCAAGAGTATCCAGAGCACGTTTTCAGGGCCAAATGGCAACAGCAACAGATGGGAATTTGTGTTGATAGAATTGGTGAGGGTTCTATTGCTATGGTCATGGACTTTAGTGAGAACTATGGGTGTGTTTTTCAAAGTGAAGTACAATCTGGATTCTTCGACAGGAACCAAGTTACAATACATCCAATCATGTGTTACTATACAGAAAAACAGGGAGAAAAAGAATTCAAGATAAAGCATGCCATTATTGGCATCAGTGAAGAAACCAAACATGATGTAGACTTAGCTATCACTTTTGAGAACAAAGCTATAGAAATTCTGAAGAAGAAAGGTGTGAAAGTAGAGGAGATCCATGAGTGGACAGATGGCTGTGCTGCCCAGTATAAGGGGAAGAAAGCCTTTGCTGACATAAGTCTGAGGAAAAAGCCATCTGTAACACGAAATTATTTCGAAACATCACATGGAAAGAGTGTTTGCGATGGTCTCGGTGCGACAGTCAAGAATGCTTGCTACAGAGCTGTAATCAGCAATAGAAAGGTGATAGGTTGTGCAGAAGATGTATATCATTTCTGTACAGAGAAACTGAAAATGGAAAATACAGATAATGAAGCTAAAACAGTTTCGAGAAGGGAGTTCATCCTTGTTAAAGATGTTGAGAGAAATAGAGAAGAAACTGATGTGCAAACACTGCAAGGTACAAGAAAATTACATGCTGTAAAGTCAGGAAGCAATGATTATGAACTGAGCATAAGAAATCTGAGCTGTTATTGTGAGCAATGCATGAAGGTTGACGGGAGATGCAACTTCAGCGAAAATGTTAATGCCTGGGAAATGAGAAAGTTAGTACTCAATAAAGATAATTTAAGTCAGAAAGGAAAACAACTTAAAGACAAGAATCCATCAACAATAGAAAATAATGACAAGAAAAGAAAACAAGGAAGTAACCAGAAAGATCATAACTCAGCAACAAGCGAAAAGCCTAATAAGAAACGGAAGTCAACAGAAAGACAAAACATTGTGACAAAGAAGATCAAAGTTGACAAAAAAGCACCAACCAACACAGAGAAACCAATAGAGAAATACCACCCTGGAGAATTTGTTGCTGTAGGACTTAAGCCAAAGAAGGGACCTCTAGATGTATACTTAGCAGAAGTAATAGACATTCTTCATAACGAAGTTAGACTTAAATACATGAGAAAGTCTGGCAACATGTATGTTTGGCCTGAAAAAGATGATTATTCACAAGAGGCTCTAGATGCTATCTTGTACAGGGTAAAAGCTCCACAAATAGTCAATGAAAGGGGTCATTTCAAGTTTAATGCAGCTGAATTGTCTAAGCTCAAGTCAAATCTGGAAAAAAATCATAAGCACTTCTATTTGAAATGACAATATAAAGTCAAGGTTTAATGTGTAGTGTCTGTAACCTTAAGATCAATCACATATGGGTCTGTGTTTGAGTCAGCACCTTGGGTTGAACAATACTTTAGTGACTATGATTTATTGAACATTCATTATACTTCAATATTTTACTCTTACAAACACTATTTAGTATTAAACTTTCAAGTGCTATTTACCAGTTCATAATTTTAACACAAGTATTGGACATATACCTGTTACAGTGTGGTTTTATCATTTTATAAACTAATCAACATTCATTTAATGAATAATTCTAGTCAATGTGTTCATGTTGAATTATTTTTGAAGTGAATTTTATGGAGATATGTATGGTTCTGCAGCTGTATTGAAATGCTATAGTTTTGTAGTGTCTGTAACCAATTTTATGGACAATGTACTTCTGACTCTTATGGAAGTTTGCAATACTTTTGGCCAGTATTAATGATTTTGTTTGTTTAAATATAATTCTTGGTGTTAGATAAATGCCTAAATAAGATTATTCTATGTCTTTTATGTTTGTTATGCAAAAGTTTCATGGTTAGGTTTTTTTTCTTAGTGATACCTTTGTCATAGATGTTTTGATTTTGTTATTAAGTTGTTTACCACTTCCAGTTATGTTGTTTACTTTAAAAGTTGATATCCTGTTACTGATGTTACTGTGAAAAAAAATAAAGTTTTAAAGTTTTCATGCTGTTTTTCTTGCATGTTATACACCAAGTGTAGTGTCTGTAACTGTTGTTATACCAATGAACTGAAATAATGGTTAAACAAAATCGCATGCATGTTCAAGCTAAATCTAACTTGATCTGACTAGGGGACACCCTAGGGTATATAATGAGCTTCATTGAAATGTTCTATCAAACATTTCAATTTTTTAAGTGAGTGAGACTACTCTCAGCACCAATACCGTGTTTTAGCCGTATACAAACTGATCTCATGGAGGGCCCACATTAGACAGACATATATAAACTAATTGCATGGAGGGCCCACATTAGACAGACATATATAAACTGATTGCATGGAGGGCCCACATTAGACAGACATATATATACTGATTGCATGGAGGGCCCACATTAGACAGACATATATAAACTGATTGCATGGAGGGCCCACATTAGACAGACATATATATACTGATTGCATGGAGGGCCCACATTAGACAGACATATATAAACTAATTGCATGGAGGGCCCACATTAGACAGACATATATATACTGATTGCATGGAGGGCCCACATTAGACAGACATATATAAACTGATTGCATGGAGGGCCCACATTAGACAGACATATATATAAACTAATTGCATGGAGGGCCCACATTAGACAGATATATATAAACTGATTGCATGGAGGGCCCACATTAGACAGATATATATAAACTAATTGCATGGAGGGCCCACATTAGACAGACGTATATAAACTAATTGCATGGAGGACCCAAATCAGACATATACAAACTGATCTCATGGAGGGCCCACATTAGACAGACATATATAAACTAATTGCATGGAGGGCCCACATTAGACAGACATATATAAACTGATTGCATGGAGGGCCCACATTAGACAGACATATATATACTGATTGCATGGAGGGCCCACATTAGACAGACATATATAAACTGATTGCATGGAGGGCCCACATTAGACAGACATATATATACTGATTGCATGGAGGGCCCACATTAGACAGACATATATAAACTAATTGCATGGAGGGCCCACATTAGACATACATATATATACTGATTGCATGGAGGGCCCACATTAGACAGACATATATAAACTGATTGCATGGAGGGCCATCATTAGACAGACATATATATAAACTAATTGCATGGAGGGCCCACATTAGACAGATATATATAAACTGATTGCATGGAGGGCCCACATTAGACAGATATATATAAACTGATCGCATGGAGGGCCCACATTAGACAGACATATATATAAACTGATTGCATGGAGGGCCCACATTAGACAGACATATATAAACTGATTGCATGGAGGGCCCACATTAGACAGATATATATAAACTAATTGCATGGAGGGCCCACATTAGACAGACGTATATAAACTAATTGCATGGAGGGCCCACATTAGACAGACATATATAAACTGATCGCATGGAGGGCCCACATTAGACAGACATATATAAACTAATTGCATGGAGGGCCCACATTAGACAGACATATATAAACTAATTGCATGGAGGGCCCACATTAGACAGACATATATAAACTAATTGCATGGAGGACCCAAATCAGACATGCAAACTAACTGATCTCATGGAGGGCCCAAATCAGACAGACGTATATAAACTGATCTCATGGAAGGGCTGGATCAGACATAGAAGCTGATCACATGGAAGGCTCCAAATCGCATGGAGGGCCCAAATCAGACAGACATTAGGTATGCCAAGGCATTTTTAACAATAATTAGCAGACAAAAATAAGACATATAAAGAGATAGAGCTTGTTTTCCTGGAAACAATGATACCAAAATTATTTTTGTAGGTCAATTAGGAGAGAAATTACGAAACAAAACGTAAATTTGGACTTTTTTGTGCGCGCTTGTACAAAATCATGGCCGACAACCTACTTTGTGATAGTGTAATCAAGCTAGTGTTTCACCTACTTATAAAAAAACAATATAAATCACAACTACTACCCCCAGTAACATGAATAAATAGAAATTATACTTTAGAAAGTACAAAATGAGCAAGCCGCACAGCTTCAGTTTTGCAAAAAAAATCGTCCTTCCTTCAAATTTTTTTTAGAAAATGCTTCGGAAGGCCACATTTCATGGCACACAGTAACATTATTTTTGAAGATTCATAGCAACTACTTATATTTAAAGGCCAAGATATCTTTACAGATTACACTCAATTTTTGTCAAGGCCACAATGTCAATGGTTTAAAAATTAGAACGTTACAAACTTTGATAAACGTCACATTTTGACCAAGGGACACTGTTGGGGTCAATTTGACAGACACTAAAAATAAAATGTTCACAACTTTTACAATTTTGAAGCTATATGGACAAATTATATATCGAATTTTTTGTCTTTTTAAGCACTATCCAATAAAACTACATGCATCACAGCAGAAGTAAAATTTAAAAAGATATAAAGAATTAAACGACATTAAACTGAAATAAATAGACATAACTACACATATATTAGCCCTAGATTAAATGAAAAGACCAAATTTAGCCATCATTTCAACATGTGCAAAAGCAAGTTTTTAAGTAAATATAAACATAAAAAGAAAATGATAAAAAGAAAGAAAAAAAAACCCCTCAAAATTTAAATGCATTTAGCCTTTATTGCATCATAATTCCTTTGGAGATGCTTAATGTTTAATGCAGACCACACTCTTCCATCACTTGATACAGGTGATACATCAAACCCCCATTTGAATACATAACAGGCATCAATTTCTGCAACATCGTCAATCAAAGGCCACTTAAAATAGTTCTTTCTCCATTTCACTTTCTCCATAAACTTCACCAAAGCTTTTTCTTTATTTAATACAGAGATAACCTGCCCCAAGTAAAAATTGTTGTCATAAAACACAGCAACAAATTGACCTTGATTATCAAAGTGAAAAATACTGTCCTCCTCATCATCATTGTTTTCAAAACTGTCATCTGATGCTGAGCTATCCAAATCTTCATTCAACTTTACCTTAAGAAAATTGGTTGAAAATATAGTCTTAGATTTATGTTATTTGCACTATTAAAACCGGCTTTCAAATTCTCTATTCATCGGTATGTAATATGTGGAAATAGCTTTGATAGCCACAGAGCACCATCCAATGAAAAAAGGTCACTTTTTTCCCTACCGATAAAATCCTAGCCACAGGACTTTTTTTTTGCCTAAACACTTATTTTTCAAAAATTCATTAAAAAGTTCAGAATTAACACAGATAAACACAAACTATACCATTTAAAAGAAGAAAGAATAAGTTTTAATGTTATGTAAAAGTTGTATTGATCTGACACAAAATAAGTTCACAGTAAAAAAAAGAAAAGTAGCAAAAATCAGTGGTTTTCCATGTTTAGCCAGCTGAACTTAGGGAGTTTGGAATACCTACAGACATATATAAACTGATTGCATGGAGGGTCCAAATCAGACAGGCATATATAAACTGATTTCATGGAGGGCCCAGATCAGACAGACATGTAAACTGATCTCATTGAGGGTCAAAATCAGACAGGCATATATAAACTGATTTCATGGAGGGCCCAGATCAGACAGACATGTAAACTGATCTCATTGAGGGTCCAAATCAAACAGGCATATATAAACTGATCTCATGGAGGGCCCAGATCAGACAGACATATAAACTGATCTCATTGAGGGTCAAAATCAGACATATATAAACTCGGACTTAAAAACTTGAGGTTCTTATCCCAAAAATCCCAAATCGTTGATAGACTTGTAGTGTCTTTGTCAGATGTTGGTGGGAAGATCAAAAAGCACTTTTAAAAAAGCCATAAACCATATGTCAAATTTTAATTGAACTGGCAAAATACTTAGGACATTCTGAAATAATCAATGAAAGTGCCTTTTGACACACACACATACACATGCACACAATTCCATTACTTATAATTCTGGAACAGCCATGACTGCATATAGTCAAATTATAGTAGCTGTCAGTATTTAACGTGTTCTTGTATTGAAAGTTTGGAATAAAAATGTTATTACTTAATTAAAATTCTCCTCATCAATTGTGAAATTTTTGAAAATAGACTCCACATTTACAGTATGTTATAGGCCATAAATACTTTCACTAAAATAAAATAAAAAGAATTGTGGATGATTATGTTTCATGCTGTGCCCAATTTCATGAATTCTTGTCCTATATTGAAAACTTGAATGAGTTTAAACAGAAACAATTGAGGTAAAATTATATCTAAAACAATCA
This sequence comes from Margaritifera margaritifera, assembly GCA_029931535.1. Lineage (NCBI taxonomy): Eukaryota > Metazoa > Mollusca > Bivalvia > Unionida > Margaritiferidae > Margaritifera > Margaritifera margaritifera. The sequence goes on along the minus strand of JAQPZY010001433.1, from coordinate 1,720,506 downwards.
TTTGAAAATTTCTTTCTTTACAGGTTGTGTTTCTGTGATGATTCTGACACAAGGGATTTTCTTGTCAGGGCAGAGACATTGTTATTTGATTTTCAAGTCTCCTGCATGACTGAGATTGAACTGATCAAGGTCTTTCAGAGTCTTGACAAGTATCTCCCTGAGTTTAAAAACTACAAAACAAAACTGCCAAGTCCAGGTAGAGATATTATGAAAGCATTTTTGTACATGAAAAGTGAAGAAAACAGTTGGAAACAACTAGTACACAAATATTTTCAAGGTCAGGATGATTGCTTCATGCAAGTTCCATTCCAAACTGTGCCAAAGTTTGTCTCAGATAGACTGGTTTCTCTACACAGAGGCTTGGCCTATTTTCCATACAGTAAGCTGAGAGAGTTGACAACCAGTCTGTTTTCTAATCTTCTGAGACTTGGTGTCAGTGTTGCTCATCAGAAGAGACATGTTGTTTCCAAGGATGCCAGGCTTCGAAGCATCTCTTCAAAGTTGAAGGTGAATATATATTGTAGAGTTCAACCCATTCTTGATTATATTACTTTGGTTAAAAGACATCAAAGTTAAATTCTAAGTAATGTGCACTTCAAGCATATAGACCATGATACAATCGTGCTGGAGGGTGTTACAGAGTGTAGGCAAGTGACATATACAGGTGTAACCTTGGCTCCACATTCTTGATATACAGGCACATGACTGAATTACACACATTCTGGGGTCTACCTTGCAAGTTTGTGATTTACCCAGGACAACTCAACCTGACAGATCTCATTGATATTGTAACATCCTTCAATGTAGGGAAGAACTTCACTTGTATCACCTGAATATTACACTGTATGGTGTAAATCAGTGTTCACTAAAATCAGACAATACTAATAATGATTTGTCAGCCATGTATAGTTGACATGAAATGCACAATTTTGTTTTATGTACACAATTACATCTGGTATGAAACCTTTAAAAGTTTAAAAGATTTCAGTTGAACTTTGTTCAGTGCATTCTTTATTGTACATGTAGCCTTCTTTAACCAATTTGATCAAGTTTAAAGGTTTGCAGAAGTATTGTTATGACAAATACAGTTCGTTTGCCATGGAACTTTGATGGGGCACAATACACAGGTAGTTTTTAATTTGAGGTGGAATTTCTGGCCCATTTCAATTTTGTTCATCTCTCTCAAGTATGCATTGCATGGATTATCAAGCTGTCAATATTGATCTCAGACAGGAAGTGTGTTTCTGTGAGAGTTTCTGCAACTTCTCGGTTTACTAAATGTGGTGATTGATTTCTTGAGACCGCCTTTTTCTGCACCCTGTGAAGATGGCACTGGTCGCTCAGTGGCATCCCTTTGCTGGTCTAGATCAGCATGTTTCAGTCTTGACCAAGATAAAACGATTCCTGCATTAAGACAAGCAATGGGTTGCAGCAGGAATTCCTCTGGAGAAGCCCAAAATGGATGTCACAGTGTGTGGATGGCTGTTCGTTTGGCGGGGGGGGGGGGGGGGGGGGGGGGGGGCTAACATCACCACAGTAAGTGGCAACTGGAGTCTAGAGGAGAAGGTACTTTATGTGAAGCATTCAGAAATCAAGGCTATAATGAACACCTTTCGTTGTTGGAGAGATCAACTGTGCAGGAATTTGATCCTGGTAATGTTGGACAATTCTGTAGTGATTGTTTACCTCCTCAAACAGGGGTGACAAAATCACCAGAAGCATTCAGAAATGAAGGCTATAATGAACACCTTTCGTTGTTGGAGAGATCAACTGTGCAGGAATTTGATTCTGGTATTGTTGGACAATTCTGTAGTGATTGCTTACCTCAAACAGGGGTGACCAAATCACCAAATGTATGCGTCCCAGTATGCGAGTTTCTATGCTGGTGGTCCCAGCACAAGATAACAGTGCAGATCAGTCACATTCCTTTCAGACTCTGCACACCCGTCGACCTCTCAGCAGATTTGCACACTTTGGGGGCATCCAAAGATTGATCTCTTTGTGATGAGATGGAATCACAAGCTGCCCACCTTCATTTCTCTGGTCCTGGATCCAGAGGCTTGGGCCATGCATGCATGAAGATTATACCTCAACAAAAATATGAAATATTCAACAAAAATTCTGGGGGCCCAGGTGGCCGAGTGGTCTAAGGCACTCACCTTTACAGATCACTGACATCTCACCTTTGTCTGCGTGTGTTCGAGTCTCAGGCCAATGTGGGTATATGAGAAAGCTTGCCAGTAGCTTCCCGTGGGTCGATGGTTCTTCCCAGGGCTTTTCCAGGTTCTTCCTCCATCAGATATACTGGCCGCCATGTATAGCCTATCATGTGCTGAAAAATGTCATTAAGTACACAACAACAACAGCAACAACAAATAGTCCAAACAGGATATGCAAGGGATCGAGATTGAGTGAAAACTAAGTGTTTGCAGCTGTTTTTCAATGGACATGTGATTGTAGGAAGCAAGTTTGAACCAAAAAGAGTTTTGAATTAATGAGGTTTAATTCTTCAGATAAATTGTTGGATGAAAGATTCAAATTTTCCTGTTTTTATGTTCAGATTCTGATATTTTAAAGATGACAATTCTATTTCACAATGGTAAGGGTTGGCATCTCGGCTAATTTTTCAAATCTTTCCATCATTGTCTGGTCACTTTAGTATAAACAGAGTAAATAAGAGATAAAATACATCACTTTTGTGTGTTGAAATATAAAATGAAATATTCTTCTCTGAGTCCTTCGGAAGGGGATCAAATTGGTGTCCCCCTTTCCTATGTTCCTTTTCAATTCCTATGGGATGTGGGGACATCCATTCCACGGAAGTGAATCAACCATCTCCTTCAGGGTGCCATGGATGCCCATGGCTTGGCCTCGAAGCAGTTTGGATGTTGCAGGTCATCATCTGCCCATGTGGAGTCAAGCAAAAAAGAGGGGGGTGGCTGGTCATCTGCCTCCAGATGATCTAGGAGGGATGAGAAGAGTTCCTGCCTCCCTAAAAAGTCTGCTAGTAGGGGCAGTCCCATCACTCATGAGGAGATGTGGGATGAAGATACCCAACTCCCAAGTCTCCCCCGCAACAGAGAGATATTGGGTTGGGAAGTCCTGCCTCCTTTCTAGGGTTAGGTGCAGGATGGTGATGTCCTGCCAGTTTTGATGGATTCAAATGAGGTTGCAGATGAACTGTCGGAGATGGTCTTCCTCCTCCCGTCAGGTCATCTGTCGCCTCCCACTTGTTGGCTCAGGCAGTGGAAGAGGAAGAGATCTGGTCTTTTGATAAATAAGTAAACTTAGATTTGTGTCCCAATCCATCAGGCTTGGAGGACAAGAAAATCCTCTTCAGTTTGGAGAGACTCTCGGGGGGGGGGGGGGGGCATCATGCTCAGATCTCTTTTACTCCTTTATTTGACCATGGTAAGGGAGCTTTCCTAAAGGTTTTCATTCAGCCAGGAATTTGCCAGGCAACATAAGGGGTGGTCGTTTCCCACCTCTACCCTGTGACCGTTTCAGCGGTCAACTACAGGGTTCACTCTCCTGCTTGGCCTCTTAAGCTCCCCTTTGGACGCTGAAGCATCACAAGTGGGAATTTCGATGGGGACCTGGGCTGTACCTTTTAGTCAAGGTGCTGGAGGCACTGGAGCTTAAAGCTTGTATACTCATCACCCATAGCCTTGTATGCCGATCATTTTTGGCAGCCTCCTTCAGTCTTTTGAAAGAGGAATTCTTGTCTCCAGCTGCGCTGCAGTGCTTGCTGGAAGCCATAGGCAAAACATTGAGACACCCTTTGTTAATGTCCATGGTGCTATTCGCAAAGCTGCTCCACCTCCGCAGGGACATTGCTCTGGACATATGGAAGGTCTTAATGGACCACAGTAAGAACCTTCTTAGGGCTGTTCCTCTGGAGGCAGAGATGCTCTTTGGAGGTCTCATTCTCTCTCTGACATATCAAGACCTGAGGGACCAACAACACTGGTCCCTCATAACTGTTTCAGACCTGTTGAAACCGGTCAGGAAGTGTGCTCATAATGACCACCTCGAGGAACCTTCCTCCAAGTTCTTTAAGAATCCTGGAAGCAACAGTAGTTCAGGCCGTCCTCTCACCTGTCTTTAAGTAGATGAGGCACACGGAAGGGTCAAGAAATTAAATCTGCAGACTCGTCCTTAGACCGGGGGGGGCCAGGGACATGTATTCACTCCTGCAATGCATCCCTCTTCCCAGGTTCCCCATGAGTGCTTGGCTAACTCCTTTCAGAGGTTTTGGTCAGGCATAATGGAAGATACTAAAGGAGGGCTACTGACTTTGTTTCCTGGAACATCCTCCTCTTTCAAAAAAAGCTAAAAATTTTCAACTTACCATTGATCTTTCCACCTTAAACACATTTCTTCAGGATGAACCATTCATGATGGAAACTACCGTCTGAGTCAGGAACACCATAAGACCTGGCAACTGGGCATTATCTATCAACCTTCAGGATGTGTACCTTCACATCCTAATTTTTCATCCTCAAAGGAAATACCTCTGGTTTTGGCAGGATTGGGAGGTTTTCCAGTTTTGAACTCTGCCGTTCGCCCTAGCCTCCATTCCTAGAGTTTTCACCTGGGTGATGGGAGTGGTTGCTGCCCACCTAAGGGCTCTGGAGATCTGGCCCTACAGGGGTGTGTAAACCAAATAAAGAGTCATTGTGTGATGGTCTTCTCTGACAACACATTGGTAGTAGCATACCTCACGTGACAAGGAGGTATACATGTCCCCTCTCTTTGTGTGGGAGTCTGGAACCTCTGCCACTGGACAGTCTCGGATGGGGATTAGCATCCGTGTTCACCATATTCTGAGCAAGACAAATATTCTGGCAGACAGTCTGTCAAGAGAGGCAAGGTAATCCTCACAGAATGGTCCTTGCACCAATCCATAGCAGAGTCCCTGTTCAGACTGTGGGGGAAATGACAAGACTGAACAAGTTCCCATCTTATGTCTCCCCAGTCCCAGATCAGAGGGCCTGGGCAGTGGTGCCTTCAATCTAAGATGGGCTCATCCGTGCGCTTATGCATTCCCACCTTTTAGAATGATTCCACGAGTGCTGTACAAAGTAAGGACTTCTACTATACAAAGTAACAACTTCTACTATTCAGCTTATTCTAATAGCCCCAACAATCATGGTTCATTGATGTACTTGACCTGTTGGTAGACCAACCCAGGACATTACCTCAGGGATGGGACCTGCTGTCGCAGCACAGGGGGTCTCTTCTCCATAGCATCACCCAGATTCTCAACCTTCATGCTTGGTTCATCTCAAGTGATCAATCTGCCAGGACAAGTTTTCAAGCAAGGGTTCCAGCTGTATTGACCAGGCTAGGAGATGGTTCATATTCAAGGTGTAAGATGCAAAGTTGATAATCTTTTGCAATTGGTACAGTAGGAAAAACATTGATCTTTGCTGTCCCTCTCTGAGTGCAGTGGCAGGCTTTCTTCTGTTCATGTTCGACGAGAGAGAATGTTCAGTTTCTACTATTAAGGGCTATAGGGCAGCCCTGTCTAACACGCTCAAGTTCTCCGATGGTCTGCCCAATAGTTCAGACCCTCATCATTCCGATCTTTTCAAGTATTTTGAGCAGCAGAGACTGGTGTCTCGCTCACTAATGACCCGATGGAATCTCTCGAGTGTTTTGTGGGCTTTGTCAAAAACCCCTTATGAACCATTTGGTGAAGCTTCTTTTGAGAACCTTACCCTTAAAACTTTTTTCCTGCTCTTCTTGGCATTTGTGAGGAAAAGGAGCAAGCTTAATGCCTTGTCTACAGAAAAAGATTGTTTACAGTTCAGCAGTAATTATGAGTCCATTTCTGTCCTTTGTCAGCTTGGTTTTTGGGCAGAAACCGGCTTCCTTTGGTAGCTCCACAACATATTGAGATCCCCAGTCTCAGTTGTATCAGTGCTGGGGATGATCAAGATAGACTTCTCTGCCCAGTTAGGGGTTTACAGTTTTATTTGGCCACTTCAAAGGGATAATAAATGGTCAGAATTGTCTCTTTCTACGTATTAGGGGTTCTGCTGATATTTCGTTGCCACCATTTCCAGGTGGATTGTCCTCACTACCAAGAGAGCTTCTCAGTCTCTCACTGAGAGGGACTTTTCATTCATGAGAATTAAAGCCCATGAAGTCAGGGCTATTGCTACTTCTTGGGCCTATTTTAATCATTCATCATTGGAGGATGTTACCAGAGCTGCCTTTTGGCGGTTGTACACTACTCTCTCCTCCTTTTACCATCAGTCTTTGGCACACCAGAACCAAGCATCTTTTCCTTGGGCCCAATAGTTACTGCACAAAAGTCCCAATCTGCTGCCAACTTACAGTAGTGGACACTCCTACTGTAAGGCTGAGTGTATCAGTTTTATATCAGTTTTTTTAGGCCATCAGTCTCCCTCTGAATTAGCAAATTTAGCAAGGCAATATTGATAGGTATTTGTATTACCGCTATTAAAATTTAGTTTTTTTAGGTGGGTGGGTAAAACTAATTTTAGTTAAGTAATACTTACCTGTCATCATTGCAAGATTCTCCCAAAAACTATTTTAATAGATTTAGTTCATAGAGATGGTAGCCGCTGATTCTATTGAATGATATGGAGTGAATGTTTTCTGTAATTGTGACACATCCATAGTATTATCACACGAACCAATTAGCAAAACTTGAAGCTACTGTTTTCACTGATTGATATAAAGATAAAGATCAATGCCTCTCCAGTTCATTTCTGTTTTCAACTTTGATTGAGAAACATGGAGATTTTTGCAGCATCCAGAAAATGAAACTACTCCAAGGACCCTGTATACTCCTTCCTACAGACTGTACATTGATCTGAAGGCATACAGTCAAAGATCACAAGAGCAGAGGTGGATGCCACAATTATTCAGAATTCCACACCAGAATTTGCAGAAATAATGAAATTGTTGAAAATCTTGTTAGTTGCAAGTTGCATTAAGACCCCTGGGTCACTGTCTGGGATTCTTGTGATGGATGTTGCATTATAACCATGGGTCACTGTCTGGGATTATTGTGATGGATTTTGCATGATGACCCCTGGGTCACTGTCTGTGATTATTGTGATGGATTTTGCATTATGACCCTGGGTCACTGTCTGGGATTATTGGGATGGATTTTGCATTATGCCCCTTTGGGTCACTGTCTGGGATTATTGTGATGGATTTTGCATTATGACCCTGGGCATTGTCTGGGATTTTCATGATGGATTTTGCATTATAACCTGCATATGTCACTGTCTGGGATTTTTGTGATGGATTTTGCATTATGATCATGGGTCACTGTCTGGATTTTTATGATGGATTTTGCATTATGACCTGCATATGTCACTGTCTGGGATTATTGTGATGGATTTTTCATGATGAACCCTGGGGTCACTGTCTGGGATTATTGTGATGGATTTTGCATTATGACCCCTGGGTTCCTGTCTGGGATTATTGTGATGGATCTTGTATTATGACCCCTGGGTCACTGTCTGGGATTATTGTGATGGATTTTGCACGATAACCCCTTGGTCACTCTCTCGGATTATTGTGATGGATTTTGCATTATGACCCCTGGGTCACTGTCTGGGATTATTGTGATGGATTTTGAATGATGACCACTGGGGTCACTGTCTGGGATCGGTGTGAGTACTTAGGGTAGCTTTGGCAGGAGAGGGTACATACATTTAATCTCAAGTTATTGCTATACATTGAAGTGAATAATTCTGAGCAATAGTTTTTCAGCAAGCTTCACAGCAGCCAAGACACTTAAATATAAATTTCTAATAAAGTAGAAATGCATCTTGATTCAGTCTATAGGTGAAAGGTTGCAGAAATATGTACCTTTTGTCTTTTGCCTTGTAATATTCTGTTTAATATCTGCCACATACAATAGAAAGTGATATTTATTTCTTAGGGCTTCACTTTTTACTTATATTTTGCTTTTTTTTATTTGCATGTATCTAGTCTGGTATACATACTGACATTATTGTATTTGATTTTTCAGTTTCTGTATAGGAGGAGGTATGGGTACCAGCCTACATTGTCAGGATCACCATGGAGCTTGACACATGATGAGGTAGACAAAGTAACTTCCCTTTTTCCTCCATGTATGGCACATCTTCATAGGAAACTTAGGGAACAACACAGACTGAGGCATCATTCAAGGGTATGCATGGCATCACTTTAATACATGGGTTACATTTTTATCTCTTGCTTGGCTTCTTGGCAATGCAGATTGTAATTTAGTTGCACAATTTTCTCTTTAAAGGCTGAGACTGCACCACAGAAAGAGAAAGATTTTGCTTAGGCTAAATTTGGATTTAGCTGCCTTTGAGGAAAGTTGATCTTTATTCCAGGGTTCCCATGCTGCCAGGAAAACAGGAAAAGTCAGGAATAAGAATAAATTTAGTTGACATTTTATATAGATTAGTTGCAGAAAAAAACTGCGTTAAAATTGTAATTCAACTGATTACAAATTTATTGTGTTGAGTTAAATTACTGGAATTTTTGGAAGTTATGGAACTCTTCAGTCAGGTGCTGTATATACAGTTATGCATGCAGCTCTTGGTCAGTACAATGTCCAGTCAGTTTAATCACATATATTTTGGAAACTGAACAAATAACCAAAGAATTCTCACCAAGCACTGAGCAACCAGCAACAATAAACATGTAGTGTCAGTCATGTCAAAATAAAGTGGTGAAAGTGTACTGAATAAACAGGAACCAGACGACTTCTTATGATGTCTAGTTGGTCCTAAATGAAAAATGGTTCTGCTTGGATAGCCATTATCACTGCCACAATGGCCACAATGGCCATCTTGAAAATCTTGTTATTTCTAATCATCCTGAATGGATGGCCATATAAACATGGGGGTTTCAATAAAAAACTGCTTATGATGTTAAGTTTGGTCCTAAATGAAAATTGTGCTTATCAGATGTCCAATATGGCTACCATAGCAGCCATCTTGAAAATCCTGTTTCACTTCTCCTGAACAGAAAGTCATATCAGCATGGAGTTTTCACCAGAAGATTTTTATGATGTCTTGTTGGTCCTAAATGAAATGGTTCCTCTTGGACATCCAGTATGGCTGCCACAGTAACCATCTCAAAAATCTTGTTATTGCTACTCCTCCTGAAAGGATGGCCATATCAACATGTGGTTTTGACAGAAAGACTTTATACGATATCTTGTTGGTCCTAAATGAAAATGGTGCTGATCTCACATCCGATGTGGCCACAATGGCAGCCAATCTTGAAAATTGTTTTATCGCTACTCCTCTTCAAAGGAAAGTCATATAGGAATGGGATTTTGACCAGAAAACTTATAATGACGTCTAGTTGCTCCTAAATAAAAATGGTTCTGCTTGGAGATCCAATATGGCCACCACAGTGGCCATCTTGAAAATCTTGTTATTGCTACACCTTCTGAATGGATGGCCATATTGGCATGAGGTTTTCACCAAAAGTCTTCTAATGGTGTCTAGTTGGCCCTAAATGAAAATGGTGCTGAACTTTGATCCAGTATCAGCTAATTTGAAAATCTTGTCACTCAACAATAGCAGAAATGGTTTCAATACATGGCAGTTAAAAACAAGAAATAATCATATTTTGAATTCCTATAAATTCTTTTTGTACAGTAGAGCATCAGTCACTTGAAGAGACTCTTGTTTAACCTTATATTTTGATGTGTTATAACTGCATCAAAAAGAAGTTTACATTTCAGATGGCTTCAAAAATGCATTTATGTACAATTTAGATATGTCCAATGACCAGTGTATCATTTGCTAAGTATATGTTTTAGATGGTGATTACCTGTCGATAAGTTTTTAATTGAGGCATCAAATAGTGAAGCAGAAGATTAAGAAATAAAAGAATCAGCATTTAAATCAAGAAGAGCATTTCACATTTCAAATGGCTTCAAAAAAATACAAGTGTACGATTTAGATACTTCAAACAACCAATATATTGTCTGCTAAATATATGTTTTGATATATCCTCATATGAAAAACATAAATATTTCTTAACTTCAGGTTAGTTTTTAACTGAGGCATCGAATAATGAAATGAAAGAGTAAGAAATTAAAGAATCACAATTTAAATCAAGAGAATTTCACATTTCAAACTTCTGTGAAAAAATACCAGTGTACAATTTAGATATGTCAAATTACCTATGCATTGTTTGCTAAATATATGTTTGATATAATCTCATGAAAAACATATTATGTGTTAACTTCTGTTAAGTTTTTAACTGAGGTATAGAATAATGAAACAGGAGATTAACAAATAAAAGAAATAATCACCCAATTTTGTAATTGTGTAAAATGGCCATTCCTCATCTTGTTCAGAAAGGGTAATTGTTTTGTTAATTGCAACCATCTAAATGCCAACATAACACACCCTAACAGCTACTAAGAAATATGCTCTTATGCACTGATACAATGTTATTGTTTCAGCCATCTCTCTATGTCACACAAATTCACTAATAACCACAAAAATCTTTTTTTAGTACTTTTATTTTGTATTGTAATTAGATTTACAAGATGAGAGCAAAATGAGACAGAAATTGTACATTTATTTTTTACATTAGTACTCTTAGGTCGGTTTCGTGTGTCATGTAGACTTTGTTCGGGACCGATCCCTGTGTTTTTACATGGTTAGTACTCCAAAATAATAATAATTACTCTGAAATGAAAATTATTTTTGTGTGTATGAAAAATTACAAAGTTTACAAATAGTTAACATAAAAGCCAGTGTTTCTTTTTAGTCCTGAATTCTAAGAAAACATTTACGTGTAGGTTATTTGGGGTAAATCTTATATTGGTTTTAGAGGCTACCATTCTGGTTTTCTTGTGCAACCAGTTTAAAGATGGTTTTCCGTTTCTTAAAACTGTGCAGTTTAGCTATGTAAATGGATATAATGTAAATTTTAATCATAAGAGGAAATGATTATACTCATAGTGGTTATATTGTTTGACAGTTTCTGTGCAGAATTGTTACAGTACAAAATGCCAAATAAAGGTAACTCTTTAACAATTTTCTATCAAAATGTTTGATGTATTTTTAAGAAATTCTCTCTTGATAGATAAAGAGAAGAAAGACTTGAAGATTTAAAATTCAGATTGCACATTTTTAGAGGGATATTGGTATTTGCTCATGATCATAAAAAGGAACATAATTATCAATATTTTACAATTTATGTTCATTCTTTTGATTCTGTTTAATGTACCAAGTTTCCATTACCATTCAATCCATCAGTATTTTAAATACTTTGATTCAGTCTGCAATACCAGGGTTTCCAAAAGTAACTGAACAAACTGTACTGTCTTCATAGATTTCTGTGATAAACAATCATTGTAATAATTCACTGGTCTACAATTTTTTCGAAGTCGTCTGCTTCAGAGATAAAATGTGCTATTTATTAGGAATTTTGATGTGCTGAATTCAAATATGACAATTAAAACAACGGATTGGCTACTGTTTCCAAGATATTTAAGTTTTTACATTTTACGTCTATGTATTTTGTGTACATAGTAGAGTTTTAATCATAAATTGTAAACCTAGGTCTTTTCATGTCTTTATGTTGCTTTACATGACAATATTTCACCTGCCCTGTTTATGTAACACTTTAAAAAACAGCAAAATGGTTATATAAATAAAAAATATATTGAAACAAAGTAAAAAAACTATTATGTATATATAAGTTCATAGTTTAGTCCTTATTCAGTGTCTACTCTGCGCTTCTTGGCTTGTCTCTTGTATTCATTAAATGGAGCATCTCTTGTCACTATCCAGCAATAGTCTGCAAGCATTGATGGTCTCCATTTGCCCTGATAGCGTTTCTCCATTGTTGCAATGTGCTGGTGAAATCGCTCATGTTTTCATAGGTTTCCTTCATATGGACTGCATGACCAACTGGAATTGATGGCAAAACACTGCCATTATGCAGCAAAAACAGCTTTAAGACTCGTCTTCGATGAATCAGTGAACAGTCTCCACTCATCTGGATCATGAACGATGTTGAGGGCTGCCGTCACACCATCGATGTTGTTGCAGGCTAAAAGATCACCTTCCATGAAGAAGAATGGGGCAAGATCATTTTGATGGTCATGGAACATGGAAACCCTAACATCACTTGCCAGGAGATTCCACTGCTATAGTCTGGAGCTCAACAGCTCTGCCTTACTCTCGGGTAGTTCCAAATCCATGACAAGGTCATTCAGTTCACCTTGTGTTATGAGGTGTGGTTCAGAGGAGGAGGATGAGAGAAAATTTGGGTCATGTGACATTGATGGTTCAGGACTAGAAGTTTCATCCTCTTCCTCTTCCTCGTCTAACTCAGGTGTGAATGATTCTGGTGCATCAGGAACCGGCAGTCCTTCTCTCTGTGGGGTACTGGGAGTATAGCTGATGGAATGTTTGGATAATGCACAGTCCACTTTTTTTCTTTGACACACCTTTCCCAACTGGAGGCCCCATGCAGAAGTAACAATTGCTGATATGATCTGTTGGCTCTCTCCAAATCATTGGCACTGCAAAAGGCATAGATTTCCTTTTCCTGTTCAACCACTGGCAAAGATTTGTTGCACAAGTGTTGCAGGATATGTGTGGGGCCCACCTCTTGTCCTGATCTCCAATTTTGCAGCCAAAATAAAGGTGATAGGCTTTCTTCCCCATAGTGGTTATACTGCGCTTTTGTGATGCAAAAGTCACTTCACCACAAACATAGCAGAAGTTATCTGCATGGTTTACATAAGTATGAGGCATCTCTGCTCACTTTGGCTAAACAGAAATGTGTCCCTTTGCAAAATCAAACACTGACAAATAAGAGAGCACGACACTGTATGATTTGTGGAGCTGATATAGGGCAATTTCTTCAGCAGAGTGTTGTAAGCTTAATTATGATTGCATCATCCATGACTTCTAGGAATAACATGATGCAATTCATATCATGTATGATGCAATACCAGCTTCAGATTGCATCATTCATTGTTTTGCCTGAAAAAGCAAGTACTGTCCAAACCCAGTCATAGATTTATTCATGGATCCAGTCAAGGATGTATTTGAGTCATTTCTGGTTTAAATTGAGATTCCTTCCCTTTATAACTCACTTATCCTCCGTCCCAAGTCAAGGGTCATATATACTGACCCAGTATAATATCTTTAAAACTAGAGCCAATCAACAATTTTAAGCATCATTTTCGTTTTTCTCTGTGACCCAGAATTAGTTTAGTTTGACAACATTTATTGCGGAAGCATTTTGGCTGTAGACCAGTGTTATTAGCAGCTACAAAAAAAACCCAAACAAATAGAACCATTTATTATATAAATTTAAACATTGGTGGCAGTGGTGGTGTTTTTGGGGGTGGGGGCAGGGGAATTCATATGTAATGCTGTCAGATGCATTATAATTGTAGTTCCATATCTTTCTTGATATTTACTTAAGTTCAAGTGTTTTACATTGTATGATGTTCTCAAGTTTAATCTAGCAATGCCATTATTTCAGATACAGTACACACTTTTCTTGAAAGAAATTGGTGTGCCAGTCCATGAAGCTCTTATGTTTTGGAGGAAGGAATACTCTCATGAGACCCCAAGAAATGGCTGCTCCCATACATGGTCCAGTAATGAGAAAAGATACACCTATAATATTCGACATCTGTATGGGCTAGAAGGTTCAAGGATAAACTATAGAGGACACTGTTGTTCTTCTCTTCAGGTAACAATGGCAACTTACCATAGCTACATATGTATAATATAAAATAGGTACAGACTAATTAGGTGAGCATTGCTGACCAACATTACATGACTTCATGTGTATGCTGATCAACATTGCACAGGTGATCACATGGAAATGTGTTGTACTGTGTCATATGTGCTGTCTTAATATATGCAAGGGAAATGCTATTGCATGGCATGGAATATTGATGATTGTGAGTCCATTTATTTTCTTGGGTGTTGATTTTCATGGTTTTGCAGAAAATTACATTTTTGTGGGTACTTAAATTCGTTGATTATCGATGGAGGAACTGTTATTTCCATAGACAGATCATTGTTTGTTGGGTCATAAATTTCATTCTTTCTTTGTAATAACCACAAAATTCATGAAAATTGGTACCCCATGTAAATGTATAGGTTCACAGTACTGTATTTACTTGCTTATAAGTTGAGTCCAACTGCAGACTGCAAAGATCCATATGTCACATGATGTGCCAGCAGATCTGGGTCACATGATGTGTCAGCATATCTGGGTCGCATAATGTGCCAGCAGATCTGGGTCTTTGCAGTTTGTTTGGAGTAATCAGTATAACAAACAACATATACCCATATTCTTCTGGCACATAATATGATGGCAGGTCAGGGTCTGTGTTTTTTCTATGCTGTTTGCAGTTGGACTCCACTTATAAATGAGTATATATGATATTGAAATAAATTTTCATTTGTTTTTGTGTGCAAAATAATTATTTCTTTCTTCCAAGTTGTTAGACTGGTTTTAAAACATTGTTGTACTTCTGTACTGTTGAAAAAATAAAGGTTGAAATTTGTCCAATTCAGTCAAAAAGGTTTGGACTTATTTAGTCGGGGATCCTGAGTCGCCAAGTGGTCTAAAGCCCTTTGCCTTACAGATCACTGACACATCTCACCTCTGTCTACGTGAGTTTGAGTCTTACCTTGACCAACGTGGGTATATGAGAAAGCTTGCCAGTAGCTTCCCGTGGGTCAGTGCAGCTTCCTGGAGTCTTCCTCTGTTCTTCCTCCACCAAATATATTGGCCGCCATGTATAACCTATCATGTGCCGAAAAATGGCATTAAACCCCTCAAGACCACAAGAAAAGTCTTTAGTCACGTCATTTCTGAAGTAATTTGCCTTTTTCCCAGCACTCAGCTTTGTTTGGATTTCACCATGCATGCAAACTTGGTAAACAAAAATTGTTCCAATTGTACACTTTGGAAAACCTGGATATTGATATAAAATAACAGATAAAGGTAACACATGTCAAATCCTTTAAACATGATTTGAATTTGTTGTATAAACTGTATTCCCTTAAAAAGTTATTATTAGAGCTTGCATTGCTTATTGATGAGCAAACACAACTCAGATTTGGGAACATGAAAATATCTTAGATAACTGTAAGTTTGGATTTTGTAGTCTATATTTGTGCGTTTGTAAAAAAATGTTGAGGTAAGTAAATTTGATTTTCAAGAACTGAAAATTCAGACAAAGTTTTTCAACTTTATTTAAAATGAGGCTCTACTATTTTAATGGAAGAATATCAAGAGATTGGATGTCATTAGTTATTGAAAAGTTTTCTAACCATCTGAAGGCTATCTCCTCTTTCAATAAAAATAATTTTTATCAGGTCTCGTACAGTATTTGAGGACAGTAAAATCAAAAGTCAAGGTAGATTGAGGATGGGTACACAGTTCAGCAGTTAGGAAAAAATAAATGTTGCATTTTATTTTCTTACCGGTGTAAGCAATTTGTGGTACATAGGTATCATTTTGTTGGCATCAATGTTAAGATTCTATGTTAACATTTTGTTGGCATCAGTGTTAAGATTCTATGTTAACATTTTGTTGACATCAGAGTTAAGATTCTATGATAACATTTTGTTGGCATCAGTGTTAAGATTCTATATTAACATTTTGTTGGTGTCAGTGTTAAGATTCTATGTTAACATTTTGTTGGCATCAGTGTTAAGATTCTGTATTAACATTTTGTTGGTGTCAGTGTAAAGATTTTATGTTAACATATTGTTGGTGTCAGTGTTGTGTTAGCATTTTGTTTGCATCAGTTGAGATTCTGTGTTAACATTTTTTTGGCATCAGTATTAAAATTCTGTGTTAACATTTTGTAGCCATCAGTGTTAGGATTCTGTGTTAGCATTTTGTTGGCATCAGTGTTAAGATTCTATGTTAACATTTTGTTTCATCAGTGTTAAGATTCTTTGTTAACATTTTGCTAGTGTCATTGTTAAGATTCTATGTTTACATTTTGTTGGTGTCAGTGTTAAGGTTGGCAGTGTTTACATTTTGTTGGTGTCAGTGTTAAGATTCTTTGTTGATATTATGTTGGCATCAGTGTTAAGATTCTTTGTTAACATTTTGTTTGTATTGTAATCGGTGTTTATCTATATTTACATTTTGTTGGCATCAGTGTTAAGATTCTATGTTAACATTTTGTTGGTGTCAGTGTTAAGATAGATTCTATGTTAACAATTTGTTGGTGTCATTGTTAAGATTCTATGTTAACATTTTGTTGGTGTCAGTGCGAAGATTCTAAGTTAACATTTTGCTAGTGTCACTGTTAAGATTCTATGTTAATATTTTGTTGGCATCAGTGTTAAGATTCTATGCTAACATTTTATTGGCATCAGTGTTAAGATTCTATGTTAACACTTTGTTGGCATCAGTGTTAAGATTCTATGTTGACACTTTGTTGGCATCAGTGTTAAGATTCTATGTTAACTTTTTGTTGGTGTCAATGTTAAGATTCTATGTTAACTTTTTGTTGGTGTCTGTTAAGATTCTATATTTACATTTTGTTGGTGTCAGTGATAAGATTCTTTGTTGATATTTTGTTGGCATCAGTGTTATGATTCTATGTTAACATTTTGTTGGTGTCAGTGTTAAGATTCTATGTTAAAATTTTGTTGGTGTCAGTGTTAAGATTCTATGTTAACATTTTGTCGGTGTCAGTGTTAAGATTCTATGTTAACATTTCGTTGGCATCAGTGTTAAGATTCTATGTTAACATTTTGTTGGCATCAGTGTTAAGATTCTGTGTTAACATTTTGTTGTTGTCAGTGTAAAGATTTTATGTTAACATATTGTTGGTGTCAGTGTTGTGTTAGCATTTTGTTGGCATCATTGTTGAGATTCTGTGTTAACATTTTGTTGGCATCAGTATTAAGATTCTGTGTTAACAGTTTGTAGCCATCAGTGTTAGGATTTTGTGTTAGCATTTTTTGGGCATCAGTGTTAAGATTCTATGTTAACACTTTGTTGGCATCAGCATTAAGATTCTGTGTTAACATTTTGTTGGTGTCAGTGTTCAGATAGATTTTATGTTAACAATTTGTTGGTGTCATTGTTAAGATTCTGTGTTAACATTTTGTTGACATCATTGTTAAGATTCTGTGTTAACATGTTGCTGGTGTCATTGTTAAGATTCTATGTTTACATTTTGTTGGTGTCAGTGTTAAGTTTGGCATTGGCATCGTTGTTAAGATTCTATGTTTATATTTTGTTGGTGACAGTGTTGAGATTCTTTTTTGATATTATGTTGGCATCAGTGTTAAGATTCTTTGTTAACATTTTGTTTGCATTGGAATCGGTGTTAATCTATGTTTACATTTTGTTGGCATCAGTGTTAAGATTCTATGTTAACATTTTGTTGGTGTCAATGTTAAGATTCTATGTTAACACTTTTTTGTGTCTGTTAAGATTCTATTTTTTACATTTTGTTGGTGTCAATGATAAGATTCTTTGTTGATGTTTTGTTGGCACCAGTGTTAATATTCTGCATTAACATTTTGTTGGTGTCAGTGTTAAGATTCTGTGTTAGCATTTTGTTGGCATTGGTGTTAAGATTCTATGTTTACATTTTGTTGATGTCTGTTTAGATTCTATGTTAACATTTTGTTGGCGTCAGTGTTAAGATTCTGTATTTACATTTTGTGGGTGTCAGTGTTAAGATTCTTTGTTGATATTTTGTTGGCATCAGTGTTATGATTCTATGTTAACATTTTGCTGGCATTGGCATCGGTGTTAAGATTCTCTGTTTACATTTTGTTGATGTCAGTGTTAATATTCTTTGTTGATATTTTGTTGGCATCAGTGTTATGATTCTATGTTTACATTTCGCTGGCATTGGCATAGGTGTTAAGATTCTATGTGTACATTTTGTTGATGTCAGTGTTAAGATTCTATGTTAACATTTTGTTGGCATCATTGTTGAGATTCTGTGTTAACATTTTTTTGGCATCAGTATTAAGATTCTGTGTTAACATTTTGTAGCCATCAGTGTTAGGATTCTGTGTTAGCATTTTGTTGGCATCAGTGTTAAGATTCTATGTTAACACTTTGTTGGCATCAGTGTTAAGATTCTGTGTTAACATTGTGTTGGTGTCAGTGTTCAGATAGATTCTATGTTAACAATTTGTTGGTGTCATTGTTAAGATTCTATGTTAACATTTTGTTGACATTGTTAAGATTCTATGTTTACATTTTGTTGGTGTCAGTGTTAAGGTTGGCATTGGCATCGGTGTTAAGATTCTATGTTTATATTTTGTTGGTGACAGTGTTGAGATTCTTTGTTGATATTATGTTGGCATCAGTGTTAATATTCTGCATTAACATTTTGTTGCTGTCAGTGTTAGGATTCTGTGTTAGCATTTTGTTTGCATTGGTGTTAAGATTCTATGTTTACATTTTGTTGGTGTCAGTGTTTAGATTCTATGTTAATATTTTGTTGGTGTCAGTGTTAAGATTCTGTATTTACATTTTGTGGGTGTCAGTGTTAAGATTCTTTGTTGATATTTTGTTGGCATCAGTGTTATGATTTTATGTTAACATTTTGCTGGCATTGGCATCAGTGTTAAGATTCTATGTTTACATTTTGTTGATGTCAGTGTTAAGATTCTTTGTTGATATTTTGTTGGCATCAGTGTTAAGATTCTATATTTACTTTTTGTTGGCATCAGTATTAAGATTCTGTGCTTACATTTTGTTGGCATGAGTGTTAAGATTCTATGTTACTATTTTGTTTGTGTCAGTGTTAGGTTTCTGTGTTAAGATTTTGTTGGTGTCATTGTTAAGATTCTTTGTTAATGTTTTGTTGTGTCAATGTTAAGATTCTGTTTTGGTGTCAGTGTTAACATTTTGTTGGTGTCAATGTTAAGATTCTGTGTTAACAATTAGTTTGTGTCAATGTTAAGATTCTATGTTAACATTTTGTTGGTGTCAGTCTTTAGATTCTATGTTAACATTTTGTTGGTGTCAGTATTAATATTTGTATGTTAACATTTTGCTGGTGTCATTGTTAAGATTCTATGTTAACATTTTGTTGGTGTCAGTGTTGAGATTCTGTGTTAGCATTTTGTTGGCATTGGCATCGGTGTTAAGATTCTATGTTAACATTTTGTTGGTGTCAGTGTTAAGATTCTTTGTTTACATTTTGTTGGTGTCAGTGTTAAGATTCTTTGATGATATTTTGTTGGCATCAGTGTTATGATTCTATGTTAACATTGTGTTGGCATTGACATTGGTGTTAAGATTCTATGTTAACATTTTGTTGGCATAAGTATTAAGATTGTGTGTTAACATTTTGTTGGTGTCAGTGTTAAGATTCTGTGTTAGCATTTTGTTTGTGTCAGTGTTAAGATTCTATATTAATTTCTTGGTGTCAATGTTAAGATTCTATGTTAACATTACATTGATATCAGTGTTAAGATTCTATGTTCACATTTTGTTGGTGTCAAGGTTAAGATTCTGTGTTAACATTTTGTTGGCATCAGTGTTAAGATTTTGTGTTAACATTTTGTTGGCATCAGTTTTAAGATTGTATATTAACATTTTGTTGGTGTCAGTGTTAACATTTTGTTGGCATCAGTGTTAAGATTCTATGTTAACATTTTGTTGGCATCAGTGATAAGACTCTTTGTTAACATTTTGTTGGCATCATCATTAAATCATGAAGATTTCTGTTAGCATTTTGTTGGCATCGGTGTTAAGATTCTGTGTTAACATTTTGTTGGCATCAGTGTTTAGATTCTGTGTTAACATTTTGCGTGTGTCATTGTGAAGATTCTGTGTTAAGATTTTGTTGGCATCAGTGTTAAGATTCTGTGTTAAGATTTTGTTGACATCAGTGTTAAGATTCTGTGTTAACATTTTGTTGACATCAGTGTTAAGATTCTGTGTTAACCTTTTGTTGACATCAGTGTTATGATTCTATGTTAACATTTTGTTGTCATTAGCATCGATATTAAGATTCTATGTTTACATTTTGTTAATGTCAGTGTTTAGATGAGTTGTGATATTTTGTTGGCATCAATGTTAAGATTCTTTGTTAACATTTTGTTGGCATTGGAATCGGTGTTAAGATTCTTTATTTACATTTTGTTTTCATCAGTGTTAAGATTCTGTGCTAACATTTTGTTGGCATCAGTGTTAAGATTCTATGTTACCATTTTGTTGGTGTTGTTAAGTTTCTGTTTTAAGATTTTGTTGGTGTCATTGTTAAGATTCTTTGTTAATGTTTTGTTTTGTCCATGTTAAGATTCTGTGTTTGTGTCAGTGTTAAGATTATGTGTTAAGATTTTGTTGGTGTCAATGTTAAGATTCTCTGTTAACATTTTGTTGTTGTCAATGTTAATACTCTGTGTTAACATTTAGTTTGTGTCAATGTTAAGATTCTATGTTAAAATTTTGTTGGCATCAGTATTAAGATTCTGTGTTAACATTTTTTTGGTGTCATTGTTTAGATTCTATGTTAATATTTTGTTGGTGTCAATATTAAGATTTGTATGTTAACATTTTACTGGTGTCATTGTTAAGATTCTATGTTAACATTTTGTTGGTG
The DNA here is from genome assembly GCA_029931535.1 of Margaritifera margaritifera. NCBI lineage: Eukaryota > Metazoa > Mollusca > Bivalvia > Unionida > Margaritiferidae > Margaritifera > Margaritifera margaritifera. The sequence continues at coordinate 1,699,907 of JAQPZY010001433.1, read as the reverse complement.
TCAGTGTTGAGATTCTTTGTTGTTATTTTGTTGGCATCAGTGTTAAGATTCTGTGTTAGCATTTAGTTGGCATTGGCATCAGTGTTAAGATTATATATTTACTTTTTGTTAGCATCAGTGTTAAGATTCTGTGCTAACATTTTGTTGGCATCAGTGTTAAGATTCTATGTTAACATTTTGTTGGTGTCAGTGTTAAGATTCTGTTTTAACATTTTGTTGGTGTCAGTGTTAAGCTTCTATGTTAACATTTTGTTGGTGTCAGTGTTAAAATTCTATGTTAACATTTTGTTGGCATTGGTGTTAAGATTCTGTGTTAACATTTTGTTGGTGTCAGTGTTAAGATTCTATGTTAACATTTTGTTGGTGTCAATTTTAAGATTTGTATGTTAACATTTTGTTGGCATCAGTATTAAGATTCTGTGTTAACATTTTTTTGGTGTCAGTGTTTAGATTCTATGTTAATATTTTGTTGGTGTCAGTATTAAGATTTGTATGTTAACATTTTACTGGTGTCATTGTTAAGATTCTATGTTAACATTTTGTTGGTGTCAGTGTTGAGATTCTTTGTTGTTATTTTGTTGGCATCAGTGTTAAGATTCTGTGTTAGCATTTAGTTGGCATTGGCATCAGTGTTAAGATTATATATTTACTTTTTGTTAGCATCAGTGTTAAGATTCTGTGCTAACATTTTGTTGGCATCAGTGTTAAGATTCTATGTTAACATTTTGTTGGTGTCAGTGTTAAGATTCTGTTTTAACATTTTGTTGGTGTCAGTGTTAAGCTTCTATGTTAACATTTTGTTGGTGTCAGTGTTAAAATTCTATGTTAACATTTTGTTGGCATTGGTGTTAAGATTCTGTGTTAACATTTTGTTGGTGTCAGTGTTAAGATTCTATGTTAACATTTTGTTGGTGTCAATTTTAAGATTTGTATGTTAACATTTTGTTGGCATCAGTATTAAGATTCTGTGTTAACATTTTGGTGATGTCACTGTTAAGATTCTATGTGAATATTTTGTATTCAAGTTTTTGCAAAACAGATACAGGTATATCATAGTGGGGGATGCAGACCCCATTCCACATAAACCTGGTACTAGGTTGGTGCCAGAATTTCCCATGCAGTCACCAAATTAACATATCATTGTCTATTCATTAAACCCCAACATGTGCCGATACCTATTGACTGCTGACTTGTACTATTGCTGGCAGAGCTTGTTGGACATTCAAGCCCAGTGTCTGCCACCTAGCCAACTGCCACTGTATATCATACACAAATTAAAATTGTCATTTCTTTAAAAACATTCAACCATTTCTCATGAAATTGTTGGTATGCCCTTAAAGTTAACACACATGGGGTAAGAGTCAACATAAAATACTCTGATTGACTATATGTCAATTTTGCCTGGAAAATACTGACATGTTCATTTATCTAGTATACCAGAAAAAGGATGAACTTTGGAAGTTTCTGTTCTGGATCTTGTATTTTTTCAACTTTAGTGATTTCCATGATTAACTAGTATTTTCTTTCATAATTTCCAATTTTTTCCTGAAAGTTTTCTGTTAAGCTATTCAGATAGGTAAATTTATTGCTGGATTATGCATTTCTGCATGTTCGGCTGTGAAGAAAATTCACTACATCAGTTATACAACCTCAGTATAAAAAATTATGCTACACTGGTAGAAGTCACTGATTTCAAGGTGAAAATCTGCAGACAACAGCACAAGCCCTTGTACTTTCCATAGGTAAATATGTTGGGTTTTTTTAAAATGAATTGTCGTCTGAGAATTTTGATTGCCATTTGTGATTATGCTGATCACTAGCTCCAACATAGATTGTGTGGTTTTGATCTGAGCAAAAAAAAAAAAAAAAAAAAAAATAGAGTTAAGACATAGTGGTAAATATGGAACCTGTGAAATGAAGAAATATGAAGCAGTAAGTCATTCTTAAGGAAGACAGTAAATAGGACACATCCTGTTTTCTCAGCCTTGAATATTCAATATATTAAATTGTACTTGGTTAGTTAACTTAGTACTCCAAGAAATAATTGAACTGAACATTTGAATATGAATTATGCCTGATTAGTTAACTTAGTAATCTAAGATATAATTGAACTGAGTACTTGAGTATGAATTGGATCTATCAAAGATGCAAGTCCAAACTCGAGGCTTAAAAATCTAAAAAGGGCCTTGTATGTGGAGCAGCTTTTGAGAAAGAATTAAGGAGTATTTTAGCTATGCACAGTTAAGATTAAATAGTACATGTACTTATTTCTTTTTGCTCTAGTCAGCCCCTATGGGTCCAGGAGAAGATGGAGGCTGCCCTTTTCGGAACTTTGATGCTGACCATTTGACCAAACTATTACAAACTGAGGGGATATCAGAGGGTGTGGAGGAAATTCTGTCTTTATCCAACAAGGAAGACTATTCTGGGGCTTGTCATGTGGTTTTGGTAGAAAAAATGAAGGTATGTCATAGCAGAATGATATGGTAAGGCAACAAATCTTGTAATTAGTGTCATGTTATGTCATATAAATCATATGTCCCACTGTGATATACGTACAGCTCAAGCAATTGTTTGATTCCCCACGCTTTTTGGTGGGGGATTTAATCCATTCAACGTTTGTTCCGCGATAACGCTCTGCAGTGGAGGGATAAATACCTACAAATTACCACTGCACCTCGGCAGGCATGTCATTGGCAACTTCACTGTGGAGGGGCTTGTCGACATTACAGCTTGACATTTGAACAGCCAATGAAGGAAGACTACCCATGGAAAGACTGAGTCGTCAAGAGTGATTTACAATCAGATAACATTTGAAGAATCAGACATATTTATTTCAATCGTACATTTGGACAATAAAAAATAGTTTCAAAAGTCTTGTATGTTCAGTACATGTATATTTAGAAAAGGTTGATCAACTTCTTTTGCATTAATTTTACACTTCTACTTTTTCCGAAGAAATCTGAACAAACCGACGCACTGACTTGACACTTTGTTGAACTTCTCTTGAACAGCATAAATTTATCCTATTGTTACAAAGTAAAAGTAATCCTCTGAGATATGGACAATTAAATTCCAAATGACAACCACTTCTGTTTAAAAAAAAAAAAAACCCAGAAAACACTGAATTTACACTGAAATGCAAACCATTTGCTTAGTCCTTAAGCAGTAGTGGCACAGTCACGAGGATGAATATAAACAACTTTGAACTTGTTCAATTTTGACTGCATGTGTACTGTAAGGGACTGACCATTTAATTTATGGGGCTAGAATGTTCTTTCTGACTGGGATATTTTTTTTTCATTCATCACAAGATAAATTTGTTTTAAGTAAAATAAGGAATGGAATAAGGTCTTTTTTTATATTACAAATCAGAGCAAGACAATTGTTTTCAAGCATTTAACCTCACCCCCACCCCCCTTTAGAAAATTAAATGGTCTCTCCCTAATAAAGACTTGACTTCAGCGGATGTTCTACAGAAATCAAGGCAGTGGCCATTGTCAACACTGTTATAAAATATTGACATGGGTTAGCATCAAAAGATGATGTCAATTTCAGCTTGGGAAAGGTTTGTTTCTATCACACGAAACCATCAGACTTGGCGCATTGTATTTAACAGCCCCAATTATCGTCCCAACATTAACGATGGTAGTTTGATAATTGTAATAATCTGAACCCAACTTATTGCTGAAATGAATAATAATGTAGAAAATTGTAAAATCGCAGATGTTCAGAGATTTTAATTTCCAAAAAATTTAGAGCTTTCTGCATAGATCCATTGTCTCCATATGTATCCTATTATTTGCTAATTTTGTTAAGGGGAAAATATAAAAACAAATTTTTTTGTCATTGTAGAAAAAATAGTAAATCATATAGAAATGATATGTCAATAACCAAATTGTAATATAGATCTATTTCTTATAATTATTTTGATGCAGATATTAAAGAATGCAGTTTTCTGTTTGTGACTGTTGAAGTGTTTGGTTATTGAGACCAAAAAAATGTAAACTAATTTCTTTGAATAGTATTTGGTTTCTGTATGTGGCCTTATTGCTTTACAGCTACAGTTAATGTGGCAGAGTGGATAAAGTGTGTGACTTAGAGAGAGAGAGAGACACACACACACACTTATTTGACTTTAGAGCATGAGGTCGTGAGTTTGTGCCCACTGGCAAGAAAATTTCTTTATTTTTCCTCCATGACAATATAATATCTAGTACAGTATTACTTTTCTAACCACTTATGAACTTTCCAGATTTCAGTTTGTGTACATGTAGATTCATAATCGGTCAGTTTTTAATATTTTAGTTCTAAAGATTGCCTAAAAATGGCAACAAGTCAAGCATCAAAAAATTTAAATTTTGGTTAACATTAATAAGCATTTTAGTGTTATTTTTTAAACTCACATTGGTGAAAAGTTCTTCAAAACATAAGCAGAATCACAAAAATCTTTCATGACGGGAACATCATTTTGACTTAGTGTGAACAATGAGGCTACGAATTGAAGAAAGCTAGGCAATCAGGGAATACTAAACTGTTACTGAAGCATGTGCAAAATAATTGTTTCTAATGTTATGTGCAACTGATTACGATAACTTGCGCAGTACATGTTGTGATTTGGATTCCATATTTTATGAGAGAGAGTGCAAGGGAGAGAGGAACATTACTAAAAAATAGTTAATGATCCAGAAATGCTTTGGAACAGGTTCATCTCATTTTTCTGTATATACAAGTATATAAATGATGTACAGTATTTACATACAACAAATGGGTATATGTTTATCTCGGTTCAGGTAAGTTTTGAGATTTTGTATATATGGTTTGCTTATAAATTTCTGTTGGTAATGTGTTCTACAGTTGAATTGTAAAAGGCAGGAGTTAATTTTGATACAAGGTACATGTAGTTCTACAGAAATGGAGCCAAACGATCAAGTGCTGTAGGTCTCGTTAATAACAAAAGGATGAACTACATCGATGTAAGTAGTTCAGAGCAAGACCATTGTACATTTTAAATAACTAAATTAAAAATCTTATTTCGAGCTCTCGCTCCTCATTAACAAATCTTTACTTAGGTGATCTGACTGACGCAAGGAATGGAAGACAATAAACTGATAAATGCACATTTGTTATACTAGCGGTATTGATTAGTTCACAAGTTCTTCTTTCTATCACTGATTTTTCTTTTACAAGAATCAAACAGTAGAATAGCCTGTGGTTATACAGTATGATTCAACAAAATGCTAATTCAATAAAATAAACACTGTTCACTTATCCCCAAGTACATTGTTCATTGTCAAAATAATGGCAAAGAAAACAACCTGCAGAAGAGCTGCTGTTGTGCTTTTAGGTTATCAGTTCACACATAAAATTAACACGTCACTGGCAAAGAAAACAAACCATGTCGATGGCTTCTGTTGTGCTAGGTTGTTAGTTTGCACAAAAAGTGTATGTGTGAACCTGCATGTATCTAGGATGACTTTTTGCAACAAAACAAAATAAAAAAAATACAAAAGTTGCTACTTTGATAATTAATACAAAATAGTAGTTTAAATTAAAGTAACAATACGAAATAATGCTCTCACTGTCTCTGATACATATATCTGAGACTAACATACATGTGAGTAGCGCCCCTGCCCATGTACACAGATCTCTTATTCAGTGCATGAATGTCTCTTCTTTTCTTCACACCATATAGAAATTCAGTATGAGAATGAACTCAACTTCGTTATCATCTTTATAATTCCAGAACAGTACATGGTCAGTTAGCTTTTAGCAATTATTATTAGTTTTGTATGTTCGTGCAGCAACCACCAGAACTATGCTTTCTCAAGTTTTAATTACTCCTCTATAATGCTGTGATTAGATGTCAGAAGAAATCGTACATTATCTTAGTCAGAACTCAAGCATGGGGTAACCATCGGAACTTGTGCGATTTTGTTTCACTTCAATAAGGTATTAATGCGATTTGGTTATTAATTTGTTAGATGTTTATTGTTCTTTTCAATGCAGGGAGTACAGTATCACTGACTTTCATATGATCATTAAAAAAGTATATTGCATGAACTGCAGAAAAAAGGACATGAATGCATCTGTAGATTCTGATAACATTAGTATTGAGAAAAAGAAAATTAGATTCATTGTGCAAAATGTAGTATTAATAAAGTTTGCGAAGCATTGTCATTATGTTAATATTATCTAAACTTTGATTTGGCATTATGTATCATGCATCATCTTCATTAGAACTAGCAAATGTTTATAATTAACTGCATGATCATATTTTTTCAGTATCAAAAAGTTAGCAAATTGCTCCCAAAAGAGATAAAGATGCAGATAAATCAGTGCCTCTTTCTCTCTCTCTCTCTCTGAACCTCTTTAGAGCATGATTGTAGGGGTCATAAACAGTAAACCATGCTCATTTTATTGAGACCATGTTGGCTCCGCGGTGGTCATCTGATGCAACTCCACAAAAAAGTGTGGTGTGCAGAGTGGAGAGGATTAAGGATTTTTCTTAATCCTATCCACTCTCACCACCCCAACCGTGAAACATGAGGAATTGAAAAATCACATGAATTGTACTGTAACATATAGCATCGTCGTGTAGCAAGGGGCAAAATAATCTTGTAATTATGATTAGTGTCATAATGTTATGTCATGCAAATCATGTCACTATGACATAACACATAGCATCATCACATAGCAAGGTTATGGGGTAATCTTGTAATTATGATTAGTGTCATAATGTTATGTCATGCAAATCATGTCACTATGACATAACACATAGCATCATCACATAGCAAGGTTATGGGGTAATCTTGTAATTATGATTAGTGTCATAATGTTATGTCATGCAAATCATGTCACTTTGACATAACACATAGCATCATCACATAGCAAGGTTATGGGGTAATGACAAGTCGTAGGAAACAATCTTGCAGTTAGTGTCATAATGTCATGTCATGCAAATCATGTCACTTTGACATAACACATAGCATCATCACATAGCAAGGTTATGGGGTAATGACAAGTCATAGGGCAAAATAATCTTGTAATTGTGATTAGTGTCATAATGTTATGTCATACAAATCATGTCACACTGACATAGCAGATATCATCATTGCATAGCAAGGTTATGGGGTAATGACAAGTCTTAGGGCAAAATAATTTGTTGTCATAATGTCATGTCATATAAATCGTATGTCACACTGTGACATAACACATAGCATCCTCACACAGCAATGTTATGTGGTAATGAGAGGTCTTCACAATTATGTAATAAATGTCATGTTATAACAATTGTATGTCACACTGGGCAGTGTAACCTAGCAGTAATGAGATCATTGCAATGTATTGCTATGATGTCATTATCCTTGCATAGCATTTTTACCAATTAACTGATCATATTAATGGTTTCCTTAAGTATCGCTAAGCAGTGTTGCCAAGCAACATTGAAAAAATACATGAGTTAAACAGTTACTTCATTTAAGATCTCTCACTACACAAATTTTAGACAAATGGGAATTAATTTTACATATTTGAAGTAAAATAATTGCAACTGTCTGCTTGTTGCATGTGATATTATTTGTTTTGTAAACTTAATTTTTAATGAGCATGATGTAAGGCCCTCAGTTTACAGTGGAACTTTGTACACTAATATACTCTCCAAGAATATTGGTATGAATAAAAATGCAATGTTTGTTAAAAATACCTAAATATGGACTCGGAAATCTGCTCAAGTATTCTTGTGCTTGGTAGATAGTAATGTTTATTTACTATTACTGTAACAATTGGAATATTTAAGTATATTTATTAAGCCTACTATAGGTAATTGCAGTAAAACCTGTTTTAATGGATACCCAGGATCTTACTCATTCTATCTTCTTTACCTTATATCTTTTACCTTGTAGTACTTCAGTTTTAGAACTTTACTTTTAATCGGAATGATGTAGCCAGTATTGTGCTGACATGCTATTAAACACACACACACACACACACACACACACACACACACACACGTACATACATACGTACATACATACATACACACACACACATACATACATACATACATACGTACATACGTACTGTCTGTTATAAACAAGTTTCTGCCAGTTCAAGACTAAAATAGTATAAAATGATAATAATGGCACGTTGAAAATCTGTTCATCAGAATCAAGCTTTATATTCACAAACTTGAAAGTTAAAAACTGAATTGGAGAAATTACAAAACCTTGAGGTCAAATATCTCCAAATCCATCAGTGATAACTGGATGAAACTTTCAGCTCTGAATACTTTGGTCCTATGAAGTATTTCTGCAAATCTGCAAAGCTTTGGCATAGGTGCAACTATGATCTTCAGCAATTCGATTTAGATTAATGTTGGAGTCTTTACTTTGAAAAGATTTATGAATTCTATTCCAGGTTTCCATTAGGAAAGGTTTTACTTATATTTGTTATCTGGCATTTTAACTAATATTAATATTTAGTACATGTGATAAATTCTCATGTTCCGATTGGTTTACTACAAGAATCTATTATGTATTTCCCCTTGAATGGGGGATGCTGTACTTGACTATGGGAATTATACCTGTTCCAGCAAGTGCTATTGCCATGTGCAAATATTAGATGATGTCACATTGTGTCATGTGATGTTGCCTTCATCCTTGGGCTCTGTTCTTCTGTAGTTCTCGGGCACTATACCCAAACAGACAACACTATAGGAGAATACCATATACACTCGCCTATACATTGAAACCAACTGCAAACTGCACAGATCCAGATCTGCCATCACATAATGCGCTGTCAGATCTGGGTCTATACAGTTTGTTGGGAGCAATCAGTAGAACAAATAGCATCTGCCAACACATTATGCGACAGCAGATCAGGGTCTATGTTGTTTGCAGTTGGACTCAACTTATAATTGAGTATATATGTTAGTTATATATGTTAGTTCCTTTGGGAGAAGGCAATACTAGAATATTACCTGATACCGAACATGTATGTAGTCAGCTTAAATACATTGAAATTCCATTAATCCAGACACTTTTGTTTCTACTTCTTTTGTACAGATAAAAGAGGAATATGGATTTACAAATGGTTTTGATGAATAATAGATAATATTATTGTATTCAAATCTGGGTGTCTTGAGTGATATGAATCCATTACTCATGTAAACTGATTACAGGTAGCAGACTTTTAGTATGTTATACACAGATTAAAATCTCTTAGTCTCTGACTGTTAGTATTTTGGACACTAGTCTGCTGCTAATGAGCCATAGAAAAATTACTAACTTGTTATGCCGGCACGCATGTTGTGATGGCATGTGTATGAATACTATACTATAAAATATTTGTCCAGTGAAGAAAATAATCTGGCATATTGTAATAACAATGTTAGTCAGCATGACTGCCAAAGTTAAACCCCCATGATATACAAGACATGATATGACATGACCCCCATGACATGATGCCCATGATAAACGAAATAACAGAACAAGTTTGGAAATTGACATGAATAAGCCTCATAGATAGTCATCATTATATTCCTGTCTCTGTCCTTGTGTCCATCCATCCTTCATTTCATCGATTACACAGTGTTGTGTACACAGTTCCAGAGTTTTTGATTGACAGCCATGAAACTTGGTAAATATTATTGTCATCACCTACAGATATACATATATGCTCCAACAATTTTTATAATGGTTATTGCCCTTTTTGACTTGTTGTTGAAATCAGTGTATGACAAACTCTAGTGAATGCATTAGTCTGCAGTGTCTTGTTCTAACCAGTTTTTTAAATATTCCATTTGTTTACTTCATGATTTTATTAATTTTCCCGTGTCTAAAGTTTATAATGCTGTCTAAGGGCATTATTAGTACTTGTGTTGGAAAACACTGAATAGTAACAATAATGCAAATTAAATGGAATTTGGTTTAAAGTATATAACAAATGGTGTTACGAATTAAGTTTATTGAAATTATTATTGTTATTATTATCAGATAATTTAGTTCATCTGAAGATGTTAATTGCAGCCATTTGAGTTAGACCATACAGTAAAATCATTTATTTTTGTGGGTATCAATTTTAGTGATTTTGCCAAAAAATTACCTTTTTGTTTGTAATGAAAATAAATTCTTGGATTGAAGAAGAGGATCCGATTGCCATCATAGATGAAACGTTGTTTCTTGGGCCTTCTAATTCTTGGTTTGTAGAATCCCCAAATCCAGGACATTTACAGTCTATACTTGCGTACAAGCCAGTACCAACTGCAAACTGCATAGACCCCGATCTACCATCGCACAATGCATTGGGAGATCTGGGTCCATGCAGTTTGTAAGGACTAATCAGTAGAACAAACAACATATATCCTGATCTGCCGGTGCATTATGCGACTGCAGATCAGGGTCTATGTTTGCATTTTGACCGAACTTATGCGCGAGTATATATGGTATATCTCTTGAATAAAAGAGAATGTACAGTATTTCAGAAATATGCCAAAATTGGAGTCTGCCTCTAAGATTTTTACTTACCATATAACATGAAAATTGTTATGAAAGCATAATTGTTTCTAATTTTGTCATTGCAGAAAGCCCTGGTAAGCAAACAAGCATGGATGAAATGCAAAAGAAAGACAGAAGTTCTGGAAATTGATGAAGAAAAGTCAAAATCTTCATCCAAACAGCAAGAAGTCTCCATCAAGCTCTTCCAAATCAATGATATATCTAAATGTCCTGAAAATTTTGTAGACGCTGTTGTAAAGTTAGATTATTCAGACACTGGTTGTAGTTGTGTGTTTTGTGGACTGGGTAAGGGAAGTAACTCTCACCAAGATAGTGAGGGAAAAAGCAGTAGCTGTGGAAAAGAAAACACTATCCTAAATGAAAACACTTTTAAAGTAATAAGGGCAAAAGAAAATGGTGAAATACTTGAAGCATGTGACAAACAAAATCAGGATTGTTTGAAAAATGGGAACCACTTACATGGTTGTGATGAACCATTCTTTACTTCCAAAAGGATAGTTAATGACTTTATCAATATGAATAATAATACTACAAGGGTAGATTATGTTTCTAATCCAGAACAACCTGCCAAGAAAGACACAGATCGCGATGAAGGTGGCGTTGATGACACTTCCTTATGCTCAAAGAGACAAAAACTTGACGATAATGCACTTTCTTGGAAAGAAAGAGAAAGCAAGATTTGCTCCCCTCTTGAACAAAGTGATTCACAAAGCATGAGAACAAGAGGAGATAACTCTAATCAGAATAAATCAATAATCTTCCCTTCTGGGGGTGAGAATCAGAGACCAGTTGATTTTTTTCTTAGTTACAGAAAATTTGTAGATGCTTTGAGGGATGCAGTTACATGATAACAGTCATTTCAGTTCAGTAAACTTTTTCTAAATAAATTTGGTTGTTCTAGCAATAATTTCAAAAGTTTGGTGACCAGCGTGTTTATGGATATTACTGTTTGGTGTCTGTTTTGATGGTATCACTCCACTACCATAAAACCTGTCTTGAGCGACCTCTGCTATGAGAGACCATCTGTCATTTACGAGCACAATCATAATGCATGGATCGATTTTATTATATAAACACACTGTCATAAGCGACCACCTGCAGAACTTGAACAGCGAAGACGATTTCTTGGCAAAATATGAATTTCGATACTTCTATGAATGATCGCATCGCAAGAACAGAGATAAACACCACTGACCTTTATTTAATCCTTTTGTAACCATGACCGCTTAAAAAGTAAAGACCGTTCTAAACAAAAAACAGAAAGAACACAAAATTAGGCTGGCTACCGATTTCATAAATTTTATAGGTCATGCGTGTTGTGTCACATGTTATAGATTGTAAACCAGACTAATGTACATGTAGATTGTTCAAAAATAACAATGCTATGAATGATCCTATTGCAAGAACAGAGACAAACACCACTGACCTTTATTTATTCCTTTGTAACCATGACTGCTCAAAAAGTAAAGACTGTTCTAAACAAAAACAAGAAGAAAAAAAAAAGAGGCTGGCTACTCGTTTCCTACATTTTACAGGTCTTGCATGTAGTGTAATTTGTTATAGACTGTAAACCATATTAAAGTAATGTCACTAACAGCCATTGTAATGCCGAAGTCACTGTAGTGGTTGCATACATTGCTTGTCTTAGGAGTTAATCCATGATGATTGGAGTGAACGAGGTCTTTGTCTTTGTTTTTAATACCAGTAAGTGAGAATCATTTTCCGAATTCTATTGTTATTGTTAAAGGGTTGTGTTGTTTGTTGCTTTTGTTGTTGTTGATGTTACAGCGATTACAACCCACACACAAAGCCATCATCTGTTCACCTTAGTGCAGCTTTTTACACCATTTGTTTTTAGAGTTAATCCCTTTATGTCGTCGGTGAATTATGCCTTTGACTTTTGTCTCTAAATAAATTTATTCCGTTTCTGGACGAGTTCATCATGTCTTTTTATTTCATTAATTGGTACATATACATTGTATATGTATTACATATTTCCCCAAAGCCTGATCAAAAGCGCCACAGTCATTAGTACAATTGATCACTGATAACGTTAACACCTAGCACCTTAATAACAATGGCAGAACCTCCAATGAAAAAGAGACAAATTCTAACACTGGAAGAAATGTAATTGAAAGAGTGAAAAAGGGGAGACCCCTTGCAAAATAGTTCAAACGTCTGTAAAACTCAAATTCAGAGTGTTATAAAGACAAGGAGTCAATTAGAAACTAATTCATATGCTGATACATGTATATGCGATTTTCAAATATAAATGTGATTCATGTTTAATAATAGATGTATATCTTTATTGCTATATAAAATTATTTTCAGATGAATGCATGCAAAATTTTAACAAGAACTATGAATAAAGATTACAATAAATGTATGGTTATTGTGGTTATTTTTCCTTCTTAAACAGAGCTGAATTTTGACCTTGGAACAGATCTTTTTGTACAAACCTGTTATGAGAGACCACCTGTCTTGAGAAACTGCTTTTTGTTGGCAGAAGGGGTGGTCTCTCAAGACCGGTTTTGCTGTATTAGTAATATAGTCTCTTGGTTTACATAACATAAATCATTTCTTAAAACAATATTCTCAAATCAGTTGCCTTAGATATGGTCTATTCTACATGTAATTGTCAACGACAATTTCAACAAGGCCATTCTTGAACCTCCAAAAATGGTTCATCTCAGTTTTGTAGCTTGATAACTTGTGGAGAGATTTGCAAAAGGTGTGCTGAGGCTTATTTCTGAACCAACTTAGCGAACCATTAGAAGTGGGGTAGGTACATTTATGAGACAGAAGGTATGAATAGTCTCTGGATATCCTTATATTAATTTGTCATGTATATTAAAAAGAAATAATAATTCTAATCCAATCAGTTGGAATGATAAACTTTTGATTCCTAAAAAGCTGTGTCATATTTTTATATTATGTGATAATATGCAGTAAACTTCACATACAGCTGCAAGCAGGAACTGATAAAGTTAGAAATTGATCATGTTTTCAGTCCTTGGGAAACTGAAACTTCATTTTCACATATTGTATGTAACAAGATCTGTTTATGATGACCTAAATTGTAGTGTCCCTTGTACTTCATTACATACGAAGTTTACTGTATCATAAAAAAACAATTGTGGTCTGAAACTGACTGCCTGGCACAAAGGGACTAGAACCTTAAGTGCTTATATTTCTTTGAACAAATAAAACCCCACACAAAAATGTTTGCTAAGATTATGCAAGACCATATTAAATTTATCATGGAGATTAGCATGTTTAAAAAAAAGAATGTAAGTTACTGTCAGAGAACAGATTTGTCATGCAGTATAACCCGATTTGTCCAAACTCTGCTACTTAAAAATATTGCTTTCTACAGATTACTAGACTTGTTGTCGTTACAGCAATATGTTATCAACTATTTCTGTTTTATACCTTCTGCCTACCATTTGTCCTCTTCTGCTACCTGCCATATGCATGAGGCACTCACCTACAACCTTCCTTACCTGGCTTTGCAATTGAAATATGAAGCTGAAGGGACTTGAAGCCAATCTACCAATCCACATGGATGGTCTTGAACGTGTGGAGTTGGTATGACCTAGATTTGTTCCGTTTATCCAAAAGGTTTTAGCGCCCATAAGGAGGTATGATAGACATAGTTCTATGGTCTTTGTTTTTAAACTAGACGGGGACCAATGATTCATGCAGGTGCAAGAATAGTGGTGCTCTGATTACCACAGGTAACAAATTAACAACAACATTAAGAATACCTGTTGACTCAAATTACGGAAAGATCAATTTTTACCCAATTTTACATAGAAAGATTTGTCTGAAAAAGTCCATAATGGTCGTTGTGAAAATTAAAAATGTACGAAAATGATGGACATAATGTGTCAAAATCAGTGTGTAGCATAGACATAATGTGTCAAAATCAGTGTGTAGCATAGACATAATGTGTCAAAATCAGTGTGTAGCATAGACATAATGTGTCAAAATCAGTGTGTAGCATAGACATAATGTGTCAAAATCAGTGTGTAGCATAGACATAATGTGTCAAAATCAGTGTGTAGCATAGACATTTGAGTAGACAAGTAAATTAGATCTAGGACCTGGATTCTCTTGTGATTAATGTGAGACGCAGTATGCACAAAGTATATTGACCTTATTTTATTTATGCAGGTGAAGGGTGCTGTTGAGTGTAGTTCAGTGAACTTGTATCACCAGGTGTAACCGTAACTTGTAACATCATGGGTTGTAAATGAATTAAGTTTATTACCTAACAGCACTGTGTGACCTAACCTGTACATTCTGGAGATTTTGCAGTGTAGTAGGGTGTACTTAAATGGATACTACACAGACATAAATGGAAGATGTTCAGTACACATTGTGTATACTGTAATGTGTAAATTTATAAAGCTTTATCAAGGGGGACCTTTGTCTCAGAGTGCTCACTTTTCATGTCCGCTGTGCACTTTTTATCTCGCCTGTGAAGCATAGGCGAGACATGGGTATAACTTTTGCAATGGAACTGTTAGCATATATGTCATTTTTAACTGTTTGCATTTAGCTCAGTTTCTCTAACACTCTATAAATACAGTGATGAAACTTTATAGGTGTATTCATCACAGATTGTACTGTTCATCACTTGCAAAAGTAGCTTATTGTGACAGCACATGATGAGCAGGTGAGATTTTGCATTCTATGGAATTCTTGTTTTCACCGATCTAATGCCTTTCATACACATAGTAGTATTGTGAAGAGGAGTATTTTAATTCATTGTGGAGACTTTAAATTCATGGCCTTGCTGACCAACAAAAACGTCTAAAAAATGGTACTCCACTTTCTTTGGACACAATACCTGCTCAAACATAAATGATAAATCATGATACTATTTGTTCTATAAACTCTGTACTAGATGTCGACTTACCATTGGTGTTTTTGCAACCTTTTTATCCTGGGATTGCTCCAATTGGGATCCTGGACTTTTTGAAAGAAGTGTTTTAAGGATTTGACTCTTTTGGACTCTATCTTTGTTAAACATACCTACCTACATCCATACGTACGTACCTACCTACCCACATACTTTATAAGATTTTCGTGCCATTTGAATGATTATTTCATTTTTTTTATTTTTTTATTTTTAGACTCTTTGGATGCAGATTATTTATCACAATATTAGCATACATGTCACAGAACATAGAGGTCACCTTAGGACAGATCAGTAGCATACATGTCACAGAACATAGAGGTCACCTTAGGACAAATCAGTAGCATACATGTCACAGAACATAGAGGTCGCCTTAGGACAGATCAGTAGCATACATGTCACAGAACTTAGAGGTCACCTTAGGACTGATCAGTAGCATACATGTCACAGAACATAGAGGTCACCTTAGGACAGATCAGTAGCATACATATGATAGAACATAGAGGTCACCTTAGGACAGATCAGTAGCATACATGTGATAGAACATAGAGGTCACCTTAGGACAAATCAGTAGCATACATGTGATAGAACACAGAGGTCACCTTAGGACAGATCAGGAGCATACATGTGATAGAACACAGAGGTCATCTTAGGACAGATCAGGAGCATACACGTGACAGAACATAGAGGTCACATTGGGGCAGATCAGGAGATTTGCAAAACTTGGTCTGTTGTTTTTACTTCAAATTGTGAGGATTTTAATTGACCAGATTTTTAGCATGCAAATGGACAAATATGACAACTATTGAACAAATTTCCTCACATCAGTCCCTTCACAGCAACTTGTTGCCTTTCATTCTGATTAGATTCTTGTGCCATCTACGGTCTATACTCACTTATAAGTCGAGGCCAACTGGAAACTGCACAGACACAGATCTGCCATTGCATAATGTGCCAGCAGATCTGGGGTTTTGCAGTTTGTTAGGAGTAATCAATAGAACAAACAGAACAGACCCTGATCTACTGATGCATTATGTGACAGCAGATCAGGGTCTATGTTGTTTGCAGGTGGACTTGACTTATAGGTATATATGGTATATCTATGCTCTTATTAGATTCTTGTGCCATTTAAATGGATTTTGCAATTGTTCTTGTTTTTTTTATTAAAAAAACACTTTGGACTTGGACTCCTTGCAGTGGGAGCATACACATTTTACAAACTCAAATCTAGTTAATTTGTCTGTTATTTCTTGTAAAAAACAGCTAACACTTGCATGCAGCCTTTCCATTATATGTTAATTTGTCTGTTATTTTTTGTAAAAAAACAGCTAACACTTACATGCAGCCTTTCCATTATATGTTAATAGCTAACACTTACATGCAGCCTTTCCATTATATGTTAATAGCTAACACTTACATGCAGCCTTTCCATTATATATTAATAGCTAACACTTACATGCAGCCTTTCCATTATATGTTAATAGCTAACACTTACATGCAGCCTTTCCATTATATGTTAATAGATAACACTTACATGCATCCTTTCCATTATATGTTAACAGCTAACACTTACATGCAGCCTTTCCATTATATGTTAACAGCTAACACTTACATGCAGCCTTTCCATTATGTTAATAGCTAACACTTACATGCAGCCTTTCCATTATATATTAACAGCTAACACTTACATGCAGCCTTTCCATTATATATTAATAGCTAACACTTACATGCAGCCTTTCCATTATATGTTAATAGCTAACACTTACATGCAACCTTTCCATTATATGTTAATAGCTAACACTTACATGCAGCCTTTCCATTATATATTAACAGCTAACACTTACATGCAGCCTTTCCATTATATATTAATAGCTAACACTTACATGCAGCCTTTCCATTATATGTTAACAGCTAACACTTACATGCAGCCTTTCCATTATATGTTAACAGCTAACACTTACATGCAGCCTTTCCATTATATGTTAATAGCTTTTACATTGCTTTCACTTGACTGTCAGTCTTCTTGTAGAGTCGTTACCTTTACCAGTATTTTTATCAGTTATAGGGGCCCCGGGTAGCTGAGTGGTCTAAGGCGCTTGCCTTTACAGATCACTGACATCTCACCTCTGTCTGCGTGGGTTTAAAGTCTTGGCTCGGCCAACGTGGGTATGTCAGAAAGCTTGCCAGTAGGTCTGTGGTTCTTCCCAGGATTTTCCCGGGTTCTTCCTCCACCATATATACTGGCCGTCATGTATAGCCCATCATGCGCTGAAAATGGATAACTGTAGGATCTAATACAAGACTTCATGTAATTCTGGCCTTCAGATAAATAAAAAGCTCAGAGGTTAAATTTATGACTAGAGCCAGTGGCGTACCAAGGGTAAATGGTGCCCAGGGCAATGATGATGGCCCAAAGGGCCAGAATACGAGGCCCGAATTTTTATCAGCTGTTTTGGCGCCCCAAGACCTCTGGCGCCCAGGGCAACCACCCCACCCAGTAGTACGGTACAGACTAGAGCCCATAATTAACAAAAATGGTGGCATAAGCTGACTTTTAAAGTGAATTACAATACACCCTGAAATTTACTATTAGACTTTTGAATTTTTTTTTTTTGTTTAAATGTGTAAGGATGCCATACACTATTATTGGTACACATTTATTACAAGTTAATTTTACATTTCTGTTTCATAGAGAACATGAAGGGGTGGTGGTGTAATTAATATTTCCACTATTTACTTTTGGCTCTACCCACCCTTATCTGCATAGGAAAATCCTGATGAATTTGCACGCAACATTTTTTAAAAAATGTACAGACTTATTGCCTTAAATACAAATAAGATAACTCCAAATCTGAGAAAATCCAATCAATACTTTCATAGTTAATATATATTCTATACATTTAAGTTCATTTTGTAGGACCTTGGTTGTCTGTCCTCCCTGAACCTAATATATGTTATATACTAAGCAATCACACCATACTACAGCCGGTGGCTCCAGCTGTTGGTGGTGAAACTATTATTTACAAATTATATTGCATAGAAATTAGACATCTCCCAAAATTGCAATAACACAGAACAGAATACCTATCACAACACTATTGTATCCCAACTGCATGTTATTGAGTGCCTATAGATTTCATACAAAATTATCATATCCTACCGTCTTCATCCCAACCCCACCCCTCAAATACTGCCACTACCACCCCACCTACCAGTAAAGATTGACCACTCCTTTATGTAGACATAAAATATACAAAGTAGTACTAGTGGTCCTGATAACGTAACATGAAGCCAACACTAGTCTAATGGCCAAATGCACTAGCAAATGGCCAGGTAATCTGGGTTGGTAACAGTGGCTATATTTATTGGCAGGTCAGCATAATTTATAGAAATTTAAAAGGCACTGAAGTCAGTATGTTTTCTGCTACATTAGGTAAAATTCTGGTCTATTGTGTTTTTTTATTGCAGAAGTTTACAGTTTTTGTTCTTGTATTTTTTTTCATAATGGCAACTATATTTGATGATGGACAGATATAATTTGTACAAACTTAACTGCTTTGATGTCAGAATGCTCCTTATAATATTTTGTAGAAGTTTCTATGTGTTTTTTTTGTTGTTGAAGCAGTACAAAATAGGAAATGCTGATGGATGGATGACACACTGCTTTGATGGCAGAATGCTCCCTATAATATTTGGTAGAATTTGCTATGTGTTTTTCTGTTTATTTGTTGAAACAGTAGAAAATAGGAAATGCTGATGTATGGACGAATGATGGATGACACAATGCATGAAGGGTCATACAGTACAGCTCACATAATTTTTCAGAACCACATGCTTCGTGGTGGGGGTGGAGAGATAGAGTGGAGAGAATTAAGCAAAAAACCCTCCACTATCATTCTGCGCATCCTGACGGAGTTGCAGTGGTGTCTCACGGAGAATATCCCTGCACACCACGCTTTCTCGCAGAGTCGCATCTGATCACCACCACAGAGTGGACGTGGTCTCGATAATATGGGCGTGGTTTACTGTTTATGACCCCTGCAAGCATACTCTAAAGAGGTTGGGGAGGGGGTGGGCAATGATTTATCTACAACGTTGTCCCTTTGGGGTGCAATTTGCTTACTTTTTTATACTGAAAAAAATGTAATTCAGTTAATTATAAATATTTCCTTGTTCTAACTAAGATAATGTACGATACATAGTGCCAAATCAAATTTAAGATGATAATAACATACTGACAATGCCTCACAAACTGTATTAATACTACATTTTGCACTTTTGCACAATGAATCTAATTTTTTTCTTCAATACTGTGTTATCAGAATCTAAACATGCATTCATATCCTTATTTCTTTTTCAGTTTGCGCAATGTAATTTTTTAATGATCATATGAAAGTCAGTGATATTGTACTCCCTGCAATGAAAAAAACAAAAAACATCGAACAAATTAATAACAAAGCTGCAATCATACCTGACTGAAGTGAAACAAAATTGCACAAGTTCCGATGGTTACCCCATGCATGAGTTCTCATTAAGATAATGTACGATTTCTTCTGACATCCAATCACAGCATTACAGAGGGGTAATTAAAACTTAAGAAAGCATAGTTTGGGCGGTTGCTGCATGAACACACAAAAGCAAAAGTTATTGCTTAAATAAAGCATTATTAAGATTTCACATTGTTATTTGATTTTATACTGTACTATTTTGCATTAATTACCAAAGTAGCAGTTTTTGAAAAATCACAAATGGTCGCAAAAGGTCATCCTCAATACATGTAGTTAACGTGCAGTTTTTGATGAGGTGTGCTCATGTGCAAACCGATAACCTAGCACAGTCGAAGCCATCAACACTGCTTGTTTTCTTTGATATTGACGTGTTAATTTCATGTGCAAACTGATAACCTAAAAGTACAACAGCAGCTCTTCCGCAGGTTTGTTGTCTTTGCCATTGAGTTGGCAATAAACAATGTACTCGGGGATAAGTGAATCATACTGTATAACCACAGGCTATTCCCTTGTTGATTCTTGTAAAAGTGATAGAAAGAAAAACTTGTAAACTAATCAATACAGCTAGTATCAAATTTTTGCATTTATCTGTTTATTTTCTTCCATTCCTTGTGTCAGTCACATTAGTTGTATGGACAATGGTTTTGCTCTGACCTACTTACAAAGATATAATTCAACCTTTTGTTATTAACGAGACCTACAGCACTTGTTCATTTGGCTCCCTTTCTGTAGAACTACCTTGTATCAAAATTAATTTCTGCCTTTTAAAATTTACCAACAGAAATTATAAGTAACCCACCTATACAAAATCTCAAAGCTTGCCTGAACCGGGATAAACATATACCCATTTGTCGTATGTAACTACTGTATATTTATATCACCAAGTAAACTTGAGCATCAGATGAAATTAATGTTCAACTTTTTCTTTTTCTGTTCATTTTCCTATTGCATACTATGCATGATACAGAAAAATGAGATGAATATTTCCAGATCATCAACTCTTCTTAGTAAAGTCCCCCCCCCCCCTCTCTCTCATAAAATATGGAATCCAAATCACTACTGCGCAATTCATCGTAATCAGTTGCACTTAACATTAGAAACATTTTTTTTGGTACATGCTTCAGTAACAGTTTAAGTATTCCATGATTGGCTAGCTTTCTTCAATTAGTGGCCTCATCATTCACACTAAGCCAAAAAGATGTTCCTGCCATTAAAGTTTTTCGTGATTCTGCTTATGTTTTTAAGAGTATTTCATGAATGTGAGTTCAAAAATAACGCTAAAATGTTTATTAATTTTAACCAAAATTTTACTTTTTCTATGCTTGGACATGTTGACATTTTTAGGCAATCTTCTGAATTAAAATATTTAAATCTGACTGATTATAAATCTAGTGGTAAGAAAAGTAATAACATGCTAGACGTTATAGAGCAAAAAAGAAAGAAATGTTCTCACCCGTGCGTGGGAACTCTCGACCACGTGCTCTAAAGTCAAGTG
Source organism: Margaritifera margaritifera (assembly GCA_029931535.1). Taxonomy (NCBI): domain Eukaryota; kingdom Metazoa; phylum Mollusca; class Bivalvia; order Unionida; family Margaritiferidae; genus Margaritifera; species Margaritifera margaritifera. The sequence goes on along the minus strand of JAQPZY010001433.1, from coordinate 1,678,463 downwards.
TGTGTGTGTGCATGGGTGTCCACAGGAATTTTTCGGGGGGGGGGGGGGGGGACAAAGCCAAAATAAAAGGGATATATTTATTACTTTAAAAAAATTAGGGGTGGGGCAACATGCCCCTCCCCCCCCCCAGACACCAAAATGTGTGTGTGTGTGAATTGCACGCTTTATCCACTCGTCCACAGTAACTATAGCTGTAAAGCACTATACCACATACAGAAACACGCTCAATAACCAAAGGCTCTAACAGTCACAAACAGGAAACTGCATACTTTAATATCTGCATCAAAATAATTATAAGAATATATTTTGTTTTTATATTTTCACCTTAGAAAAATTAGCAAATAATAGGATACATGTAGAGACAATACATCCATGCAAAATGCCCTAAACTTATTGGAAATTAAAATCTCTGAACATCTGAGATTTTAGAATTTTCCACATTATTTTTCATTTCGGTAATAAGTCAAGTTAAGATTAATTACTAACAATTATCAAACTTTCGTTGTTAACGGCGGGACCATAATTGCGGCTGTCAAGTACAACGCTCCAAGTCAGATTTCTTTGTGTGATATAAACACACTGTTCCCAAGCTGAAATTGACATCATCCTTTGATAGAAACCCTTGTCAATATTTTACAACAGTGTTCACAATAAATTTTCTAATGGGGGTGGGGGTGGTATAAATGCATGAAAACAATTGTATTTCTCTGATTTGTAGTATAAAAAAGACGTTATTTGTTCCATATTTCACTTGAAATAAATTTATACTGTGATGAAAGAACAAAAAATAGCCCGGTCAAAAGAACAAAAAAAAAACCCATTTAAGCCCCATACATTAAATGGTCAGTCTCTTACAGTACACATGCAGTCAGAATATTCAGCCTCGTGACTGTGCTATTACAGCTTAAGGACTAAAACAGTGTTCTAGGTTTGTTTGTTTTCTTTTTTAAGCAGAAGTGGATGTCAATTTGGATTTTATTTGTCCATATCTTGGAGAATTACTTTTCCTATGGAACAAAATGATAAATTTATGCTGTTTGATAAGCTCAGCAAGGTGTGCTTCTCGTCAAGTCAGTGCGTAAATTTGTTCATATTTCTTTGAATAAATTAAAAGCATAAACTTATTGCACAAGAAGTTGATCAACCTTTTATAAACAGTAATGTGTACTGAAAGACTTTTGAAATTATTTTTTTATTGTCAAAATATATGATCGAAATAAAGACGACTGATTCTTCCAATGGTATCCAGTTGTAAATCACTCTTGACGTCTGTCTTTCCATAGGTGGTCTTCATTTATTGGCTGTTCAAATGTCAATAGTAATATCGACCAGCCCCCTCCAGTGGAGTTGACATCAGCATGCCTGCCGAGGCGCAGTGGTGATTAGTAGGTATTTATCCATTCACCACGGAGCTAAAGTGGAGAGAATTAAGTCACCCACCGCGACCCGTGAGGTTCCGAAAAATAACATGAGCTGTACTGTAGCACAACCTAAGTTTACCTATCAGTCCCTCCCCCCAATGAAAGCTAACTGTTTCTTTACAATTGTCATTTTTCTCCTTGAAAGACAAAGAAAAAACACAAGATTTGTATTTGTCAAACACTTGTGCCTCTACTGCCGATACAAATGTCCAAGTCCAAAAAGATACAAAAATTTCGAAAAACTTGAAAAATTGCTACGATTGCATTTAAATCTTATTAAATCATCTACATATGCATACAAACATGCATTCCAAATTTTATTTTTTGGCCTGCCATAAGGCAGAGTGTATTATATTCTGATCTCTATCCGTCTGTCTGTGACCAATTTCATTTCTGCACAATAACTAGAGTTCTCTATCATCTACAGTTACCACACTTTGTAGATAGCTTGCACTTGGGGTTTGGTCAACAGATGACAGATGACCAGTAGAGCTAAAAACTTTTTAAAAATGTTGTTATGACCTGAAAATGTAATTTCCTTAAAATCTAATTAGGTCAGTTACATATGAATTCAGGTATGCCAATAAAATTTTATTTGTCTACCTCAAGTGGTTTTTGTTTAATCGTGCTGTAGTATTCACTTACCCTCCCATTTGTTTGTACCCCTCTACCAACTTTAAAAACAAAAAGCATCAAGGATATAAAAAATGCACAAAACTTAATCATTGTATTCGTCAATTTAAAATTTCTAACCTGTCACCAGGGGTTCCCTAACACTGTCATCTTCTGCATGCTTCAAACCAAAATGGAGTTTCTTTACTAACACTGTGCCATATTTATGTGGGCGAGTCTATTGTTCTCCGACAACAGATGTGATGTAGTTCGCCGTCTTCTATAAATAACTTTGGGGGTTACATCCCTTAGAACACATGTATGTAAGAGTTACACTTTTTTATTTTGTTAAGGTCTTTTAGAAATATTAAAACCAGACATTGCAAATATTGGATGCAGACAGTTTTTCATGAAAATGGACTGGTCTAGAACCGCAAAAGGTCAGTCAGCAGTATGTCTGTTTGTTTACAATGACAGCTTCTGTTTGGTTTGAAACATGAACAAGATGAAAATGTTAGGGACACCTGGCAACAACCAGGTCATAAATTATAAATTGATCAATGAAATGACTAAATTTTGTGTATTTTTTATATCCTTTATGCTTTTCTTTTTTAAAATCGGTAGGGGGGTAAAAATAAATGGGAGGGTAAGTGAATACTATACGAAGATTTTGTCAAGTTCAAAAGAGTTTTAAAATGTCTCTAAAAATAAGAGTCCCTCAAAGGGGCTGACTCTCTACTGGCCGAAAAGAATTTCCTGGAATTTAAGATGAGACCATTTCTTCCTTTTAAATGCTGAGTGCTGAAACCATCTCTGATATTCTTCATAGATAACAAAATTTTCCAATTTGCTGCTATGGTTGGGAATATTTTATGTCAAATTGGAAACATTTTCATTTATGACCAAGAAGACATCAAAAGAAGTCTTCTGGTGAAAACCCCCATGTTGATATGACTTTCTGTTTTGGAGGAGTAACAATAAAAAGATTTTCAAGATGACTGCCATGGTGGCCATATTCAGATTGGCACCTTTTCCATTTAGGACCAGTTTGACATCATAAGAAGTGTTTGGGTGAAAGCACAATGTCGACATACTGAATGTCATATTGGCACCATTTACATTTAGGACCAACAAGACATCATAACAAGTCTTCTGGTGATGTTGACATGCCTTTCCAATTTGGAGGAGTAACGATTACAAGATTTTCAAGATGACTGCCATGGTGGCCATATTGAATATCAGATTTACACCATTTCCATTTAGGACCAACTAGACAACATAAGAAGTCTTCTGGTGAAAACCCCAAGTGAATATGACTTTCCATTCAGGAGGAGTAGCGATAACAAATTTTCAAGATGGCTGCTGTGGTGGCCACATTGGACATCAGATCAGCACCATTTTCATTTAGGACCAACCACACATTATTAGAAGTCATCTGGGAAAATCCTATTCCAATATAACTTTTCGTTAGGAGTACTGATAAGATTTCAAGATATGGTGTGGTGGTCATACTGGCCATTAGATAGCGCCATTTTCATTTAGAACCAACTAAATATCATAAAACCCCCAAACATGATTTTATGTTGAGTAGCGATAACAAGATTTTCAAAATGCAAAATGGCTGCTGTGGCTGCCATGATGGATGTCAGATCGGCAGCATTTTCATTGGACCAACTGGACCTTGTGATGAATGTGTGTGTAAAATTTCAGGCAATCCTCCAAGCAATTTAGTAGAAGTAATGATAAAAACCTGTGCTAACAGACAGATGTACGATGGACAAAAGATCATCATATAAGCTCTTCTGGTCTACGACCAGTAGAGCTAAAACTTAGAAAAATTGTTACCATGGCTTGAAAATCTAATCAGTTCATCAAAATATGCATACAAATCTGTTATCCTAATTTAATTTGTCTACGTTGAGTGCTTTCTGTACAATCTTTCTAACAAGGTTCTTTTAAAGGATGGACAGAACAAAATCAAGATGTCCAGCTGCAAACAGTGTGGGCATAAAAAGTCATGGTGATTGATAGTGGACTTGTACGTATGTAGTAAAAATTTCATGAAAACTATGACAAAATGTTGAAGTTATAAATAGTTGACATTGTATATGTTAGATAGTACACAAGCCACATAAGTTTGGCTCCAGTCTTACTGTTTGACCATGCATAACATGTGGACTTCAAATGCGATGAGGTTAACATTCACTCCTTCTGGGTGATTAGACTTGTCAGCAGGCCACCATTAAAGAATAGTTGATTAACAGCTGCACTTTGGCTAAGAGAGCTAAATAAAGGATAAATCAACGGCATTTTAAAGTGACGACGATGACAACATTTAAAATTACCAAGGACCAACACTTTGCTTGAAGTCTCACATGTATCAGATATTGATAGCTTTATTTTCAAAGAACTCAAAAGATGCTAACCAGTAAAAATAAATATTTCATTATATGAACAAGATGGCATTGAAACCTGTGGCATAACTATATACATGTATATATTACATACGTATAAAAAAAACATAAGAACAATGAATTCCAATTCATCAATGAAATGTAATTAAAAAATACCACACAGATAACATTTTAATTGCATATATATATATATGTACATATATCCTTATGGTTTGACATCTCTCTTTTCCCACACAAGACGGCAAGTAATACAAATACCATATATACTTGCTTATAAGTTGGGTCCAACAGCAAATGACATGGACCACGATCTACCATTGCATAATGCACCTGCAGACCAGGGTCTATGTTGTTTGTTCTACTAATTACTTCTAACAAACTGCATAGAACCAGATCTGCTGGCATATTATGTGATGGCAGATCTGGGTCTGTGCAGTTTGCAGTTGGACTCCTCTTATAAGCGAGTAAATACGGTAAATGTCTCATGACCACCACTTTACAAATATGGTTGAATACATACATAAGCAGAGCTACTTCCATTGCAAATTCCAAAGCTTTATATCATATCACCCCCACCCCATACTGAATTCCAAACTCAACCTTCCAGGCCATGACCCAGGGGATATAACCCAAAATCCATTAGATATATTATTTGTCTTTGTCTGCCCAGAATGCATCTGCATTGAGAAATTGCATATATCTTTCTAGGGAAATAATGGCAAAAAAATGTCCCCATGAATTTTTGTTTATATCAAGTGGATACATTTTGATATTTCCTTTTAAGTGTTGACAACATCTAGATTATGATGCAATAATGTACTTGGATGTTAAAAAGATTCTAGGTTTGTATATAACAAAATTGTTTTTACAACATTCTTCCCAACTGGTACAATTTTTTTTTTTTACCTTAAATGTGTCAATTCAATTGGCATGCATTGTTTTCTTTCTTAATTTAATTTACCTTAATCAACATTTACAGCCATATGTAGTGCCTTGTTCTTGTTTCACTTCATTTTTTACCCCAGGCCCTGATTTGGCTTTTCACTGCATCACAATGTCCCCCACCAAAGTATGAGGGATTATAAGTTATGGTAATTTTTTAGAGGATGCATAATTTCACATTTATAATATACAATGGTCCTCATTAAATAAAGATGAGCATCCCATTAAATTGCAAAGCTTAGCAAATTACTTACTTAATTTGGATTATACTCATGTGCGGCCATTCGGCCATGTACGAGTGGTTAGCAAATCCTGTAGCCCAACATTCAGGACAAGTGAAATTCTTGGTTGAGCTCATTCAAATTTCTAAAAAGCCTCTCCAGGACAAGTCTGATTTTGTCAATCTGAAAAAGTGGGACAACTGCAGATTTCTGGCTGATTCACAGATTACATCTAAAATAATCTCTTTCAGATACCGTATATACTCATTTATAAGTTGAGTCAAACTGCAAAATGCACAGACCCAGATCTGCCATCGTATAATTCACTGGCAGATCTGGGTATGTGCAGTTTGTTCTGAGTAATCAGAAGAACAAACAACATATACCCTGATCTGCTGGTGCATTATGTAACAGGAGATTGGGGTCTATGTTGTTTGTAGTTGTACTTATAAGCGAGTAATATGGAACATTAGTTGCTTTCAGATTAAATTACTTTAGTCGATGATAGAACTTTTAGAAATTATTAGCAGGCCATCTACCACCACTAGCACTCAAGAGAACACTTACCAACATGTGTATGTCACTTACCAACATGTGTATGTCACATACTATAGTAGAAATCATACAGGTCATGTATGCATTCAGTACCAACTATTTCAGTAATAGATGTCATTTTTTAGAATTTGATTACACATACCTTTAAATGGTGATTATTCACTTTATTTGGATCCTCATACATCCACAATCCTTTGGAAGGTCATTATTTACATGCTCCATTAAACACATACGGCAAAACTCAGTGTCAAATTACATGGATATTTTTGGATGAGTTCAACCTAAAGGTGTGATCTAGCACAAACCATATTGAATGTTGCGCACTGTGATGTCACAATGAAAGCTACGCACGTTGAAAAACAAATTTGTACTACCCTATATTGTGATGATGAGACCTGACATGCTCTTTTCTTGACCCAGTTCAGTACCTGGCCACCATTGTAAAAGTCCATACCGATCAATAATTTTTGTCCGGAAGTTTCTTAATGACACTTAAGGTGCAGAGCATTCAATAATCAGGATTGAATAGACTTTGGTTAAAATATATTAGTATTAAATTTAGAACAACAATTAATATTTAATTTGAGTAAATGCACATACATGACCACACTGACATACACTTTAACTGCTGATACTCGGACTCACAGATCAAAGAGGTCACTTGGCTCTGCAGAAATGATAGCACTCCTTAGCTGATGGTGTCATACCTTAGTTAACCAGGTAAAAGTGTACCCAGTGGCGTACTAAGGGTAAATGGCGCCCGGGGCGACGATGATGGCCCAAAGGGCCAGAATGCGAGGCCCTAATTTTTATTGGCTGTTTTTGCGCCCCAAGACCTCTGGCACCCAGGGCAACTGCCCCCCCCCACCATTAGTATGCTACAGAGTGTACCACTGATTTTGACAAGAAGTAGATTCCAATTCAAGGCTGTAATAATTACTGCTTTACCTAATGACACTATATTAGAAATGTGAAAAATAAAGACTACCGTATACACTCGAGTATAATCCGGGTCCAAATGCAAACAACACAGACTCTGATATGCACTTGCATAATGTGCCGGCAGATCAGGGTCTATGTTGTTTGTTCTACTGATTAGTCCTTACAAACTGCATAGACCCAGATCTGCCGGTGCATTATGCAATGGCAGATCTGAGTCTATGCAGTTTGCAGTTGGTATTAACTTATACACGAGTATATACGGTACATAATACGCTAAATGTGCAGATCAAGTTGTGCTAAAACTAGTGCAATAATAACATACAGCGGTATTTTAGAATGTATTGAGTAGAATGGAAATTCATTAGACATTTGTAATCATAAATCAACAGCACCATCCTTGGGCGAAAATCTGCTACACCATCTTATGAAAATGGAGTGAAGTGGATTGTCGGCCATGGCTTGTGAAAATGAAATCAACAGATGTATTAATTGTATAAAAATTTATGAAATGACATGAATAAAAAGTAAAATATCTCCATTACCAGTAATATGCATTCATGCATTTCAGATCTAACGTATATATACTCGTTTTTAGACCCTGATCTGCCGTCACATAATGCATCAGCAGATCCGAGTCTATGAAGTTTACAGTTGGATCCAACTTGTATGCGAGTATAGATGTTACTTTGCTCAAAAGACCAGGTTTATACATGCTATAAATCAAAGATTTTATTAAATATGAAACACTTGATATACGATATATACTCGCTTTTAAGTCAAATCCAACTGCAAACAACACAGACCCTGATCTACTGATTACTCTTAACAAACTGCATAGACCCATATCTGCTTGCACATTATGCATTGGCAGATCTGGGTCTGTGCAGTTTGCAGATGTACTTATAAGCGAGTATATATGGTACTGATCTTGATTCATTTGTTAATATTTAACAATTAGTTTCAATATGTTATTACTAGATGTACAAAAAGGGTATGTAATATTACTATAAAATTGAGGTGTCTGAATATTAAATGAAACAAAGGCACTCACAACAGCAACAAGTGTATATCTTCTGTGTTACTCAAATCAATGGACAAGTATGACTTCCGAAGGACAAGTGATTTTTTAAAAGTCACTTGTCCATGGCAAGTGAGAAATATTTCCTAAGCCCCGAATTGGCTCAATTTAGTTCCTGACCGCTACTTATTTTATTTCATATAGTTAATTAGAATCAAGTATTACATGGTTTAGTGAGTGAAATCAATTCCAAAATTCAAAATATGTAATTTCAAATTTTTTTATCCTAGGTGCTGAAGCCTTGATAACTGCCTATGCTTTTATAGCTTTTACTGGGACCCTTTGTGGGTTGTACCCCTATATACAGGTGACTAAATAAAAGAACAATATTGATAAAATTTGCATGAAATTTTGGTTATTTTTTATGCTGTTCACCCCCTTGTCAAACTTAGCTCCATCCAGCATCCCAACATGCACTTGGATTAAGCTAGTCATGATCACCAAGACATATTTTGTGTTCCATATTCATGGCAAAGGATTAACATAAGCAAAGCTGTTCACTCTGAGTGTAAATGGATAGGATAGTGTTTGCATTGTGATATGAAAAGTTGTTTAAACATTCAAAATATGTGAAAAATTTGAGTCATCCTCATGCAATTTTTAGCTATATTGTGGTGCTTTTGTTTAGTCACCGTATATACTCGCATATAAACCAAGTCCAAATGCAAACAACATAAACCCTAATCTACCGTCGCATAATGTGCCGACAGATCAGGGTCTATGTTGTTTGATCTACTGATTACTCCTTACAAACTGTATAGACCCAGATCTACCAGCGCATTATGCGATGGCAGATCTGGGTCTATGCAGTTTGCAGTTGGTATGGGCTTATACATGGGTATATACGGTAGATATAGATAGGGGTACAAGCTGCAGAGGATCCCAAAGAAAATGATAAATCATTTAGAGTTATTATTACTACTGGGGAGATGTGATCTAAGATGAATTTCCAATTTCTGTTCATCAACAAACTTTTGGCTACACACAACACATTCTTGGCCACAACCAAATACTTTATCTTTTCTACCCCGGCCCTCAATACTGTCATTAAGCGAGATAAGGTTGTGTATGTCTGAGTCCTCTAATTTTGCACTTCCAGAATTATTTGCCATTTCCAAACTTCCAGGTTCCATTGAAATGTTCTCTCCTGCCAGCAGCTCACGGAGAGCATCGTTAGCCTTTGCAGGGTTGGAGTGTTGATCCAGGTGCTTCTTTAACAACCTTTTTTTTGAAAATACTTTCGGACAAATTTCACAACTATAAGTTACTGGCCTTCCATGAACTCTCATATGAATTGCTAAGCTATTCTTATGGGCAAAACCCTTACTGCACTCTGGACATGTGAAAGGCTTTAACCTCCAATGAAATCTCATGCGATCCTGTTGGAGATCTTGAATTTTCTTGCTCTTTTCTGTCTTACTAATGTCATTATTTGAGAGAATTTTATGTGTACTTGAGTCAGCTGTCCCAGCTTCCTTAGAAGTGTTTTCGTCAGCCTGTAACTGCTGAAGGGCATCATTAGCTTTGGATGGGTTGCTGTGTTGATACTGGTGCTTCTTTAACAATCTTTGTTTTGAAAATACTTTTGGACATATTTCACAACTATAAGTTACTGGCTTTCCATGAACTTTCAGGTGAACATTTAAGTTTCCTTTATGGGCAAAACCTTTCTTGCAGTATGAACATATGAAAGGCTTTAACCCTAAATGAATTCTCATATGTGCATTCAAATTCCCCTTGTGTGAGAATCTTTTGCTACATTCTTCACACTTAAAGGGCCTGCTACCTGTGTGCGTCCTAACATGTGCCAATAAATTTCCTTTGGCGGAAAAGTTTTTACCGCATTCTTCACATTTATAAGGCTTAATGTTAGCGTGAATTCTTTTGTGAACTGTTAAATTTCCTGGAAATGAAAATGATTTATTGCACTGATCACAGCTGTAAGGCTTTTCACCTCTGTGGATCCGTTCATGTGTTTTAAGATTTCCTCGACTAGAAAAGTTTTTATTGCATGTTGCACATCGGAATTTTGATGATGATACTTCCCTTTTAGAAGACTGCATCCATTCACTTTGTGTTGCAATAATTTGAGCTGTGTTGTGAGCACATGATCTTTTTCTGTCAATCTTCATTCTCAAAATTTCGTGGAGCAGTTTTCAACAGTGCCCCCCAAAAATAGTCATACATTAGGGGAAGGAACTCTGCCTCGAACAACTCTGTAAAATAAATAAACAAGTATAAAAGAATTTGATCCAATAGAATTTTTTGTTAAAATCCATACAAGACCTCTTATTACTTAAGATTTGGCCTAAACAAGAGTCCCTCGAAGGGATTGACAATCTCCTGGCCTGAAAGAATTTCTAGATACATGTATTCAAGACTAAAACTATTTCTTTATAACTGCAGAGTGTTAAAACCATCTGTAATATTTTTTTAGCAATAGTAAGATTGTCAAATTAGCCACTGTGGCACCCATATTGGATGTAAAGCCAGCAGCATTTTCATTTAGGACCAATGAGACACCATTATAAGTCTTTTGGTGAAAACCCCATGTCAATAGGACCATCCATTCAGAAATCGTAGTGATAACAAGATTTTTGAGATGGCTGTCAAGGCAGCCATATTGGATTTAAGATTGGCACCATTTTCATTTAGGACCAACTAGATATCATAAGAAGTTTTTTTGATGAAAACTCCATGTCAAACTGGCCATCCATACCCATCCATACAAGAGAAGTAGCAATAAGATTATTAAGATAGCCACCATGGCAGTCATATTGGATGTTAGATCAGCACAATTTTCATTTAGGACCAACTTGACTCTATAAGAAGTCATCTGCTGAAAACTCCATGTCAATATGACCATCTATTAAGGAGTAGTGATAGCAAGATGTTCAAGCTGGCTGCCATGGCATGGCATATTAGATTTAGGATTTGCACCATTTTCATTTAGGACCAAATAGATGTCATAAGAAGTCTTTTTGGGGAAATCTCCATGTCGAACTGACCATCAATTTCTCTGGAGTAATGATCAGATTGTTAAGATTGCTGCCATACTGGATATTAGATCAGTATAATTTTCATTAAGAATCAACTAGACTCCATAAGAAGCCTTCTGGTGAAAACCCCATGTCAATATGACTTCTGGATGAGTTGCGATAACAAGATTTCAAGATTGACACCATTTTCATTCAGGACCAATCAAAAATCTTGAGAAGTGTTTTGGTGAAAACCCCATGTTGAGATGACCATCCATCTAATTGGCGAAAATAAGATTGTTAAAATGGCCACCATTGTGACCATACTGGAGGTCAGATCGGCACAATTTTCATTTAGGAACAACCTGACATCATAAAAAGTCTTCTGTTGAAAACTCGTTGTTGATATAACTATCCAATTAAGAGTAGTGATAAGATTTTCATAATGGATTTTGTGGTGTCCATAGTGGAAATCAGATCAGCACCAGAAGTCTTCCAGTGAAAACCCCATTTTGATATTACTTTTCTGTTCAGGAGTAGCAATAACAAGATTCTCAAGGTGGCTGCTATGGTGGTCACACTGGAAATAGATCAACACCATTTTCCTTTAGGACCAATTAGATATCATATGAAGTCTTCAGGTGAAAACCCCAAGTTAATATTACTTTCCATTTAGGAGAAGTAGCTAAAACAAAACTCTTAAGATGGCTGCCATGGTGGCCATATTGGAAATCAGATCAGCACCATTTTCATTTAGAACCAACTAGAAATCATAAAACTCTTACAGTGAAAACCCCATGACTTTCAATATGACTTTCTGTTCAGGAGAAGTAGCAATAACAAGATGCTCGAGATGGCTGCCATGGTAGCCATATTGGAAATCAGATTGGCATAATTTTCCTTTAGGATCAACAAGACATCATAAGAAGTCTTCTGGTGAAAACCATTTTGATACAACTTTCCATTCAGGAGAATTAGCAGTAACAAGATTCTAAAGATGGTGCCATGGTCGCAATATTGGAAATTAGATCAGCAACCTTTTCATTTAGGACCAACTAGAAATCATAAGAAGTCTTCAAGTGAAAACCCTATGTCAATATAACTTTCCATTCAGGAGGAATAATGATAACAAGATTCTCAAAATAATTGCCATGGCAGCCATACTGGATGTCAGATCTGCACCATTTTCATTTCAGACCAAATAGACTTCATAAAACGTCTTTGAGTGAAAACCCCATGTTGATATGACCATTTATTCAGAAGAAGTAGTGATAACAAGATTTTCCAGATGGTCAATGTGGTGTCCATACTGGATGTCTCAATGGCACCATTTTAATTTAGGACCAACTAGACCATGGGATGAATGTGTGAGTCAAGTTTCATGGCAATCCTCCAAATAGTTTACTTGGAATAGTGATAACAAACTTGCACTAATGGATGGATGGACAATGAACAACAGGCCATCCTGAAAGCTCTTCTGTTGTATAGAGCTTAAAAAAAACAGGTGTGTTTCTGGTTTCATGCATAAAAGCAAGAGTCCTTCAAAGGGGCTGATGCTCTACTAGCTGAAAAAAAATCCAGGAATCCAAGATAAGACTGTTTTTTCTTTTTAACTGTGGCGTTGAAAACATGTGATAATCTTGAGCTATAAAGATTTTCAAATTTGCTGCGGTGGTGGCCATATTAGATGCAAGGTCACACCATTTTGATTTCAGACCAACAAGACATCATTAAAAGTCTTCTGCTGAAAATGCCATGTCATTATTTATGGCCATCCATTCTTCTGGATTAGTGATACAATTTTCAAGATGGCCATCATGGCAGAAATAATGGATGCAAGATTTGTACCATTTTCATATAGGACAAACAAGATATTCAAGATGGCCAGTTTGATAGAAGGAGAGAAAACAAGTGCAATCTGCCTAGGAGAACCAGGTCTGCTGCAGAGTCATAGTCTAAAGAAGCAATAGAAATAGCTGAGCTGATTTGATCTTGGCTCTGAGTGCCTCCAACAGGGTAAGAATCTTGTTTAATCTGTCCCATGGAACAGACTAATCATATGTTCGTGAGGAAATTCATCCCCACCAGTGCTAAAAAAATCTGATATATACATCAGTGATCAGTCTAATACATGATGTGCAGTTAACTGAGGGGACTCAGCAATATAACTGCTACCATAAATGCAGATTCATGCATAGCTAAGGATTTCATAATATAAACTATCCTCAGAAGAAAATGGAATCAAAGGCCCTCTGTCAGTGAATCTGAGGCAAGGCAATATGTTGAGAAATGGTTTGGAAAAGCCCATATAGTGCATTTCAGAGTCTGGCCTGAGGTTGAAGATGTATTATTAAAAGAAACTCTACAATTTTCTTAGTTATTACTTTTCAATAAGCCAGTTAACTAAAAACTTCACATTTTATAATCTTCCACCATTAACTGATCACCACTCAGTTGATGTCTGACCTCAATTCCTATGACAACAAAAATATGAGGTCTTGGCAACTTAGGGACCAACCATTTTTAATATTTGGGGTGATTCTGGGATTTTCTTTCAAACCAGGATATTTATTTCTTTTACCTCAAGATAATTTTTATTTGTTCTACATAGTGTAACTGGTTTTTTCTTTTCTACAAATGAGAGCAAGAATACTTTTTTTAAGCTCTTTGGGAGCCGAATTTTAAAAAAAAATTAAATTAAAAGGTAACACCCAGAAAATTAAAAGGTCAGTCCCTTATAAATTAAAATGGCCACTAACATTTTGAGGCAAATCACCATATAGCTAATAAAGTTTTGATATGTACTTGGAGCACCTGACAGCCATTGATGCAAGTTATGGCATCATTTCTAGATCAAAGGTACATCCTGAAATGATTATGACTGCCAAAATGTAAAAAATATAAAAGGAAATACACTTAATGATATAAAACATATCACTCAACTGAAAGGATTCATAACAATAACTGTTTCAGCAGGTGAGGATCCTGGCTCTAATGAGGCTACTTTTTAGAAAGTCAAAATGGCAAACTATTTGCAATATGATGATTTAGGTTAGGTGGTAGTTTGTTTTCGATAAAGAGGTAAACTATTTTTTAATGTATAAATATTGAAAATATAGTGATAGCTGATTTTTTGAAGTGAAAAGAATTCATTAGTGATGAGATGCCAATATGACATGAATTACACTTTCTTCAGTTTGGGAAAGTTTCATTTTTTGTCCAGGGGGGGGGGGGGGCCTCAAATATGCAGAAATTGTAGTTTTTAGCAAGGCTTTTGCTCTCATGTGAAAATGTGAGACAAATGGAGAGAAGTTTTGCATGCCGAACAATCAAAATGTCTGATTGTTTATATTATGCCCGAAATTACCTTCCCTAGTTAAATCTGTGACAACAGCTTTTTAAATTAAAATATCAACCCCACTTAAAGAATATTTTGTAAAAATGTGTCTTTGGAAACAGAGGTCAAACATTTAAATTTCAAAATATTAATTTATAAATTTTGATTCATCATAGAGGAATGACTATCAACCTTACAGCATCTACCTGCAAATACCAAATGTGAAATTCATTGTCAAATATCTCCAAAGTCCCAGTTTATTTCCAAAAGTCCCATCCAGAATAATGATGCAAGTATTCCTCTTGTGAAATATATAGCTTTCTTATATTTCCAAACTGTGAACAAAATTTTAGCTCGCCTCAGAGTTACTCAATCAAAATGGCAATGACTGGTGCAACACATGCCTGAAGGAAAATGCCAGGAAACTTGGAAACAGCACTCAACACTTATTTCTATGCCTAACATTTTCTAAAAGACAATTTATTAATTTACTGATTATCTTCCAAATAGTAAAGAGCAAAGTTTATGGTTACTAAAATAAGAAAAGTCACGGCACATATAAGGTACATTTTCTTAAACCTGGAGTTGTTTTTATCTGCCAGGTACTGTCAATGACACTGAATTTAGACGATGTCCAAAAAGATCAAGGCTTTCCCCCCAATGTTCTTAAATATGTGGAGTTCAAAATCAGAATTTCGTAATGGTATCAATTATAATCCTGAAAATATTGTCATTTTAACCCTGACAATCATATTCTCAGTGGAGCTTGTTAATTGCCAGCTGCTGATTGTTGTAAAACAGGGGAAATAATGTGATGTCTGATCCCAATAGATTCAGCTGCCCACATTACCTATAGAAAGAATAAACTTTAAGGACTTGTAACAATTGCAAACATGAAAATACAGTGAAACCCCGCTATAACGCGATATTTGGGGTCCATAAAATTCGATCGCGGAAAAAGCGGGGTCGCGTTATTGAGGGGTTTTACTATATTTTACTTTATTCAGAGAACAACGTATACACGTCTAATGTATAGCATGAATAGGGTATCAACACCGTTTACTATCTGATATCGATCCGTCTTTGTTTTCCCACATGACAACCATTTGATTGAGCCACGAGTTTTATACTTGTTCAGTGCCAAGTAACAGAGAGTGGTTATTTGAACTCCCTGTGATCTTGCCGCCCAAGCTCAGTCTCTACATAAGCACCCACATATGACAATCTTTGATCAACCACCGCAGTGTCTGGTGCTTGGTTGTGTATGCAGTTAAAGAAGAAACATAAGTCGGCTATTGTTTGCGCAATGATTGTATACAGGATGAATTAAAGTCCAGCGCACGTGTTGGCGGCTTACGTTTATTGATGTTTATTAAATCGTGATAATCTTTGATCAACCACCGCATTGTCTGGTGCTTGGTTGTGTATGCAGTTAAAGAAGAAAAACACGTCGGCTATTGTTTGAGCAATGATTGTATACAGAATGAATTGAAGACAAACACAAAGAAGACTTACTGGCTTTACTCATGGATCAGTAATAAGTAATATTTATGATAATGTTTATTTTGGCATAACACTTCAAGAAATTGGTGATAATTGTTAAATTTCAGAAGCCACGCCACGATCGAATTTATATGTGATCTCTTCCCCAAAATGATAATAAACTTTTTATACACTATTTCTCGTACTTAAAAAAAAATTTTTTTCCCGTGCACGAGAAAAATACAGATACATGTATATAAAATTTCAGGAACCACGCCACAAACGTATTATACTCGAATTCATACGCGATCTCTTCCCCAAAATGATACTGTAATATACACATTTTATACACTATTTCTCGTACTTTGAAAGAAACAAAATTTCATGTCCGAATGAATATATGAAATTTTGGGAGAAATGCCACGATCGCAATATATCCGAATTCGCGTTATAGCAGGGCGCGTTATAGCAGGGTTTCACTGTACTAGTAAAATTTGTATTTTCAAGTTTTCTGCTATGGAAAACGATCCAGCATGTTGTTGGTGACACAGTGTTCATTTCGTAACCTGTTTGGTCACTGTACAGCAATTACATCATTTGCCACAAGAATGAGAACCTTGTTTGTGAAGGCAGCAGACACATTATGTTCAATTAGACATTGTCTATTGTAAAATTAGTATAATTTTGGGACTGACCATTTAATGTTCTGAAGGGGCCTGGGATTTTCTTTGAACCAGGATATTCTTCCTTCTTTACCTCAAGATAATTTCTGTTTTCAACCAAATCAACTGACATAATTAGTTCTTTTATTTTTGTACAAATCAGAGCAATAATGATTTTTTTCCAGATATTTGGGGGAAGGACATTTTTTGTCAAAGAAATTCCAGCCCCTCCTACCCCCCCCACACACACACACATTAAATGACTGATCCCTTACAACATTTTCTTAATACCGGTTGGTGACTGATGATCAATAAATGTGAGGCAACTTTCATTAGCAGTTTTAATGCTGCCTTTCAGTTACGACTCATTTCTTGTTTAGTACTGCAAAATTACAGCAATACAAGTTTACAAGTTATATTTTAATTTTGCAATATCATTTATTATTTTGTTTGACTGTAAACTTGTAGCAAAATGTAAGGAAGCTCTTACAATTCGTAATACAAAATATTATATGTGTGCGTGATCAATTGTTTTATTTTACTTTGGTAACACAATACAGAGCTGCACATTTAATCAAAATTGCATTATTTCATTCTAAAGACTTTTTTTCTCCATAAAAATGTATGCATCCTCTGCCAATAGTAAGCCATACATGGGCCAACGTAGAGAATAATTGCAGGCTAAACATCTCGATAACCCACAAACAACGAACTCTTGAAGCTGTCCTATACGTGGATGGAGGAAGGTCAAATTTCACAAAACCTTCTCTGGCTTAAAAATATATATCCTGGGTCTCCATTTCATTTGAGTTGAAAAGAACAAAGGTAGATCTGAAGGGCAATATAGAATGCATTTCCTATACATCCCAGAGTTTGAGATTTTACCGCATAAATAAATCTAAGACCACTGTACCAGTACTACATGTCTACGATCAGACCACAGGAAATAAAACAAATCTTGCTCACAGCAACAAATCTGTACTTCGTAAACCTTCGTACGTGCTATGTTTGACATGAGAATGTCTGAAAATAAATATTATGATACCTAGGAGTGTTGCAAAATATTAATTTTCAAACGATCTTGACAATATCTGAATACAGTTGATAACTCACTTTGAAGATGTCGTCTCACTTCCGCCAAAAACAGTCATGCGTTTATGTGACCGAGATAAAGTCTGTTTCAATCGGCGAACCGAAACTAATGTATCCCCAAACTGGGAAACAAAGAGGTCCCTAAACAGTTTGGAAAAACTAGTCTTTTTGCTCTGATTTGTCGGGAAAAAAATCTTATTATAGTATATTATGTTATATTACATTATATTCATTATACATTTTGAAAAATAAATTATCTTGAGGCAAAATACAAAAATAAAAATTCCGTTTCGATAGAATGTGCCAACCCAATCCACTTTTTCACTGCCTAAATCAGAATGCGTAAACAGTGCCCATACTACCTTCACACTTCAAGAGACATGTTGAATTTGGCTCAGGGTAATTTCGGCCCAAAACCGATTCGGCCCGGATCGATTCGGCCCAGACGCTACTTTCGGTTGGGTCGATTAGGCTGGTACGTTTCGGCCCACATACGTTTTATTAGGGATATACTGTACTACTTTAATAAAGATGTGTTCATAGGAATGATATAACGTTGAGCAACAAAGTGCCAGTGGTCATAGTGACATATCAGCTGACTGTGTATATTGACCCGTTTACCAAGTTTTATTAAAATCCTATTAAAATTCAAGACCAATTCATAAATATATACATAGATCTCGGTCATAATAAAAATCATCAACATCTTCACGATATTAGACTATTTACCTATGACTATTAGACTATTTACCTATGACTATTAGACTATTTACCTATGACTATTAGACTATTTACCTATGACTATTAGACTATTTACCAAGTATGATTAAAATCGGGGTCATAAATACAATCTAGCAAGTGATAAAAAACTCAACCAATCATCTGCAAGATCATTTGATTAATGTGCGTGGATCTTGCATATTATCGAAATTTTATAAGATCTTAATGATATAAGCATATATTGCAAATCTGGTCAAAATCAGATCACAAATATGGCTTTCAGAGTGGTAGCAAGTAGAACCAATCAGATGCAAGATTACATCATCGATATGTATATATGGATCTCGCTCATTGTTGAACCCATGCAAGATCTTGATAATATAAGCTCATATTTAACGTTTGATCAAAATCGGATCATAAATATGGCTTCCAGAGTGGCAACAAGCTCAGTCAACCAGCTGCAAGATGACCTCATTAATATGCGTGCGACTCGTGCATTATCTAACTTGTCCAAGATCTTGATATAAACACATAGTCCAAGTTTGATCAAATTCAGATCAGAAATATGGCTTCCAGAGAGGCAAGAAGCTCAGCTAATCAGATTCAAGGTCACTTAATTAGTATGAGAGACCCTTGATCATTATCGAAGCCGTCCGATATCTTTAACATAAAAACATATATTCAAAGTTTGATCAAAGCAGAATCAGAAATAAAGCTACCAGAGCATTAATATATATATATATATATATATATATATATATATATATATATATATATATATATATATTAATGCTTTAAAACAAAAATAGTCAAGTACAAATCTCATCAAAGAGAAGAAATTAATTTATTTTCAAATGTCCTATCTAACCCCTGAGGTTTGGTTAACTTTAACCTCAGATCACAATCTTACGCCTGAAATATGGTCAACTTTAACCTCATTTCGTATATTATGATATATCTTGCCCTTGAGATTTTACTTTATTTGGATTATACTCGTGTCCGGCCATTCGGCCATGTACGAGTGGGAGCGGATATGGTGAACTTTAACCTCATATCCACAAAATATGTTATAAAAGAAGTTAACGCTCATCAGAAACTTCTTTAGTCCGTTATTTTTAATTTGTCCAGGCATCTTTAGATGAATCCACTTTCAATATCCTTCACAACAACAATTACGGATTTCCTTTATAAATAACGGAGAAATAAAAAAGAATTTACCGCAATATTTAGGCTTAACTTGACAATAATTCTAGGTCCAGTCCATTTTACCCCGCCTTTAGTGTGAGAAAAAACATTGAAGTTGTAACCCTAGTGTCATCATCATCAACAACAACAACAACAACAACAACAACATCATCGTGGTCTTGTGATAGATAGATACAGTGGCAGTGCATGGGGTGGGGTGAAGGAGGGGGCAATTGACCCCGCGAGCGAGGCGAAGGGGGAACCGTCGGGGGCTTTTTATGCAGCTGAAATTTTCGTAGTATTTCACCTTCACCTTAGTGTAGCGGGGGCAATTCTTCACAAAACATATTTAGGAGGGGGGGGGGGGAAGGGGGGCTTGGCATAAAAACAGTTCTCTGTAGCAAAGTAGGGGCGCCACTAACGAACATTGCCCCCGGTCGCCTCGAACACTCGGCCGCCATTGGATATATAGATGTTATTACATGTATTTATTGGTACTTTGTTTCTTATTTGTATCATTTATTAGTTTGTAAGTCTCTTTCTATTTATCTTCCTTTTCCAGTTTCTAATTTTTGCCTACAATCAATTATCTGTATGTTCAGTTCTCTTCTCTCTCTCTCTCTCTCTCTCTCTCTCTCTCTCTCTCTCTCTCTATATATATATATATATATAGATAGATAGATAGATAGATAGATAGATAGATAGATAGATAGATAGATAGATAGATAGATAGATAGATATAATTCATTCTTTCATCTCTGTGTTTTGTCGTTCGTAACTCTTTCCTTCCTTTATTGTTCTTTCGTTCTTTTTATCTTAATCTGTCCAAGTGGCAAATGCATTCTCCTGTAGACATTTGTAAAGTTAATCAATTGACTGTTGTACTAAAAAATAGACAATATTAATCGTTTGTATCTTCCGAAATGTATATTCTTCAAAATCTATATCTGAATACAATTTGTGTATAAAGTTTTTATTTGTTTTAACTCTTATCTGTCCCTCAGGGTTTAGCGAGAGGTGAGCGGCTTTCAACTGTCAAGATTATTCATTGACTCAATGTTGTGTCCAAATAGACTCTAATTATATTGATTCCTAAACCGTAGTAAACTGATACTCGGCACGTTCAGCGTGACACGTGATTACATTTTCTAAGAATCACTCTCTTGAAAGGTATACTATCTCTGCACTAACTTACTTTCTTAAGCGTTTAAGTTCTGTGACTTTACATTATCCATATACTGCATTAGGTATAAACTGCCAAGAATCTATTATTCTAGTCTCTTGGCTGTACACTCTAGTCTTTAAAAATTGTAAGACACGAGCTTACGAGCTCATCAGCAAAACTGGACATTTAAAATACAGTTCGATTCTTTCCACGAATAAAGTATTAATGTCTGTTTTTTTAAGAGTAGCTACCCAACGAATCTAGACCACAAAACGTTTAATGTCTGAATAAAAGATTGTTACGAATGCGTAATACGAGCAGGTTCTCGAATTTTCATTTTGAATCATAATCCATGATAAACAACGTTCCCATCTTCCAATAGTAGCTACAGAAAGTTTTCAGGTGTACAATTTCCCTTAGAGTGATTGTAAAGCTTTGGCGCGTTTTCGAGGCACTCCAAGATATCTGGCGCGAATTTCGGGCAGAAATTTCAGTTGGATTTGTGAATATCTCCGAGTAAGGTAGGTGTTATATTTCTTATTACAGTGAGCATAGAGGGATTGTACATCAGTATATTTAATCTCAGTCTAATTTATTTTTATGGCATTATATTTACTGAGAGTCTTTACTATGTGGTGCTGTCATACACTTTTTCGTGCATTTAAATTTTTCTTTCAATCGTTAAATATTCTATTGCAAATTGATATCTGAAAAGTGATCCCCTTCCTTTTTTAGGCTCAACGATACTTCATTTAAACCAAACGACTAACATGCTGATATTCCTATTGTAATCACATTCAATTAATAGATTTTGACTTTCTTACATCACCTAAATGAATAATTTCATTTTAGTAAGGACATTTTGCTTCCGACAGTAAATTTAATGCTATCGATTTTGATAAGTTCTTCGGTTCATACTTCACTGAACTTACAAAATAAATCTTTATAATTAAACTGCATACTTATTAGGGACAGAATAACTGGAATTCTGTCCGTAAAATATCCATTGCATATATTCATTTTAACCGCCATTTTTTTCGTAAATGAATACATTCAAAATAGCGATAAATATCCGTAATTTGTATACAGTCAATAAGAAAAGGGCTCTGCCAACCTGGAAACCTGTCACAAATTTACCACTAGCTGGTAAAATCATCAAACCTACAACCTATATCTGGTAAAATCATCAAACCTACAACCTCTAGCTGGTAAAATCATCAAACCTACAACCTCTAGCTGGTAAAATCATCAAACCTACAACCTCTATCGAACCATGGAGTCAATTCAAACAAAATTAAATACATGGTGGGTTAATACGCAAATGATTAAAAGTGCAATATAATTTCCAATTAGTTTGATTCGTGTGTCCAAATTTACCAATGTTTAAAATAATTCCTATTAATATAGTTACAGACAAAACAAATGTCGATAGGGCACGTAGATTGTTATATATCTGATAGTAGGGAAATTTAAGAAAAATTCCATTTTTTTTATTAAGTACTATTACTAATATCCATCTTATGAAATATTGTCAGTAATAAATCTGATAAGGTAATCAGAAAAACAGCACAGTTTATATATTTTGCCTCAAAGCTAACGAAAAATACATTAAAATTTCTGTAATTATGTATATTATGTCATATGTATGTGGTTATATGACTTGTTAATTATGTATATTATGTCATATGTATGTGGTTATATGACTTATTAATTATGTATATTATGTCATATGTATGTGGTTATATGACTTATTAATTATGTATATTATGTCATATGTATGTGGTTATATGACTTATTAATTATGTATATTATGTCATATGTATGTGGTTATATGACTTATTAATTATGTATATTATGTCATATGTATGTGGTTATATGACTTATTAATTATGTATATTATGTCATATGTATGTGGTTATATGACTTACTACCATGCTGTAGACTTAGATAATACTCATGTATTCTTCCTAAAATGTCGCCAACCACACTTAGCGTACAGCTTTCGCTCCTAAGAAAGAGTTATTTAGACCAAAGTGCGAAGTGATAAACATACTCAGTCATAATAGCTTATATCAAACCTATGTAAAAGGCAAAGAAGAATGTTTGTGATTAATATCAATAAATAATGTATTCTTTAAATTAATATCAATAAATAATGCATTCTTTAAATTAATATCAATAAATTTTGCATTCTTTAAATTAATATCAATAAATAATGCATTCTTTAAATAATGCATTCTTTAAATTAATATCAATAAATAATGTATTCTTTAAATCAATATCAATAAAAAATGCATTCTTTAAATTAATATCAATAAATTTTGCATTCTTTAAATTAATATCAATAAATAATGCATTCTTTAAATAATGCATTCTTTAAATTAATATCAATAAATAATGTATTCTTTAAATCAATATCAATAAAAAATGCATTCTTTAAATTAATATCAACAAATAATGCATTCTTTAAATTAATATCAATAAATAAATGTATTCTTTAAATTAATATCAATAAATAATATATTCTTTAAATTAATATCAATAAATAATGTATTCTTTAAATTAATATCAATAAATAATATATTCTTTAAATTAATATCAATAAATAATGTATTCTTTAAATTAATATCAATAAATGATGTATTCTTTAAATTAATATCAATAAATAATATATTCTTTAAATTAATATCAATAAATAATGTATTTTTTAAATTAATATCAATAAATATTGTATTCTTTAAATCAATATCAATAAATAATGTATTCTTTAAATTAATATTAATAAATAATGTATTCTTTAAATTAATATCAATAAATAATGTATGCTTTAAATTAATATCAATAAATAATCTATTTAAATCAATATCAATAAATAATATATTCTTTAAATTAATATCAATAAATAATGTATTCTTTAAATCAATATCAATAAATAATGTATTCTTTAAATTAATATCAATAAATAATGTATTCTTTAAATTAATATCAATAAATAATGCATTCTTTAAATTAATATCAATAAATAATGCATTCTTTAAATTAATATCAATAAATAATATATTCTTTAAATCAATATCAATAAATAATGTATTCTTTAAATCAATATCAATAAATAATGTATTCTTTAAATTAATATAAATAAATAATGCATTCTTTAAATTAATATAATAAATAATGTATTCTTTAAAAAAAAAGAAGCAAACACGATTGAAATCAAATTGCCACACTGAATTCAGACCGATGAAATAAAAGTATTTCTGATCAATATCATCTATGAGAGAGAGAGAGAGAGTTTTGTTTCTCCTAATTTTTAGATCAACAAGGACTGCTTCCACCTAAAGAGGGGAACCGCTTAAATACTTAAACTTAAGTGTAAAAAATAGATTATTTAAATTGCAGTTAGAACTGAACAGAATGGGTACTTAAAAAATAAAATAAAATTGCCATTTAAAACATGAAAGTACGACTTTATATAAATGCCAGGCGAAGTCAACATATTCGGTACCGCTTTAATAATCGACTCACCGTGACCTTGCCATTTTTTTTTTCTTTTTCTTTTATTTAAAATTTTAAAAGGTGTGGTCTATTTATGAAAATGTTACTTGGAGGATAGTATTTGAAAGTCGGGAATCATTAAATTATCAGCTGTCTTCATTACTTGTTATATTTGTTAAAATAGAACGTGTGGACACCGTTTAGTGACGATATTGCTCGTTGTTTGCATCGAACCCGCCTTAGCGAAGCTCAACGTAACGATCACTTTGGCGTCCATCTGCCTTTCAGTATGTCCGTCCGTATGGTATATTAACCTCAATGTTAAAGTTTTTTTACTTGCCTATTATTTCAATACTATTTTATCCCAGCATCTTCTGTTTTGTAATATAACTTCAGTATTCACTTATCTGTATCTATGTGAAACAAATGTCCTCATTGTTGTTTTTGTTTTTGTTTAAATATTTTTGCATTCATTTCTCTTTAGATTTAATTGTGGTAAAAGTTTACTCTTTTCTGCTGTATTGGGAATTTGAGCCATTTTGTTTTATATCATTTTTATTTAACGTCATTTAAAGATATGTTTATTAGTGGAATCTTCATTAGCATTCATTGCGATATTTTGTTTATTATTTTGTTGTTTTAATCACTTATTTCTGATGATAATTACTCTCATATTTATGAAAGTCAAACACTGCGGACAAAGCGATATAACACTTCTTTGTCGAAATTGTTGTTATTGTTGCTGTTGGAGGAGAAGATGATGATGATAATGATGATGATGTACCCCATATATAATTTTCCATCTCTCTCTCTCTCTCTCTCTCTCTCTCTCTCTCTCTCTCTCTCTCTCTCTCTCTCTCTCTCTCTCTCACACACACACACACACACACACCAGTACTCTTTTAATTTATTCTTTTTTTAATATTTGTCATTTACTAATAGAACTTTTTTTTTTTACAGTTTCAGGTCGTTATAATATTGAATTCCAGGAAGTTTTGTTTTGTCCTCCATAGAGAATGGTGCATTTCAGTTTTGATGGGGTGAGTACCTCGGTAAATTCGTGTACAGTAGAGCCCCTTTTGTCCAAACCAGATTATCCGAATTGTCACAATATGCGAACATAATGAGGCTTAAATACGGATTTTAGGCATACGGGTTAGTTATCATTTTTATTGTAGGGACTATGGATTACACATGTCGGAGTCTTAAAAATACGAGTTAGTTTTTAAATTGGGTGGTATTTTCAATGGTTCTTTATCAGGAATATTTCATTTTAAAATGTTGCAGAGATATATGATATCGATTGGTATTTTTAAAGTGATATGGATTATTTGCTAACCCTCAATACAATCGTCATCAACCCCCCCCCCCCCCCCCCGTAACAACTGTGACTTGACTTAAGGGAGGGGATTAATCTCCTTTTCATACTCCTTATGAACATTATTTGATATTTACACCTAATTATACACACTATATGACATGGAGCATTAGTCCGATAAATCAGGCCCCCCCCCCCCAAAAAAAACAAAAAACAACAAACATTTGTGTTGATACTGATAGACTATTTGTGGGTATGATATCACCTATTCATAAAACCGAGGAATCCTTTGCAGACAAATCTGTCCGCAACATATCGGTGTACATTTTGGACACTTACCGGTATTTCTCGCGTCTCTTGAGCTACTGTCGGTTGAACGGTTCTTTGGGCGATACGTACAGAATATTTCCGGATCAAATCCTGTGTTTTACCACGTGGAATAACACAACCCTATGTCCTGTGGCTATTTTGAATATCGTGCTACATAAAGATGTTACCAAATACCGGTAAGTGTCTAACTGTACACGGGTGTGTTCCAGAAAGATTTGTATGCAGCTAAATTGTACATTTTAATGAACAGGTGACATCACACCAACAAATCATCCATCAGTATCAACACAGATTTGGGGAATGATTTATTGGACTAATGGACCATGTACCTCAAATTATTTAGTACATTCCGTGCATATATTAGTATATTACATATAAATACTTCATTTTATTTACAGTATTACAATCATTGTATGAGGGCACAATATATACATGTAGATATAAATTTTTATGAGGGTGACAATATTACATATCACCCTATAGGATTTTGTTGCTGTTTTGTTAACTCCTCTATCTCTCCCAGAGTTTATGGAGCTCCGCTTCTTTTTAACTATGTCAACAGACTGTTTAGTGATTAACATGTGACCTGAAACTCGTCACGACATATACATTCTGTTAGAATAAATTTACCTCAACATAAATAGTTACACTTCCACGAAATCGTTATGGACTATTTAGATATATATTTTTTGTTTAAGATTATTGCTTATAATGCAGACAGTAATCAGGAGAGTGAATAAGTGATAATCAGCGGTAGTTCTAAATTGAATTATTTTAGGTCGTGTCCGTGATTACTAAGGCTTATGTGCCCGTTTTGGCCGTTACACTTTGTATTTTGGCCATATTACTTCAAATGAGCACATCAGAAACTATACATTGTAATTCTAACTGACAAGAGTACCTAAATTACATTATTGTAATTACAAATAGGTAAAAATATTAAATCAGCTGCCACAAGAACAAGCAATTTAAATTTCTTTAGTTTTGAAAATGTCACAAAAATTTGACAAAGTCCTAAAGATTACATTATTTTTTTAATTAACCCCATACACGTGTAGTTGTAAAGCCAACGTTATTCACCCGTAACATCAGTGACGACTGGGTTTTAAACAGACGACTACTAAGGTGTACAGATATTTGTGTGTGTGCTTTCATGTATATTTTTAGGGGTTGTTTCATATGGAGGGGGATTACCGCCATAATTCTATGCATGTATTTTCTATTAGTATATGCTGTATATTCTATTCTGTATTATTCTATTTTGCATTTTCTATGTGTGTATGATGTACATTCTAGATTGTATCTTTACATCTGCCAATATTCTTTCTAAATACGATATGCGTGATATTGGAATACTGCGATTTCATATCTTTAAATTCCTTGTGAAAGTTGGAATATTGTAATCAACGCCATCTTTTGTCATAATGGGACTTTACTGTCATGAAACCATTATGACAACAAAAGGATCTGTTCGATTAATCACTGACGAGGAACAACTGTTCTGAGTCAACTATATTGAAGACCATTGCCACGGATCCCATATTCCACCCACAAGTATTGGTTAACTTGCCGTATCTCGCAAGAGAGAGAGAGAGAGAGAGAGAGAGAGAGACTCTTATTTATTGTTCTAGCGATTGAAGTCCAACTATATTAGCAAAAATGGCATACACTTTCTTTAAAACTTGTTTATTTATTTATTTATTTCTCTTAACAGGCTGATAAGGGATCAGGGATTGTTCATTGCAATCTCACCAAAATCGGATAATCATTAGATGTAGATACTCACGTAAATATGCATGTATAGCATGATCAGAAGATTTAATGATTCCGTCCTTCTGTCCGTCCATGTTATGTCTGTAAATATAGCTCAATCTAAATTGTTGGCTGGAAATTCGCCAAACTTATTCCATAAGTTGTTGGTATTGCAAATATATATATAAGAGGGGTATAGTTTTTTTTTACTTTTTGACCATGGAATCCTGGAGGAGGTCGGATATTATTTAGCCAAGCTCTCTCTCTCTCTCTCTCTCTCTCTCTCTCTCTCTCTCTCTCTCTCTCTATATATATATATATATATATATATATATATATGTATATAGACTGTGAAGTACTGAATTTGTCACGTGAAACTTGGTTGACAAATCATGAATATTTCTTAAATTTAATTTTTAAATTAAATGTCGTTCTAAATATAAAACGTTTATAAATTCTGTATGATTATCGTATTACTGAGTAAGAAATAAGATTTTAATTTATTTTATTTTTATAGCTGTGAAAAAAGAAGTATATGAACAATGCTCGGGTATTAATTTATTCTCATAAACCAATTAAACACCCTTGTGCCATAAATATTTTGCAAATGCTTTTTTTAAAGTAAAAAAAACCCCAAAACACCCCCCACTCCAAAAAAAGAATCACATGATGCTCTCTTGTGAATTTATTCACGTATCAGTCCTACAGGAATTTGACGAATTGTTAGGTTTTAAATGGATGATTTAGAGTATGAAGTTAAATGAGTATTTTGAAAGGCTAGCACAAGCTTATAGAAATAAAATAGTACGTTTGTGACCAAACAATGCGTCGAATGCCGTTTAATCAGTACGGTTGTCATGCTGACCATTTATTTCAGCAAAGGCCTCTCTTGCTAATATATGTCCCTGATCGCATATATATATATATATATATATATATATATATATAGAGAAAGAGAGAGAGAGAGAGAGAGAGAGAACGGCCACAATATGTAAAGACGAGAGAGAGAGAGAGAGAGAGAGATTTTAAAGTCAAGTAGATTTATCACTTGGGGGGTTCAAGAGAGTGTTGAAGTTTTTAAAAAAAAGTCTTATTTATTTTCCATTTTCTTCACAACTAATTTGCAATATAATCGTCAATTGAAAACAATGACGTAAAAAAAAGTAAGAAAACCGGAGATTATTCAGGTATTACTAATGAACGGCGAAGGTGAAGTGCGATTTCTTCACAATACTTCACGTGTAAAAGGAGCATTCATTTTAAAAACAAGAAAACAACAACAAAACAAAGAATACTCTGGAAGGAAGCATTTTTATTATATACTTAAGCATGAAATATATAAATTTATTGGCGAAATAATTTTCATATTTTTTCATTCCTTTTTTTTCACATGTGAAAAATAGATCCTTATATTTTCACCTGTGAAAATACAAGATTTCCCATCATGCCATTTGATGCTTGAATGTGCGTCTACAGAAGTTATACCTGCAGCAACAAAAACGAGCACTTTGTAAACTAGAACAAATAAATATAAACTGCATTACATTTCAGAAATGGAAATTAATTTTTGCTGAAGAAATTTGACTTGACGGCATTTGTGTATTTTATTATGACCAGTTTATTTTTTTAGTATAATATAAATAAACGAAAATTTCGAAGAAAAAAAAAAACAACAACAAAAAATTGCACAAAGGTAAATGAGCTGCTTTGAACATATTTCACGACTGAATTGCTTTGTATAATATAAATAAACGAGAATTTCGACAAAAAAAATAAATAAATAAAAAAAAATTAAAAATTATAATAAATAAATATATAAATAAATAAATTGCAGAAAGGTGAATGAGCTGCTTTGAAAATATTTCACTATTATATTGCCGATGCGAGATAAATAGTCTTACATCATTAAAACAACGTCATTATCTCGCGTAAAATCGGGGTTTTCTTTCATTAAATGCAGATTTTAGATGCTGAACGTACCTGGGAAATAATATTTTATATAATATTTTAAACAAATGTAAATATCACTGTTAAATCCAAGACGATATTTCACATGGTCCGAATCAGCCTGAAATATGGGCCGAATCAGCCTGGAATTTGGTTCGAATCAGCCCGTGATTTGGGCCGAATTAGCCTGATCCGAATCAGCCATGGTCCGAATCAGCCGGAATCAGGTCACAATTAATATTTCCGGTTCAGTACCCACGATTGTAGTCACAGTCTATTTTTAGATAATTTTTTCCTCTCTCATTTTGGTGGTGATGTATGCATTAGATTTAGGCATCCTTAGTATTGATTTAAAGGAAATTGGTTATTGTTTAGAATATGAGCATTATAGTGTTGTTGTCTGTGTATTTTGGCAACAGTGCACAGTGAGTAATGAGGCATTGGTGCTGATCAGGAAGTGAAATCTGTGACTCATTTCACGTTGCTTTGTTTACAGTCCAGCCATTCATACGAATGCCGGTTAACCTATGACAAGAACTTCAGCGTGATTTCATCTTTGAAGATACTTTACAGCAACATATGATTTATTAGGATTTGGACACAGTGGAAAGTTCAGTACTGACAAACAAATGTAGAGACTATATAGGAAAATTAATTGTGGTCTAAGGCCAGCCTGCTCTCGTGGTGGGGTGTTGTGCTGAAGAGTGAGTTTAATATATTAAGCTTTGATTCTGGAGCAAGTTTGGTTTATAATAAAAAGAAACATTTGTTTTCCAGTGTAAATACCGGATATATTTCATCGTGTATTACCAAAAAACGATATATTTTAACTCGTTTCTTCGCCACTCGTTAAAATATCACGTTTTTTTTGGTACCACATGATGAAATATATCTGGCATTAACGTAAGAAAAGAAAATATTCTATTTATTATATACTTAAGCGTGAAATATAAAAACTTATTGCCGAAATAATTTTCATATTTTTTTAATTCCTATATTTTCACATGTGAAAAATATATCATTTTATTTTTGCATGTGAAAATACAAGATTTCTTATCATGTCATGCGACGCTTGAAAGTGGTGTGCCTACAAAAGTCATACCTGCAGCAACAAAAACGAGCACTTTGTAAGTTAGAACAAATAAATAGAAACTGCATTACATTTCAGAAATGGAAATTAATTTTTGCTGAAGAAATTTGACTCGACGCCGTTTGTGTCTCTGTGAAATTATTTCCCCAGGTCCTACTAAACACCACAAAGTCAGACAAAGGCAGACAAAATCATGCAAAGTCAGACAAAGTCTGTTTATTTTTGTTTTATTTGTACATATTTGTATACATTATACTATATTAACTTTGGTTTGATATTTAAATTTTAAAAAAGCGTGATTTAATTATGTTTGAAAGTAAAATTGGTACATACGCACCCTTAGTTGTGTCCCTTTATTTAGCGTTGTGACGACGATATATATGCCGACAATTGTTAATAAACGTTCATTAACAAGTTATTTAACACAATAATTATATTATTTAAAAAGTGTTAGATGTGATTTGGCGGGATATGTGAGTGACATAGTAACAGGGGTGTATGTCAGAGAGAGAGAGAGAGAGATTATTATTATTATTATTATTATTATTATTATTATTAAAATGAAACTACATAACGTCGTTGTAATTCTAAAAACTTGAAGTTGACTTTTGGAGCGAAAATCTTTTTTTGCTTTTCAGAAGTACTATAAAGGGACACACATTTTGCGGAAATACTGAAGTAATAAATCAATTATAAGTTTTAGTTATGGTCATTTTTTGAAAAATATTATCAGTAGAACAATTGTGCTTTCTAAAGTACAGAGAACTGTGATGATTAGACTTCTGGAGTGTCATATTTAAGAAAGGAAATAAGTTTCAATATACTGAATAAATGCGAAATGGAAAATGTCATTGAACGTTTGTTTGACATTTTTGCATACAAAATTAAGACAGAAAAACTATCGGGAAATAAATTGGCTCAGATGAAGCAGTCGTGGGATGAACAGCATTACAATGAACAAGATAGCATTGTATATGAATAATGACAATCGTTATTGGGTTCACAAAGTACATGTATTACCATACGGAGAAATAAATACTCTAACAACGATACATACAACTCTACAACCTAAAGTCTCATTCAAAGTATATTTTTTTTTTTTGAGAACTTGTTCCGTTGTTCGTTTAATCTCATCTAGAAAACATGATTTTCTTCATATACATGTACAGAAAGCAGATATACGACAAACTATACAATTATCACTTACCTCATTCAGTCGGAAGAGAGTGTTCATGTAGCTATATTCTTTACCCTCATTGTTCTTAATGCAAACTTGGCACATTAAAATTATTATTCCCAGAAAAAACATTTAATTCACTAACTGTGATGCCTTCACAGAATGCATGCACCCAACTTTCGCAAGAATCACAATAGACTGAATCATTGGCACAATTCTGTTTGCAAACAGCGCACGGGTACTGATGGAGTTTAACACGCTTACGAGCACGGGCAGAAGGCATTCTGACATTTCAGTAACAGTACCTATGTAAGAGATTGCCGACGCCGGTATATAATTAAAGGTTGATTAAATGATTACTGTTTGAACAGTACTGCATGAATAGATTTGTATAACTGCTTGAGACAATGTAAAATAACCAGGAACCATGTTTGATTTTGCCGACAGCGGCAGAGTAATTTGTTACTGTTTGTAGCATAATCGCTTCTTCTCATCATATACCGCAAACATTAATAGCAACAGAAAAGATTTGTATTACTGCTTAAGACACTGTAATGATTTTGCTGAAACAAATTAGGACATTAACATGTGAAATGATGTTCTGTATTTGTACTATACATCTTGTCATGGTCTATCTTTTTCGATGAAAGTACATCACGAATTTATGATTATGAATGTTAATAGAATATTTAATTGACACATAATTTATGAATCTGTCTTTGTCGTACGATATCTTAAGTTTATTACATCACGTTGGCATACTATAATTGATTAAATACTTATATTAAACTTATGTATTTTATATTACTTTCATAATATTATTACGTGTCTCTCAATAAAATAATTATTATATAAAATTATTAAATCTGGTTTTGTCACTTTGAGATTGCCCTTGTCATACGCTATCTGTGTTATATGACTTTGTCATACTCTATCTGCCTTTGTTCTATTAAATATTTATATTATACCTATGTAAAATAATACTGTCCTAATATAAATCACGCTTTTTTAAAATTTAAATATCAAACCAAAGTTAATATTGCATAATGTATACAAATATGTACAAATAAAACAAAAATAAACAGACTTTGTCTGCCTTTGTCTGACTTTGTCTGCCTTTGTCTGACTTTGCGGTGTTTAATAGGACCGATTTCCATTTACTTCCTTGACTACAGTGATAAACCCTGTGATGCATTGCTGAATCGGATTCTCTTTGTGGTCAGATATGATCAAATAGTTTACAACATGTCAAAAATGTAATTTACTGCGACAGATTAGGTCATCCCAATCCTACCGCTTTCTTAAGTCATTGATATTTATATGATCAGCGCATGAAAGTGAGGTGAATTTACGAAAAGGGGGGTGGGGTATTGTACTGAAGAGTGAGTTTAATCCTCTAAGCTTCGACTCTGGAGCAAGTTTGGTATATAATAAAAAGAAAAGTTTCTTTTTCTGCGTAAATACCGGATATATTTCATCGTATATTACCAAAAAACGATATATTTTAACTCGTGGCTGCGCCACTCATTAATATATCACGTTTTCACGTTTTTTGTGTGCTTGTACCATACAATGAAACATATCTGGTATTAACATAGGAAAAGAAAACATTCTCTGTTCTCTATATATTGCCTTGTTATTCATCAAGTTCTACGTTGCTGTTGATACACGGCAGGTCGGATCTGTAGTTCCGTCGTCCATGATTCGAATGTGCAATATATCATTGACCCTCCTAACTTCGGTGTCACCCTTGAATCTTGCACCATGTTTCTTGCGACCTCACACGGTTGTTTTGAGATCCTGATGTCACCCACTGAGTCACTAGCGTTTGTTTACAATGCCAGTTAGTGCTGATTAAGAAATATTTGATGAAATGAAATTTAAATATGAACTACAATTCAAATTGAAAAAACACAATGAAAATAGCCAATTTTACTAATGCCATATTTTCCTCAAGTTTGTGGCCCTGGAGTGTGTTAGCTGCTCAAGCCAGGACCACTGTTCACATGTTGGTTTTCTTTATCTTTTTTCTAGGAGGGAATCCATGACAGATTTCTCAGACAGCAAAAGAAGTATAAAAACTTCATTTCTCTAACATGCACTTCTTATATCATGTTAGAAAAAATAGATCCAATGGAAGAGTATGCAGTATGAAATTCTTTATTGGATTATTGTAATGTAGGGGGGAAAAGTCTTTGTTGTGACATAGCCTGAAGAAAAAAAATCTTTTCCAAGTTCAGCATATTGTTAAATACAATAATTATATCAAAATAGCTTCAAAATAAAATAATAAAAAGATGCATCCTATTTTTGCATATTTTTTTATACTTTTGGCATAATTTTTTTAATGTGTTTTATCGCAGTCAATATGCGTACGAAAGGAATGAAATATATTACAAATGCAATTAATGAAAATACAGAGACATTATAAACGATCTATTTCCACACTTTGGCCTAATTGTCACATTCCAATCTTACGTCACATGGCCTTTATTTCAGGGGCACGATCCATGGATAAACTTACAGAAATAGACAAATTTTGACACACTCAGAAAAACGGTAGCTTTGCAAAGGAAATATAGAGTTTATAAACATTTTTCAATGATGAATAAATTAAGTATATATAGTTGAACACATGATATGGTGATTTAAATAGTTCCTCACAATATTATAATGCAAGCATTAAAATTCACGTTAAGGGCACGAAATATGGAGGATCGAGGATTATACCTGACCTGCGTCACTATTTTCAATCAGATATCATGACGCCCTTTGTTGCCATAATGGGAGATTAATCTGTTGCATCTTGCGTCATGCTAACAGCCAACTTGCAACTTTAATTATGCTTTTTAGAATGTACATCCTTCTCACATAGAAAATGCAAAATAGAGTATACAGCATGTACTAATAAAAAATAGAATTATGGCAGTAATCACCCTCAATAGTTTCCAAATGGCTTTGAAATGCTTTCAACTTGGTCATTTAGTGAAGTTTCAGAAACCAAATAAAAAAAAATAATAATAATAAATAATTAAATTCCTTGTTTTAGTGGTAGTTGATTAAATATTTTTACATATTTGCAATTACAATAATGTATATATGTAGTTAGAATTTGTTACAATATATATTTTGTGTTGTGCTCATTGAAGGCAATTGGCCCAAATACATAGTGTAATGACCAAAACGGCACATACTCCCTAAAGCACGGTCCCAATGTTTGTATGGAATTTTACATGTATCTTATCCTGTGAGAGACCTACACTAGCAGCATTCTGGTGGATACTCAACTCGCATTCACCTTTAGGTTAAGGTTTAATGGTCATTACCCCATATATTTTGGCCATATGACTTAAAATGAGCACAGCACAAATTATACATTATAATTAATTCTAACTGATGCGAGTGCCTTGATCACAGTATTGTAATTACAAATAGGCAAAAATATTTAATCAACTGCAACTTAAACAAGCCATTTATTTATTTCTAAAACTTCATCAGAACATGACTGGTGCACAGGTGTCTTACACCAGTGTTAATCTATTCAGACCATAGTGGTCACTGATGTTACGGATGAGTAACCTCAACTTTACACTGATGTTACGGATGAGTAACCTCAACTTTACAACTACATGTTTAGGGGGTTAATTCAAAACTGAATGTGAATCTTTTTCACTTTGTTGATTTCTAAGTTTCGAAAACTAAAAAAATAAGTAAAATAAAATAAAAAATAATTACAGTATATGCTGTGCTCATTTGAAGTCATATGACCAAATTACATGGCGTAATGACAAAGAAGGGCACATAAACCTTAACCACACCACTTTGGTCACTACACCAAGGCTTTTGACCATAGGACTTGTAATGAGCACAGAAATAAAAAAAAAAAAAAATATATATATATATATAATATATATATATATATATATATATATATATATATATATATATATATATATATATATATATATATATATATATATATATATATATATATATTCACTAATGAATTCAGACTGCTGGTAGTATCTCAATTACATTATGGTAATTACAAATTGGTAAAGAAGGATTCAGTTAATTTTTTTTCCTTTTGTTTATATTTTCTAAACCCCTTGATACTTGGAATGAATCATTATGAAGTTAAGAAAATTCATTCTGCAACATACTTGCATGCCCCTATAACTCTTAGGTCAAAGTCAGTCATAGAAAAATTATATTTGCTAAATCACTTGATATATTTTCTTCATACTTTGACTGAATAATTATGAAACTTTTGTCCATGTCACACATTTTACAGCAGTGCTTTGATCCTGGAATCCACATTCATGAGGTTCCATTGTTGTTCCAGAAATAAACACAAATAATAATCACAGTCAGAAACAAATGGATAATAACCGGCTCAGCAGTCGTGCTTTAATTTGTATTTATAGATTGGTACAGTTGTGCAATACGGTAGGTGGGTGGGTGGGTATGACTATCTGTGCCTGATGATATACTCAAATAAAGCAATCGTTATACATGCCGATCAAATTAGAAGTTGAATATTGGGATATAAATAGTTGTGCAACAAGATGTGTAGAAAACAACTGACTTTTTGTTGACAATGAAACTAGAGATTTTAACTCTATTCTTTAAGTCCATATAAGAGAATAAATAGGTGGAAAACTGGCAAGAATGGGAAAGAGGACATGATAGGTAAACAATAGATAGTGCTCCTTAAAAGTTAAATTCTAAAAATTTAACGATAACAAAATGCACCCCCTCCCCTAATTTAATATGACAGAACTAAATGAAACAGATGTGAATGTTTTTGGCACATGCAACTTCTTTGTTGTTGGAATGTTACTGTTGCCATTGATACAGATGCAGTTTTACCCCATGCTGTAAATGTTGTAATGAGAGGAACAATGACGTCTGCAAAATTCTTTGGAGCTAATACAAAATAAAAATTGAAGTAAATGTATACAAAATAAAGATTGATCCTCTATTTATACTACATGTGGTTAAATGACAGTCGAATTTTTTAAATCACTGAAACCATTGTCCTAAAAAACTATTTCATAGGCAAGCAGGCAAGCTGCATCCTTTGGAAATAAGTACGTGTAAATATTAATTTATTAGATGGTTGTAGTTTGTCACACTGTCGTTGTTCCATCAGCATTAGCGAAAAGGAAGATAAATTTTTCTTTGCTCTCCTTTCTGTCAACATAAGCAACATTAAGATTTATGGATGATACCTGGTAAAATGTATAAATGTATTTTTGAGCAATATATATTTTTGCCATTTGAAAGCTAAGACCATATATGGACATGTAGAAATTCGTATATTGACATATGCTTTATCTTGCATCAAGCTCAGCACAGCATGTCCCAAGGTAAGCATTCTAATGTAGAAAAGTATAACTAATGGTGCCCCTATTGCTACATGTCCTCACAATTGTTATATAATAAGTATTTAATGATCATTCAAAGTTGACTGGTATATTCCTCTCAGTATATAGTATTAAAAGGTGTATGTTGATTGGGGTGTATGTTGATTGGGGTGTATGTTGATGGACGAAATCTTCTGTTGTGAAACATTTATCGAAACTGCTACAGCAACATGAAACTGGAAGACACATGATTTATGGAAGGTCATTAATCTAGGTCAATTTCTCATAGTTTTGTATAATTTAAAACTTGTCTTATTTATTTTCTATTATTAAAACATTAATATTAAAGTTGATTTTGTATTTATACTTGTATTTTTCAATACTAAATAGCAGAATCATGTAAGTACATCATAACAAAGTCCAATCTATCAGAGGTCATAGTGCCGAATTAATGTGAGGTATAAATGACCTAGAAACTTCGATGAAATGATGTGGTGCTATAATTTCATTTTGCATTGCCCAGTAGATGTACATTTTTCACCTGTAAATATCTATGTTAAAGCTGTTTGAAGTAATATACCCAATGGTGCTATTTATTGGCAAGATTCATTGTTCCATGGAAACTTCATTTTTCCTCGATAAATTCTGAAAACTGAAACAGCTATATATTTTTAAAAAAAAAATTGTTGTAACCTAATGGTATAAGCTATAAAGATATAAGTGGAGACAGTTTTTTTTATTAGGATATTGAAATCCATTTTAGATTCTGAAATAGGTTGCATAGGCTGATATTTCAGAGGATTTGTGATATGTCTTCCTTCAGAATCCAGTTTGTATAGTATGTCCCTCCACAGATATGGTCACGCCATACAGCGTTACCCTTTGTCTGTATGCCATGTCCAGTTGCAGTAAACTTTACGTTTAGGTCAAGTTCTTTGGCACTGTGGTGAGGAGTTCCTGCTTCTTGAACACATTTTTATGTATATCTATAGTGAGGGTTTTTGTTCCACTCCAATCATAGTCATTTTTCAATTCGTCCATTTATTTTCCACATGTGATAAAGAATATGATGCCGGAGTTTCAGATTCCGCTCAGTTAGTGTCATCATCTTTCCACTGAATTAGTGCATTATTTTTATGATTTTATTTAAGGGAATGACAATTCTTTTGTCCAACTAACCCTAAGAACAAAAAATAATTGTTGGGCTAGCCCATTTTTCTTTTTCTTTATAGAAAAACAAAAATCTTAATTTGTATATGGTTTTCGATGCCATTTCTGTGCTGAGCTAAGTCACTATTGGAATTGACGCTTTGTATTTGAGTGAGACCCTAAGATTACTATGATTATCTACACTTCTATATTTTTCTTTCATTTTTTTGTGTATAATGCAACTTTGTTTTCGGCTTCATGTCTGTGTACTTATTTTACTCCACCTGCTGATGGACATCACAAGCACATATTAGGTCATTCATTCATTTTATTCCTTTCTTTCCTCTTCTTCTTCTGCATACTACTACTAATAATAATAATAACAATAACAACAAGAACAACAACAACAATAACAACAATAATTAACATAATAATAATTAGCCAGAGTTTTTCGACTATACATCCTGACCATATTTGTGTTGGGGGAAACAAACTGGACTATGAAGGAAGAGTTTTCACAAATCCAATTCAAAAATAAAAAAAAAACAAGTAAATTTAAGTATTAAACTATTATTGGATTTAATAATTAAATGTAACTGTGTTTAATTGTCACATCTAGTAATTTGTAAATCATCCATGATCTGAATCAGACTTTGGTA
Source organism: Margaritifera margaritifera (assembly GCA_029931535.1). Classification (NCBI taxonomy): domain Eukaryota; kingdom Metazoa; phylum Mollusca; class Bivalvia; order Unionida; family Margaritiferidae; genus Margaritifera; species Margaritifera margaritifera. The sequence continues at coordinate 1,639,371 of JAQPZY010001433.1, read as the reverse complement.
TTATCCTGTGTCTTGTTACATTATTACATCTCAGTCATGAACATAATTAAAATATCAGTCAGTGGTCCCCATAGGCTGTGGAAATACTTATTATCTTACAAAATCTTTTGAACTGCATCATGGTTAAAACTTATAGAAACGTTTTAAAAAATGAAAGGAAGATACTTGCAAATTCCTCTTACGTCATCCAAGACACAGTTGGTGACAGTGGTGATGACAGCAGCCTCAATGTTGTCTGTCGTGCATCTTCAATTGTCGTCTGGTGTCAATATTTAAACAAATTTACAATGGTTATTTGTCACATAGCTGATGTAAAGCTAAGTTTCATATGCCCATATTATAGTTTTGTATCTTATGCAATTGTAATAAGACTTTATGATGCTGCTGATGACTCTCTGATGTCGTACAAGGCAAGGTTTTTTGTCTGAGGCACCCAAATATACTCAACTCATTTCATTTCACAACACTACCATGCGATTTTACTGAACCAAACAGGTGTTCAACGCGTCATAAAATCTTACATTAGCAAAATGTTTGTATCTACTGCTTGTATTATTGTTCTCTGCCACTTTTATATTATTGTCTGATATTTCTGGCCGTGGTGGAGAACAACAATTTAGTGGCAAGTTTTAATTGTTGACAGTTGGCACGCATGCATTAACCGTTTGCATAAGAGTTAAACTGCCCATGGACCGATATGTGGTCATTTCTGAGAGGGACTGCTAATAAACAAGGAATATTTGGAAAACTAAAATGCAATATACCAATAGAAGACTGATTCAATTTGCCTTCTTGACTCACAAGTGAGTATACATGCTTGGATCACATTTGCTGTGAGCTACTAGAAATCCAGAATTTCTATGCATCCGATTGTCCTCCATTAAATATGCTATTGTATAGTTGTTCTCGGTCACAGCCAGTAATGATAGAAAAGAACTTTTTAAAAACAATTGGAGAACAACTTGATGGTCTACTGACAGTTTATCCCATGATAGATGCAGAAAATATATAGCAATAAACTCTTATAATTGCAATCCTGAAGTTGTTTGCCTAAATTGTATCTGATTCTCTTGTTTTTATGTTTGTTTCCTTTTCTTACCTTCGAAATCTTATTAGATAAGAATATATTCTCCAGTTTTTAAAGAGCTTTTTTGTACAGGAATCTCCCCAAGTCCTTAAGCCGACCGATTATTGGGAACGAAAACTCCTAGCCTGGTTGACAATCTTTAAATGAACAAGTTGAATAAACAAAAGGAAACAATGTTTACGTAATTGAAAGAATAATTTTTATTCAAATCATTAAGCCAATTTTTTCGTGGTTACGAAGTATTTCGTTAATAAATCCTGCCCATCAGGCGTCGATTGTCCCAATTAAACACCGGTTTTGTGAAATGAAAGGGGTATCTGAACCCAAGGGGAGACTCCCAGCAGGCTCAGTAACCCCTTAATATTTTTTAAATTGGTATTTATCTGCAACAGTAAACCTCTGATGAGTCCATGTATCTATTTCTTCTCTAGCATACTTCATAACAATTTATCATACTTAGCCAAACAAAATTATGTGGGTTTTCTAGATTTATAATCACTATCCACTACATGCCTTTTTTCAGTTCAAATTATCCAATCATAATTTTTCAAGTTGGCTCATGCTTTAAAACTTGTAAGTGCGATGTTGTTGCTGTAGATAAAAATCTGTGACTGTATCACAATTTACCTTCATTGTGAATCAAGTGAATGAAAGATGTGCAAAAAGTATAAAGGAGTTTAAAAGAATTAACATGTGTCTGATAAATGTAGAATGTGAGAAATTGTGCCCTGAATTTTCCTTGATCATCTTTAACATTCAATGGAATAATGATGATGGACTTGTGTTATGTTTTTAAGTGACTAAATAAGGACCACTGTTTTACTAAACAGCTTAAATTTTCTTACTGAAATGGAGGTTTTTCAGCGTCTTACATTGCTTGGTTTGGAACTGCGAGTTTTTTGCAGGCAACAGATAAAATAAGTCATGATATCCTCCTTTCTCCTGAAAATAGTATTGTTTTATTGCTGAGAAAATATTGAGGAGTTCCTCCAGGTTGAAGAATTCCACAGCTTGCATTTTTAAAATTTAAGTGATTTTTAAACTCATTGTTAGAAATATCATAAGTGAGAAGATGCAAAATCACAACATGATAAAAGGTGTTAGTGTGATCACGCCCGAGCCCCCGGCCGTAGCCCCCTTTGCCAAGTCGTGCCTGAGGCCACTACTCCAAACTGCCCCCAAAGTCCCCCATGCCAAGTTGCGACCGAGGCCCCCGTGCCAAGTCGCGGCAAACGCCACCCTTGAGCCAAGTCTCGCCCGAGGCCCCCTAAACCAAGTCGCGACCAAGACCTCCGGGCTAGGTATCGCCGGAGGCCCGCTTTGGGCCAGGTCGCGCCGAAGGCCCCTGGACCAAGTCGCGCCCAAGGCCCCTTGGAAAAACCCCTCCCGGGGGCAGATCGCAGGACCGGAGGCCCCCTCGCGGGACCAGGTCGCGTCCGAAGCCCACTCGCGGGGCTAGGTCGCGCCCGAGGCCCCTAGCGTGGCCAGGTCGCGTCCGAGGCCCCGTCGCAGGACCAGGTCGCGTCCAAGGCCCCCTCGCGGGGCCAGGTCGCGCGCGTGATCCTTCACGGGACCAGGTCGCGCCAGAAGACCCCTCGCGGGGCAGGTCGCGTCAGAGGCCCCCTCGCGAGGCCAGGTCGCGCCCAAGGCCCCCCGGCGGGGCAGGTCGCGCGCGTGATCCTTCGCGGGGCCAGGTCGCGCCAGAAGACTCGTCGCGGGGCAGGTCGCGTCCGAGGCCCCCTCGCGGGGCCAGGTCGCGCCCGAGGCCCCCTGGCGGGGCAGGTCGCGCCCGAGGCCCCCTGGCGGGGCAGGTCTCGCCCGAGGCCTCCTCGCGGGACCAGGTCGCGTCCCAGGCTCCCTCTCGGAGACAGGTCGCGCCCGTGGCCCATAGCTGGGCCAGGTCTCGCCCGTGGTCCTTCGCGGGGCTAGGTCGCGACCGAAACCCCCTCCCGGGGCAGGTCGCGCCCAAGGCCACCTCGCGGGGCCAGGTCGCGCCAGAGGTCATCCTCGTGGGGCCAGGTCGCGCCCGAGGCCCTCCTCGCGAGGCCAGGTAGCGCCCGAGGCTCCCTAGCGGGGCCAGGTCGGGCCCGAGGCCCCCTCGCGGGGCAGGTCGCGCCCGAAGTCCCTCGCGGGACCAGGTCGCGTCTGAGGGCCCCTAGCGTGACCAGGTCGCGCCCGAGCCCCCCCATATTTATATGGGTAGTGTCGTGTCCCTGCTCAGAATCACACTATTACACGCCTTGTGGCATGTTGCCGCTCAGGGCAAACATTTTGAATAAATACTAAGGGATGTCCATGCAAAAAACCATCTACGGAAAGAGCCAACTATGTCATGGCGAGGCTTAAAAACTAAACAAAATAAACAAACAAACAAACAAAAACATTATAGTGTGTCCAAACCTAGCGGGAATCTAATACAACGCCTTACTTTTTGTGACCCTGCTCAGAAACAATCATGTCTCTGGTTAGAACCAAAGTATAAAATAGAGTTAAAGACGTTTACGTGGAAAGAACCAATTATGTCCTAGATCGGATCCAAGCTTAGAAAGAGATTCTTGAGTCAGAACCTGACTATTTTCAGTCGTGTATGCATATCCCCTCAGAGATCCACCAATAGATCGTTTCCAACCTTATATGCATATATTGGTTTCGAGGAGAAACCTTCCAGCGATGTTCAGATCTTTGCATGAAGTTTCCCGGTAACTTTTACCGGGACAAAGCCATAGAGAAGTTTTATTTTAGAGTAGGTTTGCATTTACATAATAAGAAACATTAGCTCATTTGAGTTATTTACCGACTATAAACAATAAAATAACAATTAACTTTAACAAACGAACATACATACATGCGTGTATATTCCAGTTATTTTCAGATCTTCGCTGGAAGTTTCCCGGTAACTTTTACCGGGACAAAGCCATAGACAAGTTTTATTTTAGAGTAGGTTTGCATTTACATAATAAGAAACATTAGCTCATTTGAGTTATTTACCGACTGTAAAGAATGAAATAACAATTAACTTTAACAAACGAACATAAATACTTTCATGCGTGTATACAAACAGACATACAAACACATATACATACATATATACATTCAGTGCTGCTAAGAAGAGCTGACTCGGGAATTCATTTAAAAGATGTTAGTAAATAATTCCTTATATCTGCTAGATGTTTGCATTTTCTTTAGCATATTATTCTTGATCGTTCTTCTTTTTTATACTTTAATTTTCTTGTGTGTTTTCTAGCTCACTTGACTTTAAATCAACACATAGATGTATGTTTTACTCAGCTATTTCCATTTCCAGTTTTTTTTAACACACGCACACACACACACACACACACATATATATGTATGCATACATTGAACGCAAGCATATATGCATATGTTCTTGTAGTATACTCTGTAGTATTATATTTATATAATAGATTCATGGTTAACATACGGCACACGTATAAAATGAGTATGCCCTTCGCCTATCCCGGAAATTGGATTTTCCTTTATGCGTTGTCTTGACAATATGTTAATAAAACAAGTGTTAGCCTTTGTGCTAATAATGCTGAAGCAATTAAGTTTGATTTAGTCATGTAACATTTGGTTTCGATTTAATAAGAAAATATGTTTTATTGTATGTAGCTCAATAATCTCATTCTAAGGCAACTATTTTTAGTACCGTGCGTCTGACTGCGTAATATATTTTAACTCGTATATTTGATCTATTACTCGAATATGAATGAATTTTCAAACTTGAAGAGGACTTTTCATTGCTGTTTTGTATAATATGCTCTGGCTGAAAAATCTCAAACAATGTATGTACTTTTACAGTACACTCGAAACCCTTTTTGATGTTATACAAAAGTGAGCTCGTATGATACGTTATATGTTATGTTCAATAACATTGTTCTGCACTCACATACTGGCTCACATTGTCTAATGAAAATGACTATGAACATTCATACAATTATGAATATTATAATTATAAAATATGACCGATAATTACATAGTAATCATTATTCTTTTTAAGATCAAATACATTCTACTGTGTATATTTTATGGTGTGTGTATATTTAAATTGTTGTGTGTTCTTTTAAAAACATTTTTTTTTAAAGATGAGACAAATGCTCTCTCTTTTCCAAATGTCGTACATACTGAATATCATATCAGTAATTTTAGGCTGAATTATATAATCTTAATTCTTAATGTCTTGGTAAAAATAATCCTGGGAATGAAGTACAAATAATACCAACTAATGATGCATAATATATTTCATTTAGTAAAGATTTTTTAGTTGACAGTTTTAAAAAATGGAAAAGACACTTTAATCAAAAGGACAATTAGATTTGTAGATGTTAATATGTTTATGAGTGATTTGTTAGATGAACTTGCAAAACAAGATTTATCACAACTTCAAGCCAGTTTTCAGATGAGAGAAAAGGAACAAAACAAACAGTACTTAAGTTATTATGTGCACTGCAAAAGAAAAATATACATTTCATTAGCGAAACTTAAAAGTAAATGTTCTGTTAGGATTATAGTTGAAAAAGATGTAATGGTACATTTGTTTGACCAAGAACCTTGATTAGAGCTATACATTAAATCAAATACAAATTTATAAATTAAAGCAATCAATGATTTTGAACAAAAAAAAAAAAAAATAGAAAAAGGAATAACTTTGTATTTGGGTAACAGATGGAAAATTCACGTAACAGGATAGCAATAAAACTATTTTCCGGTGGAAAAAAATCAAACTATCAGAAGGACTTTTGCAAGGAGAACAATAATAGAAAATAATTTATTAAAATTTGGTTTTTGTACGTATGAAGCATAAAAACGTGAAATTAAGGAAACCTATTTACAAAGGATTTACAGCGTCAGAGTTATCAAAAGGTTGATTTTGAGTTTTACTACAAGTTAAAAAACAAACAGGGTGATACAATTTCATTATGAATGACAGGAACATATTTGTTACTCATTCATGTTAAAAATCGTTAACTTTTGCGAAGACATTAAAGTGAACATGCAGTTTTATAGCACAAATGATTACAAGAAAGATAACATTTACAACATGCCATTAGTAAACAAGAAAGTTGTTGGATTATTCAAAGATGAAATGAACGGTACACCTATTCAAGAACTGTGTAGTCTGATAAACTCTATCACTTCAGATCTGACACAAATAAAGAAAAGGTATGCATAGGAAATTAAGAAATGTGTCATTAAAAATAAAATTTGATATGTACAAAGATTGTTGTTTAATCAAAGTATAAATTATAAGAAATAAATCTGTTGAGATAATACTAGCATGAGGTATATAACACTGCTGTAAAATAAGATTGTTTTTTATATGTATGGCGACGAGAAATAGTTGGTGGGCAAAAAAAGCAAAAAAAAAAAAAAGAAAAAAAAAAGATAAAAAAACGACAACAAACAACAAAGATCCAAAGAACCTTTAGCACATGGTCACTGTAAATACCAATTTTCAGCTCAATAATCATTAATTATATATGTATTCAAGCCGCTTTAACAGCTTCTCAAGGAAGTTACGAAACGACTGAAGTATAGTTCTGTACAATTACCCAAACTATTATTGGATAAATGTCTATCACTAAATGATAACTGGGTTAGGTTGGTTGCCTTCTTGTTTGCATCCTCTAAGTTATCACAATCGTCTACCAATAACAGAATATTAGTAATCTGACAAACACTAATTATTCCAACCATTTGTTTAATTTATCAACAGGACCTACAACAGTTACTTTGTCATCGTTAAATAACCATTTCCTGTTGTGAGGGTTGTTTTATACAAACGTTGACAGATTATGATAACATAGTCAAAGAAGTATTTATATACTTTTTCTATCAGATCTAGTACAGATCTTGCTATTCCAAAAACGTTTAACACCACGTACAGTCATACTATGAGGTTCTTTTCAATACATCATTTATTGCTAACTCTATTTAAATTTTAAAACATTATATAATCAATTTGGTTGTTTTGAATATTTGATTGCGCATCTGAAACAAAGCAAATGTACACGGTTGTAAAAGTCATTAAGACAGTTTTGTTTCATGCTTGTTGCTGATATAATAAAATATGTCGTTTCTGAAATCGTTGAAAATATTGTAATAAACAACAAAAAATCTATTCTCGGTAATAGATAGATAGTTTACCATCTCTATTATCACTTGGATTGGTAAAATAGATTTATTTCTCAGGTTGTCTTTCTATCATGATATAGTTCCCCATTTTTATGTTATAAATTAATGTTTTTAATTTGTCACCTAATTGCATAGCTTTGAATTTATTTGATACTTCTCTTGGAAGCAAACAAAACTTAATTACATAGTTATTGTAAAGTGTTTTGTTCACCCCTGGGGTGGTGCTACAGTGTTGGTAGGACACATGCAAGTGGTTTAGTTCTTACAATTTGATTGGACCATGGTAATTTTTTTCAGGTACTGACATCGTAGGTGGAGTAACGCTTAATTTGTCTTGACACAAATTATGAACTCATACGTTTTGTGACCATTTTCTATAGAAAAGAGATTGCTTTGTCAATTCAAGATGACACAGAGAGCTATGATAAGGCATTCGTTGGGACTCCTTCTCTGGTCAATTGTAGGAATATAATAACTTTTGGTTTTAATGTTGGTACATATACGGAAAAAGCAAGTTTATTAAATGGGTGCAACCCTTATCATCTCTTCAATGTATTATTACATTATTTGAGCCAGTCGGTTGTAACTGCATCCTATGGTAGTACCTAACAAAGTCATTAATATTTGTTTCTCTGATTTTTCCTTAAGATTTGCTAACCAGGTTAGAATGTTACTTGGATTCAATAGAAAAGAGCATTATAACACAACCAGAATTTTTTTTTTTAGTTTATTGTGTTCAGTCTCACGGCTTTTGCAGTACAACAGTAAACATGTGTAATTCGTCCAGGTACAGAAAGGTCACTGGCACTAACAATTAAATTTAATTTCAAATACAGCTATTTCCAGAAAATGTAATATAACTTGTGCTGATATTTTGGATAGGTTGTGTCCAGGTTAGTGCTTAACATAAGTAAGATATTCTTGGTGCATCTGTACGTATAAAAAGGCAATGGATTTTACGAAACGTTTAGAAAAAATAAGGAAATATATAAGGAACTTAATCAGTGCAGTGGTGCATTGTATATTTTTTTTTATTTCTGTCTGAAACCTCTGTAATGATCGATATCGTTAACCAGATCAATTCTAATTTCATTGATTTTTTGCGGCCTGAAATGGATACAATTGCCTTTTTGAGGTGTCGTTGTTTTCTTTCCCATTTTTTACGTATGAATTATTTACTGAATCATTTTGATTGATTGTATCATGCTTGATATATTCGTATAATTATTGCTAATGTTTCATCAAATTCATATTTACTCGGCAAAGCTATCGACCAAGTATTTGTTTTAAAAGCACTCTGCGTACTGTTATAAGAGCTGAGCCAACCACCGCATGGTAAAGAGTATTAATTATGACACTCATTCATTACTGTGATATATCACGATACTTCTCCCTTTTTATTTCTTTGATCCTGATACTTTTCGCGTTTATGTTTTTCGGTCATAATACCTTTTGCTTTTCTCGCAATATTTCTGGTATCAGAGTTAGCTGTACTTTTAGTACAGTAACTGATTCAACTGGTGGTTCATGGCGTTGTTATTGTCGTGGTTCTCCAGGTGGTTTATCAAAGTTGAAAATTTAATTAAATGTGTTATTTGTATATATAGACAGCAAAACTAAAACAATATTATCACCTATACAGCCATGTATCCACTTGTTTGAACTAATTTGTTTTCATCTTCTGTTGATGTTGATATTCTTCTTGTATTTTAAGCCTTTCTGTTTGTTCTTTTTTAAAAACACTTATGATTTAATTCAAGTTGTTGTCCAAGTTACTCCACTTGAATTTGTATTCTTTTGTGAAGTTACTTTTTCAACCTTTGATTCAGACTTATTTTTACTTATGGCTTTAATTTGATTACCTTCCAATTACTTTTTCAATAAAATACAACTTAAAGCAAACACGATTTAGGATATCACAACGATAAAACCTTTAAGTTAATTCAAGTGTTAGACTTTTACAGGGATTGAATCAAAACATCAAATCAGATCCAAATGATAAGAATGCTAGGTTTTCCATTTATTGAATTTTACCATAGGCGGTTGAAGTTTACTAAACCTGAAGGTGCAAATGGTTATTATTTACATATAGGCCATTTTATCCCACATGCTTCTTTTGACTTGTCTAATCCAAAACAAGAAAGATAATGTTTTCATTGGTCGAATACAAGATATATGAAAGCTAGTGATAACAGTTCTAAAGGTCAAAAATTAAGTACTAGAACACAATAAAAAATGTGGAGTCATTTAAAACTGCCAACTTTATTATTGATGAGATTTTTCATAACATTTGTTAGTCTCTTTTGTCGGTTTCCTTAACGACTTTGCCAAGGAATAGACAAACACTTCAGTAATAAGAACAACTGTTACAATTGTGGAAAAATGGATTGATTACAAAATATTTAGTGCACATTTTTTGGCAATATTTTCTGTGTTTTGCTTTCCACTTTTCGCATTTTATCTGTTGGTTCTTGAAATTAATATGTTTGAATGTTATCACACAAGAACTTATTGCTGACAGAGGTAATCCCAACTTGAATGACAAAACCCCAGTGAAATATCTAATACCATTTCATGTCATGTAATCTTCTTTTAACTATATATGTTGTTTATTAAATTCATCAACTAGTGGACATTTACGAACTGAAGTTGTTGCACCAATTTTCACTTCTTGTTTCTATGCTTTAATTTCAGGTGAATAGTACGCAAATGGCAGAAGATGGTAGAGAGAATTAGGATGATATATTTGATAATCCTGTTCACGATGAAGATAATTAGAATGAACAAATTCACGATGCAACAATTGTGGATCATTTAACAGATAATTTATCTAATGAGGTCCTTGAAGCTTACAAGGCAAAATCTTCAATCAGAAATATTAATTAATTACAAAAATGATGCCATATGATGTTTACAAATAGATAATGAAAAATCGGTTGATGAGAAATTATCTTAACATTGAAGATAACGCATTCTATTTTTATGACACTGATGAAAACAAAGTACAAATAATCCAAGAACCATGTTACCTGACAGCACAATGATAGCTTTATCTGCAGATAAACAAACAATATGTGACAGGTGTAATTAAAATGAAGTAGCAGCAAAACGATTCTTCCATATAATCGGTTCACAAGAAACTTGAAGAAACATCATGGTTCATACTTCTACAAGAACATATTAATTTCAGGACTGACTAAATAGACTTTGAGATACGGAAGAAACACAACCTAATGATCCATTAGATCCAACAGTTATCATAAGACAAAAAATACAAGTCCCTGAGGAAATATAAATGCAATCTATGAACACAAAAGATCCATTAGACCGTCAAGAAAGATGATTACTACAAAAAATTAAAAGTGCAGAACTTCCACCTGCTGAGAAAAGATTATTTTACTTCGTAAGATGAAAGATAATTAAGAGGTTATGTAAACGCTAAAATCTAAAAATCTAAAATAGTATACAAGAAAGCTGATGTTGAGATGTATGACGAAGAAATATATGATGCTAGAAAGATATCAACAAAGAAACAAATGCAACCAGAAAAGATAAATTAAAAAACTGTTTGAAAATGTTGCAAGTACAAGAACATATATAGTTGCACATTTAACCGCTCTAGAGCGTAACTTTAGAGACAGCTAAAAGTTGGTGAAAGGTTACCATTAGGTTAAAAGTTAAAACGATTGTTCGATGAGAAAGGTGTGACATTTGCCACTATTATTGCAGCTATACGTATAATAGGAAAAACTATTGCCCTGTCTATAGCAAATTTGGTTTAAAAAAAGTTGTTTTCTCATATTACGCCCACTCCTCCTGCGCCAACACTTGTTCCACCTGTTCCTACTCCTGTCCCAGCTACTCCTCCAACTCACACTCCTGTTCACCCTGCTCATCTATACATGCTCTATGCTAATTATATTTTGATTTAATAAAAAAGGCTCGAAAAATATTCCCAATTTTCCCTCTATGCGTTCGTCTGACGTTAGTTGTCACATTGCAAGTACATGTAGCTTTACCTCCTTTATGTCACTCATGCTTTAACAATCAGAATTGAATTTAACAATAATTTAGTAAAAAATATATATTTCACTAATAAAGTCACAATCATGAGATCTCTGGAGATTCAGACTTTACAACAGGGATCGAAATAAAGATACCATGTAGAAACAAAGTAGTAGAAGTTCGCATTGCATGATGGTAGAGAATTAACATCATTGTAGGATGTAGATAATTAACATTTTTATAGAGAATGTAATTTTAAAAAACCCAACTTTAACACGTTGTAGAATACTACAGCTATACATTGTATCTACTATTTTTTATGTAACGTTTTCAAATCTGAGTAATACCCAGTTTTTGTTGATGCGTGTTAGCACACATGCATATTCTTCATTGAGTCTGACAGTGTCTGTGTGTGTGACAGAGAGGTTGTATGATATACATGAACACTGTGTCAGATGGTGTTAAAGGGAATTAATAAAATCCTGCCATTTGAATGTCAATAAAAAATAATGTAAACTTATTATTATTATTATTATTATTATTATTGTTGTTGTTGTTGTTGTTGTTGCTGTTGAAATGTTATCGTTTCTAGCAATGGTGTTTTGTATTGTTGTTACTCTGTTGGTTTTTTCGATTATTATTGTTGCTGTTAAGGGATACAGGTTACGCTTAACAGTTCATTTCCTCACACGTATGTCGTCAGTATGAGAATCAATATTTGCTGTGAAAACTGCCCAATATTAGGACCTTCTCATCTCTTACAATCCAAAATAAAATTCTCGTTCTTTCTAGTGGATGGTTTTATTGTATTTGTAAGTCAGAATTATTCCAATATTATTATATCTTTTTAACAATTCTATCCAGGCAGCATATTTTCCAATAGTGTGGACAAAGGCCAATATTACTCTGATTCATAAACGAGAGGACAAAAAATGTTTCAAATTACAGACATATTTCTACACCAAGCTGTGCTGGTAAAATATTTGAAAAGACATTTGTTCACAATCTTACAGCCAACAACCTATACTCATCTTCAATCTGGTTTCATCCAAAAGATTCGGCCCTGTGTTACAACTATATATATACTACTTTTTGCAAGGCAGTCGACGAAGGCCAAAAATTAGGATGACATTTTGCGATATTAGTAAGGCCTTCGACAAAGTCTGGCATTAAAGTTTAATTTATAAACTAAGAAATATTGGGATTGGTGATAGACTATTGGGATGGTTCAAAGACTATCGTTGCTGGTGATATTTCCTGATCAACAATTGTTGTGGACCCAATCCTGGCTGCTGGTGTTTTGAACGAAGATCTACATAAAAATCAGTGTGTAGGCTGATCAATGGTTGGTTTATTTTAACTCAAACAAATCAGAATACATTACCATATCCAGAACATCTGAAAAGGAACTTCACTTAGAACATTTATTGAATGATAAGGTTATTAGGAATGTGACTTCTCATAAACATTTGAGCCTAACTCTGGATGAAACCTGATCTTGGCATATACAAATACAGGAAATAACTACAACAACATGGAAAAGGTTAGACGTACTACGAAGTTTGAAATTCAAAGATGATAGAAAATCATTAGAGTTTCTTTATTTTACATTTAAAAGACCTCTTTTTGAGTACGGGGATATTGTATGGGATAACTACATCTAGTATATAAAGATGAAATAAAAGCAAAAAATACAAACTGAAGCAGGTAGAATCGCTTGTGAGGCAACACAATCTACATCAATTGCTAGAATTGTTGAGGAGACAAAAGTTTGAAGAGACTCTCAACAAGATACTACAAACATAAAATGATAAAAAAAATAAATAATAAAAAAAAATGCATCATGGCGTGGCTCTGGTAATATGCAGGCTTTGGTTCTGCCAAGTGTCCAGCAGGTAAGGTAAAGACAACTTCGTGATAGAACTAACCTCTTAACGATATTTGCCAAGACAGATCTTTATCAAAATTCAATCTTGCAAAAGTCTGTTGCAGAATAGAATCTTCTCCCTTTGAAAACTCGGAATAGCCATTCATTATATTATTTTAAGTCACACTTCAGGAATCTACAAAAGGTTCAATTATATTACTATCAAGGTGAAAACTTAGCACATAATATGAACACGAGACTTGACTATGTTGTAGATTACTACACAATTTTGTTTCAAATAACACTTGTCATTTAACAACAGATATTCATGCAGTGAACCAGAAACGGCAAAGCATTTTCTCTTCGACCTTACAAAATATCTTACTATCAGAAACCGAACAATAGGAATGTTGTCCCATAATTTAGACATAACTTCGTTATTAATGGGTATCCCCTTGCAATCGCTTGAGGTCAACGAGGAGACTTTTAACGCAGTTCAAAAGTATATAATAGCAACAACGAGATTTATTTAATTCCTATTTATGTATTCACACTAACCAGATATATCTTTGTTACGTATTTAGTTTCCAAATATATACCAGCTAAGCTGAAGATAACAGTCCTTTAGTTATACCCCCACCGAAACAACCACTCAATCAACACCAACATTTTCATTATCTCTGACTATCATCATGAAATAATAATAATAATAATAATAATAATAATAATACTGATGTTTGTATGGTCTGTAGCCACCTTGTGTTAAGAAACTCATGAAAAGGTAACCTTCTGTTTCAAAACACACACACACACACATACATATATATACTTGAACTTCCTATACAATGATTTATATTTAAATCATAATGGTCTTTTTTCACTTTAACATACCACTCTAAAATTTGTCCTAGCTAAATGTGTATTTGAAATAGAAGGCTTGGCGATACACAGGTATTATTTTTTTACTGCATGGCTTGAGCCAAACGATATGTTTTGAAATAAATGTACTGCATTCATTTGACAGTATTTCATTGTGTGCACCATGCTCACGGTAGCTAAAGATGCTATTCATGTGGCTAGGTCAATCATTTCAAAACGACCTGTTCGAGGGACAGTAAACTTTAGCCACTACTCGCTTTTAGTATATTACGTAGCCTGTTTTCAATCTGTGCGAAACAGCCTGTTTGCTCGTTTTAAAACAATTAGTAAGAATGGAAGTCTGAAGGGGTATACGAGGATATATACTGGATAAAAAACAGAAGATACTTTTCTTGAAAAAAAACCCCATTTAAATGTTAAGCCTTTGATAGAATGTTTATACATGGGTAAGATGTTTATACGAGGTAATGATTTGGAGCAAAACATTTGCTACCTTGAGTACATAATGTAGCTAGATCCATCAGTGCGAAACGACTTGTGCAAGGGACATTCAACTTTAGCCACTACTCGATTAAGTACATAACGTTGTTAGGACAATCCGTGCAAAACGGTTTGTTTAAAGGACCGTTAGAGCTATCCTGTACCTGTGTTATACAGGGGAAAACGCGACCATACACATATATGGGAATTTAAGGAAAGATAATCAAGTTTTGTGAACATTATGGTTATCTCTTTTCTTTAGTTCAGAAACGTAGTGTACATCCATGGCAAAATGATACTGTCTTAGATCATTGGAAATCTAGTTTCACTCCACATCGTTGTCAACCTTGTAAATATGTTCCTGTTTAATCTTTTGTACATGAAAAAGGAAGGGACAAGCCCTAATCCTTTCTCTTCATTCTAAGTGAGCGGGGCTTAATAAAAAATGTTAATTTTGAAACCTAGTGTTGACTTGTTTATTTTGCGTGTCAGCGACATTTCCGACAGTATATCAAATATGACTGCCCGATTTTGACGTGGAACCAATCAGATAGCTATTTACATGCACATACGTATTCTTAGGTTTTGCGAGAATTTAAAGTTTAAAATACGTTGTCTAAACAACGACGTAAGCTAGAAGGGTGAACCAAAATCCAATACTTGCAAAATATTAGAAACTATATACGAAGACACACAAACAAATCAATGAGCTGAATTAGAATGATTTTGCCAGTTTAGTTTCCGAAAGTTGGGTCCTCAATGGGATAAAGTCGATATGTAGTTTGTTACTGACCCGATATGGAATTTGATGGGGTCATACATATTAATAGTAGTATGTGGCACTTGGGGGACGTAGGGGAATTAACATTAGCCCATATATTTACATTATGGGACACTTGGGGGACAAACGGGAAGTCCTATGTTAAAATTGTTCATAGGTTTAACATGGGGATGGTATTAAGGGGACAAAAGTTTTTATAGGGACAAACGAGAATGGTATGTTAAAACTGTTAAGGGAAAAGGGTCAAAACTTTATGGCGACAAACGGGAATTGTAATGGTAAAATTGTTAAGGGAAAAAGAGTCGGAAAGTTTATGGGGACAAACGGGAATGGCAATGTTAAAATTGTTATCTACAATCCAAACACACAACATGTACAATCCAGCACCTACTTTTTTTATTACAATCCAAACACACACCAAACAATCCAAACACACCACATAAACAATCCAACATCCGCTTTTGATTACAATTAAAACACGCACCCTACAATCGAGCACCCGCTTTTTGATTACAATCGAAACACTCTCCCTACAATCCAGCACCCGCTTTTTGTATACTATCCAAATACACACCCGTACTATCCAACGAAAAGGGTAGGAGGGTTTATACATTCACCCTATACTTACATACACACAAACATACTACCACACACACGGGTAGGAAGTATTTATAGACACACTACAATACCCTCACACATACCATCACAAGAAAAGGGGTAAAGGCGTTTGAAGTTTCAGTTTTTGTGAAGAAAGACTAAGACATACACAAAACAAGCATACAAAAAATAAAATATAAAATAATTGGCAAATATGAACAGTATATCTCTTTTCTAGAGATCTGGGTGGCCCTGAAAAGGGCCATTTGTTTTCTTTCACTCCTTTCCTTAGTGAAAACGCCTCCCGGGTCTGGCACCGCAGGCCGCACATTGTTTATTCCAAGATGTTTTTGTGGAGACCACCAGCTTAAAAGCAGGTTCTTTGGCCTCCTTCTCCTTATCAGGGATCAAGTTTTTATGTCCCCCCCCCCCCCCCGCCGGCGAAATTGTTACTGGATCTTCATTCAGTTGTTATTGAGGCACTGGAAGTCCCGTTCTCTCTTCTGACGCTCCTTTTCTTTCCTCTCCTCCCCCCAGGTGCCTTAATGTTTGCAACTTTTTTCTCCATTACTTCTCTTACAAACCTCTTGGCTGTTGTAAGTGAGGTCAACTCCCTGTGGACATGACTTTGGTTGGGGTAACACCCCATTTCCTCTATCTGGTCTATGAGGTACTCAACCCTCTCCATCAAACTGATGGTTTCCTTCAACTTCTGTACTTTACAATGTTGGACGATTGTCATTCTTCTTTTTTCTTTACCCTAACAGGATCGGCGACGAATGGCACAACTTACTTACTTTGAATTATACTCGTGTGCAGCCATTCGTTCATGTACGAGTGGTTAATGGACGCTCAGCGCCCTACTTAATTATTCGTCAAATGGGTTGCCGGGTTGCAAGCCCATTTGACGCTTTAATGTGTGCAAAGCACCCTATTTAATTACTCGTCAGGTGGGTTGCCGGGCTGCAAACCCACCCGACGCTCTAATGTGCACAAAGCGCACTAATACATACCATTCCCTCGCTGCATGGTTTCCCCACAGTGGGAGTTCATTTAAGGCGCGATATAGAAGGGTGTGTAAAATTACTTTTTCCTGTACATAGGATTAGAGCCGCAATGTTTACCGGATTACATGTACTTAAGTGGATGTCTGGAGTGGCAGGATGCACGGAGTCAGCAAGGAAGGCGCGGAGCGTGGCGAAAGTACTGAAACGCCACGAACGTACATGATCAAATTCTGCCCAGTTAACTAAGTCGAGCTGTCCCTATAACCAGTTATGTGTAAACCACATGTTTAATTATGACAGTTCTTACAGTTACAAATTTCTTTATTTATTTAATCTATTCAGTTATATATTTTGCGTACATAGTGTACCTAATTTTTCCAAAAATAATTCCATTCCGCGAGTACAAGTTACTCATATCATTTTAGTATCATGCACACAGTAATAAATTCAAGGTTGTATTTTTTACGGTGGATCAAAATAAGTCAAATTTGTGATATAAAGAGTCTAATCAAAAGGGGTTTTCAAAAATTTCAAACGGAAAAAAACATAAAGTCGGGCAAGTTGATTAGCTGCATCTGGTCCCCGGTTCGTCTGCCTGGTGGTAATGCAGGTTGACTACGTCAATATAGAGCCTCCAGGTTTGTCTCCGGTTCGTCTGCTTTGTGCTGCTGTGTCAGCCATCTGAATATTTGATTCACTTTCGCTTCCCGAACTGGTGGGGTTTATTGTTTGGCCCTGGGGGTGACATGTTCTCAATCTTGTCACCGGCTGCATGGTGTCCCCACGTACGGGTAGTTTCCAGGCCTGCATGGTCTATTCCCTAGGGGGTAGGCTCGGGAAATACCAAAACCTAGCCATCCTCTTCCATGGGTCGATGCCAAGCGCTCTGCCGCCGTGCCCTCATGGTAGCTCGCTCTGCTATGCTGCATGCTGGTCTACGTAGTCGGCATTTTGGCGGGGGAATAGGTCGATACGTATCCAGTTGGTCCGTAATTGCAGCTCGGCCCCATACTTCCAATTATTCTTATTGTTGAGTACTATTAGCTGCACGGGCCAACACTGTCTCCTCCCCTCCTAATCCACAGCAGCTCTGCTCTGTCCCACCTGCTCTGTGCGACGGCTTGCTGCAGACTGACGATGGCACGACTGCTTACTTACTTTAAATTATACTCGTGTGCGGCCATTCGTCCATGTACGAGTTGTTAGTTTGCACACCGTGCAATTTTTAATTTATCGTCAAATGGGTGCGAATCACCCATTTGCCGCTTTATTGTGTGCACCGCACACTTATTAGTTAATTATGTCTGGAAGTGGGAAAGGCGGGAAAGAGCTGCAGATGGCGCCTCGACGTCCCAGGATGGCTCCAATTGGTCCAGGGTTGAAATTTTGTTTTTTATTTGCTAAATCAAGAAAAATCGTCATCTTGCATCTTATCTATGAATTTTGAATTTTGAATATAGACTCGGCATTTGTGGCTGTGAGTTTGGGTTAGTTAGAGAGTGTTAAAGATTTGTTATGTTATAGATAGATGTCCGGTTCAATCCAAGGGGTTGATATCCTATTTATAGTAAGCATATGCACAGACACTTGATTTCTGTTTACTAATGTGGGGGTGATTCCAAGAGTACTTACCACATTGTGCGGTAGGGCCCTGGTGGTCTGGACTTGATACCACCTTATAGATTTAATTGTTTTTGGCCAGTTCGATGGGTTTGATCTTGGTTTGTTCGGTTGTTGCCACATTGTGATGGCGGAGCCTGATGGTCTGGGTTTGGGACCACCTTATATAGTCTAATTTTTAGTTGGGTGTTATTAGCGTTTTCCTTCCTAACATATGGTGCCTTTGCTTACCCTATTCTGCGTCGGTTTTTGAGTTTTGAGATGTTTAGTTAATCAGTTACCGCATTGTGCGGTAGGGGCCACCTTATATTCTTTAATTTTGTTGTGGACCAGTTTACAGGGTCATGTTTCATTATTCTAGGTATTCATTAGTTTCATTATTCTAGGGTATTCATTAGTTGGCACATTGTGCGGCTGGGCCTGATGGTCTTGGATTAGGACCACCTTATAGCGTGCTAAAGTTTTTGGGAGGTCCCGTTATTCTATGTTGTCCTTTGTGATTTCTGCCGTAAGCCTTCATCAAGCATGGATAGATTAAGAATTTTTTTTTTTTTTTGGAAGCGTTTTTCTTGAAGTAGGAAAAAACAAGATAAAACATGCATGATTTGTTAGTGATAATGTTATGGGGGCGATAATGTTGTTACTGTCTTGGTGTTGTGCTCAGGTTGATTTTTGTAATTATGTGATTTCATTTTTACTTTGTAGTTTCATTCATTATTGATTTTATTAAGTTTGTTTTTAGTGAGTTTAGATGTTATGTGATTTGGCTTGCCTCTCAGTCCTATCATGGGAGTGGAGTCAGCCTCTCCAGCTTAAGAGGGCGGGGATTGGCTCGCCTTTGCGGCGTACCACGGCATCCTAGCGATCCTGATATACCAATCCCTTCCCCTCTTGTGAGGGGCCCCTCCTCTCCCGCCTTAGACTGTTCGGGTTTGCCATAGTAAATGTTTTTTTTTTGTTGTTGTTTTTTTTTTGTAGTTATCTTTCTTTACCTCTCTTCCTTCCAATGAAATTATTTTGCTGTTTCTAATCGGGGATTTAATTTTTCCTCTTTTTCCTTATCCCAGAAATGTAGCCCAGGATTTTTGCATACATTAAGTTGATGTTATTATTGTTGATTCCTGTATTAAGGAAAAATTCGGGTATTGGGCTGCGGTTTTCAGTTTTTCTTGTTTTTCCTGGAATTGTTTTCTTGCCTCGTTGTAATTGAGACAGTCATTGAAGATATGGTTTAGCGTCTCTGGGGTTTGATAGTGAGGGCAGTTGATTCCTATCTCTTTTATCCCTGGCACAAATCTACCAAAACTGTTGGCTAGGAGTGTTTTGCCAGTTTTTATTTTATTTATAATTTTCATGTCAAACGGATTTGCCAGGTTTGGGGCAACGATATTTCTACAAACCTGCTTGTGTATATTGTATAATTTGCGCCCTTTTTGTGTACTGTCCCATTCCCCTGCGATTTTTTAAATCAATTTTTTGTTTTATTATGCTGCAAATCTCATATATGCTGTAATCCAGGTGGTGCACTTCTGGGTCATTAAGTTTATTTTTTGCTTCTTTATCTGGCCTCACATTTCCAGAGATGTTAATATGGGAGTGCACCTACATGAATTCTACGGCCTGATTATTTTGTTCGAGGTTTTTAAGTCTTAAGTAGACTTCTCTAATCATGTTTTCTCGTCTAGTTGAGTTACCTGATTCCAGAGTCCGCAGCACACTGAGGGAGTCGCTAACTATGACTGCTTTCGGTGTTTGGCTAGTTTGTGTCCATTGGATTGCTTGGATAATAGCCCAAAATTCGACGTATAAATAGAGCAGCCATTTGGTAGCCTCGCCCCCAGGGTGATGTTTTTCTCAGGGATCACTGTTGCTGCTGCAGTCCGTCCTGGGTCTGGGGATTTAGATCCATCCGTGTATATTTGGATGTGCCCCTTATAACTACTTTCTATTTCCGAGAGGATGTTAGCCCTTGTTTCTATGGGTTGTTCTTGTTTATTTCCCTAAGAGAGTGCATTTAGGTTTATTTTTGGCGTTTTGCTGGTCCATAGTGCGGGATCCGGGTAGTTTATGATCTCCGCTTGTATATTAGGGATGCCTAATTCCTTTTTAAGGCCATGGATTTTTTTCCTCCTGGCAAATTCATGCACAGTTTGTGTCGGAAGGTCTTGTTGCATTTCTCTATTATAGCTCTTGTATGGTGCGACTTGATGATAATGATACTTGAATTAGAGACGTTTTCGGTCATTCGACCATGTACGTCTATTTACCCCTAATGCGTGCGAAGCACGCACTAGGGGGTTGAATTGTGTGCTAAGCACACTTATTTAATTGTGGTCAGGCGTGTTGCCAGTTTACAACACACTTGACACGTTAAAGCGTAAAGACGCTGTTTATACACACCTCCATCGCTGCAAGGTTTCCCCACTAAGGGGGTTCATTGAATTCGCGATATTGGAGGGTGTGTATAATTAATTATACCTGTACATAGGAATAGAACCACAATGTTTACAGGTTTACTGGGGTTCGCAAAGCGCACTTGCTTTATTGGTGTCAGGAGTGGCATGCAGCACGGGCTCGGCAAGGGAGGCGCGAAGCGGGACGAAATTGCTAAAACGCCATGAACGTACATAGTCAATTCAGCCCAGTTACCTGTATCGGGCTGTCCCTAATGCCAATTGTGTGTTAGCCACATATTGTAATTGCGGTCACATTTAATCAGTTTTATCAATTTTCCTAATCCCCTCACAATTTTGGAATTTAGTGTACAGAATGTACATATCTTTTCCGAAAACAATGAAAAATTTGGTTTAAGTAACCCATTCAATTTTTGTGATCTTAATCAGATATTATCAAGTTATCATGTGATTCGGTGGATAAATGGTAATATTTGCGTTGTAATTAAGTTATATTCGAAAAGGTTTTCAAGCCAAAATGAAAGCCAATAGGCAATTCGGCTCATCCATACAATGGACTAATGGAAATCTTCCACCGTCGGTATCAAGTACGGATTCAGTTCTTTATGTGGCTCGAACTTTTTTCTATTTCTGGTCTTGCTTTTGCCAGGTCTGCTACCACTAGCTGGTAAAATGGTGCCCAGACTTAAATAGGAGATCCCGGCAAATTGAAGAGAGATAAGGTCTCATTTATCATCAAGGTCACTAGGGGAATAGGGCATTCATTAATTTTTTTCCCCATCTGCCTGATGTTTTCCTTCGCTTGTTGAACTTTGGCCGTCTATTTTTCCGGGAATTTCTCGCCTTTGTTTATTGTCTTCGCAGCTTCTAAGACCATGACAAAGTCGTTGTAGCAACTTCTGGCTGTTTGGCCTGTTGGATCATCTACGAGGTTGTCAGCACCCTGGTGGGTGTACTGTTGCAGGAGCCAATGGTCAGCATCGTAAATTAAATCTTTCTCCCTCTTGGCTCTTTTCCGTGTACTCATCCACCTTTCTTGTGGTTGAGATTGCTGCTTATGGTGTTGTTGTTGTTGGTGGTGGTGATGTTGCTGTCCTTTTGTTGCCTGAAGAGGTGGGGGTAATTTGCAAGCTTCCACTATTTTCATTTCCGGGTCTTTTTCTTTTTCCCTAATCTGGGGTACCTGTTTTGGAACAGAAGCGATGCATGGTTTGGCTATTTTTCCCTTTTCCGCTTCTTTAGGGATTTCTTTTAGGGCCTCTTTCTGTTTTACTTCTCCCCTACTTACTTCCTCCTTTTCCTGCCTCGTCCCTTTCTGCGGAGAGCTTGCCGCAACTGGCTTAGGAGTTTCCTTCCTAACTTCAACAGTGGAAGTTGGAATGTTTGATGTTGTTGTTGTTGTTGTTGTCGTGGTAGGTGGCGGTGTTTCTATCGTTGTTATCCTGGGTTCCATGGGAGGGGCAGTAGACGTAGACTGGCTCTGCTGTGAGGTAGGCGTCTTCCTAAAACGCCTTCACTGTGCTTGTGGTCGTCCTCCATGACCCGGTCTTCTATGGGGCTTCTTCTTTCTACTATGTTCTCTTCCCATATCAGGAGAAGAGTAGTTCTCTTCTCCTGCGCTCTAAGACTCCATCCTGAGGCCACTGAAAGACCGATACCATTCAGTGCACTCAGTGCTTTAGCGGGAATAAATAAGTCCATCACTAGCGCTATTTGTACGTCTTCTTACTGCTATGTTCGCTGTAGACTAGGGTGCGACTTGAGACAGAGAGATTTATTAAAGAGGTTTTCGGTCTTCTACCATGTAAGTCTATCTACCCCTAATGCGTGCACACTACATTAAGGCGTATAGCCGCTGTTTATACACCCCTCCATCGCTGCATGGTTTCCGCACAATTAAGGGGGTTCATTGAGGGCGCGATATTGGAGGGTGTGTATAATTTACTTTGTACCTGTACATAGGAATAGAACCACAATGTTTACAGGTTATCTTAATTTATTGATGTCAGGCGTGGCATGCAGCACGGTCTCGGCAATTGGAGGTGCGAAGCGTGACGAAGTATTGGAACGCCAGGAACGTACATGATCAAATTCTGCCCAGTTAGCTAAGTCGGGCTGTCCCTATTACCAATTATGTGTAGACCACATTTGTAATTAGTCATATTCACCAGTTGTTAAATTTTCCTACTTGTATAAATGTTAAGATTTTGGTACATAGTGCACTTTGTATTCTTCCGAAATAAATAAACAAATAACTGTTGGGTAATAGGAACCCTTTGTTAATTTAGTGATCAAATTCGATATAAGGTGAGTGAGTGTTTTGAACGGTGGTCAAATAGATCATATTTGTTAGTCGAAATAAAGTTTAAGTCAAAAGTGGGTTTCCATGCCAAAGTGAAACCCTATAGGCAATTTTGTTAACTCTTTTAGTTCTTAGAAGGACTGACGGTCGGCCTTTGGAGCCGCAGAAGGAAATACTCCTTCCCCCATTTTTGAAGGGTTTCGACTGCTTTTTTGGCCCGGGTTCTGCTAACTTTGGATTGTTTTCCACCAAGCATTGTTTGTTTTTCTTCGCTTGAAGGACCATCCTGAGATCGTCAACGAACTGCTGGGCTGCTTGTGGAGCCTTAGTTCATTCATCCCCATTTGGTACGACCGGTCGTACACATATTGCGCACACTGCCTCCTTGATTCTTCATTAATTTCCGGCGGTGGGATCGGAACTGGGGTGGGTGGGGGTAACTTGCACGCTTCCGTCACTGCCTGTGTTTCCGTCTGTTTGACCGGTTTCTTTGTCGCTGATGTTGGTGTTGAAGAGGCTTGTGGCACTACGGGCGCTGGTTTCGTTCCTTTCCCTTCCTGTGGTTTGGTCTCCTCTGGAGTTTCTTTCCTACCTTTAACAGTTGAAGTTGGTATTGTTGATGTTGTTGTTGTTTTCGTGGTAGGTGGCGGTGTTTCAGTCATTGTTTTCTTGGGTTCCATGTGAGGGGCAGTTGGCGCGAACTGGCTCTGCTGTGCGGTAGGCGTCTGCCTATAACGCCCCCACTGTGCATGTGGTCGTCCTCCCTGTCCCGGTCTTCTATTGGGGCTTCTTCTTTCCCATGGGCTTCTCTCAATAGGGTTTCTTCTTTCTTCTTCCCAAATAAGGAGAAGAGTTGTCCTCTTCTCTTGGGCCCGAAGGCTCCACCCGGTTGCAACTGAAAGGCCTAAGCCTAAGCCTTTCAGAGCATTCAGGGCGTGTTCAGGGATGAGTATTTCCATTGCTAACGTTTTAAGTACTTGTTGCTGCTACTATGTTCGCTGCTGACTAAAATGAAACTTATGCGACTGATGAACGCACCGCTTTATATGGTATAAGCACGGACGTGAAGGACAACATTCCTCGCACAGAATACAACCCTCACACAGAACAGAAATGTAACAGAAATTGCGGACCTAAAAGAAACTATTCTTTTCATTTTTCGGACACAAATCCCTATTATCATTGAAAAAATTAAAAATTTATAACACCAGGGTAGGAAGTATTTATACATATACTTTATACCCCCAAACACACTATCACACTGGGGTAGGGGTTTAAGTTTAAGTTGTGAATCTAGACATGCACAAACATAAAACACATTTTTTGGCAATAATTTTGAGAAGTATATCTCTTTTCTGGAGATTTGGTGGCCCTGAAAAGGGGCCTTTTTGATTTTTTATACACCTAGTGTCCACACCTCCCGGGTCTAGCTCTGCAGGCAGCACATCTTCCACTCCATCTATTTCCACTCCAAGGATTGATGGAGACAGGTAGAGATGAGGGAGGAGGATTTGCCTCACTTTTCCAATTCTGTTTGATGGACTATGAATGGCCGCCTCTGTTACTGTGGTTGTTGTTGTTACTGCTGCAGCAGCAGTTCCATGTTCCAGTCTTCAGTCTGGTGGATCTTACTTCTTTTCCGGTGTTGGGATGGTCTTGGAGTCCTCACCATAGGTTTTACTGTACAGCAGGGACGCGTCTGTGGCACCTTTTCTTTCTCCCACTTCTTCTGTTTCTCTATTACGTCTTCCTCCAACGTTGAGAGGACAAGTTGATTGGATAGTTTTAAATGCGTTCTTGTCTTCTGGAACAGTCTCCTGTCTGGATAGAGCTCCTTGAGTTGACCCAGGAGGCGACGAACATATTCCAGGTGTTCCAATGTCTGGTTAAGCCTTCCGGTCCTATTTCCGCTCATTCTTGTCTTCTTTGTTGATTTGACAATGGTTGGCAAGACTGACTGACTGATTTTATATTAACGACGGTTTCGGCTATTGGGCCAAGTACGTCGAGTTAATGTACGCTTGGCGTACTATCTAATTAATCACTAGATGCTTGCAAGGCACACATTCAGTGCTTCAATGTGTGTACGGTACACTACTCAGTTGTTATGTCTGGAAGAAGCAAAGGAGGGAAAGGAGGCAGCCGGAGTTGCAAAGCGGCATCGGAAGTGTTTCTGAAATACCATAAACGTTCTTTTGATCAAATTCTATCCAGTTATCTAATTCGGGCTGCCCTAACAACAAATTGTGTGTAAGCCACATATTATAATTGTGATCAAGCCATCAGTTTAAAATTTACCTAATCTATCCATTTTTCGAACTTAGTGTACATAGCGTACATAAAATATCCGAAAATATAGACAAATATCGGATGTAAGTAACCCATTCATTTTATTTGTGTGTGTTTGTGTGTGTGTGTGTGCGTGTGTGTGGTGATCTTAATAGTGCTTATAAATTATCGAGTATTTGTTTCTTTGAACGGTGGTCGAATGGATCAAATTTGTACTTAAAAAGGTTATTATCGAAACTGGTTTTCAAAGCCTGAGTGAAAACCTTAGACAATGTGATGTTTCTTTTTAGCCCTAAAAAGGACTGTATGTTGCATCCGTCCGTGGTGTCAGGAATGCGTTCAGGTGGTCGGGCGGCTTGAACTTCCTTCTGATGCGGTCCCTTGAGCTGTCCGTGTCGATGAGATCTGCTATTATACCCTCACTCATCGATACAGTGTAGGGGATGGACACTTTATCAAACTTACGACGATCTTTGTGGTCATTGCAGATCCGCGCCGCAAGTGGGATAGCCTCCCCCAGTCGTATGATGTTTAGGACTGCTTTTTTGGCGCGTGTTCTGATGGTTTTGGACATGCGTCCCTATAGTTTGAGGTTGCTCTTAGCTATTATGAGCGCCCGTTGGTCCTCCATATGTTGTTCATCAGCTTCCGGTTTGTGCCTGAGGTCGCCAAGGCGCATTTCCCACGCCTGGTCGTATACGTACTGTACTGCTTCTGTTGCAAGTGCATTCCTGATTTCGAGCGCACTCGGCGCTGGTTTTTGAGTCGATGCTGCAAGGGGTGGGGGTTGTTTACACGCTGCCGCCTCTTGCTTTTTTCTGGCTGTTTTTCCGGTTTCTTTCTCGCTTCTTTCTTCTCCTGTCTTGCCCCCTTGTCAATTATCTCTCTATGTTGAGGTGTTGGTAGTGGTGGCAGTGGTGGTTGCTGAGGCGGTGTTTCTTTGCGGGGTATTCTGGCCAGGTTGCTTGCAATCTGGGTCTGCTGATGCTCCCTATGTTGCTGCATTCTCCCTCTCCGTCTTCCCTGCTGGAGGATTCTTTCGTATTTACTTTTATTTTCCCATATCAGAGGAAGAGTAGTTCTCTTCTCCTGAGCTCGAATGCTCCACCCTGAGACTACTGATAGGGCTGATTGCTTGGGCGGGAATCATGGTTATGTCCATCGCTAGCGATATTGAAAAGTGTTGTTCCTTGTATTTTCGTTGCAAGAATGTTAGCAAGACTGATGATGATGATTTTGCAATTTACTACGTGCTAGGCCCTTCGGTCATATACGTCGGATAACAATGTGCGCACAGCGCACTATTTTATTATTTATGGCTGATGTCCGGCGTAGCAAAGGAGGAAAGGGTGCCCGGCAAGGAAATGCGCCGTCGTCCCTGGAGGATCCATCTTGTCCAGAGTATATAATTTTGATTTCAGTGCCGAAAGGTCCAAGGTTTGTCGTCTTGCAGTCTAATTTACATCAAATAATTTGGAATACCTCTGTACTTATGGTTGTTGTAGTAAGATTATTAAAAGGATTAGTAGAGAAAGTGTTTGTTTAAGGAGTGGAATTTTTTGTTGTTAAAAAGAGTTTCCTTATAAATTATATGTGTCTGCAGTTGGTGAAATAAATCAGTTATTGCCTTGTGCAGTGTGCCCTGATGGTCTGGGCTTGGGACTACCTCATATGTGTGATAAGGTGTGAGGCGTATCTATGGGTTGGGGAGTGTTTTCACCTTCCAATGATTGCCCCCTTGTTCAGCTGGCCCTGATGGTCTGGGCTTATGACCACCTCATATATTCACTAAGGTGTGGGGCAGTTCTATGTTTTGATTATCAATATTGCCGCATTGTGTAGCTGTCCCTTATGGTCTGGGCTTAGGACCACCTTATATTTCTTAATTTGATATGGGTGTGAGGTTGAGGGTCGCCTGCCTGGTTTCAGACTCTTTTTGTTAGTTACACTTGTTTCTTGTTAGTAGAGCTCCTATACCAGAAGGTAGCTGTAGAGAGTAGTAGTTTTTTTTTTTTTTTTTTTTAAAGAGTATTATTCCCGAAGTAGGATAAATGAACACACAGAGTGTTAGCAGTCATGTGTACTGGAGAGGTCAGATGTAGATAATACAATCAGCAGGTTTAGTTAGCATAATATGATGGGATGTCTGAGTTTGCTTTGTTTGCATAGTTATACTTTCCTGCAGTTGTGGTTTATAATTGCTAATTATTTAAGTGGTAACGCTGTTAATTTTGGATTATTTATATTTTCCTATCTTTTCTATGGAGTGGAATTTCTCCTGCCTGTGAGGCCGGAAATTGGTCCACTTGTCGCGAAATCGGCCCCTATTGAGCCCAGTTTGCCAATCCCTTCCGCCCTGTCGGAGCCCCTCCTCTCCCGCTCTAGACATGTTATAAGTCCTATTTAAGTGGTAACGCTCTTAATTTGGATTATTTATATTTTCCTATCTTTTCTATGGGAGTCAACTTATGAGGGCGGAAATTGGTCCACTCGTCGCGAAATTGGCCCCTATTGGGCCCAGTCTGCCAATCCCTATCCTCTTGTTGGAACCCCTCCTTTCCCGCTGTAGACAGGTTATATGTCCTATTTCCTATTCTATGTTTTAAGTTTCCTATTTCCACTATGGCTTTAGTTTATTGGTCCTTAGTCGGGGGATTCAATTTTACCTCTCTTTTCGATATCTGTGATGTATCCCATAATGTTCGTGTACACCGAATTGATGTTAGTTATTTTAGTCGTTAGGAAATTCGGGTACATGGCTGGGGATTTTAGTTCTTTATGTCTGTCCTGAAATTGTGTTCTCTCCATTGTGTACTTAGGGCACTCATTGAATATATGGCTAAGTGTTACTGGGGTGGGGCAGTGTGGGCTGTTTACTCCTGCTTCTTTTATACCCGGTACAAACCTTCCAAACTGCTGGCTAATAGCGTTTTGCCAGTTTTGATTCTGTTTATGACTTTGGAGTCTTGCGAGAATGTTTCTATTAACTTGCTTCATCATACCATATAGCCTGTTTCTTTATTTGTACTATTCCCCCTGCCACTGTTTATCAATTTTATGCCTGATCACACTGTAAATGTCATGGACGCTGTAATTCAATGTATGTACTATGGAGTTCCTTAGCTTATTTTTGGCTATTTTATCTGCCCGTTCACTTCCAGGTATGTCAATATGGGAGGGCACCCATATAAAATCCACAGTGTGATCGGTTTGTTCAAGGATTTTGAGTTTCGGATAGACTTCCTTCATCATATTTTCCAAACTGGAAGAGTTGCCTGATTCCAGAGTCCGCAGCACACTGAGGGAGTCGCTAATTATCGCTGCTTTTTTAGTTTGGCTGGATTGTATCCATTCAATTGCTTGGGTGATGGCGCAAAATTCAACGCTGTAAATGGAGCAGTGGTCCTGAAGCCTCGCACACAGTGTGGTGTTTTTCTCCGGGATCACCACTGCTGCTGCAGTGCACCCTGGGTCTGAGGATTTAGATCCATCGGTGTAAATTTGGATATATCCCTCATACTTACTTTCTATCTCTGAGAGAATTTTAGCCCTTATTTCTACGGGTTGCTCTTTTTTATCCCCATATTTTAGTGCATTTAAGTTGATTTTGGCCAAATTGCAGGTCCATGGGGCGGTGTCGGGATATTTTGTTATTTTCGCCTGAATATTTGGGATTTCTAATTCCCATTTCAGGTCATGGATTGTTTTGCCCCCAGGTAAATGCGTTAGGAGTTTATGCCTGAAGGGCCTGTTACATCTCTCAATTATCGCTCGAGTAGGGTTCGACTTATCATTAATCGATATCCTCGTCGCATACCTCAGGAGCAACTCTTCCCGTTTCCAACTAAGGGGTAGTTCCCCAACTAAGACTCTGATTTGTTCCCTAGATGTGCTACCGAGCGCTCAGGTGCATATAACTAGAGCCTGGTGTTGTATTCGGTCCAACTGTTTTAATAAATTGGGGTGGGCCGAAGCATACGCTTGGCACCCATAATCAATTTTGGACCGAATAAGTGTCCTATATAATATTAGAAGTGTGGTCTGATCCGCTCCCAAATCGGTTCCTTTAAGGTTCTTCAAGAGGTTTAGATTCTTCCCGCATCTTCTCACTAGCTCTGTTATATAAGTGCTCCATGTTAGGTACTAATCGAATAGCATCTCTAGGAATTTTTGCCACTTTTTCAAATTTGATTTCTGTCCCGTTTAGGTACAATTTCGGTGGTTGCTTACGATTTTTAGCTTTTGGTGTAAACATGACCCCTACCGTTTTTTCCGAGGGATAGTCTGTAACCCTACCTTTTAGCCCATTGTCCAATCTTATCCAACCCCACCTGCAATCGGCCCACAACAGTTTCACTGGAGGGGTTACCCGCTTTCCAGATTCCGCTGTCGTCGGCAAATTGGGATAGGTCCAGATAAGTTGGATCGATTGATTTCCCTAGGTTATTTATCATGATATTAAATAGTGTCTGGCTTAGTATCTGCCTTGGAAGGGGGTTACCATTGTCAAGCTCATGTACTTCCGAGTACTGGTTACCCACTCTAGATTGAATATTTCGTCCTATTAGGAAGTTTGATATCCATCTATGGATGTGGCATGTTATACCATAATGGTTTAACTTCGCAATTAGATCATAGGCTTTTTCAAGGTCCAGGAATACTGCGATTTCCTTTTTTGCATTGAAAACCAGTCTTATGCTTGATTCCAAGCATACTAGTTGATCTATTGTGGATCGCTTGTTGAGGAATCCGCTTCGATTCTGAGATATCAAATTATTGCTTTCAAGGTGGTACTTCAGTGTATTATTAATCATAGTTTCCATAATCTTACAAAAATGTTATTAGTTAGTGAGCTGGTCTGTACGATTTTATATCCGCGAGATCTTTTCCGGGATTCGGGATTGGTATAACTATTGATTGTTTCCAACGCTTAGGAATTTCTCCCGATTGCCAGATCAGGCTCAGCAGATCCAAAATCGCCAGCTCAGTGTCTTCTGGAAGATTTGTTTTATAGATTTCATAACCATGCGTATCCTCTTCAGGCGAGGTATTTTTTGTTCTTTCTACCGAGTGCCTTTTGCCACTTGTGCATCGTGAAATCTACGTTTAGTGGGCTTGAATGTTTTCCCCTGTCGAAGAACTCATGGGGGTGTTCTTTTTCGAATTTATCCCTATATTTTTGGAACGCTTAAGTATGGATGGAATTACTGCTCATATCGGCAAAGCGTGCGGCTAACTTTTCAGCTTTTTCCCTTTCCGTAGTCAGTCCGGCTAGTTTTGGGGTCACGAATGAGGATTTGCCCCTAATCTTTTTGATTTTAGCCCACACTTGTTTTAAGTTTGCCTTGTCGTTTAAAGATGAGCAGAATTCTCTCCATGACGTTTGTTTCGCTGTGTATATGGTGTTTTAACTATCCTTTCTTTTTCTTTGTATGCAAGGAACGCCTGAGAAGTTTTAGTATGCCTAAATCTATTTAGGGCCTTTTTTTTCTCTTTTTTGGCCTGCTTGCAATCGTCGTTCCCCCAGGGTACGGACTGTTTGGTGCCCAGCCGTCGAGTTTCGGGGATGCAAAATATTTTCATTAAAGATGTCAACATTCTTGCTATACAGTACAGCGCCGTCAATCCCCTCACATAGAGAGCGAAACATCTCCCATTCCGCATTGTCAAATCTCCATTTTGGAGTAGGAGAGGTGTTGTTTTTGTGTACTTTTAAATGTACAGTGGTCTATATTGGAAAGTGGTCGCTACCTAGTATGCTTGATTGATCAACCTCCCAATCGGTAATTTCAGCAATCTTGGTTGTGCATAAGGTTAGATCAATGGCAGACATTGCCCCGTTTTCTAGATTAACTCTGGCACGTGCACCATTATTAAGTTGCACAAGATTTCATAACGTGATCCACCGTTCAATAATTCTTCCTCTGCCATCCAAATGGGTTCCTCCACATTGTTCGCTCTGTGCGTTAAAATCTCCCATATTATTAGGTTATCTCCTAGCTCCCTAACTATATTATGGTACGTTTCGAATTGTATGATTAGTCCTCCTCCTGGGTCATACATGTTTACCACTAACAAAGATTTGTTGCCATTATAAATTATTTTATCTGCACTTCTGGATGTGGTTAAGAGTTTTGAGTTTGATGTGTGCTCTCAACAAACTCACTCGATAGAACATCGCTGACAATTGTTGCCTCTATTATCTCCATTGGGTCTGTGTCTGCAGTAACAGGTTGAATACCCTCGTATTTTTGACGTGTTTTGTATACGCTCACTCAAGTGAGTCTCTTGCAAACGCACAATATCAGGTTTGTCAGTTTAAGTTTGAAGTTTGTGAACCAGTTCCAGGATATGGGTTCATTATCCCCTACAATTCGGATTATTTCTTTTGTATCGACTGTGGGTGCATCCAGGGTACTTTTGTATTGTGTCTACTCATTCCCTGAGTTGTGCTAGGTTTTCTTTTCTGGATCCGCAATTTGTCAGGGCAATTATCTGATTGTATACGTCGTCGACGAGTACACGATTGTCCTTACTTAGTTTAGGGACCTCGTTGATGATATCCCGGATAAGTTCTAAAACCTGAGTAATTGGGATATATTGTGTTTCATTCTTACTACTACTTGGTTTGGTTGTGCTGTTCTCCTTATTTATGGACGGGCAGGTTGGTTGTACACTTATTTTAACAGGGTTTTGTTTTATCACGGGGGTGTTTTTCATATCTGTTTTTTTACCGGTTTGAATTTTATTATTTTTGTCCAGTTGTTGGAATGTGGTCTTAGCGGTTTCCACATTTGTTTGTGGGCCCTTTGTTTTTTTTTACTGCTTTTGTTTGGTTGCTTAATTGTGGTCTTATCATCTTTTTGTGGTGGTTGTTTGTTTTTTTTTTTTTTTTTGTTTTTTTTTTTGGGGGGGGGGAGTTGCTCTAGGTCGGGATGTTCCGTTTTAGTTCATATTTCTTGATCGTGTTTTTAGCTAGTTGATACATTACATTGTTTTTTTACCATGTAATCAAGGGTTAGTTTTTCCCTTATTGCAAAATGACAGTCTCGTGAGTTAGGTGGGTGGGTGTTTCTATAGTTGGCACACCTCTGTCCTATAAATTTGCAATCGTCCTCATGTTGACCACCACATTTGTTGCACCTTTTTAGTAATTTGCATTTGGTGGAGTAATGGCCCCACCCTTTGCAATTGTCGCAAAAACGTGGCTTGTTTATGTATTCATGTGTTTTGCAGAATACTCCCTGCGGTCCTATGCGGACTGTTGGTGGCAGTGTTTGATAACAGAACAGTAGTACTGCAGTTGAGTTGCCGCCATCTTTGTTTTTGAGGCTTAGTGCGTTTGCGACTTCCTGTACATGTTTCCTGATGTCTTTTATTATTGTTTGTGCATCGTGTGTTGTGTTCACACGGATGATTTTTGTATTTTGGGGTTTTGGTATTCTTGGTTGTTTTGGAGGGCTTATGGCCTCGTGTCGAGTACTTGTTACTATATAGCTGCAAATTTTCTGAATTTCCATGTATAGAGACTTGTTTTGCGGAAGACCATCGAATCACTATGTATATTTGGGTTGTGTTCTTTATTTGGAATTTCCCCCCGTGAACTTTTAGAAGCTCAGTTGTGATGCTTCTGTTACTAATGTTATTTATGTTTATGTCTGGGCTTTTTATGAATGCGATCAGTTTGCGTTGATGGAATTAATAGTTTTCTTTATTGGATCTGTTTTAGTGGGTTGTGCCTTGGGGCTCTGATCCAAATTAGTACTGGTACGGTTTTGTGTGGGATTTTCACTTGTTTTGGGCTGTTCCCATGGGCTGCAAGTAGTTATTGTTTTGGTTGGTAGTGGTTTAACTCCATTTACATCGGGTTTTGTAATGGTGCTAGTAGTTATGGTTTTTGAATTTTTTAAAATGAGGGTTCCCCTTCACGGGTCGTTTCCCCTTGCCTATTATATCTCGAGTGACTGGACCTACCTGGGGTTCTGGTCAGTCGAATGCTAAAAAGGCATCAAGCGATGTGTCCGGTGTATCCTGACCTTGTTTTGAGGGCTCTGCCACCTGGCTGTCATGCAGTGAGTATCGGTGTAGTTGAGTTTGGGGTAGATGAATTTGGGGAAGAGGATTTGAATTTGGAATTTACTTTGTTTGTTTGTAGCTTGAGATATCTCCACTTGGTTTTGCCCTATATCTGAGTAGGATTTTTGGCAAGACTTCCTTTTTTCCCCCTAATTTTGGTGGGATTTTTTTAATAGTTAGGCAAGAGTGCTTACTTACTTAATTTAGATTATCCTCGTGTTCGGCCATTTGGCCATGTACGAGTTTTAAATGGGTGCATCGCACCCTAATTAATTGCTCGTCAGGTGTGTTGCCAAGTAGCAAACACACCTGCCGCTTTAATTTTTTCAAAGCGCACTAATACACACCACTCCCTCTCTGCATGGTTTCCCCACTAGTGGGTTCATTTAAGGCACTATATGGGAGGGTGTGTACAATTTTTCTTCTACCTGTACATAGGATTAGAGCCACAATGTTTACAGGTTACATGTACTTAAATGAATGCCTGTAGTGGAAGGCTGCACGGGCTTGGCATGGGAGTCGCGAAGCGTGACGAAGTACTGAAACGCCATGAACGTGGATGATCAAATTCTGCCCAGTTAGCTAAGTCGGGCTGTCCCTATTACCAATTGTGTGTTAACCACATTTGTAATTAGAGTTAATCTGCAAGGTTTAATACAATTTTCCTATTCTCTAGCAATTTTAGAAAGTTGGTGTACATGGTGTACTTTCAATTTTCCGAACTTACATAAAGATTTTCCGGGTTAGAGTAGCCCTTTGTTAAAATTTTTTGATCTTAATTTGAAAACTTCAAGTGATCGTTTTGGAACAGTGTACAGTGGATCGTATTTTCGTATTAATAGTAGTTTGTACGGAAATGGGTTTTCAAAGCCGAACAGAAAACCCTGAGGCAACTCTTATAGCCCTTAAAAGGGCTAGGGTGTCCGATCTATTGGCAGGATTATTTATGGCTGCAGGTGGACTAGCGGCTCGAACCTTGTTCTTAAGCGGTCCTTGGAGCTACCTGGGTCGATGAGGTCAGCAACCACAAGGTCCTTGATCGGGGGCCATACTGTGACGGACTGGGACGTTAGTTTCCATGATGTAATAACGTTATTTGCCAGCAGCGTAGCCAATTGGACTGGACATCCGCTGTACGTCTCACCAAGGGCTCTGATGTTTTCCGCTGCCTTCTTGTAGTTTGATGACATCGTCTTGCTTAGCCCTTTTATAGCAGACAGAGACCGTCCGGTAGTCTTCGACGTGCCGCTTTACTGCCTCCCTCTCTTCTACTAGCTCCCCAAGCCCCCAGTCCATCATTTGGTTGCCTATATACATCAGCAGTTGTTGATGCTTTTGCTTGGTTATCGGCGGTGGGGGCGTCTGTTGTTGTTGATGTTGTTGCTGCTGCTGATGCTGTGTTGATGCCTTGTCTGCGCTGCTACCTCTCGTGGTAGCTGGGCTTTCTTTTTTTCGGCCTCCTGCTTTCTGCTACCTTCATGTGCCTCTTTCGTCAATCTTTCTTCCTTTTTCTCCTCCTCCCTTCCCTGCCTTGCAAGACTGGTGAACGCACCGCTTTATATGGGAAAAGAACGGACGTGAAGGAAAATATCCCTCCGATTCGGTACGCGGACGTGAAAGAAAACATGACCAAGATCGATAGAGAGAATGTGAAAGAGTATGTCAATACAATTTGTTTTCAAAAATCAACATGTTTAATAATAATAATAATAATAATAATAATAATAATATTAATAATAATAATAATAATAAGCTTCTCTAACTCAAAACAGTAATAAAAACTGACGAAGTTTTAAACATGAACATATTTACAAGGTTGAGAACGTTGTGGATTCAAACTTGACTTCCAAGGATTTAAGGCACTGTCATTTTGCCATCGATGCACACTACGTTTCTGAGCTAAAGAAAAGAGCTAGCCATAATGTTCACAAAACCATTTTTCTATTTTATTATCGTTTCTAGAGTACTCACGATCAAAACAAGTCACTAAATGTTCGAAGGCAAATCCAAGACTCCGCTAATGAAGAAAATACACACAATATTGTATCCCACAAATTTGCAATGAAACCTGCTGCTTTCTCTGGTGGCACTTGAGACTTGAACCGTGCATGTGTAAGCAGTGGTTCAAAATTTTCTGGAAATCACTTTGTGGGTCTCTCGAATGTAAAAATAATCGTACGGAGGTACTGAACGACTTTCGTTCTTGGTGGATCTTGATTCTCTTGGTCTTGTGGTAGAGGGTGTTGGTTCAGGCTCACTCATTTCATCTTCGAAATCACTGGTATGCACTTGTGCTAACACTTCACTTAGCATATGAGGCGACACCGTAAGTCTTCGTCCTCTCGTGGCTTCTTCTTCTGATTTCTCATTGGAATAGTGTGATCGTTTCATCTCGATTAAAAAATTTGATTTTACTTAGTTTTACAAACTCTCTCCCCTATACACGGAGAGAGCTTTTAGCCCTATGAGTATATATTCATTCAGCTTTTAGACTGTGAAGACGAAGATGGAAGAGTTAAAGCAGATTGCCCTTCTCGTCAGAGATTTATAGAGAGTCATTCCAACGTACACTTCAGATAAGACAACGTACTACTCCACTCGAGATAAAGGTCAACATACTTGCTATGTCTGCCAGGAAAAAGACATTGGACTCCAGAATGTCCTCAACGTCAAAAATAAGGAAAGAGAGGAGAAAAGAGAGACAAAGGTAAAGATACCTATTATCATTGTCAGGAAAAATGACATTGGTCTTCAGAGTGTCGTAAGAAAGAATAGAGCAAGCAGGAGGAGAAGCGGGAGGAGGAGAATTATTCAGAAATAGAAAAACCTATCCCCGTGAAGAAATGTTAGAAGTCAAGACTTCTGGAAGCAACAGTTCAAGAGGAAGAACCCATACCAGTGAAGAAATTCAAAATAAAGGCAAGACAACTAGAAGACAGCAAAGAGCAAAAGCCCATGTCAGTCAAGAAATTTAAAAATAAAAGAGACAGACAGTGAAGGAAAGAAAGAAGACGGCAATGGACTTTTGTGATGTGCTATGAAATTGTCATTGTCATTCTTATTCAAAGAGAATATACCAAAGAGAAAGAAACGTAAGTGTCTCTTTGTCTTGATTTTGTTGCTTTTGGTATGGATAAGATACTTAAACACACTCAAATACGCACACATGATATCATGGGGAAGGGCTTTAAGTTTTACTTGATTTGGCAATCATTGAGTAGTATATCTTTTCTAAGAGATATAAGTGGCCCTGAAAAGGACCGTTGGCATTTGTTTTTATTTTAAATTACAAAAAACTTAATGGACTTGACATCATCAGCTTTAACTGTCCTAATCCTTTTCCACAGCCAAGTCATACTCCATCTGCTGTCATTGATGCTATTTTGGTAGTGGTAGTAACGGCTGCTACTGTTGCTGGCATCTCAGTGGTGGTGAGAGTGGATGTAGCGATTGAAGTATGTTTAGAAGTCTTGGATCATGAAGGTCTCTTTCTCTTGGGTTGAGCTAAAGAAGTCTGATACATTTCTCTCAGACACATTAACTCCTTCAAAATGTCCTGTAACAGACTCACCATTTTGTTTTCACTCCCTACCTTCAAAGTTTTCCTCTTCTCTTTGTATTCTTCTTGTTTTCTTTTTTCCTCTTCTTGCTGTCATTATGGAACAAATACTTCTTCTTTCTGAAGTTACCAACAATTCTCCAATGCTTTCTTCTGTTACTTTCTAAAATCATCCACCACTGGTAATGATGGAGAAGGAGGTGAAGGTAGTACTACTGTCGCAGGCAAACGTTCTTGCGGAGACGACAGAAAATCAGCCAACACTAAATAGAAGTCATCCTCTTCTTAAAGAAGAATACTGGTTACAGCCACCGTAATAGTCGTAGTCATGGTATTATCACTTCGAATATACGATGCATCTGCAGCAGGCGCACTCCAATACATTGTCTTCGTTTTTTTCAGCCATATATATTGTACTTGAACTGTTCCAGAATGGTAAAGCGTAGGAACGCTGGTGCACCTATATATTGATGATAATATTCTACAGTCCTCTCTGGTGTCCAACGAACTTGCATCAGATCACTTCTGCATTATATGCCATCTTCACGTATCAGTCCCTAACCCCCCCACCTTTATTTGCTACTAAGAGAAACCTCCGTATGATAAATAGAACCCAACTAATGCATGACATCCAAGCAATCCTAACAACTTTGTTACCTCCTACAGCAGAACAAGTAGATAACTTCCTGCGTTCATTGCTTGACAAACATGCCCCAGCAACCAAGTGCAGAGTGTCAATTCAAAAGTGTTCTCCGTGGTATAGCAGTGTTAGGGACCAGCTTCGCACTGCTAAAAGAGACCGTCGTAAGGCTGAGAGACTTTGGCTTTCCACCAGACTCACTATTCACAAGCAAATCTACGAAGCCGCTAAGAAGAATGTTACAAACATAGTCCATGCAGCGAAATCAGCCCACTACAGTACTAAGATTACTGAAAGTTCCAGCTGCAAAGAGCTCTTCGAGATTACGAACCAGAAAATGTCAAGGAACAAATGTACACCACTTCCAACGACCTTCTCTTCAGTCGACCTTCTGAACCAGTTTGCAAATTTCTTCCGTGACAAAGTACAAACCATTAGAGATAAGCTTGACAACACAATTTCAATTGACTCGTCGTCGCCATACAGTTGCGATACAGAATTTCAACGGCAACCGTTAGCAGCATTTGAACCTGTCTCTATGGATTTAGTACGTACAACCATGTTGAAGAGTGCCCCAAAGTCATGTGAACTTGATCCGATTCCGATATCACTGCTGCTTGAGTGCTTAGATCCAATATTGCCTTCACTAACTGATGTTATTAATACTTCTCTCTCATCCGGGGAATTCCCATCATTTTTCAAAACTGCCATTGTAAAGCCTCTGCTGAAGAAACCAACACTTGACCATAACGATTTAAAGAACTACCGCCCAGTTTATAACCTCCCATTCATGTCAAAAATCTTAGAAAAAGTTGTTCTATCCCAACTTGTATCTCATCTGAATTCAAACAGTCTTTTTAGCAATGTACAGTCTGCATATCGCCCTCGCCACAGTACCGAAACTTCCCTTCTGATAGTAGTTAACGACCTTCTCTCTGCTTTGGATAGTAGAAAGATTACAGTCCTCACCCTCCTTGACTTGTCTGCAGCATTTGACACAATAGACCATGATATATTGCTTCACCGTCTCCATCATGTATTTGGCATTCACGATACAGCCTTACTATGGTTCAAGTCCTACTTGGTCAACAGGACACAAACTGTGTCCACAAATGGAAAACACTCCAGCCCAGTTGATCTATGTTTCAGTGTTCCACAGGGTCCTGTTCTTAGACCTGTTCTCTTCATTCTATATACTCAGCCGCTCTCAAGTGTCATAGATCGTCATCCAGTGTCTCACCAATTGTACCCTGATGACACCCAAATATACAAATCGAGCCACCCAACTGAAGTTGATGCTACCATCCAAGGTGTAGAGATGTGCATTTCCGATGTGAAATCATGGATAACATGTAACAAGCTGCAGATGAATGATGATAAAACTGAAGCCATTCTGATTACGACACAAAGACTTTCTCATTCACATCCTTCACCTCAAACAATAAATATCAGCAAAACCAACATTAAATTCACACAGTCAGTACGAAACCTAGGTGTTATTCTAGACAGTACTCTCTCATTGCACCAACATGTCATGAACATATGCAAGGCTGCATATCTTGAGCTGAGACGCATCAGCTCCATTCGCAATTATCTTTCAGTTGATGCCACCAAAACACTTGTCTGTTCCTTAGTACTTTCAAGACTGGACTATTGTAACTCAATTCTATCTGGTTCGTCTCAGTATCTACTCCAGAAACTTCAAAAAGTTCAAAACACAGCTGCTCGGATCGTTCTTAGAGTATCACGAACAGAGCACACCTCCCCCCTGCTCTGTACCCTACACTGGCTACCCATTCGATCCAGAATCAAACACAAAAGTTGTTCTCTATGCTACGTTTCATTGACTGGCTCCAGTCCAACCTACCTATTTCACCTCACCCATGTATACATACCAGCAAGATACTTACGCTCCTCTTCCGACACTCGTATTCTCATTATTCCCACTATCAAAATGAAGTCATACGGACAACGTTCTTTTGCATACCATGGCCCAGCAACGTGGAACGAATTGCCCACTGAACTTAGACACAAAGACACAGTGATCTCATTCAAGAGTGCTCTTAGAACTCACCTATTTCGTCTGCACGAATAGACCTAGAGACTTAATAATGTTTCCTTACCTTAACTATTTTCAGCATGTTTTTGTTTTCTAATTTCATGGTGTTTGTTTTTCGTAATCATATCATTATATATGTTTTTTAGGTGTTATCTAATGTTGTAAAGCGCTTAGAGCTCCTAAAGATTAGGCGCTATACAAAGTCCTCATTATTATTATTATTATTATATTAAAAGTGACGTCACGTTGATTGGTGGAACATTTAAATCCTTTTCGATCCGGCCTTAGGCTATATATACAAGCACATTGTCACATTGGTTCACATCTTCTAGAGGCAATTCAACCAAAATGTGGACAAGCGTAGTCCACTATGCAAGAGAGCACCATATAACACGAAACATATAATACTGAACTGCAGAGAAACCGAAACAGAAAGAAATAATTTAGCAGATAAAATACAAAACCAGTATTGAGCATATCATGAAGATAACCTCTTATATACAAAGGATATTGACAATAATAAAATATATGAGGGGATATATATATATATATATATATATATATATATATATATATATATATATATATATATATATATCGTATATATATATATATATATATATATATATATATATATATATATATATATATATATATATATATACATTAGGGCAATAGAATCTTAAAATAACATTATAATATGACAATTTGTAATCATTCACCCTTATGATTTTACAGAAATAAAGAAAGTATGATACGGAGTGCAATCATTTCCTAAATACTATTCTTCAAATAATAATATTAGAAATTTTTATAATAAAATAAAGAACACTCAAATATAGTAACAAGTACAAACACTGAAATGAGTTGAACCAGTAGACCTGTCCGTTAGGTAGTGTTTCGCCAGCGAGCTGGATCCTACTCACTCGCTTGTTTGGAAAGGTACATACATTACCTTTTTGCATAATAAGCAAATCTTTCCAGAAACACGGCACGGAATGAAACTGAAGAAGTAAAGTGAATAAATTAATAACGGAGTAGTCCTGTCTGCCTGAAACGTAGGGGGAGAGGTAGCCAGGTGAGTGGAAGGTTAGGTTAATCCTTCCCATTAGGGGGAGGATACCTGAAGAGGGACCTATCTAGCCGCTCCTCAGTAGCTGCATATTGCCACCTAAAAGAAGAGAGAGACAGGACTGCTCGAATAAACAACATACTAACAAAAAAGGAAAACTCGCAGAAGCTAACATGGATTAATAACATAGGTAGTATCAAAGAGAAGTAAACATATAAACACAGGGGGGTTATGTCCTTCAAGTAAGTAATGAAGACGGTGCGACGCCAATGCTATCTGGCTCACGCCAGGTAGTATGGATCACACCCGAGTTACTAAAAACGGAGGCATAACTTTAATCAACATAAGAAAACAAAAATACACAAGGGAATTCAAAACACAATATTAACAACTGCGAGTAATTTCCGACCTTAACACGCTACACGCAATCAGACTTAACATAAACATACATGTACTATCTATCTACTTTTGTTATTTTTCTCTTGTTATTTTTTATTTTTGGTTAAGTTTGTTTTTGAAATAGCAAATTAAAACCAAATAAAATGATTAAATAAATGGTCTTATGACCCATGAATATCAGAGTTTGGGGGAGAACGTAGTATGGTCACTGGGATGGAGGTGGATGGATATATCGCTCCCACTGGGGGACAACCCGTCCGATCCGCCATCACAAGCCAGAAATGGCACACCCCCTAGTTCATCTTGCATATAGTATATTTTATTATTCCATTATCTTTTTTTTAATAAACGCTATTACAACTCTGTTATGATCAGACATAGATAGCCAGTCCATACAAATATATATCTGGTTCATAGCAAAACAGAACAATAAAACATTACACACTTATATCATACACTGGACTAAATTAGATCCCTGGCAAGGATCACTAAGAATAACCTATCCAAAACATGGCTAGGAAACCAACCGAAAGGGGTAATACCTGAGGAGGGGAATACTAGCCATGGTAAAGTCTCTTTAGGCCGGGAGCCGAACGAATGGGGACCTGGAGACGGGAACCTAAACAAGTACGCAACCATAAAAAGGAATGCAAATATAAACCCTATTCAAAATAAAAATAAATAAATTTTGGGGCAAAATTATTTTTGATTTTTTACGAAAAACACACAACAAACTAAGGGGGACACAAACATATATAAAATCCTTTTACAATTTGCGGAACCAAAGGGGGTCACCTCAAAGGCTTCTTAGCTTATTATAGCTATTTGTCTGAAAGGTGTCCACAAATAAGGACAAGCGCAGAGTCATCAACCATCGTTTCGGGCATGCTGGGCTATTACCAGGATCACAGACACAGCAACATGGAAGAGAAGAATTTATGTGGAGAGGCAAGGGTGTCTGATGCGGGTCTTACTCTATGATGTGCCGGAGACCAGTTTTGAGAAGAAGAAGACCAGTGAAGCGATGCTACTTGTGTTAACCCTCTTCTTTGGTTAACAACTCCAAAGGTCCTTTTTAGGGCAACCCAGATCTCAAGAACAGAGATATAAAAATCATATTTGCCAATTCTTTTATGTTGTATGTTTTGTGTTTGTTTTGTGTATGTCTTTATCTTTCCTCACAAAAACTAAAATTTCAAACGCCTTTACCCCTTCTCTTGTGATAGTATGAGCGAGACGGTGTAGTAGTGTGTCAAAAACACTTCCTAACCTTGTGTGTGATAGTATGTTTGTGTGTATGTAAGTATAGGGTGAATGTATAAACACTCCTACCCTTT
Organism: Margaritifera margaritifera; assembly: GCA_029931535.1. Lineage (NCBI taxonomy): Eukaryota > Metazoa > Mollusca > Bivalvia > Unionida > Margaritiferidae > Margaritifera > Margaritifera margaritifera. The sequence goes on along the minus strand of JAQPZY010001433.1, from coordinate 1,596,745 downwards.
TCGTTGGATAGTGGGTGTATGTTTGGATAGTAATCAAAAAGCGGGTGCTGGATTGTAGGGTGCGTGTTTGGATTGTAATAAAAAAGCTGGTGTAGAATTGTACGACACGTGTGTTTGGATTGTAATATAAAAGCAGGTGCTGGATTGTATATGTGGTGTGTATGGATTGTAGAGTGCGTGTTTGGATTGTTATAAAAAAAGTGCTGGATTGTATATGTGGTGTGTATGGATTGTAGAGTGCGTGTTTGGATTGTTATAAAAAAAAAGTGAATGCTGCATTGTAGGGTGCGTGTTTGGATTGTAATTAAAAAAAGTGCTGGATTGTATATGTTAAGTGTTTGGATTGTAGATAAAAATTTCAACATTACCATTCTCGTTTGTCCCCATAAACTTTTCGACCCTTTTTTCCCTTAACAATTTTAACATTGCAATTCCTACTTGTCCCCCATAAACACTTTTGTCCCCATAATACCATCCCCATGTTAAACCTATGAACAATTTTAATATAGGATTTCCCGTTTGTCCCTCAAGTGTCCCATAATGAAAACATATTGGCTAATGTTGATTCCCGTACGTCCCCCAAGTGCCACATACTACTAGTCATATTAGACTCGGCTGGTGCCTCGTTTTGTATGAATTTTACTGACCACATAAAATCCAGTATCGGGTGACGTCAATAAAAAACTACATAACTGATAGTATCATTCAACTGTAACACATCATAAAATCATATACTGTCAAACCTGTCCTAATGGTCACCTGTGTTCAGCAGTCACCTGGTCATAATTGTCATTCTAATTTCCCCCACTCAAATATCCTACATAAATGCTCTGTATTTAACGGTCAACTGCTATCAGCGGTCAGCGGCCAGGTGTTGCCTAACCAAACAATGGTTTCATCCTACCTTAAGCGGTCACTGGAGCGTATTAGCAGTGCTCCTAGTATGCAGATTAAACACTTCTTTTGTTTGATGAGCAAGGCATTGTTTAGATAAAGGAATATCATGTGAATTGATGTTTTAGCATTTCATCTCTCGATTGTACTTATCCTACTCAAGTCACGCTGTCAGTCAAACTCAAAGGTGTGAACATGTCGGCTTGGAAAGAAAGGCGGTTTTTGTCCTTACATGACAGAATCGAAGCAATTCGTTTGCTGGATAGTGGAAAAAGTAGCCGTGAAGTTGCAGCAGAAATGGGAGACGGGCGAACTCAGATCCATGGGATTATTAAGCGTAAGCGAGATATTATAAGAGATTTTGAGAACAACGTTAATTCGGAGTGTAAGAGATTACGTACAATCACACCAAATGATGAGATTACTGAACGATGCTGGAAATGGTTCCAGGATGCCACAATCCGCATGTACACTGCACTTGTGATATCCCTTACCGTTTATATGCTACTAACAATAGCCGCAGGAAGCTTCTTTTCATTCCCTAATCATCAAAGGTCTCTCACAAAAGCCGACTGTCTTTTGATCTCGGTGAGTTTGAGAAACTGCTAATCCGTCAATTGTTTAAAGTGTGAACACTCGTTTCCATGCTTAATTATACCAGCTGGCCTAACAAAAAGTCAGTCCTGTGTTTGACAATCACAGGTAAGCTGTCAATTAGTAATTTTATTTAGACGCCCTTTCTACTGATAATGAGATTAAAGTGTTTGCGTGTGTGAGAGAGGGAGAGAGTTGTATAAATGAGTGCATGTACACAGATGTACAGGAATGCATACAGAAACTGAAAGGGTTTGCATTTCATCACGGACATTCAAACATGCTGAAATCAGTGATGGAAGGTTCAGACATTGCAACTGAACTGGGGATGGAGATATGCACAAAAAACAAAGATCAGTGATTTTTCTAAGAATCATTGATGATTTAATGTACATGATGGATTAAAGTGAGGATACAGTCATCCTGTGTGGAACTTTTTATTTTATTATTTTGTTATTTTTCTTATTGCTAAATAGCTAAACTAAATGCATGTATCTTGATAGCATACTACTTCTAATACTACTAATGCTATTCGGTGCATTGTACATGTATTTGTCATGAACCAAGTTTGAGAGCTGAACCTGCCTTCAGAAGTCACCTGTCTGCAAAAGCCACAATGGCCTTTTCCCATTGGGTGGCCGCTGTATACAGGTTTGACACTATATATATATATATATATATATATATATATACAAATATATATATATATATATATATATATATATATATATATATATACAAATATATATATATATATATATATATATATATATATATATATATATATATATATATATATATATATATATATATATATACAAATATATATTTGTGTGTGTGTGTGTGTTTTCCAGCATTGTTATAGCTTTTGCTGGTTTTCTTCTTCTCTTTATTATTACTATTATTATTGTTGTTGTTTTTGGTTTGATAGGCTTGACATCGAGAAAGAAAGAAAGAAAATCCGGAACTAAATTCTACATTCATGCGGAACAGCTTTGTCATTCATACACTGGTTAAATAGTTTACACTCTACAGTTAAGTCACTTTGCACAATCGTCGTTAAGTTTGTTACAGTAAGTTTAATTGGCTGGTAGTTAGATCATGCGACATGTCGTTTACCTCTCCAGCACTTTCGCTTTTAATGCAAAGATGGTAGATTGAGTAAAGGTAAATATGAAATAATTCTGATCACTGCAATAATGTGATTTCCACCTATTTGAATAGAATAAATTAATATTAGTTTTACAGGTAAATATTTTGTAATCAACGGCAAGTTTTCAGGTAAATTGTAATGTAAAACACTGTAAAACAATATGGCGAGATATTTCTGGTTGGAAAATTTGCATTTGACAAAATCATTTCGGTCTCTGATGAGAGCGAATTACACTCAGATTTCTATATGAAAGTCTAAAATAGAATAAATACGATAAAGAGGCTGAATATATCCTATAATCTAGTTGCCACACAAGTACGTCATTGATTACGTTCCGCTTTCGTACATAGGTGTCCAACTACCCGATGTCGTGATGCTCCTTCAATCGTGCGCCATGTTTCTCGTGCCTTACGAGCTTGTTTTGAGATAATGACGTTATTAACTTTGTCACCAGCGTTCTTCAAGAGTGACAGCATTGAATTAAAGAGTAAAATCAGACAAAATGCGATTTAAACAGGTAATTTCATGTCATTTTAAAAAATCATAATGAAAATCTATATTTTCACTAATGCCTTTTTTGTGTTCGACAGTTTGGCCTTAAATTTTCTATTATATGTAAAAGATAGCGCCTCCGATCACATGATGGCTTTATTTACATATCTTGAACAGGAAAACCAAATTTGGGAATTTATACAATGTGATAGCCAATGTAAATATTTGGTTTGAATCATGTGGGGTTCTTATACAACCTAAGAAAAATTTACACTCGAAATGTACATTCACTACGGACTTTTTCGTTTCAGTATTATTTCATAATGAACATATATTCTACATCAAAAGACATCGAATCTATTATAAAAAAATGTGTATCCATTCACCAGTGTCTATTTTTAAATTTCTCTCTCCCTCTGTTTCTGTCTGTCTTTCTGTCTCTCTCAGTCTTTGAGTCGTATATTTATATTGTAAAGAACAAACAAGTAGTAATGTAAGTGCACAAACTACATATATAGAATTAACGGAAATGTTTTTTTCATATTTAATTTTTTTTTAAATTTTAAAAACATGGAGACGCTATGAACTAATAATATCCATACCTTGACCTAACTGGCACATTCTGGTCATATGCCACGTGACTTTTTAGTTAGCATCACGAACCATGGACGCCACTTCCAGAAATAAGCAAAATTACACACGCTTGGAAGAACGGTAATTCTAAACTAATGTACATGAATGCCAAATTTTTTTTAACGATGATTACATGAAGTAGATATAGTTGAACACTTTGTATGGTTTTTTGAATAGATTCTCACAATATTATAACAAACGCGTTAAAATTCACGTTAAGTGCACGAAAAGTGGTTACTTGAGGCTAGTACAGGCGTATTGTATTTTCTATATGGAGCCTATAAAAAGTCGGTGAACTTGAACTTTTTACACAAACTGTTTTAAATACTTAGTACAGGCGTATTGTATTTTCTATATGGAGCCTATAAAAAGTCGGTGAACTTGAACTTTTTACACAAACTGTTTTAAATACTTCCTTTGATGTCAATGAAACATATATCATTAGATGCAGGATCATGAATAAAATTTATGCTGTGTGGGAAAGAAAGCACAACTGCTTTAGCAGCACATTGAAATTTGAGATGTTCCATAGGTGCAGGTGATTGAGGAGGGGTACCGTTTTGTTCATAGATTTAAGTAATATGGGCAAGCTTTAACTGAATTATATTCCCGAAAGAATCAATTAGGTGTTTCTTGATTTACATGGATGCTGTCAAAGCTGCACAGTGATGGATGGCAAAGAAGTACAGTGAATTCGTTATTTTGTTTGGCACGGGTTTTCGTGGATTTCGTGGTAATTACAAATCGAGAATTTAAAGACCCAATGGATGATGATCCTTCTGTGGGAACAATAGAATGCATATCCAAATTCACAAATTTAATTCCTGACAAAAATTAATTATTTTTGCAAAACCACGAAAAATTGATACCCATGAAATTACATGACATGGATTTATGTCCCATTAAAAATTTTGAGATCCTGCCAGGAGAAAAAAAATGGGATGTTTTTGGTATCCTAGTTGGTTTTCTCAGTTCGATACCACTGGGAACAAGTGACAGAATGTTTGGCAACCTGGTTGGATCCCACCAAGAAAAGCAACCATAATTTCACTGGGAAAAATATGACATGGTTTTTGACATCGCATCAGGTACACATCAGGAAAAATTATGTGACTTAATGCTGGCCTGATGGGATCAAACCAGGAAATTCAAATAGGTCACACCGGGAAAAAATATGGGATTTTTGGCTATCTCAGTGGGATCCACAATGGGAAAACTATTTGGAATCCCATTGGGAAAAATTGATAGAATTTCTTGGTATTCCATCCCACCAGAAAAACCACCCAGGATCCCACTGGGGGTGTGATGGAATTTTGTGGCATCCCACGTGGGAGAAAAATGATATTGACTTGCCACCAGGTAGGACTTACTGTTACATAATAAATATTAAAATCTTTAATATTGTTCATTTTGGGTATGATTTGAATTGGGAATTTATCAGAACAAAATGACTATATGCAAAAGTACTGAGGACGATTGTAAGTTGAACAAAAATCTGAACTGTATTTTTAATCAGGAAAGAAAATGTATGAGAGACAAAGTTATTCTCATAAAGGGAATAACTTTTATTATTTTTAACTGTATTTTCCTCTGTGTTATTTAACATTAGCATATCGAGAACAACTTGTTGGTCTAGTATTATGTGTGCCCAACTGCGAGACAGACGAATCCAGTTTGATTCCCGACCGCAACATTTAGATTTTTTTCTTTTCACATATTACATTACTCAAATAACATAGATATCCTCTATTTATTCAAAAAATTTTAATTAAAAAAGATAAAATCCAAAATTTTATATTATACAATTATTTACCTTTTTTATTATAATAGTCACATGTTATAGGAAAGGGTTATAGGTAAAGGGAAATAGCTCTATTTCATAGTCATGATTCAACCATACTGAGTTGTTTCCCTTCCTAATTATGTGTCTGGTTTGGAGTCACCTACCTTGGGAGAACTCTTTTAGTAGGTACAATAACAACCACAAGAATGTAGAAAAAATAAAAGAAGAAACACAATTTGGACTATTTAATTTATATTAAACATCGGCACAACCCCGCCCTACATGTTGGAGAATCCGAAGTTTATCTTGAATGGACAGTTATTTTCGGACGTTTTTGTGGTAAAAACAAGTATTTGTAGCAAGACCACATCCACGTGGAAGAAAACAGACCAGCGTGTTTCGAGTTTGATACCAGTAGAACTGGAAATGGATCCAAACTCAACAAATCCGTTTTTAAATCCTGATGAAGGTAACAACGATGGTAATATGAGCATTTTTGTACCATCAGGATGACCACCATCGGCAAGTACAACAGGTTACCATGCAGGTATGGCTGGAACACAAACTTTTATCATTGACTTTGAGCAACTTCCAGTTGTAGAAAGAGCTGTTAAAAGTTTTCAGGGTATATGCATGAAGATGCTGCAAACGTTTGAGATGAATTTGAGTTGTATCTCCTACTTGCAAACATCGACTGCCAGTCCAACAAAGCTGTTGCTGCTTTTCACCTATAAGGGCCAGACCTTACATGGTTTTACTCCCTGCCTGCTACGTCCAAACTGTCATGGATTACTGTCCGACGTGTTTCTTGAAGGATACAGAATGGAAAACCCAAATTTAATTGTGGAAGAAGCTGCTTTTAACAACATCAGACTATGGGATGGACAGCCCATCATAGAGTTTCATTCCCATGTATTAGAGAAGGGACAAAAACTTGGCAAAAGAGAAATTTTATTCAGGTTTATTGCATGTCTTTTAGCCCAAGTCATTTTTTTTTATCAGAGCTTGAAAATGGAAACATTGGAATGCCCTACATACATCCAAAATAGGAAAAGCCCATGGATACAGACACCATTTGAGGCATCATTTGCTGCAGTTTCAAGTCTGACTCCATCAGGAATGCCCAAACTTCATAGTATAGTCAAATTGATATGTTGACTGACAGATTAATAAATTTTGAAAATCCTGCAAGCAATAATAATCATGAGAATTGTGTCCATACAAGTGTCAAGCAAAAGTCACCTCCTCTGGTTTAATGTGTAGAGAACATGTTCTCAGTTTCATGTTTTTGCCTGTATGAGATACAGGTGTATTGTATGTTTGGGGTTAAATCTGTTACATATGTAATATTTTTCTTTATAAGCATTCATTATGTGTCTTGTTCTAGTCAGTTTTATTTTTTACATTACTCTGATTTATACATTTGCAACTTCAGGTTGAGATGTTATTTTTTGTCTTCATTTATCACAATCAGAATCTTCTAAAAGTTAAATTTTTGCATGTTGCATTAATGTACATAGATTTATTCCTGTTGCATCCTTTTGGGTAGAGAGCTAGCTATATGTTTAGATATAGATGCAGGATTTTTTTCATTCATAATGATACATTGTGTCATAAACATTGATGCAATAATGTTTTCAAATGTTATGGTATATTTGATTGAAATCATCAAAACATGGGATTTCTGCTGAGCAGCACATTGTACACATGCATAGTTGTATTGAGAAAGTTTGTTGCAGTTTACTTTTTTTAAATTATATTTTCACTATGATAATGATATAATTTTGATCTAGATTTGTTCATCAATGAAAAAGATCAACATGTCTCCAATATTCTAGTGAATAATGTGTGATGCTAATTTATGACACAGTGATAAGTGTTATTACATAAGCATAGTATAGCCATGTTATATTATGGATATTCAAACCTTCATATAAATGCCAGATTATTTCATGCATATTGTAATTCTTTGAATATTTGTAATGAATTGAGTATTTCGGTTACATGTGTTAACTGTTTACTGTAGTTTCAGAAATTTTCGTGGGGGACCAATTTTCGTGGTTTTTGTTGCCCCCCCCCCCCATTTTCTTAATGTGTTTCATTTCTAAAGATTAACAAAGCTACTAGTATTTGATAAATCAACATCAATAATCTGGAAATAAAATATTAGCTTTTACATATGTTTGTTTTAATTTAACCCTTTAAAAAAAGAATTATAATTTTTTTTATATTGTTTCAATGCACACGCATCGATCATGAGGTATTAGGTAGCTGTAATTTCCACTCAGTACCTTAAATCAATCAAATAAGTAAGGATAGAGAGAAACTCTAAAATGCATAAGGTATTTAAACACTAGTAATACTGAAAATGAAAGAAAGAATAATAATAAATAATAGTACCATATTTGCTGGCCTATAAGTCGATACTTTTTGATTTGGAAGTCTGGGCTTCGTCTTATACTCCGAATCGACTTATATATGGATCATGTCATTGAAATTGCTTTACAGTATTTAATGTAATTTTTTGTACGTGAAAAAATATATATTTTTTTCAAAGTACGAAAAATAATGTGTAAAAAGAAATAACAAAATTTTCTTTTGGAGAAGAGATCGTATATGAATAAATATAGGACCTGACTTTAAAAAGGATTCCAAATTATTTACATAATCGTCCATATTAAATTCACATGCATCAGATGTGATTGTGCTAAAGCAGCATGCACTAGTAATATATGTTGTTTAAATTTGCTTGCATATGTGTGTATTAGAATAGAGAAGTTAGAAAACAAATAACCATGACATTGACATAGGTATTCCATCACATATTTTTATTCTTGCACCTTGTGATCGAAATAAAATATGCCCCGATATGAGAGAGAGAGAGAGAGAGAAAGATTTCAGCCCTTCATGCTATTTTGCTTAATGTAACTTACTGCCCCCATTTAGCAGAAGCTTTTGTCAAAGAGAGAAAACAGTAATAAAATAGTAAATGGAAATTATAAAAATACATACCATACTGCTTTTGTTTCAAAGATATTTAATTTATATTTAAATATGCACAATATTTATATCTATATCGACTCTATTTAGTTTAAATCCCAAGAGTGACCATTTAGCATGCTGTGTTGTTTTCTTTGCAAATACAATGACCTCTCCATTCCCACCAAATAAGATGACTCTTTATCAGTAAGTGCATGTACACTTCCTGTACTTAGGCAGCATTTGGTTTGATCTCTGCTCATGCTAGTTGTTACTTTTAACAGTTCAAACCTCTGACACTTCTGTCGGTGAGAACAGAAAGTGTCACTGGTTAAGAAACTTACATGAGTAAGCACCTGGAGTGGCATTGGTTTCCTTTGATGTTGAGCACTCAGATGAAAACACTGTGTAAGTGATTGATCTTGACAGGTGTTTTATTTGTGTTCATAGAGGTGGTAGTATTGTTTTAGTGTTGTTCGCTGCATCGGCTTTCATTGATGTTATTCACTTGGATGAAAACATGTTGTAATTATTGAACCTGTCAGGTCTTTGATTTGTGCTCATACATGTGGTAGTATTGTACAAACTTTCAAGTGACCACCGTTTGCATTGCCATAGTTTTCTTTTGTGCTCTTTATTTTCGGTATTTGTAGAGGTTAAACTACAAATTAAATACCTACTAATATGCAAACTTTGACAGGCAAAACCACAAATTTAAGTACCCATTAAAAATTTTTTAAAAAAAATAAAAAACCACGAAAATTGAGCCCCACAAAAATAAATGATACCACAGTATATCATGTGCTAACAAGGAATGCTATGAATATTCCATTTATTCATAATTCAGCTATTTGCATTTATATGGAATAGAACCTTTAATTATGGTATAAGGGTACTCTGTGATATTCAAGATATTGTGTTGATGTAGTCAAATTTGTATTATTCACATGATTGTACTTATTTACCATATGTTTCAGTTTGCAAATATTTAGTAATTGTTGTTTAGTTGTACTTTGTCAAGTTAGACACAACTGTCACCTTTTCTTTCACGCAAACAAAATGTCAGTGAAATCAGGATTAATAATTGTCTTCTTGATGATGTAAAGATAGTGATATTACGTACAGTAGTATATGCTAGAGTTTGAATTCATTTTAATCTCTTTTTTCAAAAAGTTTAGTTTAGATATTCTCTTCATATAAATGCAATGATAATGTTTTATGATATATGTAGTACTATTTAAATGGAAAATTCGTAATTCATATTTTCTTGATGTCATTGCTGTTACTTGTACCTTTTCCCACTTACGATGATTGTATTTGACTCGTACTTGGGAATAGATAGTAATTGGTATGTGAGTTGAACATGTATGTTTTTTTTTTATCTCCTGGCCAGACATAAATAATTACGTTAGTGTGTATGTTGACGTTTGGTAGCAGTCAAGGATTTTCATTCTAATGTAAATTTCCCATGTGTATTTGTATCACATAGTTGTCATTGATTGATTTGAGAACATAATATCTGCAACTTTCTGATTTGTTCATAGTAATAAACTGAAAGATTTCTTTCTTTTTTAAGCTTTCCTCATGAGACATAGGTAAAATTGTATGAATTAAAATTTTTGGGGCAGGATGTTATAATATTGACTTTGTGTGTCTCATTAGGATGCGTTATAGGTAAAGGGAAATAGCTCATTTCATAGTCAGGATTCAACCATACTGAGTTGTTTCCCTTTCTAATTATGTGTGTGTGTGTGTGTGTGTGTATGTGTGTGGTTTGGAGTGACCTCCCTTCGGATATCTCTTTAGTACCGGTAGGTAAAAATAGCAACAACAAGAATGTAGGAAAAAATGAAAGAAGGAATTTGGACTGTCTAATTTATATTAAGACCGATTAAACATTGGCACAACTTTGCCAGCAAGCCAATTCCCTACATTTTTGAGGTAAATAGGAAGTTTTATGAACTTCGTATTGAGTGCCGCAAATGAATCCATTCTATTATAGATTATATAATAACAAAAATTACTTTATGATATAAAACATATTTGCTTATTATATAAAGGGAAATTAGAAAAACTCTAGACACTCAACAGATACTTTGGTTAAGCTCTTCCAATCATTTTTACATGAAAAGGACATGCCAGAAGAAATCAGTAGATATCAGATCATGACAGTAACATGGGTATATTATATGGGCCTAATTTTAAGGGCTGTTGGTAATGTGAACAGGCTTCATAGGGTGGGTGGGTGTTGTATAGCCAAATATCATGTATAGAACATAATAAGGGGAAAATGCGACATTACATGTATTTACTTTAAAAAAACAAAACAATGGAATGTGCAGGTACAACCTGTTTTGCGGAAATTTGATATTGCATTTTATGAGCAATAGATAATGATACAGAGATGGAATTGAGCGATTGGATTGTAATTATCATGTTGCCAAAAAGATACATGGATCCTTTCATACATCACATGTGGCAAACATCACGATGCAATGTAATGCAGGCTGCCATATTGGTCTTCTTCCAGTCAGTACAGTACCATGACTGGGAGTCATATTACATGCATATCTATAACATGATGGTTACCAGAGTTTGCATATAGTAAGAGTTTTTTCATTGTTTACATTTCACTTGCGTGTCCTCTGTTGGTTCACCTCATATAGTTCTGTAATATTAATCTGCCAAACTTGATATCTTCCAGAATTATCAGTCATTCCTTCTTAATACCTGTCTAAAGATAATGAAAACTAAGTTACATTTGGCATATATCATAAATATGCATTATATTTCTTCGTAAATGGTACATATATTGATTTTGCTTGCAACTATGAGAACTATTGCAGTTGTAGGACGTATTTCTGCTAATGTGTGAGAAGACAATTCCTGCAAGGCAAAAAGTGTGTTTCAGGGATAAGAAAATAGTTAATTATATGAAACTTAAGAATTGATCTGGTAACATATGTGAGAAATTGCATACTTTATAAGAAGGTTGTTTCTTCAGATCTTTTCGATGTTATGATTGTCACTAATCATGAATTCTAAATGAAGTGTAGCATAGATGGTAAATTTGACATGTATACATGTACACGTTCTCATGTTCTTTTACAGTGGAATCTATGGTGTGTCAATTAGGCAATGTGTAGAGGAAGAGTTTAAACTTATTTTTCAATGTATTTATATACATATTGGTGGTGTTTTATTGACATTTCTTGCATTTGTGTTAAATATTGATTCATTTTGTTTTGTGTGTGACATTTAAACACTTGGGTCAGTCAGTTTGTATAGTACTACAGTCTGGTCATTTGAAAACACATGGGGTACTTTAGAAAGAATTTAAGGAGGCGATTTAATGCCACTGGTGGTCAACATAATTGTAAATATAGGCAAACCATAAGGGAATTGTGTGTATCAAGAGATGTGATGGTGGAACAGTATCATAGTGCCAAGATTAGGAATCCGCCATATCAGTTGATAAAGATGAAAGGGATATCTGTTGAAGAGAAAGTTACCAACATTGTTGTGCATCGTAGTTCATTTCATCATAATAGGAAGCTGCCTGTGTTTCATCATGATAGTAAAAATGCTACATTTCAGATAAAACGGCCTGTAGACATTTTGGATCTTTACAGAATAATAAACCTTGAGTTTCTGAAAGAGCATATCATTGACATCTCAACTCACTCTGCTTTATGTGAGGGAACCCAGAAGATAGTATAGTATGGCAGTCCTGTAACCTTGCATACTGAAAGTCATAAATGGGGAATAGCAAGCATTTTATGGTATACAAATTTCAATTGAATACAGCCAGGCAGGCATGTAGATGGATAGATGTACAGCAAGTACAGAAAGACATGAACAGAGATTATGAAAATATTCCTAACTGTTCTCCTTGGGGATCATCATAATATTTGTCACCGACATTATTCTCATTATTATTATTACCAACAGCTATGTGCAATTGTGTCATTGTGTTTCTCATAAAATGCTGTTTATGGCCAGTACAGGCCTCCATACCTTTTATTAGGCTCTACTTTCCAGGTTTTCAGGACTGACTCCTGTGTCTTTTATTTGCAAACAGTATGTGGAGAAAACAGCTTATGTAGTTTCTCAAAGTTTTAAACAAAATCCACTTCTTCTTGCCACTCATTGGATTATTGATAAGTGTCAGTGATATTCTTGTTTTATTGCATACAAACTCCATATTGATTTACGCTGCTTCTAAGTCTGTTGACAAAAGGTATGGAATTTTTATAAGTTATTCTTTCACAAACTCACTGCTAATTGTTACAGGATACTTTATTGAAGGAAATAGGACATCACTATTGCCAATTCTTCATAATCAGAGTACCATCCCCCACCCACCTGTACTGAATTGTGCATTACCAATAGTCCTTAAGAAGTCACAACTTGCTTTTGAAGCTGTGAATATACTGAATTCAAACAAGAGGGAAAATGCGGAATAGAGCATCACCCATCCTTGAATAGTGTTAGTCCCAGAAATTCTTCAAGCCAAAGTATTTGTGTACTTTTCTCTTCATTTTGGGAAATGAAGCAATGAAAATTTGAGAGATTTAAAAATTTCAAACTTGTGGCTTATGGTGGATTCCACTGGATACCAATATATCTACAGCAATATAGACCAGCTGACAAAAAAACCATCAAGACAGTCCTAATTCAGCCAAAGAGAGGATACATGAAAAAGAGGTAAACTTCTAAACAGCAGAACCTTTGCAAATTAGAACATAATGATGAATATAAAATGAACTATCACAAACTTAATTTTTGCAAGAGTTATTTCCCATGGAAGCAAACTTGGCAACATTCTTTTAGAATCTCTGGTTAAGTAATCATGCTAGATTCTAGATCATTTAATACAAATCAGCCAAGTAAATTTGTTAAATTTATTTTGATACTTTTTAAATATTTGTACAATATTATTGTATTTCTTGCATCAATTAAAATAAAAATTAAATAATTGAAAAAGGAAAAACAGAGGAAAAGGAAGAGGATGCTAATGATGATATAATAAAAGGTTATTGATTTTATTTTACACTAAAAATCCCCACAAATTTGTTGCTTTTCCAAGTGTGTGTGTATATATATATATATATATATATAATATATTTTTGTTTTTATTAGATGTACTGTTCATTGTCATCATGTCTTTATACTAAAGATGTATTTTTAGATATTCACATATATAATATTTTTTTTCTTCAGATGATGACCTGTTAAGTTGTTCATGAAGTGTAAGAAAATGCTTCAGCTTGGCTGTTCGCACCTCTTACCAAGATGTATATCAAATCCCAATAAGGCTCGACTGATGTTTGGCAATGTTCAGATATACTGCTGTCTATTTGTATGACAGCCATGTACTGAATTTTACAAAGACTATTTGCACAGCCACCCACTGTTGCAAAGACTATCTGCACAGCAAATGGTGAATACGTTGGGGATGAGTCTGAATTACTCTGAATCATCTTGTATCAAATCATTCAGTGAAAACAGGGGCTTGTTACAAATGAAATTAAGAGTATCAGTTAATTGTAACATAGAGGGAGGGATGGTGTTCAATCCTGTAATGACATTGTAACTGGTTTGGAATCCTCCATCCCTCCATCTGTTAACTGATACCAGTGCTGGATCCAGCCATGCAAATACCCTTCGTGTATCAAGTACACACGGTCATACGAATAGATTTGCATAAATTATGTACACTGTGGCAAATAGTCTTTCCAGATGAGGTACAGAGCTACTATGCGAATAGTCTTTCCCACTCAAGGTAAATAGCTTTGGCCCAACAAATTAGGTATTATTGTTCATCCTTTGAATGAAGCGTTTACATTTAATACCTTGATTATTCTATATTAATACAAGTGTTTTGTATCAGTTACTTGTTGTTCAGTTATGCTTTATGTTTTAAAGTTATTGTCATTATTTTTTTAAAAAAAAAGTTTGTTCTTGTTTGTGATGTATTTTTATTATGAGTTGGAAAATAAATGTTGACCTGAGTAGTGTCCAGCACATAAATTCATTTTATAACTTGCGGTATTGGGATTTAGCATTAAAGCAGCATTTAATTCAATGGAAGTGACTGATCAGTACAAAGGGAAATCATTTGACTGGAGCAGTTATAAAAATTTATCTAACTGTTAAATCTGAAAGCTTGCAATATGAAGACAATGTGATAGATAATAAAAACCCCAAAGTATGATAGGGTATAATTAAACCTGGATTGCAAAGTAATTGTACCTATACACAGTATTCAGTTTAAGCCTTGCATCAGGTGCAAAGGTACTGATAAGTCATGTTAGAGACTTTTAAGATCGAAGTATGTATATATATATATGCTCAACTGTTTAAGTGGGAAAACTGGTTTATTGAGGAAATACACATATCATAGTTTGAGAGCAACATCAGTTCACATACTTGATGCAGCAAATATGCCATAATAACATATGACAGTAACTGGGCATAAAAAAGAAAGCAGTTCAAAAACCTACTCAGGCATTACTCATGATGAAATGAAGAAGTTAATATCATATACAATAAGCAAGTCCAGAACCTCTGAAGGGAGAGAGGAAATGTCTTTGAAGAAATTGATATGTAATAATAATGAAAGTCATGATAATGCAAGTGTAGATTTTACATTAGTACCATTGTCAAATTCTCAGTAAGACAACCTTCTTGATGATTTTAGTGATGATGACTTTGATGAAATAATATGTCGGATGCCGATTTGCCTATTCAGTAACCAGTCAATCACAATATCTTCCACAGTCTTCAACTGTACATTTTCACCTATGATGCCAATAGCAATTAACCTATTGTCAGAGGAAAGATAGCCATGTCTACTCCTTAGCATAGCACATCATACAAAGTCAGATTTGTTTCATTTGACAATAACACCAATATGAACTAGTATGAATGCTAAGTATTTCATGAAAATTTCATACAAATTAGTTGAAAAATGACGATGTTATGGTCATTTTAATTTGTATATGTTATATAATGCCAGTTAGCTAAGTGATGGATATTAGATATTACCCTTGAGTTTCCCATTGTGCCCATGATATTGTAATACCTAATACCTTTTTTAGTGATAGTATTCCCATTGTGCCCATAATATTGTAATACCTAATACCTTTTTTTGTGATAGTATTCATCAGCAGCCTATGGGTATCAGCACGTATTTGATTGACATTCACTGACAGGTTAATTAACATCACAAGACAAAATGCTACGTGAAACATTGATTACCAGATGTTTCAGCTATCAACTTAAGATCAGTATACTTGAGATAAAGAAAACTTGATTTTTAATGGAGGAATAATGTTATCTTGGGACTGTTTTCAACCTAGTATAACTCCTGTACAGGTTGGCATATTGTTGTCTCATCCAGGACAGATTTAATATAAGACAAAACTGCATCATACTGTTAAAATTAAAGAACATTTTAATCCAGAATGTTGCTGAAAATTTCAGCTTGATTTTATATCATTTATATGGGCAAGTTTCAAATCTGAAAAAACCACTGTGATGCTGTTGTTATAAAAACTCCAAAAGTTGTTGATAATTGTTGAGTTATATATACTCATTTTTGTAGCTTTCTTTTAAATTCCCAAGATTTGATACAGAAAGGAGAATAATAAAACTATTGTTGACTTTTAAGGTTTTGGTTACAATCTTGTTCAGTATTTGTACTCTGTTTGGTATCACAATATCCAACATCTCAATAGTTAATTATTGTATAATACTGAATAAATCAGTTTTTTTATATGAAATAAATTATTGTATAATACTGAACAAATCAGTTTTTTATATGAAATAAATTATTGTATAATACTGAATAAATCAGTTTTTTATATGAAAGAAATTATTGTATAATACTGAAAAAATCAGTTTTTTATATGAAATAAATTATTGTATAATACTGTATAAATCAGTTTTTTTTATATGAAATAAATTATTGTATAATACTGAATAAATCAGTTTTTTTGTATGAAATAAATTATTGTATAATACTGAACAAATCAGTTTTTTATATGAAATAAATTATTGTATAATACTGAAGAAATCAGTTTTTTATGAAATAAATTATTGTATAATACTGTATAAATCAGTTTTTTATATGAAATAAATTATTGTATAATACTGAAGAAATCAGGTTTTTTATATGAAATAAATTATTGTATAATACTGTATAAATCATTTTTTTTTTATGAAATAAATTATTGTATAATACTGAAAAAATCAGTTTTATTATATGAAATAAATTATTGTATAATACTGAAGAAATCAGTTTTATTATATGAAATAAATTATTGTATAACACTGTATAAATCTTTTTTTTTTATATGAAATAAATTATTGTATAATACTGAAGAAATCAGTTTTATTATATGAAATAAATTATTGTATAATACTGAAGAAATCAGTTTTATTATAAGAAATAAATTATTGTATAATACTGAAGAAATCAGTTTTATTATATGAAATAAATTATTGTATAATACTGAAAAAATCAGTTTTATTATATGAAATAAATTATTGTATAATACTGAACAAATCAAATTTTTTATATGAAATAAATTATTGTATAATACTGAAGAAATCAGTTTTTTTATATGAAATAAATTATTGTATAATACTGAAGAAATCAGTTTTATTATATGCAATAAAAACATTGATTATCTCATCTTAAATAATCGGAAATGTGTTTTTTTATATAAAGATTCTAATATTTGATCCAAAGGTCAAGTGAGCTTATGATATGACCTTTTGACCATCACACATCATCCATTTGTCAACACTGCTTGTGAACACTCAAGAGGCTTCATTTCTGATTAGATTTAGATAAAATTTGGTATGTGTGCTTATATCATCAAGACCTTGGGTGAGCTCAATTAGGAGAGATATCCATGCATATTAATGAGGTGATCTTGCATTTGATTGGCTGAATTTGTGAACACTCTAGAGGCCATATTTCTGATCAGATTTTGATAAGATTTGATATGTAAGCTTGTATCATCAAAGTCTCAGATGAGTTTGATCATGAACGAGATCCACATGTTATTGAGGATCCAGACGTTCTGGTCATGAGTACAATGTCTTAACCACTGAGCCACTGAAGCTTGCTTGGGTGGGGATCTCAATGGTTTCCAAGTTATGATTCCAGGGGCAGGGCCCCAAGGGGATAAGGACAGACCCAGTAATCCATGCTGACTGCAGAGATTAACTGCAATTATAATGCCAAGTGAGTATATGTACTTAAAGGTAGGTCTGTGAACAGTTTCTAAGTTATGAATATGGGCCTTGTTTCTAGGTACAGAGAGATATCCAGGGGAGAATGCTGGTTGAGAGAATGACTTGTTCTTTTCATGCAGAGAAAGTGATCCTTCATATATGGTTTAGGAAAGAAAATAAATGACACCTACATTAATAGACAATGTATTAACTGTGTATTTCAAGCTTATTTCCCCTCTATAGTTTCAATATACATGTGAATTTACATTTACAAGCTGACACGTGAATCACAAAGGTGAGTAATATCAGGCCCACTTTGGTCTCTTGTTTATATTAAATTGATTTTTGATATAAAAAAGTAATTTATGATGTTGACTAATACAAGTTTTGATTAAAATTCTCCATTAAAATTGCTGATGTCATAAAATTGATTTCTTGATATAAAATATTTGATTTAATATATGATATAATGTCACATTATTTTCTTATGTAAAATATGATGAATGAATAGAATAGTAGTGCCGTATATTAAGCTATATACATAAGATTGAAAGAGGGAGAACAAGTGAACGACTTGGTTTGCTGCAATTGTTTTCGATTAGTTGCTAAGAATTTTCACTTCAGATCATTTGAACAGGGAATTAAATAAGGATGTAACAAAAATAATAATCTATAAGCATTTTAGTTTTCCATTTTTCGCTCCACTGGTCAGAGACCAGAATAGCTTGTGGGATGGTGGCCATCTTGAAAATCTTGTTATCGCTACTTCTTCTAAATGGATGGTCATATCGACATGGGGTTTTCACCGAAAGACTTCTTATGATGTAAGTTGGTCCTAAATAAAAGTGGTGCTGATCTTATATCCAGTATGGCTGCCATGTTATTGCTGAAGAATATCAAAGATGGTTTCAACACTCAGCATTTGAAAAGAAGAAATGGTCTTGACTTTAGATTCCTGGAAATTAAGTTTTGCCAGTAGAGTATCAGTCCCTTTGATGGAGTATTGTTTCTTAATGGTGATATATTCCCTATCACCTGTAGACATAGTGGAAAATGTTCATTTATCTAAATAGGTACCTTAGATTTGGATGGTTTCATGGAAGAATGAGGAAAGGTTTTGTTTCATATTCTTTAAATGATATTACTGGAACGATTGTTTTTAGAAAGAATTTGATAACGATTAAGACAAATGTAATCATTGTGCTGATGACCATCAATCATGAGCCCCATGTTTATAGGCCTACCTTGATCTTATTTTGAAGCAGTGTGTCACAACACATGATTACAATTAGTGTTCCTCTTAATTCAGTAATTAATAGCGATAAATATCTTTGCCAATGTTAACATGCTTAAGATTTGAATATGATCCTCAAAAAATGTGACTCATTTGCTGAAAGTATTTCTTCATTTAATTCATGAAAAGACACATTAACTCTTAAAATTTCTAGGAGTAAGACTAATAGTTGATCGGCCATCGTTATGTGACCTGTTATGCGGTGTTTGTCCAAATGCCAAGTGCATGTTCTCAGATATTCTTGGTTGTGCACATTATTGAAATCACCCTAACAACTAGGGTTAATCTTATTACAACAGTGCATCACATTTGGTATGTTCTATTGTCTTTGCTTATGTCCACTCTTTAGAGGTGGTGTGACTTCTCAGCCTGAGAACAATATTCACAAACAATGTTCTTCTTGTTAGGGTGAGAAGAGTCACAAAAACATTGTTCTCTTGTCAAGAATAAGCTGGTACCCATCCATCTTTTACTGCAGGTACTTCTTCCTTTCAGATTCTGATTGTACAGAAGAAAAGACTCAGATCATTATTTCAAAAGCATTGTAACATCTGTATGACTGTACTAGAAATCACACCATGCACTTCATGATGTACTTCTTTATCTTATTGGTAAGTTCAGAAAATCTGTTTCATATCCTTTGAATGGGTGTGAAAAAGTATTGAATCCCAATGAAGACTAACTGACCGAGTTAGTGTGCATGCTTCTGTACACATACAGTGAAAGAGTTTCAGACAAGAAAGTTGGTAGTAAAGAAAGAAAAGCAGTTTTGATACTTTTGATACTTGCCCTACCTTATTGGTTTGACTAACAGTTCATGAATAAAGAGTGAGAGATAAAGATTATAATGGAGTCAGAAAAAAAAATTAGTTGCGGTTGTGACAACTGAAGAAAATTATGCATTAGCTGTGAGTGGAAGTTATCTAATGACTTTTGAACATTCATTAGATAAAATAATATGGTAAGTGAAAGTCATGAATGGAGAAGAACATTTTACTTCCATCTTGCCTGGAGCTCAATCTCTACTCCTGTGAGTAGTCTTAGTATACTATTTGCTGTCAGATGGTTTCATAGACACTTGGCTGTAACATATTTTTGTAGATTACCTCACTTAATGAAAGTATTTAGAAAAAGGTCCTAAGATGACATTTATTTGTGTTTTCTTAAAAAGCAACCAAAGTTTAGTCTCCATTGTTTTATCTAGTACATCAATTGCCTAGTTAATTGTAGTTTATATTGCATAGATCACAGCAGCCCAATGTTATGCAAGTATCAGGTAGTTACAGTAACAACAGATTTTTAGTGACATTATTAATATCCTATCCCTTTCATGGAAGTGACTTATCATTCTTTGTGTAAGAGTTGCCTCTCCGTACTCAGGTATTGCACTATAATCTTAGAGTGGTGTGGTTACAGGTCTCACAGGTTGCAGACAGATCGACAGGTGTCCACTCTGCTGTCTCTGGCCTGATGAGGTGTGAGACCTCACTTAGAGCTGCTTTACTTATAAGGAGAGGAGAAAAGGGCGTCTTCTTGTCTCAATACTCGGGCTCCCTCTCTATGTCTCTTGGGGCTCAGAAGAGAAAATATAGCCCTTGTCATATGGGATCAGTCTATTTGGAGACGTATAAGGCCTGAGAACCCTTGGAGTCCAGGGTCCCTCACAAGGGAGGAATGACCAGGGTGGAGAGTGAGGCGTGCCCCACTGGGATGGAAAAGCAGCACCATCTCCAAGCCCATAGGATGGAGAGTGAGGCAAATTTCTCCCGTGAAGGAAGAAGCAGTGCCCTTTCCAGATTCCAGAGGAAGGAAAGTGAGGCATGCTCCGCATAAGCAGTGGCTTCTCCCAGTCATTAGCTCAGTGGCTGTATTGAGAGTCACACCCCTTTCCACATGAGGGAGGAGCAGCACCCTCTCAGAGCAGGTAGCCCTGAGGCGACTGGCAGATCACGCATCCCAGGTAAGTGGAGAGCTATGATCATGCTCGATTGTTTCTTAGGAGGGATTCTCCTACAGATTGGAGTCACCTGACTGGTCGTTGACTGGTGGCTGGTCACCAACCAGTCACTGGTCAATGACAGGTAACTGGTAAGCATTCACTGATCATGGGAACACCTTCAGTACAACAACAGGGACTGGGTCAGGATTCCCCTCTTGCCAGGCTACCGGTAAATCTGTTGGGGATTGGGAGTCAGTGTACAGATGCCTGACAAGGGAAAGGGATCAGATTGGTATCCTTCCTCCTACCCCAATCCCTCTGAATCCCAGTGGGATGTGGGATTATCCTTAACATGGAAGTAACTTATCATTCCTTTTCATATTGTTATGGACTTCATGGCCCTGGCATCTAGACACGTTGATGTTGCCTGTCAAAACCCAACTTCACCCCCTTACCACGCAGAGTCCCAGAGGAAGGAGTGAGGCATGTTCTCTTCTCCTAATTACCACAGGAAACACGAGAGGCATCCTTGTCCCCTGCCACCTACCACCCATCGACCAGGACAGAGGAGGAAGCAGAGATCTGATCATTTGATAAGGTGGTAAACAAGATTTACCATCTGCTGCCCCAGGATTTGTGTTCCAAGCCCTCTGCCTTGCAAGACACACAAATTCTCTCTGATTTGGAGATACTCGCCAGGGCTACCTCCTGACCAGACCTATTATTGTTCCCCCACTCAGCCATGGTTAGGGAGCTTTCTTAAAGGTTTACCAAGTCAAGAACTGACTAGGCAGCATAAGGGGTGGTCAGTCTCCCCTCAACATTGAGACCTTTGGTCTCTCTAGCTAGTTACAGGGTTCATGTGCCTGGCTGTCTCCGTAACCTCCCACATTAGACACTGGGGGATCACAAGTGGGCATTTCTTCGGGGACCAGGGCCTACCTCTCCGTTAAGACACTGGAAGCTTCAGAGCTCAAGGCAAGGTCACTGGTTGCCATGGCCTCTCATGCCAACCTTTTTTCAGCAGCTTCCTTCAGGCTGCTGACGGAAGAATCACTGTCCACAGCTGCACTTAAGTGATTGTTGGAAGCGGTCACCAAAACATCTTGGCATGCTCTATCGATGTCCATAGCAATATCGGTTAAGCTGCTCCACCTCCACTGAGATGTGGCTCTGGACACTTCCAAGGTCTTGCTCGAACACAGCAAGAACCTCCTTCGGGCTGCTTCTCTGAAGGCAGAGTCACTCTTCAGAGGTCTCATCCTCTCCATGACTTCACAGAACCTGAGGAACCAACAAACGGGTCTGCTACTGGTCAGTTGAAACTGGCCCAGAAGCATGGTCAGCCTGACTGCTCCCAGGGGTCATCAGTCAAGTTCTTTAAGGCCAGACATCCCCAGTCCAAGAAGCAATTCCATTTTAAACCTCCCTCATGCCCATTATCTGCCTGATGGGATTGCCAGAGAGGCCAAGGGAATAAGTTGCGGGTCCTTGGCAATTTGTGTATTACTCTTCCATCAGTGCCCATTGGCACCTGACTAACTCTCTTTTCAGAAGTCAGTTCGAGGACAACGGATGATGTGTGGGTCTTCTCTATCATCGAAAGGAGGATACAGCTTCAGTTCCAGGAATACCCTTCTCTGATAAGAGCTCTCCATGCAGTTCCACCAGATGAATTTGAGGTGCATTTAAGGGAAGATGGGCACATTAGAGAGGGTATTAAATGACCAGTCTCCAGCCTTCTACTCCCGGATCTTTTTGGTTTCCAAAAAGGAGGAAAGTTTCGCCTAATCATAGACCTTTCCTCCTTAAGCCAGTTTCTATGGGAGGAACCTGTCAGAATGGAGACCACAGCCTCAGTTACAATTGCCATAAGACCAAGCTACTGGGCTGTCTTCATCAATTTCCAGTTGTACGTACCTTCACATTCCTATTTTTGCTTTTCACAGAAAGTACCTCCAGTTCTGCTGGGTAGGGGAGGTCTTCCAATTTTGTGCTCTGTCATTCGGCCTAGCCTCCATGCTCAGAGCGTTGACCAGGGTAATGGGAATTGTCGCCGTCAACCTAAAGTAGCTATGGATTCTTGTCCTCCAGTATTTCGACTACTGATTGGTTCAAAATGGCCACTTACTTCCCCTAAGCCATGATCTGTCCCGCTGCCGGTCCATAGCGACCCAGCTGGGCCTTTTACCCAACCCTGAGAAATCAGAGCTTGTCCCATCTCAGGATTTTATATATGTGGTGATGAATTTCCTCACAAACGAGATTAGTCCGTGTCACAGGGGACAGAGTGGACAGGATCCTGGTCTTGTTGGAAGTGCTGAGAGCCATGAACCAGTTGTCAGCTGCCTATATCTATTTCTACTGTGGACCTTGAACTCTGGTTCTCCTAGGTAGACTTCACTTGCACCTTCTCCAGTTTCTCCTCTTGGCGAACTGATATGGAAACCGCACAAGAATCTCCTAACAGCTCAGATTTCTCTAGGATCGGACTTTAACCATCACTTCAGTTGGTGGGAAAATCATGACTGGTTTTGGACTGGAGTCCCCATGCACACTCCCAAACCCCACTCCTATCTATTTACAGATGCATCATATTTGGGGTGGGGCATGCACTTGGAGCCAGAAGGAATAGTTCTTAAGGGTTTGTGGTCCCCAAAAGATCCTATCCTCCACATAAACAAGCTCCAAATGAGAGCGGTATTCCTAGCCCTACAGTGGTGTCTCGACACAATATGAAGTTGCTGCATGATAGTCGCCTCCGACAACACTCGGTCATAGTGTACCACAGGCGACAAGGTGGCACACATGCCCCATCTCTTTGTGTGGAGGTTTGGAGCCCCATTCGCTGGGCAACTTTGGACAGGATTACTATATGAGTTTGTCACATTCCCAGCAAGAAGAATATTTTTGCGGACAGTCTGTCAAGGAAAGGCAAGGTACTTTGCATGGAGTGGTCGGTGCACCAATCGATAGCAAACTTCCTGTTTAGACTGTGGGAGAGACCCTTGGTGGACTTGTTTGTGACAAAACTGAACAACAAGCTTCCCTATTACGTTGCCCCAGTTCCAGATCAGAAAGCCTGAGCAGGTGGAATCATTCAACCTGAAGTGGAATTGCCAGTTCACTTACAAGTTTCCACCCTTTAGGATTATTCCACAAGTGCTCAATAAAAGTCAGGACCTCCACTGCTCAGCTCATCTTGATAGCCCCTTTATGGCCCCAATGATCGTGGTTAAACAATCTTCTCGGCCTGCTGATAGACCAGCCTTGGACGTTGCCTCATAGGATTCACCTTCTGTCTCAGCACAGGGGTCCATCCTTCACAACAGTCCATAGATTCTCCACCTTTACACTTGGCTCATCTCAAGTGATCAATCCCCCCCCCCCCCCCGACACGTTTTTGAGCAGAGTTGCAGAGTGCATCATTCAGGCAAGGAGAAGGTCCACATCCAAGTTCTATGATGCAAAGTGGAGAATCTTTTATGATTGGTGCGTTTGGAAACACATGGATCCAAGCTGTCCCTCTTCAAGAGCAGTGGCTGATTTTCTTCTCTTCCTTTTTGAAGAGAAACAATGTTCAATTGCTACTATCAAGGGCTATAGAGCAGCCCTATCAAACACAGTCAAGTTTTCTACATTGCCACCTTATAAGGTATTTTGAGCTTTAGCCAAAATGGAACCATTCATGTGTCTTAAGGTCATTAACTAAAAACCCATATGGGCCTTTGGGTGAATCTTACTCTGAAGACTGTATTCATGCTGTCCTTAGTGTCCGCGAGATGAAGGAGTGAGCATCACACCCTATCAATTGAATAAGGTTGTCTAAGGTTCAGTGGCAATTACAAGTCAGTATCTCTCCTCTGCCAACCAGGTTTCTTGGCAAAAAACTTCCAGTAGAGACCCCCAGTCTCAGTCATATGTGTGCTGGAGATGATTAAGATCGACATTTATGTCCAGTTAGGACATTCAGATTCTATCTGGCCGCTTATAAAAGGAAAAGAAAAAGGTAGGAAATGTCTTCTCTTAACTTAAAGGACACTCCTGACATTTCGGTATCCACTATTTCTAGGCGAATTGTACAAAAGGTCAAGAGAACTTATCAGTCTCTGACTAGAAGGAATCTTTCGTCCACGAGGATAGCCCATGAGGTCCGAACCATTGCTACTTCATGGGTCTATCTAACTGATTCATCATTGGAGGATGTTATGAAGATCGTGTTTTGTCGATCACACATGACCTTCTCATTCTACCTTCATTATTTGGCACACCAGAGCGAAGGCATTTATTCTTTAGGGCCCAAAGCGGCGGCACAGAAAGTAGCTGAAGTGGATTCTAACTTACAGTAGCGGACATTTATATAGTAAGGGTGAATATATCCTTCTTTGTACCAGATCTTGAGACCATCAGCCCCCAACCACACTGGGAAATTCAGCTATGCAGTATCGACAGGTAATATATTACTGGTATCAAAATGTAGTTGTTTTATTTTGGCAGGGGGTGGAGAGTGTAACTAATTTTAATAATGTAATACTTACCTGTTGTTATTGTCATATTCCCTCCTCCCATCGAACGCTGATGCTCCTGAGTCATCTAGTCCTGAAAAAGATGAGTATTATGGCACAGACTGGGTCTGTGTTGTGTTCTGGGTTCTTTCCAGAATTCTCTATGGAAGCTCATTCATGGTAGAAGGAATTTTTATTATATGGATGAGGGTAATTCTGTCCCAGAATAACTGAGCCATGCAGTATCAACTGGTAATCATTATGTCTTAAAATTATTTGTACCCCGCTCCCCCCCCCCCAAAAAAAAAAATGCAAAAAAAAAATGCAAAAAAAAAAAACCCTACATGTTCCTAAAAGCATGTGAAATATGTGACAAGACAGGGCACCACTTGCTGAACATAAACTATACATACCCATCAAAGCATCTTTCTCATTCCCAAATGCAAGTTGGTCCAGCAACATGAAAGATGATAGCAAATGTACCCAATGAATAACATGCTGTACAACTAAAGGATATGAAGAGCTTTCACCTGAGGATTACTGTATACTTGGTGGGGCATCTTTCTCTTAAAATTGAACTATTCAAGGATTTTCATTATCTTCCAATTTTGTGGCAAAAGGACTGGCACCAGTGCTATAAGCAGACTTGTACTTAATTTTCCTCATGTTGTTGCTGAAACTGTGGTGCATCTGTTGACAGATGAATGGTTTGAGTAGAGAACATGTCTTAACATAGCAGGTGAATGGTATATGGTATCTGGCCACTACTTGCAAGAGATTCTGGCGTAGAAGTACCAAAATGGTCAACCACAGTACAAAAATTTGTGTAGGTTTGTGCAGACCGTATTGACATTGGCTCATGGAAATGCAAAATTGGAACACCTACTTTCTGCAGATAAGCTCTTAGTTACATCAGACAGAACTGGTCTGAAAATTGACACCATTAATAGTCATATATTGGCTAAAGATGAGGTGAAAAGTCAAGGAAGAGAGGTCTATAAGATGAGCATTTCAAGGGACGATTTGAAGGAAGCCAGACAAGCACATATCATGCATCAGGACAGAAAAAAAGATTGAGATGTAAGCTGAGGAAAGAAGAAGGGAGATTGAAAATGACAGCATGAAATGATTAGAACAGAGAAAATAAGAGATTAGAAGAGCAGAGAAGTTCAAAGTGGAGGAGAGGAAAATCAGCGAAATGGAAGAACTCTTTAATAAAACCCTAAGGATTGCAGAGAAACTACATCAAGCAGCATCAAAGTTGAGTGTAGCAATAACGTCCAAGGATAAAGTAGCAATGCAGGTGACTCAGGGCATGTTAGAAAGTGCAGAGTCAAGAATGGAAAAGAAAGAAATTGTGTTGAATGGTGCTAATTAAAAAGACAAGATCTTGAAAGAAAGAGACAGCAGTGTTTCTCTAAAGGGACTGGCAACATTTGTTCTTAGTACTAAAAGGCCAAACTGGACTTCAGTGCTATAAAAGAGTTAGAATTGCTTGAGACAGCTTGATAGCAGTTATATAATGCCTTAAACAAAGTGTGCTTTATAGTAGAGTGGTATACATATGTCACAATTCCGGTAAAGTATAGTAGATAGATAACTATGCTTTAGCGTCAGCATGCTGTATAAAATGCACTCAGGAGATGCAGAATGTAAATGAATAAATATGCTTTATTGTAGTGGATTGATAAGACTACCTGTTTAAAGCAACAATGTGAATATTGCTTAATAGTAGATTTTGTGCTCAGGCATTTGTTTTATGTAATAGATAGCAGTGCATGTTACAGCTGTATGCTTTGAAGTGATTGTTTTGTTTTGTTTTGTTTTGTTTTATTTCTTGCAATAATTCTCTGCAGTGAGTGGAGTCGTGTTTTTGGCAATAGCATGCTTTGTGCACAATTTTAAATTTGCATAGATAATTTCATCATGCATATTGTGGAGCTTATTTGAATTATTAATTTGTTTACTTAATTTTAGTTAATAACAGTGTAGTGTTTGAGAATCATTCTTCTAAACATTGGTGCATATAGAAAACTAACATTAACTAACAAACTGTAGTATTCACCTACCCTCCTGGCAGTTTGTACCCCCACCAATTTTAAAAACAAAAAGCGTTAAGGATATAAAAAATGCATAGAACTTAGTCATTTTATTCATTAATTTACAAATGGATTCATTAATTTATAATTTCTAACATGATCGTCGCCAGTGTCCATAACACTGTCATATTGTTCCCATTTGAAACCAAATGGAAGTTTTCAGGGTAAATAATGAGCCTACTTGATGTCCTTTCCCGGTTCCTGGAAAAGTCCATTTATATATACTGTTATACCTAGATTCATGAAACTTAGTGAGTGGATGCATCTTGATGAGTATTCTACACCATCATCACAAAAGTACGTCATGCTGACTCACATTTCACGTTTAATAAAATTTATTAAATTGGGTTAAATTATGTGTTTTAAGTTTATTTATCAAGCTCTTTTCATGCTAGAATCATCAAAATAGTACCACCTGTTAGTACCACACCCTTACAACAAAAGAAGGTCAAAGTGACCTACATTTCATATTTTACTGTGTTAGGTGTTTACATTTAGCTTGTGACCAAATAGTTTTTGTGGCATTATGTATATATACTGTTATATCTATATTCATGGAACTTGGTGAAGGGATGCATCTTGATAAGTACTAAACCCTCAATACAAATGTAGGTCACTGTGATCCATATTTCATGCTTCACTGACAAGGGTTAAATTTTGTGTTTCAAGTTTATTTCTCAAACTGTCTTCATTCTAGAATCATCAGACGAGATGATTGTATACATCTGTGTTAGTACCACACCCTTACAATAAAAGAAAGTTCTTTTGCATTTAGCTGATGACCACTGAGGTTTTTTTCACCTTGTATACATTCTGTTATACCTGAAATCTTAAATCTTGCCGAACAGATGCATCTTAATACGTTGGCATGAGAAAAGTAGGTACTTCACAGACTTGGATCCAGTCTCAAACTCTACTCATGCCAGAATTATCAAACTTGATGATTGTATGCATCTCTTTTTATACCATACATTTACAACAAATGATCACTGTGAGCTACATTTTACTGGCTTCTAAGTGTTTGCATTTAGCTCATGGCCACATAGGCAAACCTGCAAATCCTTATAATTTGACCACAAGTCATACTGAAATTACATTTAAACTATGGATTTATGGACCAAAAGCAAAAAATAAGAAAATATTGTTGCAGTCAAATCTTGGTATTGACACCTTTTCCAGAGTATATTCAATGAAATCGGAGCCTCTTATCAGAGAGAGAGAGAGAGAGAGAGAGAAAAAATGAAAGCGAGACTGTTTCTAATGATTTATTTACACTCAATTGAACGATTTGTGAACACTTATTGTATTCATTTACTTAACAATTACCATCTACTCACCTTGAAATTGGCGACAAGCATCAAAATATTTGACAATCCGACTTTTGAGAATGATTTGAGAACACTTTTTTTGTGCATTTAATTGTTTGCCAAGCATTAAGTATGTATCGGTCTCCTGTAATTACAATATAAACATTAGATCATAAACATCACTTGTAGGTGCTACATTTTCGTAACATCAATCACACTGTGAATCAAGTCCACCTGGTGCTTAATTATTAGAGATGAGTACCGTTAATTTCCAAACACACCTGTCAAGAAATCTCATGAGTTGTATTATTAACAATTAACATCTACTCGCCATAAAATCGACGACAAGCGTCAAAACAATCTTTGAAAAGTTGATTGTTTAGAGGCGGCAATCTGACAAACTGCCCAAGGGTAACTTAGGACCTGAAAGTCAGCGAATCCAGGATACGTACAAGTATTACGACTAAAATGTAACTGAAATATTAAAATATAAATATTTTTTATTTGTCAAAATTTGCTTTGAATAGTGCATATTCAGATTATCATGTCTGCGTGAGAAAACGCGAGACTGCCCTTGACATTGACTTTAAGAAGGAAATGACATATACTAGATGAAAGAAACTGTGGCCAGTTATGTAGAAGAAGAAT
This sequence comes from Margaritifera margaritifera, assembly GCA_029931535.1. Classification (NCBI taxonomy): domain Eukaryota; kingdom Metazoa; phylum Mollusca; class Bivalvia; order Unionida; family Margaritiferidae; genus Margaritifera; species Margaritifera margaritifera. Next base: position 1,567,176 of record JAQPZY010001433.1, on the reverse strand, counting down.
GCGCTACATATAAACGATAAATAATGGTGCTGATATATGTACTGTGCAGAGATCACAGGTTAAAAAACTTGCAGAACATAAAGCATTAGGAACTGAACACGACCCCTTGTCAGTAAAAAATCTTGCACAGAGCATGTGTTTTATATATTTTACCCAGACCATCGACGTTAAATAAAATTTCTTGTGTCGTGTATCCCTTTCTAAATTTCTTGGACTTGCCCGTGGGCAAGTGCTTTGCAAACTTAAACTTACCCAAACCGAATTGGAGCTTGTCCCGGGAGTCGGGCAAGTGGATTTGTAAATCCCTGTATCCCTTGTCAAACATCTTCATTCATCAATGAAAGTATTGCTCAATTTAATTATTTTAGGATTTATTTGCCCAAGTTGAGAAAGGCTGCAATAGACCAGGAAGAAAACTTGAGTAATGCGGATCAGTACACATATGAAAAGCCAAGTTTAAGGAGTACTCCTAAAGTTGAGATAGTAAAGCCAAGGAAGAGGCTGAAGTGTCCTCAAAACCAGAACTGAAAAATTCACCCAAGAAGAACTATCAGATAAGAAGAGTGAAGAAACATCAGCCAATTGTGTGTTCAGGAAATCAACTTGAGAGCAGCTGCAGTGAATGCCAAGACAAAAGGTAGCAACAATATACTAGTGAATATGATGTTTTCAACCGCCAGGCACCAAGAAAAGTTTCTGAAAGTCAAGAATAAAAAAGTCCAGAAGTTTTAGAAAGTCTCCTAAGCCTCCTGATGCATCAAGGATGAGTGAGTCAGACAGTAATTTCTTTGATAAACCATTACTTAGAAAAACTCCCAAGAAGAATGTTGATACAAAGCCCTCAGAAACAGAGCATCACACTTTCACAAAACCAGAATTAAGAAGCATAGACAAGATTAAAACATCAGATGGGAGATCTGATCAAGATGGTCACACATTTGAAAAGCCAGCATTGAGAGGTACACCTCCTAAAACTGTAAAAAACGAAGAGGTCCCAACAGGAAAGTTTGATAAACCAGCACTAAGAAGTGTTCCAGGGTCCTTAGCATCACCTGAGAAAGAGAGGACATACTGTGCAAAATCTGGCTTTGAGAAGCCTGCTCTTATGACAGTAGAATGGCCAGAAAACAAGGGAATGGATCTGGAGAAAAATGACCCTGTTGAAGGGGGCGAAGAGAACCAAAAGCCTTGTTGGATGATAAATCTGCGCAAAACAGGGAACCTGCCTTTGGAGGATAATGAGAAACCCAAATCAAGTGAACCAGAGTGGTCACAAGCAGCAAGAAATAAAGCAGCAAAAGCCTTGGAGATAATTCAATCAAAAGGTAAATTACAAATAAAAATATAAAATGTAATTGGAAGGCATACATTGAGTTAAGAGAGTAGTGTCAGTCCTTTCAATATTTATATTTTTCTGAAGCACTTATATAGTATTTACAGAGGCTGATCATCGAGGAAGACTTCACTAGCAATGTTTGATAATTTATGTCTATAAATATTTCCCTGATTATTTTTGTATTATTTTAAAATCTTTTTAAAATATTAAAATTTATTTGAGTCAGCAGTGTGAAGTTGATCATTCTATGTTGCAGAAGCTTAAGTTGTAAATAATTTTATTAGCTTTTGAAGAAAACAATGTTCTGACCATGGACAAATATTGTCTGAAAAAAATGTTACTTGTTTGTCCCAACCCAGAAAATCAGAGCCAAGAAGCAGAGAAACCAGCCACACCTTGGGTGGAATCAAATATGCTGAGAAAAATTCCAAAGTCATATCACCACCAGGAGACCAACGCTAACGAGGGAAACAGGCCGACTTCCCAAACAGGTCAAAAGGGATTCCTGTCCTACAGCTCATCTAAGGATTTGGAGATTGTCGGAGGTGAAAGAAGTAGAAGTCCAGCTACTGGAACAGGTTTGTCCATGATTCCAAAGTTTATTTTATCTCAACTGTAAAGGGTGAGGTATAGGTGTTGCCAGTAATAGTGGTGTTAACAGTAATAAGTTGAAAGTTACATATATTCTACATCAGGGCAGTAATCAACTGAAGCTTTGGTAGAAGATTATTTTATATCTTAAGTTTGTACAGTGATATACAAGGAGTTCCAGTCTTATTTATTGTCGAGATATCATGTTCTAAGCAACACTTGTTTACTTTTTTAAGGTTGATCACTTTGAACTGATGGTTTTAAAAAAACTGTTATTTATACAAAGGTAAAAATCCAAGAATGTATAATTTGGTGTGGATTTATTTATACATAGGTAAAAATCCAAGAATGTATAATTTGGTGTGCATTTATTTATACATAGGTAAAAATCCAAGAATGTATGAGTTGGTGTACATTTATTTATACATAGGTAAAAATAAAAGAATGTATAATATGGTGTGTATTTATTTATACATAGGTAAAAATCAATGAATGTATAATTTGGTGTGTATTTATTTATACATAGGTAAAAATCCAAGAATGTATGAGTTGGTGTGTATTTATTTATACATAGGTAAAAATCCAAGAATGTATCAGTTGGTGTACATTTATTTGTGCTACTCCTTGTTGAATATTCATCTGCAAGTAAGAGCAATGCCACAGAAAAGTATGTATAAAAGCACTCAGTCACTAATATTCATCTGCAAGTAAGAGCAATGCCACAGAAAAGTATGTATAAAAGCATTCAGTCACGAATATTCATCTGCAAGTAAGAGTAATGCCACAGAAAAGTATGTATAAAAGCACTCAGTCACTAATATTCATCTGCAAGTAAGAGCAATGCCACAGAAAAGTATGTATAAAAGCACTCAGTCACTAATATTCATCTGCAAGTAAGAGCAATGCCACAGAAAAGTATGTATAAAAGCACTCAGTCACTAATATTCATCTGCAGGTAAGAGCAATGCCACAGAAAAGTATGTATAAAAGCACTCAGTCACTAATATTCATCTGCAAGTAAGAGCAATGCCACAGAAAAGTATGTATAAAAGCACTCTGTCACTAATATTCATCTGCAAGTAAGAGCAATGCCACAGAAAAGTATGTATAAAAGCACTCAGTCACTAATATTCATCTGCAAGTAAGAGCAATGCCACAGAAAAATATGTATAAAAGCATTCAGTATCTTGTGCATACAGTTAGTCCTGCTGTTTTTGATTCATCACACTTTTGTAAATGGAGCCAGATTTAGTGTATGGCAGAATTTAGTGAATGCAACTAGTCTTTCAATTTTCAGTGGATTACTATGAAACTTTGTACATGTTATAGAAGATAGATTAGAAGAGCATATGGGATGGCATTTTGTCTGTCCATTAGCACAAGTTTGTTATCGCTACTCTTCCTAAAGTACTTGGAGGATTGCCATGAAACTTTACACATACACATTCATCCCATGTAGATGTTGGTTCTAAATGAAAATGGTGCTGTTTGGATATCCAAATATGGTCACCACAGTAGTCATCTTGAAATTCTAGTTATCACTACTCCTCCTGAATGGATGGTGATATCAACATGGGGTTTTCACTGAAAGGCTTCTTATACTGCCTTGTTGGTCCTAAATGAAAATGGTGCTGATCTGACGTTCAATATGGCCACCATGAGACAGGCATCTTGAAACACTTGTTATTGCTACCCCTCATGAATGGAAAGTCAAATCAACATGGGGTTTTTCACCAGAAGATTTCATATGATGTCTAGTTGGTCCTGAATAAAAATGGTGCCGCTTGGATTTCCAATATGGTTGACACACTAGCCATCTTGAAAATCTTGTTATTACTGATTCTCCTGAATGGATGGTCGTAGCAACATTGGGTTTTCACTAAAAGACATATGATGATGTGCAATTGGTCATATATGCAAATGGTGCCGATCAGACTTCCAATATGGCTCCCTTTTTGAAATCTTATTGCTTATCACCCTGAATGGAAGGTAATATTAATATGGGGTTTTCACCAGAAGACTTCTTATCATTTCTAGTTGGTCGTAAATAAAAATGATTCTGATTTGACATCCAATATGGACACCACAATAGCCATCTTGAAAATCTTGTTATCTATACTCCTGAATGGAAAGTCATATCAACATTGGGTTTTCATAGGTAGACTTCTTGCTATGTCAAGTTGGACCCAAATGAAAATGGTGCTGAGCTGGCCTCAAATATGGCCACACATTGAACATCTTGAAAATCTTGTTATTGCTACTTTTTCCTCCTAGATGGATGGTCAGATCAACATGAAGTTTTCACAAAAAAACCTCTTGTGGTATCAGTTTGGACCAAAATGAAAATGCAGCCATTCTGCATGTTGACCAATCATTGAACTCATTGAACTCTCCATCATGAGGTAGGGGTGGGATGTAGAAAAGACAAGGGTATATTTACGTGGGCAACTTGCTCACCATACCTCTGGTTTTAGTAGGACATCATATCGATTTTCTGCAACAGAAAGCTCGTGCAGCCAATTTAAGTGAGTTGGAAAGATTTTCCAGGGTCTCATATACTTTTCATTGACATAATTATTTTTTGCAGGACTGTTATTGCAATTATTGAAATTACGTAAGCATTTTCTTTTTCATTATTGAATAAGAGATGAAAGTTGCAACCACATCATTTTACATCCAATCTTTTCCAGAGTTCATATCACTACAATATATCTAGATAAAAGAGTGACGTTAGATCTATGACATAATGTAAAGAACAGGATATTTTGAACTGTACCGTAAGTGTTGATTTTACAAAAGCAGACTACCATGTTGTACTGTTCTCCATCTGTCTGTTCATGCATTTGTCTGTCATGCCTCACCACTTTTCACTATTGGGCTGATATACATCAGATATGTTAATAAAGTTCATCGAAGGTTCGGCTTTGTCACTGTGGTTCTAAATGGGAGAGGGTCAGAAAGTCAGGTTAGTACAAGTTTTAATTTGAAATGTGTTTTTGTTAAAAATATTTTAAAAAGATAATATGAAATTTTTGTGGCTTTTGTGCTACAAATTTAAGGACCCAACAAAGCAATGATTACAACAGAAACTGCTTCCTCATCAACAAAATTAAGTTTTGGTTTGCTTTGGTGCTTTATGCCACAGCAACACAAGTAGGTAATTTAGTGTAGAGGCAATTGGAGTAAAATGTCTTGACCAAGGAAACACCTTGGTAGCTGACCCAGGCTGGTCTGATGGTAGGATTCAAACTTGCACATTTTCGGTCAGGGTCCGGCACACTAACCACTGAACTATCGCGGCTCCCAAGATTAAATAGCAACAAAAACTAACAATTTTGCAAAACTGCAAGAATTGATACCCATAAAAATACATACAGTTATGGGTTCTGAGATACTATCCCTCACTCATGGTGCCTTGGGAGTAATGTTTGTCAGAGAGATTATCAGGGATGAGAGTTCAACTTTGCATCTCGCCTCTACCAAATAGAGGAGAGTTATTGTACTACCACAGTGCATTTGTTTAAAGGCAGGAGCTGGGTGAATCACCCATATAACTATCAGTTGGTTGCGACTATTGTTTTGCCAAAAATACTTCCAATAAATTATACGGTTGTCATCCTGAACAGAACATGTAATAAATCATGGTTAAATGTTGCAGCTGCTGCAAGGCATTATCAACAAAATACACCTCTCTCTCAATAACTTGTGCACAGTGGGGTCCAAAAACATAGACTGCACTATAAGCGAGGGTATTTGTTACTGAGGGACCTAAAAAAAAGCATTAAAAAGGAATGCCATCCCCACTGGACATGGAGAAAACCCAGGTGGATAGGGTAACAGGGCTGTTTAATGGCTAAATACTTCTCCATGATGAACCATATCTGTGAAACAAAGACTTTTATTCACCAAGTACTCGTTTCGCTTGGTTTCCTTGAAATCTATTATCACATTTGTGAATGAGTAGGCTGATTTAAGGTAGTTTAATTATATTACTTAGATAATAATATTTATTACAGTGTTCGATTGATCAGTTGAAATGAGTTGATCTGATGCTCTTATGCAGGTAGGATTTGCATGCCTTTTTACTTTTCTTTTATTCCACCCACTTTATTTGATTTGATACAAACGACGTAATTAACGTGATAATACACAGCATGTCTGTTTTCAATTGAGTGTAACAAGACAGCAAATACTTTCGCAGGTCGGAGATCAACACACGGTTGGCACTTAATTAGGTTCTAGCAGAAATGCTTGTGGACATAACTGTGATGGTAGATTTACATTTTTCACGTTTTAATACAAGAGGGCATGTTGCATTTATGATGATTACACTAAAACCGAATTAAAAGATAGAACTAAATTATAAATTTCACTTGACAAAACTTATTTAATTGGTATTTATTTAATAAAGTGTTGCCACCAGTAGGCATTAATGAAATTTTCAATGATCGAAATTTCGTCGAATATTGTTATTTCCAGTGTACTGAGAATGTTGTTTGGAAAGAAAGTTTAACAAAGTTGAGAATTTTATGATGTTGATTAAAATTTCTGGGTACTAGCCACAGTTTTCGACCATAAAACAAGTGATATATCAAGGTTTAATGGACCAATTTTGATCGCCATTTTCTTCATGTGCAAGAAATAGGGGTACTTTTTTGTATTTTCTAGTTTAAAAAATGGGATCCACGCCTGACCCTGCATTATAAGTGGGTTCACAAGTTATCCATGGTGTAAATGGCTTTATCTATTCATGTATCTACGTGATGTTTATAGATGTTTACAGTTGTGTCAAGGTTACTTGGCAGTATCAGTCATTTAGATGCTTGTGTTACCTCCCTCCTCACTCAGTCTGTGATGAGGTCATATAGTGCAAGACTACTTAATAACCTACCGTATGTGAGCTAAGTAACCTGATTGAAGCACCTCAGTGATTAAGATAAAAATTGATCCAAACAGAAAAGACTTACTTTGTTAGACTGATTCGGAAACAACCAGGTAAGTTTACTCATTATTGACATCTGAAAAAAATGAAAGAAATTACAGATTTTAATAAACAGAATATTTCAGCTATATGTGGAAATACATCTGACACGATCAGTGTTAAAGTAGATGGACATTTTTAGATGAGGCCAACCAAACGGTGTGATCCATTGTAAACTGTATTGCATGTTGTGCTGTGATGTAAATGAAAGTATCATGTATTGGAGAAACTTTGTAAGTCCCACCCCACCAAGCCCCACCCCACCGGCATTGGTAACAGATAGACTGCCATGGCTGCCATTGTAAATGTCCATAGTCCCGATCACTGGTAATAGATAGACTGCCCTGGCTGCCATTGTAAATGTCCATAGTCACTGATAACTTTTGTCTGGAAGTATGGTGATGACAGTTAAGGTGCAGATTACTTAGCAGCTAGGAATGAACAGACTTTGGTAAAACTACATTAGTATTAAATTTTAGAACAACAAAATTATTATCTTATTTAAGGACACTGAAGGTGCCTACATGACCACATTATTGTACACTTTAATTTCCGAGAAATGCCAGTTGAGGAATTTATCATCATATTTCAAATCTATCATGCATCATGGCAAGTAAAAATCGGTCCAAACTGGTTCTTTTCTTTTTCTTGCTCAACGCTTTTTATATGGTCTTTGAAGTGGGGTGGCTAGTGATACTTCCTGACTGGACTTATGCCCATATAGAACACGATGCCCATTTTATTTTAAAGCATGGACTTGCTTTCATCATTTGTGGAATATTACAAATAGAATTTAATCAAGTTATTGCTTGTAAAATTTGTTTTTTCCATATTAATAAGAATTTTTGTTTTAAAGCAATAACTTGATTAAATAAATACTTCAACATGACATAGGAGACTTCGTAATAATTTTGCTGCTCAGTTGAGTCAATCAAACCCTGTCTGACAGTTTTAAAACCTTTTCAGCAGCTGGGGCACCCCCTCCCCTTCCTAAAAATTTCTTTTTTGGCCCATTTACCTTCTATTTCAATTCTTATGGAATGTCTGTGTAGGAATTTGTTAAATTTTGGGGGACACTGGCAGTTTTGGGTTGGAGAATGTCCCACGGGCTTGCTCAAAGAGCAACACTGATTCCTGCTATAATTACCAAACTAGATGATTGTTTGGATCTCTATTAGTATCTATTAGTATCACACCTTTGCAACAAAAGAAGGTCACTGTAACCTACATTTCAATTTTACTGGCTTAGGTTAAAGTTTTGCAGTTAACTCATGACCACATAGGTTTTTTTTGGTACCCCGTATATATACTGTTATAGATAGAATCATGAAACTGGTGAGAGGATGCGTCTTGATGAGTATTACACCCTCATCACAAAAGTAGGGCATTGTAACACATTTTTCATGCTTCATTGACTTTGGGTTCAATTTTATATTTCTGAGTTTATTTTGTGAGCTCTGTTCATGCTAGAATCACCAAAAATAGAGTTTGTATGCATTTCTGTTGGTACTATACTCTTGAAGTAGGTCACTGTGATCCATATTTCATGGGTCACTGACTTGAGATAAGTTGTTGTGCTTTGACTGTTAGAATCACTAAATTAGATGATTCTATACATCTCTATTAGTACCACACCCATGCAAAAAAGTCACCGTGGCAAACATTTCACATTTTACTGGCTTTGTGAGTACTATTCCATCAGCAGATGTAGGTCTTTATGACCCATATTTTATTCATTGCTGCCTTGATATACATTTTGTATTTGATGTTCATTTCTTAGGCACTTTAACAGGGATGCATACAATTTGAGAATCGGATGCATCTCATTTAGTACCACACCCTTACAACATAAGACGCTGATCGTGACCTATATTTCATCTTTTACTGGCTTTGGTTAAGTTTTTGAATTTATCTTATGGCCACATTAGTTTTTGGCATGCTGTATGCATATTATCCTTCCTAGAATCATGAAACTTGGTGAGGGATGCAGCTAGATATTTGTACTACACCCTTATTAAAAAAGGTCTCTGTGACTTATATTTCATGCTTCATTGACTTAAAAAAAATTAATTTAAAGTTCAGTTATTGGGTGCTGTTTATGTTCAGATCTTGAAATTTGATAATTGGATGCATCTCTATTAACTTACTACTAGACCCTTACAACCAAAAGAACGTCACTGTGGTCTGCATGCTTCTGAATCTGATGGCCCTTCTACTTCGGCTTCTTAATGAATACTGTCTCCAAAATCTTTTGTCAGCGCGTGAATGCTAGGATAGTTGCGCAGTATGTTTGATAGCACAATAGAAAATGCAACATCCAGTACTGCCATGTGACTCATGGTCCACATTTACCGGATACTGAGTAATAATCACAGCTAAGCCTAAAGCACCCACTTTAGAATTCCACTTTATATCCCCATAATTTTGTCATCAAAACATATTATCTCTGTTAAATTTTGTGCCATCCACCAATTATTTAATTTTTTATGATTTCTTTTGACACTAAACTTTTCATTACAGTATAACAGAGATGTATTCTGAAATAACTTTCAAAAAGATTAGATACCAAATCATAGCATGATATATTTTTCTCTTATATCAGTCCACATATCACAATAATCATTTCTGTTCATTGGTTACATTTATACAAACTAGTTGTAAATTAAATGGAACTTACAAACAATTGGAAGTCTAGGAAGTGAAAATGACCAAGCGGGGCTAGCAGTTTGTTTTATTGGTGCACATCTGAAGTAAGGCCAAGCTGTATACTATAACCCAAAATAACCCAAATTACACCCATCAATCATACACCAAAATAAAGTTAATTAAAAGTTCTTTTCACACTACCTTAGATATACAAGGTCTTTTTTAAATAACCAGGGAGGAAAATCTAGGGACTTCTTGTTCTTTAAAAATCAAATTCTATTCAAAGTATGAAACTGTAGAGCGCAACGAAAAGCAAAAATATTTAACAAAATAATATAATTACTAATTTTCATGCAAAAGTTGTATTTGTCTTTAAACACCATTTACAGTTACTTACTGTCAGCTTTTCTAGTAACCTGAACTTCATCTAAAGGAGGGTATTTTATATTTGGTATTGTGCCTTAAGATAAGTACTCTAGGTGATAACTGTTTCTAGTTCAGGACCTGTCAGTTAGAGTAGCCATTGATCAAACGTTTGTGTTGTCAGACATGTGGATATCTGAAAAGTCCAAGTCTGTGTTTGCTAATTGAAAACTGACCATACAAAAAATGCATGAAATGATTGATTTTTGCCCGATTGAAGTATATGTCTGAAAAAAGAAATATATTCCTAGTGTATTGAATTTCTCCAGAAAAGACAACCTGTTTTCAAAGCAGTTATGAAATAATCTTATGTAAAAGTTTATGAACAAAATGTTGAACTTTTCCATTCACTCCTCCATAAAATTTGTACTGATGGCTCTGACTTGATTGTATTTATTCTAAAAAAGAGACAATTTGTTGAGGATTTTTTGAATTCACAAAGGTTATATATTGTTTTTTTTGGAGGTTTTGGTAACTTGTCGTGATTTGGGAATACGGAGTTTTGCAATATTTGTACATTGATTTTTGCTGCTACTAGGTGAGGACAAATTCATATGCCAAAAGGTGGAATGAAATTTGGTTTCTCAGTGTACAGGATTTGGTATTTGGGCCTGAAGATGATACCGTATGTGGGATTAGATGGATTAGAGGACAGTTTGGTAGTATATTGAAGATCCAGTTTTGTTCGTCTCAGATAAAGTGATGGTTCATTTGCCTCACCATAAAGGCTTTCTGAAATGGCGTTCCGACATGCTGCCAGACAGATTTACAAGTTTAGATCTTGCTAAAATCCTTTACAGTTAGAGTAAAACCTTCAGGTCTGTTCCCCATTCTGTGGTTGCCACGACTCATTAAATCCTTAAATCCAGGACTTTTTGGCATTTATCCATGAGGTATCTAATATGTGGAAGAAAAATTAGTTTACAGTAAAAAAAATATGGCCTAACAATTGGGTCTTCTGCACAACAGACATAAGAGAACCGTCAAGATAGGGTTTGGGATCATCATGAATTCTGTGTAATCAGCAAAAGTACATGCAAAACAGTTTAAGATTTATAAAATTTTGAACCCGTCTTATTCTGCCCATATCAGAACTCTATTTTGTATGGACATATTTGATCCGTAGCAGATTAATGAGCTTTCAGTTCCTGGATTGAGGCAGTTCACTATGTTGTTAATTTTGATGTTGAATAGGGTGACTGACAATATGATGCCCTAAGGTACACCTGCATCCTTCAGAAAAGGTAATGCCTACCGTAACTATAAAATGTCTATTTTTAGTAAAAAAAATTGGATAGAAAGATAGGTAGGCAGCCCTTTAAACCTAGGTTCATTATGTCATACTTCCATATGGTGTTGTAATCTTTCTCCAAGTCAAAAAAGAGACTGCTATATGATATTGCTTGAGGAAGACTTCTCTAATAAATGCTTCAAGTCTGACTAAATGGTCAGCTGTGCTTCCCTGGCATCTGAATCCATGAAAGTAGTTTATTGGACTCAAGATACCAGAGGAGTCTGTCATTTATCATTCATTCCATAGTTTTTCAAATACTGCTTGTTAGTGATATGGGACAGTAGTTGGAAGGTATGGTATGGTTCTTTCTCGGTTTAGGTACTGGTTGTTGCTTCTTATGATGATGGCAGATAGCCACCATTCTAAATTTTATTGAAAATGTTTCATAGTGTATTGAGAGGTGTATCAGGTAAGTGTTTCAGAAGTTAATAGTGGATATTATCTGGCCCTGCTGAGGAGTTATGTGCTTGATCAATGGAGACTTGTAGTTCTCTGAGAGCAAACGGTTTATTGTAATCTTCAGCATTAGCAGATTTGAAATTTAAAGGAACCCTTAACTTAAGTTTTTGGTATTGTATCCCCAGTAACATCCTGTAGTATCTTTGTAAATTAGAGTGTTGCATCCACAAGATCTTTAAAATGATCAGCTGTTAAATATGAATAGTAGAGAGATTAATATGTCTTCCAATCTGCCTTGTTCAGTTTTCATTTCTGTCCTAGTCTTAGGGGTGTGGGAGCATTACTTCTTACGTATATTGGAACGTGGTAGGTTATCAGCAACTTCCCAAGGGAAGTCAAGTAGAAGAGGTGCATTGCAGATGGCCAAATCTACCTGTAGAGACAAGTATGATCCTATGTCAGGATGCAGGTAGGTATATGACTTATTGAAAAGGCCAAGATTATGTATTGAAACAAAGTTTTGTATTTTTCCCTCTCTCGTTAACATCTGTAGGCTCCAAAATGTATGTTGGCCGTTAAAGTCACCAAGTAAAACAAAAGCTGCTGGTAACCATTCATTAAGAGGGTCAAGATAAGATCGATTGATTAAATTGAGTGCTTTGGGTGGGATATATTTTGAGCAAAAAGTAAGAGAGTTTTGTGTATGGATACATGGATGGCTATAGCATGTAATGTATTATTGAAATTAATCTGAGGAGTTTTGTTATTTATAATGATGGATGCTCCTCCAGTGGCCTTATCAGTACTTCTTGAAAGGTTATTGTAGATTATGATATTTTAAAGCTTAACTTGATTGTTTTATTTTTAAAAGGTCTCCTAAAGGTGGACAGCTGTTGGTTCATGTTCTTGAAATAGAAGACTTATTTCATCAGTATTTGCATTTAAACCTCGACAATTCCATCATATTACGGTGTCTGACATATTTATGGAAGTGTCGGAAGTAAGAGACTTTTGTGAGTTTTCCCTGGCGCGGTATCAGGGTGCTCACCTCTCCAGTGTCAATACTTTCTAGACTTCCAAACTTATTAAAGAGTTTGATACGATCGTCAGATCCTTTGGAAATCTAGTAGATTCTTTAATTTGCTCATATTTTGATTTAGGGCATGTATTACCACTGGCACCAGTGGTTTGCTGTCCTTTTGGTGGGTCAGATCTAACCAGTTTCATGCTAATAGAGCTCAGTATCTTATGCATCACACTGTTTCAATGACCACTGGGGCAAGTAGTTTGCTATGCTTTATGTGGGCTAGATTTAAGTGGATTTTCATTTGTAGCTGTCCTTTTGGTGGGTCAGATCTAACCTGTTTCATGCTAATAGAGCTCGATATCTTATGCGTCACACTGTTTCAATGACCAATGGGGCAAGTAGTTTGCTATGCTTTTTGTGGGCTAGATTTAAGTGGATTTTCATTTGTAGCTGTCCTTTTGGTGGGTCAGATCTAACCTGTTTCATGCTAATAGAGCTCGATATCTTATGCGTCACACTGTTTCAATGACCAATGGGGCAAGTAGTTTGCTGTGCTTTTTGTGGGCAGGATTTAAGTGGATTTTCATTTGTAGCATTGGGTTTCTTATTTGCTACACTGTCACAGTGATTATTTGCATTTTCTGCATGTACTTCACTCCCATTTTGGGTGACTGCTCGCATGGATTTTGGTGATGTCAAGGCTGTGAAGTTGCATTGACCTTATGGCCATGTAGTGCCTATCTGGGTACAGACAGTATTTGTGGAAGGTTTCTTCTCCAATTTTAGCTGTGCTGGTGCAGGATTTACCAGCTGTGTTAAGCAGAGCCATGGCTTCCAAATATTTCCTGACCTCAGGCAAACTAATGCCTTTCTCCTGCTTCATGCGTTGGATCTCATTCTTGAGGTTCCACTTAGAGCAGTCTCTAGAGTACATATTTCCAGCAGAAGCAGATGAGGTGACTCTGTCTCATCCCTCTTGAAGCAAAAGAAACAAATATCATACAGCATTAAAGAGAGAACAGCATCAAGGGCATGATGATGATGGGGAAAAACAGTAAAAACAGAACGTTTTACGGAAAGGATATCTCTTGGAAATATGCTAGTTGGATGTTTTTGATAATTGTTATGCCCCCACTGCTATTGCAGATGGGGGTTATTGTTTTGCTGCTGTCCATCCCAAACAGCGATACATCCATATACCCGCATGTCCGTAGATCTGTCCTGAATCCTTTTTAACAGGATAAGACAAACTCTAATAAATTTAGAGTCATGCAATTTGACACACTTTATCATGGTTATACTTAAATGACCAAGTTAGATTTTAAGGCCATTAAATAAAGTTTTACATGCTCGCCGTAGGGCAGTATGTATTATGTTATGTTGTTTTTCATCCATCTTCTTGTCCATCTGCTGTTTGTTATAAATTTTGTTTCTACATTATAACTTGAGTTGTCCACCAGCTACAGTTACCAAACTTTGTGGATGGCTTGTAGTTTGGACGTGGAAGAACCCTATTGATTTCAGGGCCAAAAGCTCAAAGGTTAAGGTCACTGAGTCTGAAAGAAGAAAAATAGTTTCCTTACAAGTTTTCCTTACAAGTTTTCCACCATCTACAGTTACCAAATTTTCTGGAGGCCTCAGGTGGCTGAGTGGTCTATGGCACTCGCCTTTAACGATCACTCACACATCTCACCTCTGTTTGGGTGAGTCCAAGTCTCGGCTCGAGCAACGTGGGTATGTGAGAAAGCTTGCCAGTAGTTTCTCGTGGGTAGGTGGTTCTTCCCGGGGTCTTCCTCCACCAAATATACTGTCCATCATGTATAGCCTATCATGTGCTGAAAAATGGCATTAAACCCCTTCAAAACCAAATCAAACCAAACCAAATTTTGTGGATTGCTTGCATTTGGGTTAAGGAAGAACCCTATTGATTTTGGGGTCAAAAACCAAAGGGCAAGGCTACTGTGACTGAAAGAAAAAATGGTTTCTGCACAATAGTTTGAGTTTTCCATCATCTATGGTTATCAAAACTAACTTTATGGATGGCTTGCACTTTGGGTAAGGAAAAGCCCTATTGATTTTGGGGTCAAAAGGTAAATGACTGAAAGTTGAAAAATGGTTTCCGCACAGTAACATTAGTTCTACATCACAGACCTGGACCAAACTTTGTGGCTGGCTTACACTTGTGGCAAGGAAGAAACCTATTGAATTATCATGAAAAGGTTAAAGGTCAGGGTCATTGTACAATGTAACTAAAAGAAGAAAAGTGGTTTTGGCACAAAATAATTTCAGTTATCTACATAGAAAAGTATTAACACAGGGTGGGGATATAATATGCCATCCACTGGTACTCATATTCATTTTTTGTTTACACATTTTAAAAAATGTTTTGGTCATAGAGATTTTTTTAACCAAAACCTTGCTAGCATGATTTAGCCAAAACAACTTAACATTGAGAAATGAAAATTACATACACTGTAGCTGTATTCATGTGTATCTGACCTGATTAGAATGTCAGTCTATCACAGCAATTTTTTAGTTTTTGCATATTTTTGAACTTGTTGGACTTCTACTTTTTGACAAAAAGCTTTTTAGCAGTATTGAGCAAAAATCACTTGAGATAGACAAATGAAATTTGGTATATATACATTTATGCATATGTAGATGAATTGAGAAGATTTTCATGTAATACATTTAAAAAAATCAAACTTTTTTACGGTTTAGATTTTGATTCTTTTGGTCTGCAGCACTCTGCTAACTTTACAGCAGTGTGGCATATGTGTTTCACAAACACAATTCCTAGTTTTTTTTCAATTAAAAAAAATAAAGAAAAAGATGTATGTTTTTTGCATGCCAATTTATTGATTTTTGGCTCCATTGGTTCAAAGGTCAAGGTAGCCTTGACAAAAAATATACATTGAGTATGGATTTTATTTCGACATAATAACTGAGATATTATGAATGGATTGTAGCCAAATGTAAGATTTGTGGCCCCATTACCACAAGAAAGACGTTTGTCCATTTTTTGAGGGATTTATCAAAAGTTAAGATCACATTGAAATTGTTGCCAGTGTCTATATATGTATGCTGAAAGTATACAGTGAATACATTTAAAGAACTTACCTTATGTTGGCAATGTATCACATACTATTTAAAGTACTTTTGACTCATTTAAGCTGTGGTAATTTGTTTGTTGCGTGTTTGTCATTCAATATTTTAATTGTCTTGAATGTGATATAGTTTGCAAAAATTACAATTTTTTCACAAACAAATGAACTTTGGAACTTTTTAGCACTCCCATTCTAAGAGAAAATTTAATGTATATGGAAAAGTAACTATATGCATTGTTTGAATAATATCTTTTACATTCTGCTTATTAGTGATTGAAAAGAAGTGACATATATTTAAAAGGGTTTTTTATGTTTTTTTATTCACATTTCTTTACAATACATATAGGAGAGAAGAAAAAAAATAGAAAGCCGAAAATTCTACGGACATACCCCAACAATAAAGTACTTGTTTTGTTACAACACACTACTTGTGATGCTGATGTTGTTATCACTCCTGGAGGTAAGTTTTGCTCCTCCAGACAAATTTTGACATTGACAATACAGCTGCAATCTCTTAAACATTTTCTAGTTGTTGAAAATAGGTCCTCTTCACATTTGACTTTAATGGAATAGTTCTGTTTGTTAATAATACTTTGAAAAGTTAGACTTTTTCAAATAGAAGATTTATTTACATTGAAATAATTTGCCTTTGTTCTCATTGATTCTGGAATCGTGTTTTGAATATAAAAATGGAAGTTTTTATGTCAGAAATGATATTCAGGGATATAGTTACCATGTGCTCATGGAATGACTATGAGTTTATTCCATAAACATAAAGGTCCCTTTTTCTTTTCCAATTTCAGAACAAGGAACCCTTTTCCCTTCAGAAATCTAGATATGTTCAAATAATGCAGATATATTTAGAGTTTGTCAAAGTGTAAGGTATTCTTTGAAAAAGCTAGATTGAGAATGTAATCACATTTTTAACACTATACTTTCACTGAAAATTTCCCTTTCCATACAATTTTATTACAGAAAAGAGAAAATAAACTCTTCTATTTACTTATTAACATAATCTGATTTAAGTATGCTTTATTATTTCCCAGTTGGGTAAAAAAAAAACTCTTCCTTAATTTTCAGGTTTAATCGCTGATCTTACACGCTGTTCATTTGGGATACATCTTCATATTTGTCTTCAAATATTTGCTATATAAACTTGGATCTTAGGATGGACATGTGTTGTGCACAAAACTGGATTGCACAGTAATACATTCGTGATATTTTCCATATTTTAATTAAAAATTGCACCCTCCTTCCTATCTGTAAATTGTATGCTATTACACCTATTGGCATCAAACTTATACAACATGCATCAAGATTTATTAAAAAATATCTAAAATCAAGTCCATGTTCCTTCACAAGCACCTTTTAACTATTGCCACAAAACTTACACTTGACATGCCTTATAATGGATGTGTTCAATGTTCCAAAACTAGATAATGGTAACGTACTTTAAAAGATTAATTAAAAATTTCTTAAATATTGTCTGTATCCACACTGCTATTGCATTAACTTATCTACTGCTACTACACCTTTCCCTCAATAACTAGTACACAGTGCGGTCCAAATAACATAGACTATAGCATAAGCGAGGGCACTAATTACCGAGGGACCGCTGAAAACTTAAGAAAGGGATGGAAATCGACAAGGGGGTGGGCATGTTAAGTGGTTGAATAGTTATTCAATAATTGTGTTGGGAATGATTGCCAATAAATAGCTTCGCTTTTCTTTAAAATTACCTTTATTTTCAACATATCCAGTGTCTGAAAGATTGTTTGAAACATTACTTGAAGTGGTTTTGACACACATCATATGTATACCAGCGAAAACATTGTGTATTACATCACTGCTTTTTTGCATGTGAATGTGGATACATTCTAGTGTTACTGTAGATTCAGAAGAAAACAAAATTCATTATTTTAACAAAGAGTGACATTTATTTAAAGAAACAACAATGTCAAAACTCAATTTTTTTTATATTGTATTGGAAGTTACAGTGAAATTTCTTCCCATTTTTGAGTAAACGTCTGAGTGCCAGTTTGGGAAGTTTAAATTCACTGTAAACTTTGGAAGTCCATAATGAACCCTTTCTGTGAAAATAAGCGTGTCATGCACCTAGTAAATCTTTGTCTTGGTTCCTTTCCTATTGTTGATCATATCTGAGACTGAGTATGATAAACCACTGATTAATATTAGATACTGCATCCAAAACTCTCAGTCCCACAGCATGGAAACATCAAGGTTGGTTTGCTGAGAACAGTGCTCACATACTGAAACTACTGAATGAGAAACATTAGCTCCAAAAGGCCTCTTTAGAAGATAGCACATCATCATCTAAGAAGGCAGCCTTCAACAACATCAAGAGTACTGTCCTGTACAAACTCAGAGAGTTGCAAGACTCATTACTGAGCAACAATGCAGATGAGATTCAGTCCTGCACAGAGGAATGCCATGAAGAACTTCTATGATGCTTCAAAGACAATTTGTGGGCCACAGTCATCTGGAAAATCTCCAATCCTGAGTGCAGATGGCACCACACTGCTCACAGACAAAGAAATGATACTACAAAGATGGGCAGAACACTTCAACAACATCCTCAATCATCAATCACCTGAGGAGGCCCAAGTGGAAGTCAACATATTACTTACTGATTCTTCAATACTGACTGAAAGTAAGAAAGCCCTTGAACTGCTGTCAGATGGCAAAGCTCCTGGAGCAGATGCTATATCAGCAGAAATCTACAAAGCTCAGAAACTGACAGAACTCTTCCAGTCAATCTCGACCCAAAGAACTATAGCCCAGAAGTTCAAGAATGCATCCATTGCCCACTTGTAGAAGTGGAAAGGCAACAGACAGTCCTGTGACACTCATCAAGGCATTTCCTTGCTGTGAATAGCTGGCAGAATCCTCTCCAGAGTTCTGCTGAATCACCTTGTGCATCACATCGGTCAAGGGCTCCTACCTGAGAGGCTGTGTAGCTTTAGGAAAAGACAAGAGACCAGTTGTGGTCTCAAAGAGACTATCAAGAAGAGAGGTGATGCAGCAACCTGCACCAGGAAATCATTAACAAAAGCATGTCATCACAGTAGAATCAAGGCCAGAATTGCCAAATGAAGTGAGGCCTTTGACAGACTACGCACAAATGTGTGTGAGCGCAGAGGCATCTGTCTGCAAACAAAACTGAACGTCTACAAAACCATTGTGTTGCCAACCTGCTGCATGCATGTGAAACCTAGATTTTGAATAGATTCCACGCCAAGAAGCTGAACCATTTACACAAAAACGCTTCATTAGGAAACTGATAAGGATAAGATGGCAGCACAATATCTCAGATACTGAAGTTCTCACATGGGCAGGCATTCCAACCATCCACACTCTGCTGATGAAATTCCAGCTGAGATGGGCAGGCCATGTCATCAGGATGCCATACGAGCGACTACCAAAGAAGAAAAAAAAAATGATTCCTAGAATGTCAGAAGAAATGCTTGAAAGACTCCCTCAAGTCATCCTTGAAACAATTAAAGGGAAGATCGCATACAGGATAGTTCCAACTGGCGCAGTCTCATCCGTACTTGAGTTACAGACCCTGAGTTGAGAATTGCTGAGAAAGTGCAGAAGCGCGAGCGGTGTAAATCTTGTAACTGCAGCATGTCTTCTGTTGATCAAGCAACCCCAAGCAGCATCTCCTGATTGTGTGCCATATACAGTTCAGAGAAAAAATGTTCCTGATTTGCCACTCACATGCTCACAGAAACAAAACCAGTTAGTGATGTCATTTTCATCTTCGAACTCAAATGACAAACAACTACTCAGGGAACAATAAAGAACACACACACACACACACACAGAGTGACATCAAGTTACTATTATTATTCTTATCATTATGATTATTATTATTATTATTATTATTATTATTATTATTACGTCTTTCCACCACCGTCCCTTGTAATATAAATACATTCATAATTTTTTTTCTCATAGTGGAAATTATATCCAGGATGTAAAGCTAAAAAGAAACAATGCACTGCTGTGGATGGCTCCTTTTGAAACATGATCTTGCAATGACGTATATGACTTGGCCACATCAAATAGTATAATGCTATAGTGCTTCTAGCTTGTATCCAGATTTGTTCCCCATATAGATAGATAATAGCTTCCTTTCTAGTCATGTGGTTATTTCTTCAGCTATATTTCTTTTTTATTATTCTAGACAGTTTTGCTTCCCTGTGCCAAAATATAAATTTGTTCTACATGTCTCTCTCTCTCTCTCTCTCTGTGTATATATATATATATATATATATATATATATATATATATATATATATATATATATATATATATATATATATATATATGATGCCTCATGGAGGTTTAATTCATGTTGTGTAACATACGTGCATGATAGTTATAGAGTTTAAGATATTGCATAGATTGCAGGGCTAGGATAATAGGATAATTCAATTAATTTGGAGGACAGAAGAATCGGAAATGCAGAAAAGATATTAAATATGTTTTCTCTTGTTTATCATGGATTGTTGTTTTTTACTTGATTAAAGATCTATGATGAAAAGAAATGCTAATCAAACTGCTATAGAGGGATATTAACAATTAATCTTCCATTTCAGTTAGCACATCAAGCTCAGGTGGTGAGGATGTTGTGGGAATATTAAGTGTGCCACTTTGGAATAGAGGTGAAAGAAAGGAAAAGCACAAATTATATGAAGAAATCAAAAAGGTCTTGATGGGACTTTCTCGCAAGTCTTGGAAATCTGCTGGGTTTTGCATCAATCCAGTTGGAGGATGGAACTTTGAACATTACTTCAAATGTTTTTTATATGAAATCAATAACTTTTATACTGGATTGTCGGTGAAATATTCAGTTGAATGCATCTTTCTTTTCACCAATGATGGAAACTTGTACAAAGTAGCATCTCACATCGCAGAAAACTATTTTCAGGATGCAAGTGAAGAATGGTCTCCAACTGAGGGTTACAAACATTTAGGCACTTGGCATGATGATTGGAAAGGTAAATACAAGTATAGCCATTTCAAGCTGATTCAAACAATGTTGACAAAAACAATATGTCAGATAGGTCAGTTTATGAGATTTTCATCGACTAAGAAACACCTGGCTTTTATTGTCAACAGATACAGTGAAAAAGTGGTCTTGAATTATAAACTTAGTAAAAGAACAATATACTAGCTATTTCTGATTGGGCATTATTTATTACACACAAGGAAGGAGAATGAAAAGGTTATGTAAATGTGTAGAAGTCCTCACACTGAATTTTTTAAAAATTGATGTTTAAACATACGAAAAACATATTGAAGAGTTAGAAAATATATTGGCAAAAAAAAAAAAAAAAAAAAAAAAAAAAAACAGATCCAAGAAAAAATCCTGTATTGCATAAACAGTTGGAAAGTGTTAAAATAGAACTGCACAAGTAGCTGGACATCTAAGGCACAAGTAGCTTGTCATTTAATGCAGTTAAAAAATAATCTGAGAGAAAAAATTGAAAAGATTAATGAAAAAGTTAGAAAGAGACTACTGTTAGATGAAAAATTTGGAAAGATTATTCAAAGAGAAAGGTGTAACTATAGTTGCTATAGCTACAGTGATATCTCAGACTATATCATCAATTCCTCTTACTCTAGCAAATTTGGTAACCTCCGACTCCTTCTACTCCAAGCAAAAAACTGAATTTGAAAAAGTTATTTTTTGACAGAATGAATAATAGGTTTAAAACTGTCGCTGATTATTTCTTTGAGTTAGCGATGACGATAGCAAAGCCTGGTATTATTGGTAGTCTTATAAGTTGGTTATTTAAGTATGCATGTATTAACATTTAATGGTATCTCGGCATAATAATGGCCATACGGTTATTTAAGTATGCATGTATTAACATTTAATGGTATCTCAGCATAATAATGGCCATACGGTTATTTAAGTATGCATGTATTAACATTTAATGGTATGTCGGAACAATAATGGCCATAAGGTTTTTTAAGTATGCATGTATTAACATTTAATGGTATGTCGGCGCAATAATGGCCATAAGGTTTTTTAAGTATGCATGTATTAACATTTAATAGTATCTCAGCACAATAATGGCCATAAGGTTTTTTAATGGTACTAGCCAAATTGTTTCTTTTCTTGCTCATCATGTTATAGTACTTGTTCTGGCATTTACTGGCTAACGTAAGTTTTTAGAGTTTATCTCGAAAACCAAATAGTTTTTTTGCACCCTGTATACATACTGTTATACAAAAATTCATCAAATTTGGTGAGGGAATGTATCTTGATGTGTACTACACACCTATCACAGAAATAGTTCACTGTGACCCATATTTCATGCTTCACTGCCTTGATTTTAGTACCAAGAACTTTTTATGCCAGAATCGTCAAACTAGGTGATTGTTTGCATCCCTATTAGCATAACACTCTTACAAAAAAGTATGTCATTTTGATCTCGATTTAACATTTTACTGGCTTATGCTTTTGCATTTAGCTCATAACCAGATTGGTGTTTTATTTACTGTTATGACTCTAGGTCTTAAAAAATATGTAACAGAAAGAAAGTGAAACCAACAATGTAAGTAATATCAACAAGCAGTTTATTTCTCTACAATACAAAGTGAAATTCAAAAGATACTTACAATATTGTGAATCAAATTCCAAATAATCATTAATGTCTTAATCACAAGTCCAAAAATATAGAATGTTCCGTATGAGTTCCAATAGTCTTGAATGTCCTGATATAACACAGTGATACAATCCAGAATGTCTTTGAATGAATTCACAAAAGTCCAAAGTAATGTATTAATTCAAAAGTCAATGTACACTATAGTAATTCCAATGAGTATATTAAAAAAACTATTTCTCTCGAATTATATCTGATTTCAATGTAAAATCTGATGTCAAATGGATTCCCACAGACTGATCTAAAACAGGAATGAAGTAATTGTTTACCAAATCCCTATTTATACACATTTTCACTTGACCTATATCATAACAGGATGTGAAACAATCCAATGAAAACAAAACGCCAGTCTAACTGTAAATATGACTGGCCTTGAACTCAGATGCTTGTAAACATTCTGTTGACAAGAGACCAGAATCTAAAGTACAACTTACCATCATGGACAGGATTTGAACACACAGTATAGATTAAATATACATAACACAACCCCTCATAAAGAAAAAGAAAGATTTATGCAATAAAGCTTTCTTTTACATATTTGTCAAATATGCACATGATACTATAATAATCAAAATTACATAGGAAGATGTTTTATGAATGACACTTAGCTTAATTACAAAAGAATACACAAAATAAAGCAATATGGTACTTCTATACACGTGAAAGTGCATGTGCAATCACTGAGTCGATCGAAGAATTTCCAAATGGTTTCCAAGTGATCTTCCCAGGTGTCGTTGTAGATGATGATGTCATCGATGTATGCGTCACAATTATCTAGACCAGATGTTAACATGTTCATTAGATGCTTGAGTGTTGCCCGAGAACTTTTCATTCCTGGCATCACTTTATACCGATAAAGCCAATCTGGAGTTACAAATGCCGAAATTTCTTTTGCTCTCTCCGCGAGTGGAATTTGCCAGAATCCTTTTAAAAGGTCAAACTTGGTGACATATTTCACATTTCCAATTGTCGATGCAATCATCTATTCTTGGCATTGGAAATGAATCCATTTTGGTGACACTACTTTTCTATAGTCAGTACACATGCGGAATGTATGGTTTAGGCGCAAGAATACATGGTGAACTCCAGTTACTTTTACTTGGTTCTATAAAATCATTCTCCAGTAAATATAGAATTTCTTTTTCAAATATTCCTGCTTGAGAGGATTCATCCTGTAAGGATGCTGTTTTACATGTATAGAATCTACAATATCAACATCATGATAGATTTTATTTATTTATGTTGGAACATCAGGAAACAAGTGCTCATACCCATGTACCCCGGTAATAGCTGTTTTAGTTAATTTTTTCCTGTTGTTGCAGATATGAAAAATTTAATGTTTAATATTTCTGAATTCTGAAGTTTAGTTAAACCATTGTAACTACAGTCAGATTGCATTCCATCGTTTACATCCTCACTGTGTGGGACAGGTACAATTAAATTGATTAAATAATTAACTGTGCTATCTCTGTCAAAATACTCCTTTAACATATTTATATGACAAAGTTATTTCTGTTTCCACCTCCCAGGAGTGTAATGGCATAATTTATGTCATTTACTTTCTTTTCAACTGTACAAGGACCATACAGTTGTGCCTGAAGAGGATTTTGAGATATGGAAAGAGAGCCAGAACGTTATCACCAGGCTGAAAACTTATTTCCTGTGTATTTCGGTCATACCTTAATTTCATTTTTGACTGATTAGAGTGAAGATTAGTTCTTGCTACCTCACAAGCCTTTGACAACTTATATTTGAAAAATCAGAGACAT
Source organism: Margaritifera margaritifera (assembly GCA_029931535.1). NCBI lineage: Eukaryota > Metazoa > Mollusca > Bivalvia > Unionida > Margaritiferidae > Margaritifera > Margaritifera margaritifera. The sequence continues at coordinate 1,542,902 of JAQPZY010001433.1, read as the reverse complement.
AGTCAAGAAGATTAATCTTTGAATCCTCAGTTGAAAGAAGTTTCTCTTTCAATAACTTCAATGGTCCACAGACTGTATGTCCAAAAAACCAGTTCAAAGGGACTAATACCCAATGACTCTTGAACTGATTCCCTAATAGCAAACAACAGCAAATGAACACCCACATCACAATCCTTTCCTGTAACAAAGCAATATGACCGAATCATATTCTTCAATGTTTGATGAAATCTTTCCAAAGCTCCTTGACTTTCAGGGTGATAGGCAGAAGATTAAAACTGTTGGATGCCTAATTCATGCATAACTTTTTGGAAAATTCCAGACATAAAATTGGACTCTTGATTAGACTGGACAGATTTGGGAAGGCCAACTTGTGTAAAAAAAACTTTACCAATGCTTTTACAATGGTTTTAGTTTTAATATTTCTCAAAGGAATTACCTCTGGAAATCTTGTAGATGCACACATGATGGTCAACAAGTATTGGTTGCCTGACTTGGTCTTAGGTAAGGGACCGACACAGTCTACCATTATTCTGCTAAATGGTTGTCAAATGCAGGAATAGGGTTCAGATGAGCCTTAGGTATCTTCTGATTGGGTTTTCCTACCATTTTACAAGTGTGACAAGATCTATGGAATTTAGAAACATCACTTTTAAGTTTCGGTTAATAAAAATGATTAAAAATCTTGTGATAGTCTTATTGACTCCTAAATGACCAGCCAAGGGAGCTATGCTAAGAATTTTTTGTTGATATGACCTCAGAATGACAATTTGATAGCTCACTGACCACTCGTCACCAACGGTTACCTCAGGTGGTCTCCATTTGCTCATAAGGACCCCATTTTTCACAAAATAAAAATCTGGGACTTGCGTGGCTTCAGTTTCACGAATAGCCCTCTGAAACAAACAGGAGATCTCAGGATCTTGCTCCTGTTCGACAATGAGTGATTTTCTTTTGTCACCCTGATTAGAATAGAGAGAACGAGTAGTAAAAAGAGAATCACTGTGATCAATACATATTGATTGATCAATACCAGGAGAAAAGGTGACCTCATCAAAAGCTGAACGATAAATGTGTCAGCTAAAGGAATAATTTCCTCATGAACATCATGTTCAAGACATCTTCAGTCTCGATAGGATCAACTCTTTGATCAATACAAGACTTGTCAGTTATAAGTGGATTGACCACGACCTTATCTCCAGCTAGGTCATTGCCTAGTAATAAATGAATACCTTATACAGGTAAAGAAGTCACTGCCCCAACAGTCACGTGTCTTGAAACTAAGTCTGATGCCAAACGAGAGGAACAGTTACAAAGCCGCACTCTGCTCCCTGAATAAGAACACTTTCACTAGAAGAAGACTTATCTAAAACAGGAACGAATTATTTGTTTACCAAATCCCTACCTATACACGTTTTCACTTAACCAGTATCATAACGTGATGTGATGCAATCCAATGAGAAAAAAAAAAAAACCGTAAACACGACTGGCCTTGAACTCAAATGCTTGTAAACATTCTGTTTACAAGTGACCAGAATCTAAGGTACAACTTGAAATCATGGAAAGGATTTGAACACACATTATAGATTAAATATACTTAGCACTACTGTATCATAACGCTATACCTGGAATCATGAAGCATGGTGAGAGGGTGCATGTTGATAAATACTACATTCTCTTCTTAAAAGTTGGCCACTATGACCCATATTTCACATTTAACTGACTGGTTCAATTTGACATTTTTACTGTTATTGCTGTACTTATTAAACTCGGTGATTTTATACATCTCTTTTAATATCACACCCATGCCAAAAAGGTCACTGACCTATATTTCACATGTTACTGGTTTAGGTTAAGTTGTTGCATTTAGCTCATGACCATATAAACTTGGCATACTATGTGCATAATATCCCATGTTTAATCATTAAACTTGGTTATGCATCTTTATGAGATCTACTCCTCATTGTCAATATTGGCCATATTTTATGCATCACTGACTTTGATTACATTTTGTATTTGTGTTCATTTCTCAGGATTGTTCATCCTGTAATTGTGAAATTGATGATGACATGCATCTCTGTTTCCAGGTCACTACCACACTCTTGCAACAAAAGAGACTCATTTTGACCTATATTTCATCCATTAATATATTGGGTCACCTTTTTGCATTTAGATCACGACCACACAAGTTTTTGGCATGTTGTATGCATGCTATCATACACAGAATCACGAAACTTGGTGATTGGATGCATGTTGACAAGTTCTATATCTTTATTGCCAAAATAAGTCACTAACCTATATTTGTGTTTAGAACTTTGTTAAAATTTTGTGTTAAAGTCATTTCTTGGGTGTTGTTTATGTTCCAATCATGAAAGTTAATACCAGGATGCATCTATGTTACTACCCCGCCCTTAAAATCAAAGGTTACTGTGACCGACGTATTGTGCTTTACTAACATGAGTTAGGTATTTGTGTTTATGATCACATTGATTCATCCATGCTAGACCAATATACATTCTACCCTACTCAGAAGGAAAATTAATAGAATTAACAGGCAAAATAGAAACGGAATTATCACCAAAAGGCTCCTTGACTTATTTAATAGAGCTTTACAAGAATACATTTCTTATGGGGGAATCAGGATTTGTATTTATGTTTTACCGATGTCAAACCATACAAGTAGAAAATACTAACTAGGAAGATTAAAGAGTTCGGTTGTATAAAAGTCCAGCTAGATTTAGCTGTTGCACTCCTAATGGGAACAGAAGACAAATTTTTAAAAGGAAGCTTTTAACACAATAATGGTTTTAAACATCATAATCAGAAATGAAGTGCAGAGGGTTGACTTTTCACTATAATAGGCTAAAGCTGGTATGTATAAAATGGGGTTGTTAATGATAGATATAGATTTGCTATGTATTCATGTAGAGACAGATAAAATAACGATAAGGATAACATCCAGGTTCGATACAGAAGTTGTTACAAAAAAAGGTAATATATTCTGGTGTTCCTCAAAGGAATGAGAAAGTATCTAGTCTTTTCAAAGATACATTATGTGGTTTGTCTCTAAGTAGTATCGAAGTTGTATGTTAAAAAACACAGCAAATACTTAAAATATCAACATAAATTTCCATAGCTTTTGAGCCATGGGTTTACCCAACCCGCTGAGCTTCCAAGCAATATAAATTGACTGTTTTCAAAAGACCTAAAAACATAAAAAATGTTTTGTGTCTAGAACACTCATCTGTTAAGTTTAAAATATCACGTCAAACACAAATCTCAGTAAAATTAGTATATTCTAGATCACCACCATCACATTTTCCAAGATAAAAAAAGTACCTGTGGGAAAGAAAACACATAAAACAAAAACTCATATGAAAGACACTTATAGATAAAAGGGTTTCTAAGCTCTACATACGACCTACCACGAACCCCAATTAAAAGATTTAGTTGAATGCAAAATTATGGAATCATTATGTTGCTCCAAATAAATATATTCATTGCTTTTGCCTTTTTTGTTTCAATATAGCAACGGATTAACATATGAAGGTATTACAATGTCAAATCAAAGCATCAGGTCTTTTGTGACGCGTACTTGAGGTGCATAGGTACAAAATAGAACATCTATTACAAAACCTGTTTCGACAGTATCAGACACTGTAAAGTTAAAGGAACTATTAATTTTAGGTCAGCAAGTTTACAACACAGATGAAACATTTTGTAAGATTTTGGCAGTACATAAATTTAAAAGTTAAAGTAGTGTATGCCCTTGGTGGTAATGGTATATATTTATTGCCTAGTGATATCGTTATCAAAACAACGTTAATTTGTAAAAAATATACATCTTCCTTAAAGTACGACTGAACACTGCTATAAATACAGACGTTGTAAAAAATATGATTGCAGCAGTTGATAAATAGTCTATAATGATTCCATAAATAAAAGCATAAAGGCAGAAATTGTAAAAAATATGATTGCAGCAGTTGATAAATAGTCTGTAATGATTCCATAAAATAAAAGCATAAATGCAGACGTTGTAAAAAATATGATTGCATCAGCTGATAATTAGTCTACAATAATTCCTTAAAATAAAACCAATAAAATGAAAGAAAACATGAGTGAGAACTATTTAGATAATGACAAAAATTGTAATAGGATTGTAATTGCAACTACACATGCTTTAAAAGACAAAAATTGTAATAGCATTGTAATTGCAATTACACATGCTTTAAAAGACAAAAATTGTAATAGCATTGTAATTGCAATTACACATGCTTTAAAAGACAAAAATTGTAATAGGATTGTAATTACAACTCCACATCCTTTAAAAGACAAAAAATGTAATAGGACAGTAATTGCAACTCCACATGCTTTAAAAGACAAAAATTGTAATAGGATTCTAATTGAAATTACACATGCTTTTAAAGAAAAAAATTGTAATAGGATTGTAATTGCAATTACACATGCTTTAAAAGACAAAAATTGTAATAGGATTGTAATTGCAATGACACATGCTTTAAAAGACAAAAATTGTAATAGGATTGTTATTGCAATTACACATGCTTTAAAAGACAAAAATTGTAATGGGATTGTAATTGCAATTACACATGCTTTAAAAGACAAAAATTGTAATAGGATTGTAATTGCAACTACACATGCTTTAAAAGACAAAAATTGTAACAGGATTGTAATTGCAACTACACATGCTTTAAAAGACAAAAATTGTAATAGGATTGTAATTGCAACTCCACATGCTTAAAAGACAAAAATTGTAATAGGATTGTAATTGCAATTACACATGTTTTAAAAGGCAAAAATTGTAATAGGATAGTAATTGCAACTACGCATGCTTTAAAAGACAAATATTGTAATAGGATTGTAATTGCAACTACACATGCTTTAAAAGACAAAAATTGTAATAGGATTGTAATTGCAACTACACATGCTTTAAAAGAAAAAAATTGTAATAGGATTGTAATTGCAATTATACATGCTTTAAAAGACAAAAATTGTAATAGGATTGTAATTGCAATTACACATGCTTTAAAAGACAAAAATTGTAATAGGATTGTAATTGCAACTCCACATGCCTTAAAAGACAAATATTGTAATAGGATTGTAATTGCAACTCCACATGCTTTAAAAGACAAAAAGTTTAATAGGATTGAAATGCAATTACACATGCTTTAAAGGACAAAAACTGTAATAGGATTGTAATTGCAACTCCACATGCTTTAAAAGACAAATATTGTAATAGGATTGTAATTGCAATTACCATGCTTTAAAAGACAAAAATTGTAATAGGATTGTAATTGCAACTGCACATGCTTTAAAAGACAAAAATTGTAATAGGATTGTAATTGTAACTACACATGCTTTAAAAGAAAAAATTTTTAATAGGATTGTAATTGCATCTCCACATGCTTTTAAAGACAAAAATTGTAATAGGATTGTTATTGCAATTACACATGCTTTAAAAGACAAAAATTGTAATAAGATTGTAATTGCAACTGCACATGCTTTAAAAGACAAAAATTGTAATAGGATTGTAATTGCAACTCCACATGCTTTAAAAGACAAGAATTGTAATAGGATTGTAATTGCAACTCCACATGCTTTAAAAGACAAAAATTGTAATAGGATTGTAATTGCAACTACACATGCTTTAAAAGACAAAAATTGTAATAGGATTGTAATTGCAAAAACACATGCTTAAAAGACAAAAATTGTAATAGGATTGTAATTGCAATTACACATGCTTTAAAAGACAAAAATTGTAATAGGATTGTAATTGCAACTCCACATGATTTAAAAGACAAATATTGTAATAGGATTGTTATTGCAACTACACATGCTTTAAAAGACAAAAATTGTAATAGGATTGTAATTGCAACTCCACATGCTTTAAAAGACAAATATTGTAATCGGATTGTAATTGCAACTACACATGCTTTAAAAGACAAAAATTGTAATAGGATTGTAATTGCAACTACACATGCTTTAAGAGACAAAAATTGTAATAGGATTGTAATTGCAACTACACATGCTTTAAAAGACAAAAATTGTAATAGTATTGTAATTGCAACTCCACATGCTTTAAAAGACAAATATTGTAACAGGATTGTAATTGCAACTAAATATGCTTTAAAAGACAAAAATTGTAATAGGATTGTAATTGCAACTCCACATGCTTTAAAAGACAAATATTGTAACAGGATTGTAATTGCAACAACACATGCTTTAAAAGACAAAAATTGTAATTGGATTGTAATTGCAACTCCACATGCTTTAAAAGACAAATATTGTAATAGGATTGTAATTGCAACTCCACATGCTTTAAAAGACAAAAATTGTAATGGATTTTAATTGCAACTACACATTCTTTAAAAGACAAAAATTGTAATTGGATTGTAATTGCAGCTCCACATGGTTTAAAAGACAAAAATTGTAATAGGATTGTATTTGCAATTACGCATTCTTTAAAAGACAAAAATTGTAATAGGATTGTAATTGCAATTACACATGCTTTAAAAGACAAATATTGTAATAGGATTGTAATTGCAACTACACATGCTTTAAAAGACAAAAATTGTAATAGGATTGTAATTGCAACTCCACATGCTTTAAAAGACAAAAATTTTAATAGGATTGTAATTGCAACTCCACATGCTTTAAAAGACAAATATTGTAATAGGATTGTAATTGCAACTACACATTCTTTAAAAGACAAAAATTGTAATAGTATTGTAATTGCAATTACACATGCTTTAAAAGACAAAAATTGTAATATGATAGTAATTGCAACTGCACATGCTTTAAAAGACAAAAATTGTAATAGGATTGTAATTGCAATTACACATGCTTAAAAAGACAAAAATTGTAATAGGATTGTAATTGCAACTCCACATGCTTTAAAAGACAAAAACTGTAATAGGATTGTAATTGCAACTCCACATGCTTTAAAAGACAAATATTGTAATAGGATTGTAATTGCAACTACAGATGCTGTAAAAGACAAAAATTGTAATAGGATTGTAATTGCAACTGCACATGCTTTAAAAGACAAAAATTGTAATAGGACTGTAATTGCAATTACACATGCTTAAATAGACAAAAATTGTAATAGGATTGTAATTGAAACTCCACATGCTTTAAAAGACAAATATTGTAATAGGATTGTAATTGCAATTACACATGCTTTAAAAGACAAAAATTGTAATAGGATTGTAATTGCAACTCCACATGCTTTAAAAGACAAAAATTGTAATAGGATTGTAATTGCAACTACACATGCTTTAAAAGACAAATATTGTAATAGGATTGTAATTGCAACTCCACATGCTTTAAAAGACAAAAATTGTAATAGGATTGTAATTGCAATTACACATGCTTTAAAATACAAAAATTGTAATTGGATTGTAATTGCAACTACACATGCTTTAAAAGAAAAAAATTGTAATAGGATTGTAATTGCAACTACACATGCTTTAAAAGACAAAAATCTTTAAACAAAGAAACATTTATACAGCTACTAATGGTTGCAGGAGTTAGCTTAATTTGCTTTTTCTAGAAATGAGTTGTGAGGTTTTAATCCTTTTTTCCGTGACTACATCTTGGATCAAAACTGTAAACAATAAACCAACTAATACTAAAACAAGTACATTGATATGAACAGATACGAAAAAAAACAAAAAAACAATCGACTCAGCTGTTTTCAAAAGCCTGCTTATTGCATTGCCAACAATTCCAGGCAATGTTGCTGCAGTCTTTTTATACGATCGTCTTAAGGTGGAGTATATTATGTTTATAATGTCGTTTGTCTGTTACCGATTTTATTTCCGCACAATAACTTGCGTTGTACAGATCCACAGTTATCAAAACTTTGTGTATTGCTTTCACTTGGGGGTAAGGAAGATCAATTTCGGGCTCAAAAGCTCGAACGTCAAGGTTACTATGACTGCAAAAAGGAAATTTTTTGCAGCACAATAACTCAAGTTTTCCACCATTTTTATGTAACCAAACTTAGTGGATAGCTTTCACTTGAGGTAAAGAAGAATCCTGACGATTTCGGAGTGAAAAGATCGAAGGTCAAGGTCACTGCGACTGAAAGAAGAAAAACAGTTTCTGCACAATAAATCGGGTTCTCCACCATATACAGCTACCAAACTTTCCGAATGGCTTGCACTTAGAGTAAGGAAGAATCGTGCCGATTTAGGGCTGAAAATGGCCAAGGTCAATGTGAGTGATACAAGAAAAATACCTTTTGTGTGCAGAATTTTCCATTATCTATGATTATCAAACTGTACGGAAGGCTTGCACTTGGGGTAAGGAAGAACCCAATTGATTTTGGAGTCAAAGGTGAAAGGTAATGGTTACTGTGACCGAAGGAATAAACATGGATTCCGCACAATGACATTAATTTTGCATGACATACCTCAAGCAAACTTAGTAGATGGCTTGTACTTGGGGTAAGGAAGAAACCTATTGATTTTGGAGTCAAAGACCAAAGGTCAACTTCCCTGACTGAGAGAAGAAAAATGATTTGCACACAATAACATTTTTTTCTACATCACAGATCTCAACCAAACTTTGTGGATGGCTTTCATTTAGGGTACGGAAGAAGCCTATCGACTTTGGGGTAAAAAAATCAATATCACTCTGACTAAAAGAAGAAAGATCAGTTATTACATTGAAGACTATTAAACATGAGGCGGGCGTATAATGCGCCGTTCACTTTACTCTTGTTTGATAACTCAAACAAATAGTTGGCAATATTTGTACGCATTGTTTGACGCTGTCTACGAATGACTTTGCATTGTACCATTTTCACCAAAACTTGTACCTCCTATAGCACGTTCCTCCACCAGCACGTGTTCCTTCAAAACCTACTTTTAAACCTGTTGCTAAATTTACTTTAGACAGAGCAAGAGTTGTTGCATTCATAGCTTAAGATGTAATAATGGTAGCAATTGTTATACATTTCTTTGGAAACAGTCTATTTAGCTTTCCACCCAATTGTAACTTCTTCCTAACTTTTGAACTGATTTTTTAAAATATTGAGTCCACAGTTATACCATAGACCTGTTCAGTGACCATCTACTTGGGTTGTTATGCTTCCAACACTTTCCAAGTGTTCTTGTAATATAGCTTTTCTCTTTGGGTCTGTATGTTATTTTTGTTGTTGCTGATCTCTTTCTTTATATACTCTATATCTTTGTCATACTTTTCAATGTCAGCTTCCATAGAATTTGCACAACTCCTTAATCCTCTTTCCTCTTTTGTAACAAATAATCTTTTCACTGCATGTGTAAGTTCTCTGCTTTGGATCTTTGCATCTTAATCATCTATACAGTCTCTGCTTCTACAACCTGCTGATGAAATGGCTTATTTGTGTCGATTGTTGGCATCTCTGCATCCTCAGTAATGTATATTTTGTTGCCTTTGTACAGCAGTGGGGTCTAATGAACATTTAGGTTGTGTATCGACTGTAATGTAGGAAACATATCACCTTGATATACAGTATTAGAAAATGTAAATATTTGTATACCGTTTGGTGGTATCCATATATTTTTCTTATTTCTTCCAGCCTAAAGACGTAAGGAAGTTACGTCAACTTTTTTCATAGTCATAGAGTTTGGTGCTAACATTTCATTAGGACTACCCTTTCTAAAAATTTGTATTGGATCTCATTCTGCCTCGTGGTAATACAGTATTCTTTCCTCATTTTTTAAATGAGGCTTAATTAATTGATATTGTGAATCATCTGTTTGAAATCGTGTTTAACAAATTATTTGCATCCATTCACTAAAGCTGTAGATACAGTAATTGAAAAACCTTCTGTTAATATGTTCAATCAATCTAAATATAGTTAGATATTTCCAACGATTGAGCGTAATCTTAATCATTTCTAGTGTAATCTTCAGGTATTTCAAAATCTTCACAAGGCTCGGCCAGCGTTTGCCATTTCGTGACTATTTGCATGGTAGACAAACAACTCTGAATATTCCTGGCTTAGCTCATCAAGAATAACCTGACCATTTGTCCTTTCAGTGAAATATGCACGAGTGCCTAGCCACTCTCAAAATAGGTGTTGGTCTGCGTGCGCATCCAGCAAACACAATACATAAAAATGACTCTACCTTTTTTCCCCCATGGACTAGGCCCTAACATCTATTCTAGCAAAATAGACAGACACTACTTGTCGTGATATCGTACCCACAGGATGATGACATGCAGGCAGAAATATATTCAATATAGATAACAGAATAATACCAAATGTTGTGTTGCATAAACACCTGACGAGCATAAATCAAGCTTAACAATTTGATATACTTAGAATTTCTCTGACATGTTCCAATATGAAATTTTATGACCATTCGTTCTAAATCAGAGTTGATAACAGAAGTGCTATCTCGGTCATTAACTTTGATATTGACTTTCAGAGCTTGGTCAGAGATGATGATTCAATCGTTTAGTCACACAATGGAATAAAAATTTTGTTACAAAATATTCGCAAAGAAACTTTGTGCCATAACTAATTTACTGAGAGGATTACGATAAAATCCATATATTTCATCGTATGAAAGCTGCTAGAGAAATAGACGAGCAGAATTTCTAGATCTGTCCATGCACCTTTACCTTTAGATGAGATGTCATCATCCAATCAGGGAAAGTCCTTTGCGCGTTTTTTTTTTTTTTTTTTTTTTTTGAAAGCATTGTTAGGACATGCTTTTTAAAACTTAATTGCAAACTTAACTCTTACATAAACCTCCATTTCATGTTCCTTCCTGTGCTGTCGTATCACAGACAGTTTTCTTAAACTGAATTAAATCTGACTTTGTTTTAATGAAACGTTTGGTCTATGCCAGGGGTCTCCAAACTTCATAAGACGAGGGCCATGTTAGATTTTTGAAGGGGGTTTGCGGGCCGAAGCGACTGTGAAAAATTTAAATATATGCAAAATCGTTTTAAAAAAGTACAACACCGCGGGCCGGACAAATCGAAGCCGTGGGCCGGATCCCGCGGGCCGTAGTTTGGAGACCACTGGTCTATGCCAAAGATTCCCCGTTTGTATTAACAATATATCGGATGGTTAAGCAGGTAACTAAGTCAGTACACACTACATGGTTGATCAGAAGCAGAGAAAGTACATGGCTTTTAAGTACTTGATTCTCTTGATATTAATAGAACAGTATCGTCGGGTACGGTGTGTTGCTGATGAAGTTGAAAAAAAAAACTTGTTTAAGAAATACTGTCACTTAAGATTATAGCAGTGCACAATACTTACACCTTATATGATCATCATTTTAGCAGGGAATTTAGACTGGAATGTCTCTTTTGCCAGATGAGGAATTAGATATAAAATCATGAAGGACTTTAACAATACTAAGAAGAAATACCGTATAGAGAGTTACTGTAGCACGAGTAAAATTTAGGAATTTCGTCTTAAAGGAGGAGTTGTTCATTTGGGTTAGTTATATTTTAACGATCGCAGATATAAAAGGTTTTTATTTTAGCGAAGACAGCAAACAGATATGTTTTCTACCCCAAGCTGAAACTGTCTTTATAGCCCACTCTGAATTATCCAGGAATACACAGCACCTTATGATTGAGGACAGGTTGAAATGGGTTATTACCATTCAATGAGGAAACATTAGACAGAATAAATCGTGCAGTCGGAGTATGTCATTTACTTTTGACACCCTAGTCTGTCCCATGAGAAAAACAGTACATGAATGGTGTTAAATTAATCTAAAATGTTGGCTGGAACTAGAAACAATAATAACATCTGCCCTTTCCTTTCCAATATGAGCATGGCACAAAATGTTCTTGATATTGTCCATGGCATATTGTCCATATTGTCCATATTGATATGGTCCCCTGAACTCTTGATTCTCGGCATTAATTACGGCGTTTAATGAATTCTACTTCACGATTACGAAGCTATTTAATTTGTTTATGATTCTATTTATGTAACAGTACAAGCGATTGGTTGACCCTGGAATGAGGAAACATTTACTTTGGACATCTTGTTGTGCATTCTCAAAACAGACAATAATGAAACCTTCTCATTGACATAAAAGAGGACCGTATCTTAGTCTTTTAATACAAAATTTCACGAAACGGTAAAATTTGTGGTCACATTTATTTTAGTTGATAATAAATCTTGACGGGATTAATTTTAGTGATATCACTGTAACACACATACATGAAACGCGCTAAAGCTTCTACACTGCTAAAATAACCCGCTATACGGTAAAAATATATTTTTGATTAAGACTTCATCCTTGCTTTTAGTGTCAAATAAGGCAAAAACGACCACCACTCTCCAACGAAAAGAATAGTTTTGTCTAGCTATGTATAACTGCGCAGAGTAAAAACCCATGTATAAATGTAAACGGTTTTCAAACCTCTCATCAGCAAAATTATGCAAGACGCATATCAAGTATACCATAACTGGATAATTCTGCTCCCCAATTTCTTTCGGCGGAAAAAGTTATGGCTCTTCATAGGAGTGAGCAAGTAAGAATCATTTTGATAAAAGTTGCACACAAAAATATGTTGGTTTCGTCTGCAATCCTATATTTTGCGCCATTTTTGAATAGCATGTTTATGTAATCTTTTCAGGCCATCCAAAATCAACTGACTTGTACCTCCAGACAGGCCATGAAAGAACATCATGGGATTTGTCTCTACATGCCCCATCTCCTTTTTGCGCTGCTGATAGCAGACCTATACCAGCAAGGATTCAGGGAGTGATTAGAACGACATCACCATATCGTTCGGCCAGCGTTGAATCGCCGAGCTTTCTGAGAGGCTGGGAAAGAGGACATCGGGAAAGCTCTAGACATACCCGATCTCTGTCAGTTCCTGATGAGAACCGATTTTCATCCGAGAGGGTTCAGCAAGAGTCGATGACACAACCTAGTCAAATTAGTCTAGAACATCCCATTCAGGAAACTGCAAGTTTGGAAAACGAGTTTCCCCATTATAAAATGAATGCCCGACCGAGGGGTAAGATCTTTAAATTATAATTAGAAATGTATTGAATAACTCGATGCTTACTGACAAAAAGATTGTATTGTTGATGGCTTATTTAAAATTACTGATGTGGTGAGCAATATGAAAGAAATGGAGTACGAGAAAACGAATTTCTTATATTCAGTCATTATATTAAAAGACAACTTAACAAATGCAAGCATTGATACACACTATAAAACACAAATTACGGAAGTTATACAGCAAGAAACAGGACAATAAACATGATATATATTTCGTTTTTTAATGTTTAAGAAGAGAAGGCAACATTGTTATTGAACTCTAAAGATACAAAAATGAGTGATTTGTATTTTAAAACACCACAATCAATCAATTACAAAATTTAAAATTCGCATACATATCTAAAAATTTATACATATTTATTGATAGCCTCACACATATGATGCACTTCTTCATTTTAAAATATCTGCAAACATCTTTATCCGATTTTTAAATTTCAAAACGTTCACTCTACAGTTGGTATACATGTACTTGGCTACATAACGCGAGGAAGTAACGACTATTGGAAAATCTGTTTCTAGTATAATTATCATACCGAGCATTCTTATTTGTTAAAAATTTTAAAAGTATAGGTGATTTATGTTTCTTGATTCAAGAAATGAATGAGCAATTAATTCTTTTTTCAGTCTGGCAGTATCTGGATTGATCATTATCTTATAATTTAACTTTTAGTAGAGGAAACAAAATACACATTCCATTTACTGGATATACGAGGATGTAATTTATTCATTTTGGAACCAGTCACATGGTCAAATAAAGAGGAGTAGTGCATTATACCATTTGTTCATTTCTTTATATTGGAATTCATTTAATTGTCATATGCCGCCTTAGGAGGTTGTCCATCCGTCTGTCTGTCTGTTGCCAATTTGGTTTCTGCATAATAACTTTAGTTGTCCATCATCTACAGTTATCAAACTTTGTGGATTGCTTGCACTTCAGTTAAGGAACAACCTAATCGATTTTGGGATAAAAGGTTCAAAGGTAGAGATCATTATGACTGAAAAAGGAAAATGGTTTCCACAAAGTGACAAGAGTTTTCCATCATCCAAACTTACCAACTCCGTAAATCGCTTCCTCTTAGTACAAGGAAGAAGCCTATTGATTTTAGAGTCAATAGGTCAAAGGTCAAGGTCACTGTAATGGAAATAATTAAAAAATGGTTTCCACACAATAACATTAGTTCTTCCTGACGTACATCTACTAATCTTTGTGGATGGCTTACACTTGAGGGAAGGAAAAAGGTTCTTTATTTTGAGGTAAAAAGGTCAAAGGTTAAGGTCACTAACTGTAAAAGGAAAATGGTTTCTGCACAATACCATTAGTTCTGAATCACAGACTTGGCCCAAACTTTGTGGATGGCTTGCATCTAAGGTAAGGAAGAAGCCTCTTATTATTGGGGTTGAGAATCTCAAAGGTCACTCTGACTGAAATAATAAATATTGTTTGTGCGCAACAAATTTCAGTTATCGACTGAGAGGTCTATTAAACATATATAATGTGCAGTTCACGGTATTCTTGTTGATTGAAAATCTTCATTCTTTTACCGAAAGTTCCACATACCTTTTTTATGATAAAAGTGGAAGATAAGTATTATTACTACCATCATCTTATAGTTCATGCTCATTTCTTTAATACTAAAACCATGAATCTGACGATTTCTTTAACCTTATACTATAAAATTACTGTTATTCAGGTACCTCTTTTTTGCAGAATTTACACGGATAATCTATCTGTAGTGTTTAGCATATAGAGAGTCCTTCCACACTTGTAAAATGTAAATTAGAACGATTTTGTTTTTTTTTTCGTAGGCAAATATTTTCTTTTTTTTAAAAAATCATTACCTGACAAAATCAAATTCCGTCTCAATGCTAACTACTCCAGCATAACTGCTGTTCTAGCACATTTGTGAAATTTAAAATGAGTACGATCTTATCCCATGCACAATAAATGATCCAATGATAAATTCAGATTTCATAACTATTTATATCTGCAATTGTATGGAGAGCAAGTACAAAACACAATAATTTTTTTTGTGTACAACATGCATAATGGCACAAAACTACACTGTATTGAATTCAGCAGCTTTCAAGAGATAACGTGCATTTGTTTACAAAATTGGATGTAATGGAAAGACGGTCAACTTCAGTTGTGTTACAAAACAACATGCAAGAGAGTAAAATGTTACGTTTTAGAAAAGATGCTGATTTACATGTTGCATGTAATGGTGATAACTTTTAAATATGCAACAACAGCTTTGAAAGTAAGTGCTGGACGAAGAAGGAATGAATTACATATTTGATTTGGATATAATATACACATTTTTATTCGGTTTAATTCCGGTAATTTTTACTGTAATTTAATCACAATTCAACAAAAACAGATATAGAAGTTATGGAGAACATATGTAGATTTTAAACAACAAATGGTAACTCAGTATGAGAGGTAGCGCTCTAGATAAACCATAGGAATGGCAAAATATAACATAATTCAGATACTGTCCATTTAAGAATTATATTATAGAAAATTAAAGTACAATTATAGATTGATGTTCTGCTTGCTTGCTGAAAGTACCAAGAGACAGGGTAAAACATTCTCTATGTGTGTTTGTATCATTTTAAATGCTCAAAAAAAGCAGTAAATAACTATGATCCTAAAAGTCCAGTTGCTTACACAAACATCAATCGATCGTGGGAATAAATTAAATGAGACAAAAAGAAAAGAAAATACTGCTCTGAATTTAAATAATGGTTAAGTGAACAGTCTGGATACACATTACACAAGCAACGAGAAATGATTTACCTACAAAAGAGTCTGTTATTAATCACGTGGATGTCCATTGGTGGGCAGACATTCTTGATATATAAGCACGTGAAAATATATCAATGAATAAAATACGAATGGGGAGAAATAGTAAAAATAAAAATGGTAGGTGACATACACATTGCTGTCTGAGAAATCTTTATAGAGCGAAATCGTGAAATATACAGTTTAATAAAAGAAATGAATTTTACAACAAAAATGTTGAGGATTTTCTCGAAAAGGAAAACATGGAATAATGTTTAATTTATTCAGACAAAAGCTTATATAGTAGAAAGGTTTAAACAGTAAGATGTGGAGTAGAATATAAAGTATTTTACTCAAAATGAAACCAGAAAAGGTGTTGCCGTTAAATCAAAGTTAATTTAGCGGTAGAGGAACACCCTACAAAGGATCAGTAGCCATGACTCCATTTGAAGCAAGCAAGAATATGGGTCAAATGTATGGATCAGTCTAATGGTTTATCTGACAACAGATGCATAAAACACAACATTTAAAATTGGTTAAACAGTCAGAGTTTCAAAATATTAAACAATATTCAAAGGTCTACATTACTAACTTTACAGAGATGAAAAAAGAAAATATATCCAAAAGCATCTGATTTAAACAACAACATGGTACACATTAAAAACTTCATAAGGCATTTATCATATAGACATTGTCCTAGCTGGGTAATAAAAGACATTAAAGAGGAAATGAAAAGTGATAAAAGTTCAAAAAATGAAGTTGATTTTCGCAACATTCTTTATAAACTGAAAAACAAATACAATGTATAAGACTACAAATTTGTCTGCTAGATTTTGAACAGCATAAAGGGCAATACAAATCACAGAGATGTTAATGCAATCACGAGGACATTTAAACATCTTTAAAATTTCGTTCAAAGAAGGTATACCAGCGATTCACGCAAATACTTTATCATCTCTGCATTTTTCCTGGACCGAATATTTACTGTGTACAATTGTAACACATCCATAAAACCTCCAATCACAAAGAATGACTACAATATTAACCGAAATCAGTTGGTATGGGAAGAATTATTATTCCATCTGGATGAAGGGAATAATTATTATACCATCTGGATGAAGTAAAGAATTATTTTACCATCTGGATGAAGGGAAGAATTATTATACCATCTGGCTGAAGGGAAGAATTACTATACCATCTGGCTGAAGGGAAGAATTATTATACCATCTGGCTGAAGGGAAGAATTATTTTACCATCTGGATGAAGGGAAGAATTATTATACCTTCTGGACGAAGGGAAGAATTATTATGTCATCTGGATGAAGGGAAGAATTATTATACCATCTGGATGAAGGGAAGAATTATTATACCACGTGGCTGAAGGGAAGAATTATTATGCCATCTGGATGAAGGGAAGAATTATTATACCATCTGGCTGAAGGGAGAATTATTATACCATCTGGATGAAGGGAAGAATTATTATACCATCTGGCTGAAGGGAAGAATTATTATACCCATCTGGATGAAGGGAAGAATTATTATACCATCTGGATGAAGGGAAGAATTATTATACCATCTGGCTGAATAGAAGAATTATTATATCATTTGGATGAAGGGAAGAATTATTATACCATCTGGATGAAGTAAAGAATTATTATACCATCTAGATGAAGTAAAGAATTATTATACTCATCTGGATGAAGGGAAGAATTATTATACCATCTGGATGAAGGGAGGAATTATTATACCATTTGGCTGAAGGTATTATACCATCTGGCTGAAGGGAAGAATTATTATACCCATCTGGATGAAGTGAAGAATTATTATACCATCTAGATGAAGGGAAGAATTATTATACAATCTGGCTGAAGGGAAGAATTATTATACCATCTGGATGAAGTAAAGAATTATTAAACCATCTGGATGAAGGGAAGAATTATTATACCATCTGGATGAAGTAAAGAATTATTGTACCATCTAGATGAAGTAAAGAATTATTATACCCATCTGTATGAAGGGAGGAATTATTATACCATCTGTATGAAGGGAAGAATTATTATACCATCTGTATGAAGGGAAGAATTATTATACCATCTGGATGAAGGGAAGAATTATTATACCATCTGTATGAAGGGAAGAATTATTATACCATCTGGATGAAGGGAAGAATTATTATACCATCTGGATGAAGGGAAGAATTATTATACCATCTGGATGAAGGGAAGAATTATTATACCATTTGGATGAAGGGAAGAATTATTATACCATCTGTATGAAGGGAAGAATTATTATACCATCTGGATGAAGGGAAGAATTATTATACCATCTGTATGAAGGGAAGAATTATTATACCATCTGGATGAAGGGAAGAATTATTATACCATCTGGATGAAGGGAAGAATTATTATACCATCTGGATGAAGGGAAGAATTATTATACCATCTGGATGAAGTAAGAACTTCTCATATTTTGTAGGTATGCAGACTTTGAAGATTCGGTTTTTACAAAGCACAAACAGTAGTCTTAGAATCTGACAAATGCAACAAGAAAAAACGAAAAACAAAATACCATAGATTCAAAATTTGAATAAAGGAAACTAGCTTAAGCTGGTCTTACAATAAGGAAATGAATAGAACAGAGAGAAAAACAAACATTGAATGACACGTGAATGTAGCTAACTAAATAGAGACTCAGTGTATTTACAGAAGAGAGTCAGTTTCATATGTGAAGTGTGGGTGATCTTTCTTCAAGGTACTAAATTCTTGAATTTAAATAATGTGTTAGCAAAAGCTAACACTTTATCGTAGATAAGTGAACTTAACTAGGTATACTCACAGACACAAACAACATACTGCTTTTGTCGACCCTAGATAAGTATTTGAGGACTCCAGTCCAAAAATAATAGATTCTACTGCTAATGTTTTCTCACCTCAGACGATGGACTGAAGATTAAAGAAAAGCAGACTTATACAGAACCTAACACTGTCTTGCAGCTCAGTTTATTGCATTAAATTCATTAACTAACCATAAGCAACTTTACATAGAAAATGCATTTAGTGAGATAAAAAATTACTATGCTGAAACTCAATTTTTCACATGCAAGTCATTACAAATTTATGATAATTTTCACTTTAAGATAAGGCAATTATGACTCTGTGGAAAGATTCAGGTCACAGTGAGTGTGACATGAGATGTGGTCAGAATCAGCTAAACTATGAAGTGTGGATGGCAACATCTGGTTGTGGGATTTTCCTATACCAGAATTAGTCAAATCAGTATGCACATTTCATATTTTATTTCCAGATGAGAAAACTGCTGTCTGAATGTAAAATAACCTTCACACCATGATGTTGCATCCAGATCAAATGTCAGCACACACACACACACACACACACACACACACACACACACACACACACATATATATATATACAATATATAATTTTATCTGCAACAATTTTTAAAAACATTCCACCATAACATGACTGGAGATAGCTCAAGGTAAAAAAACAAGAAAAAAAAATATTTGATATCAGTGGGTGAGAAGAACATAAAACTGAACATGAAGGTTTTGGGGAGCCTACAACTGGTGTTGTTATCTTCAGACAAACATCATTACAACAATTAAGCTGATACTCTTGAATGCTGGAGACATCGTCACCTGTTGAAATGAATTCTATTATAGGCAAAGACCTACTGGCTGGACTTACTTTTTTGAGGATAGCAACGGACTCAGACGAGGGAATATCTAGATGCAATACAAGTATAAGGTCCTATCATGATGTAATATGTATTTTAGGTGCAGAGATACAAAACATAACATCTATTACACAGTCTGTTTTGACACCATGGAATAGTTCAGGAAGCTATTTTAGTACAGTATGGATAATAACTGAGATGAATACATTGAGATCAACTTTAACAATACGTAACAGAGTTAAAAGTGAATATGGACCATTCTGTTTGGTGGTGATGGTGTATTTGTGTTACTGAGTGACATGATCTTGAAATGGATAATACGTTTGGACACAGCAACAATTTACAGAAGTCCAGTGGCTCGTTTAAATTGTGGTTAAACCCTACTATCAATACTGATTTAACAAAGAGCAGTATTGCAAAGGCTCATGAACAACCCTTGACAGTTGAAAAGTAAGTTTAGAGGACAAAAAGGAATAGAAAATGGGTACAAATTATGTAGAGAATAATAACTATTATAATTATAGTTATATTGTCACATCTGTCAATGCAATTGTGCCTCTGGTACACCTTTTATCTGGCACGAGTATGCCTTCCGTTCACGTGTAGAGCATGATTAGATACTCAAACGAATTGCACCTTCGGTACATGTCACACTCACACATACAAAATTGGAAACGCCAAGAAACAATATCAGCCGTTAAATAAACAATTATGTGTTTTGATAGTAATGGCCACAGGAGCTGCAATAGTGTACTTTTGCAAATAGGTTATGAAATATGGACGGATTCTGGTTATAAACCTTTGACTCTGATAGATGCTTTGGTAACACGATTGATAAAAATTTTAATCCCAAAACAAGCTTAGCAAGGAAGGAAGCAATTTGTCCAGTACTCCTAAGCAGCCACATTATCACACTATCAATAATTCCGTACAGTGCCTCTGCTGCCTTTTTAGAGCGATAAAACAAGTAGTTGGTAATATCTATTAAACCCTCTTTTTGAATTGTGTCAAAATATGATTCACTTGAAGTAGGAGGTTTAGGTGGAGGTGGAGGAAGAGCAACAAAAGAAACGACAGCATTTTCACATAATTTGCTGTGGAGAAGTTGTTGATATTGTCATTGCTATCTCTGTAGTTCCAGCAGCAGTTGTTTCATGCTTTTTTTATTAAAGTGTTAGTCTTTCCCCAAGAGGAAGTTTTCTTGAATTTTTCCATGTTGAATTTGTAAATATTTTTTAAATTTTTGTTATTTCCAATTAATCATGACCTCATAATTTTAACTTTATCGAGTTGATTTTTCACAATCATTGTTTTTTTCCTTAAGCTTTCCTTCAAGTCCATTTTATCTCTTACTCACAATATTCTAGTTCTATTTGATTGTTTAACCTTCTATTTTTGAGGTGGCAATTCGAACAGCTTCTTTATATCCTGTCATCACTCTATTTTTGAGGTCAATAACCTGGTGATAATTTGTTCTTCTGCAGGTAAATGTTGTACTCACTGTATTACATCAAACAATGTATCTATTTCTGATTCAAATTATCGTAATTAATTTATAATCTATGAACTTGTACAACCCAAATATTGCATTTCATTTCTTGTTTATTAGCTCCAGCTTTTTCACTGGAATACAGATTCACCTTACTGAAAGCCTTGTTTAATTTACCAGTTAATTCACTGAAATCAGTATTTCATTTTCTTAATCCATTACATAATTCGTTCACATCAGTCAAAATATCTTGCAGAAATGGTATACCTCCAAGATCTTGTATTTGTTGCCTTTGCACAACAGTAGTTTCTAGGATTTAGGATGGATTTCTTTTGCGTCGCTAAGTCTATGCTGAAATTCTTTTGTTATGATAGAAGTAGGTTCTAGATGTCGGTTTGCTATATCCTCAGTATTTAATACTTTCATAAAACATGATGTTCCTATCTCTCTCTCTCTCTCTCTCTCTCTCTCTTTCTCTCTAGGACTAGGTGATAAGTGTTTTTGTACGAATGGATGATCCTTAAGTTAACTGCAGCACGGAATATGTCTTTGGGTATAAAAATATTTCACCATTAGTGTATCTATACATACAGCTTGCTTATTTTCTTACAAGGTCCAAGCCTACTTTATAAGCAGATTTTGGTAAATAGTTCCTTCATTTAATTTCTTTTTGTTCTTGTTCAAATAGTAGTATTGTTACTTCATCAGCACAACGAATCCGCTGGAAAACAAGTAGCAAGATTGACAGTATCATCAACTTGAATTTGATACCACATCATCATCATCGTTGTAAACTTGATTTTCAGATTTATTTTATTTTAAAATCACCACCACCCTTGGACATTTCTTTTTAAAACAATGCAATTGACAAGGCACAGCATGAAAAACAATTGGGATTTATTGAGTGTAGCAATAGCAAAAACTCCATTTCTTTAGAAATTAAAGAATAGAAACAGGAATTTAGCATAGATATATTAAATGGAAGATACAAAGATATAAGCGGTAACACTTTACCTGAAAAAGAGGTGGACAAACTTGACAATACACAATACAAGACATATTAAATCTTTGTAAATGCTAGAACTGCCGCCATTTCCAATTCATTTCATTATGAGATGTCGTGATTTGCATATTTCTTCCAGTTGACAGCTTGAACAGGTTGCACAATGAACTGAAACATGACATCAACCGGAATTAGATACTTAAGCTAGGTTTGCATGTACCTGCACTGCATGCAAGTTTGGAAACATTAAAACATATCAATTTAAAAAAGGCAATAGAACATAAAGAATCCGAAACTACTGAATCTATTCTTAATTCAATGTGTACTGGTTGCTTTGCTGTTGATGCATTTGTTCCTTTAGCAACATTTGTTACAATAGATGTCATTACAGGGGAAGCTGCTTACCATGCAATTACGTCTCATAAGAAAAACGTTGGACAATACTGTTCAAAGTCTCCTCACTGAAGAAGTTAGCCATCTTGAATGTTTCACCTTTTTTCTTTGGATCTTTTTATCTTTTCCTCGAAGGAATCATATCATTTTAGACCTGTTTTCACTGGTGAAAATCCATCTAATATTTGACCAGGGAAAACATTTTCTTTGTTGATCACGATCAGACAAATCAAAAGAGGGACATGGAAGGAAATGTCCTTTGTCTAAATCATCTTCACCAGCCTCTTCAGGTTCTGTAAAGTTAGCCATCCATGGCCAATATATGGTACATCTAGTATCTTTAATGTCGTGTCTGGATGAATTTTCTTAATGTTTGTAGAATTCTTTTTGTCATGTTATTTAATCTGAACTTTTCATCATTGTGCTACCTTTGCATATAGCATTAGTTATAGCGCTGTCTGTTTTATTCTGTCCATTTCCTCTTGTTCTCTCAGCCGTATTCTTTTTTGTATTCAGTTTTACCTATACCACTTTCTTTTTGCTCATTACAACAAGATCTGCAATAATAACTGGTTCTGTAAAACTAAGCTAATTTGTTCGAAACGTCTCCACAAATTGGACATGCTTTGAAATGTATCTTTTTTACTTGTATTTAAGCAATTACATTATAAATTATTTTTACTACTACTAAGTAACATTGAAACTTTGAGGGCAACTTACATTTTCAACATCTTGAAGTCATGTTTAGTTAGCATTCAAAATTTCCTGGCAAATTAAATGTATGATAGCGAAGATGATAGCGAAGACAAACAGCAAGGTAAATTCAAAGTGAGAAAAAAATCGCAATAGCTGTTTGATTTTTGCTAATGATTAGAGTTGGATACCACGAAAAATTTTGTACCGCGGTATGCTGCTGTATTTCTGAACATACCGCGATAAGTATCATGATATACCACAATTAGGGACCATCAGTTTAAATTTGCTGTGGCAGGGGTCTAGGATTTTTTTTGGTTAAAAATCCGGCTCTCAAATAGCTTGAAAAATTATCTTGCTCTGATTTATATCAAAATAAAACCATATTCGAAAAAAATATATTGAGATAAAGGAAAATACAATATCTTGTTTAGAAAGAAAATCGCAGCCCCCCTCCCCCCCATTAAATCAACATACCATTCGGCCACCATGTTGGTATACGTGACACGTGTCAAACATGGGATTAAAGGTTCATAAATATAATTATATTTGTAATATTTTATATTAATTCGTGATAAATATAACTATTTTGTAAAAACATTCATAATTTTTGGAATTAGTTTGTTATGAAAAGTGTAAATGTGCTTTTAATATCGATAAATTCGTAAAAAGATTACTCGGGAATTTCCGTGAATTCCTTACTGACGGACATTCCTTATTGACGGAAACTACCGAAGTACCGGTACAGTCAAAAAGTACCATGCTACGTACCACCGGAAAATATATCGCGATAAACCGGTATACCGCGCACCTCTACTAATGATGTTTCGTACCATAATCCATACTGATTTAATAGGGGCGCGAGGACTCAACGTACAGACATTAGATCCCCTTGTTTTCCTTGTGCTCTCTCTCTAATGATGTGACGACCTTCAGCTCGGTATATAGGGTATTTATTCAGATTTTCAGTTGCTGGGTTGACATTAAAATGTTTAAGGACCTTTTTCCGAACCCTGGTGGCGTCTTTGCATGTATCATAATTAGGAATTGCCGAAGGGTTTGGTATTCTATTTCCAGCAACATACTGGTATATCTTTGTAAATAGAGGTAATGGATCCACTACGCTGTAAAAACAATCAGCTGTCAAATTGATATAATAGAGGGATTGAAACGTTTCCCTATCTGCCTTCTTCACTTTCCATCTCTGTCTTATCCCTTGAGGTTTGGGAGTATTGCTTCATCGGTATATTGGAAAGTGGTCACTACCACAGAGGTCTTCACCAAATTTCCAAGAGAAGTCAAGTAAAAGAGATTGATAACAGATAGTCTAATATACAGACGAGTAGGATCCTGTGGCAGGGTGCAAGTTGGTATACAACTTATCATTAAAAAGGCAAAGGTTGTGTGTTTAAACAGAGTCTTCTATTTTCTTCCCTCTCTCGTTGACGTCCTTACAGCCCCAAAGTGTATGGTGGCCGTTAAGTCGCCAAGTTAAACAAAAATTCCTGGTAACTGTCCAATAAGATGTTCTATTCAGCAGAGTGTAACAGATGTGAGCATGTACACATGAACGGTTGTATTCTGTAGTATAGTGTTGGATTAATCTACGATGAGTTTTGTTATTTATGATGATGGACTCTCCTCCAGCGGCTTGATCAGTATTTCTTAAAAAGAGTTGTAGTTTATGCAGTGTTTAAGATTAACTCTGCTGTTCTCTTTTGAAAAGGACTATTGAAAGCAGACAGCTTATTCCTCGTGTCTTGAAGTTTCAAATTCCTCGTGTCATTACGTTTCAATATTTGCCATTTTATTTGCCTTTAAACCTCTGCATTGTATTATGGTGTTAGACATATTTATCGAAGTGATGGAAGTAAATTTGACAACAGAGCGGGCATTATATCTATTGAGTTGTCCACACACACACACACACACACACACACACACACACACACACACACACACACACACACACACACACACACACATACATGATTATTATTATTAGCATGTCATTGTGTTTTACTTTATCACAGTTCCGCTAACCGGATCAATGTAGTTATTCCCTATACCTCTTAATCCACCTTCCAATATGTCATGCACACACACACACACACACATATGTATATATATGTTTTTGAGACAGACATATTAAGATGGCGCAAAAAACACAGTAGACGATGCACTATAAGTTTTCGTTTTCCTCAGGAATGTGTACGAATACTTCCGTACTCTGCTGAAGTTTTGGGTCCAAACCAAATTGTATACGTGCCCAATTTGACTGTTTTCTTACTTACAATGCAATAAAATTGCTGCTTTTCACCAAGTGTTTGATTGGTGGTGTAATTGTAGGCCATTATATCTTAAATGTCTGTAAATAGGATGAAATATATGGATTTAAATATTGCTGCTTGTGTAGATAAGTATGTAAAAGCATGAAATTAAATTGATTATCAATAAATTATGAAAGTATAGGAAGTATGTACTGTAAATATTGAGAACGTGAATAGCCAAGTAAAATAAATCAATTGAAACACCTTGTATGAAACTTCAAAGGTTTAAGTAGTTCATGAATAGAATAGAGGAGAAGTGTCACAACTTAACTCTGACATTGTTGAGTTAGCTACTATGTTTTATTACTATAAAATCTATAGGAAGGGTGGATTTAGAATATCTTAATATGTTATATTACTGTAAAATCTATAGGAAGTGTGTATTTAGAATATCTTAATATGTTTTATTACTATAAAATATATAGGAAGTGAGTAATTAGAATATCTTAATATGTTTTATTGCTATAAAATCTATAGGAAGTGTGTATTTAGAATATCTTTATATGTTTTATTGCTATAAAATCTATAAACAGTGTGTGTTTAGAATATCTCAATATGTTTTATTGTTATAAAATCTATAGGAAGTGTGTATTTAGAATATCTCAATATGTTTTATTGCTATAAAATCTATAGGAAGTGTGTATTTAGAAGATCTCAATATGTTTATTACTATAAAATCTATAGGAAGTGTGTATTTAGAATATCTTAATATGTTTTATTGCTATAAAATCTATAGAAAGTGTGAGTATTTAGAATATCGTAATATGTTTTATTGCTATAAAATCTATAGAAAGTGTGAGTATTTAGAATATCGTAATATGTTTTATTGCTATAAAATCTATAGGAAGTGTGTATTTAGAATATCTCAATATGTTTTATCGCTATAAAATCTATAGGAAGTGTATATTTAGAATATCTTAATATGTTTTATTGCTATAAAATCTATAGGAAGTGTGAGTATTTAGAATATCTCAATATGTTTTATTGTTATAAAATCTATAGGAAGTGTGTATTTAGAATATCTCAATATGTTTTATTGCTATAAAATCTATAGGAAGTTTGTATTTAGAATATCTTAATATGTTTTATTACTATAAAATCTATAGGAAGTGTGTATTTAGAATATCTTAATATGTTTTATTGCTATAAAATCTATAGGAAGTTTGTATTTAGAATATCTTAATATGTTTTATTGCTATAAAATCTATAGGAAGTGTGTATTTAGAATATCTCAATATGTTTTATTGCTATAAAATCTATAGGAAGTTTGTATTTAGAATATCTTAATATGTTTTATTACTATAAAATCTATAGGAAGTGTATATTTAGAATATCTTAATATGTTTTATTACTATAAAATCTATAGGAAGTGTATATTTAGAATATCTTAATATGTTTTATTACTATAAAATCTATATAAAGTGCGTATTTAGAATATCTTAATATGTTTTATTACTATAAAATCTATAGGAAGTGTGTATTTAGAATATCTTAATATGTTTTATTACTATAAAATCTATAGGAAGTGTATATTTAGAATATCTTAATATGTTTTATTACTATAAAATCTATATAAAGTGTGTGTTTAGAATATCTTAATATGTTTTATTACTGTAAAATCTATAGGAAGTGTGTATTTAGAATATCTCAATGTGTTTTATTGCTATAAAATCTATATAAAGTGTGTGTTTAGAATATCTTAATATGTTTTATTACTATAAAATCTATAGGAAGTGTGTATTTAGAATATCTTAATGTGTTTTATTGCTATAAAATCTATAGGAAGTGTGTGTTTAGAATATCTTAATATGTTTTATTGCTATAAAATCTATATAAAGTGTGTGTTTAGAATATCTTAATATGTTTTATTACTATAAAATCTATAGGAAGTGTGTATTTAGAATATCTTAATATGTTTTATTACTATAAAATCTATAGGAAGTGTGTGTTTAGAATATCTTAATGTGTTTTATTGCTATAAAATCTATATAAAGTGTGTGTTTAGAATATCTTAATATGTTTTATTACTATAAAATCTATAGGAAGTGTGTATTTAGAATATCTTAATATGTTTTATTGCTATAAAATCTATATAAAGTGTGTGTTTAGAATATCTTAATATGTTTTATTGCTATAAAATCTATAGGAAGTGTGTGTTTAGAATATCTTAATATGTTTTATTGCTGTAAAATCTATAGGAAGTGTGTATTTAGAATATCTTAATGTGTTTTATTGCTATAAAATCTATATAAAGTGTGTGTTTCGAATATCTTAATATGTTTTATTGCTATAAAATCTATAGGAAGTGTGTATTTAGAATATCTTAATATGTTTTATTGCTATAAAATCTATATAAAGTGTGTGTTTAGAATATCTTAATATGTTTTATTGCTATAAAATCTATAGGAAGTGTGTGTTTAGAATATCTTAATATGTTTTATTACTATAAAATCTATAGGAAGTGTGTGTTTAGAATATCTTAATATGTTTTATTACTATAAAATCTATAGGAAGTGTGTATTTAGAATATCTCAATGTGTTTTTATTACTATAAAATCTATAGGAAGTGTGTCTTTAGAATATCTTAATATGTTTTATTACTATAAAATCTATAGGAAGTGTGTATTTAGAATATCTCAATGTGTTTTTATTACTATAAAATCTGTAGGAAGTGTGTGTATTTAGAATATCTTAATATGTTTTATTACTATAAAATCTATAGGAAGTGTGTATTTAGAATATCTCAATTTTTTTTTATTACTATAAAATCTATAGGAAGTGTGTATTTAGAATATCTTAATATGTTTTATTACTATAAAATCTATAGGAAGTGTGTATTTAGAATATCTCAATGTGTTTTTATTACTATAAAATCTATAGGAAGTGTGTCTTTAGAATATCTTAATATGTTTTATTACTATAAAATCTATAGGAAGTGTGTATTTAGAATATCTCAATGTGTTTTTATTACTATAAAATCTATAGGAAGTGTGTATTTAGAATATCTTAATATGTTTTATTACTATAAAATCTAGATAAAGTGTGTATTTAGAATATCTTAATATGTTTTATTACTATAAAATCTAGATAAAGTGTGTATTTAGAATATCTTAATATGTTTTATTACTATAAAATCTGTATAAAGTGTGTATTTAGAATATCTTAATATGTTTTATTACTATAAAATCTATAGGAAGTGTGTATTTAGAATATCCTAATATGTTTTATTACTATAAAATCTATATAAAGTGTGTATTTAGAATATCTTAATATGTTTTATTACTATAAAATCTATATAAAGTGTGTATTTAGAATATCTTAATATGTTTTATTGCTATAAAATCTATAGGAAGTGTGTATTTAGAATATCTTAATATGTTTTATTGCTATAAAATCTATATAAAGTGTGTATTTAGAATATCTTAATATGTTTTATTACTATAAAATCTAGATAAAGTGTGTATTTAGAATATCTTAATATGTTTTATTACTATAAAATCTATAGGAAGTGTGTATTTAGAATATCTTAATATGTTTTATTACTATAAAATCTATAGGAAGTGTGTATTTAGAATATCTTAATATGTTTTATTACTATAAAATCTATAGGAAGTGTGTATTTAGAATATCTTAATATGTTTTATTACTATAAAATCTATAGGAAGTGTGTGTTTAGAATATCTTAATATGTTTTATTACTATAAAATCTATAGAAAGTGTTTGTTTAGAATATCTTAATATGTTTTATTACTATAAAATCTATAGAAAGTGTGTATTTAGAATATCTTAATATGTTTTATTACTATAAAATCTATAGGAAGTGTGTATTTAGAATATCTTAATATGTTTTATTACTATAAAATCTATAGGAAGTGTGTATTTAGAATATCCTAATATGTTTTATTACTATAAAATCTATATAAAGTGTTTGTTTAGAATATCTTAATATGTTTTATTACTATAAAATCTATAGAAAGTGTTTGTTTAGAATATCTTAATATGTTTTATTACTATAAAATCTATAGAAAGTGTGTATTTAGAATATCTTAATATGTTTTATTACTATAAAATCTATAGGAAGTGTGTATTTAGAATATCTTAATATGTTTTATTACTATAAAATCTATATAAAGTGTGTGTTTAGAATATCTTAATATGTTTTATTACTATAAAATCTATAGAAAGTGTTTGTTTAGAATATCTTAATATGTTTTATTACTATAAAATCTATAGAAAGTGTGTATTTAGAATATCTTAATATGTTTTATTACTATAAAATCTATAGGAAGTGTGTATTTAGAATATCCTAATATGTTTTATTACTATAAAATCTATAT
The DNA here is from genome assembly GCA_029931535.1 of Margaritifera margaritifera. Taxonomy (NCBI): domain Eukaryota; kingdom Metazoa; phylum Mollusca; class Bivalvia; order Unionida; family Margaritiferidae; genus Margaritifera; species Margaritifera margaritifera. Next base: position 1,513,119 of record JAQPZY010001433.1, on the reverse strand, counting down.
AAAGTGTTTGTTTAGAATATCTTAATATGTTTTATTACTATAAAATCTATAGAAAGTGTGTGTTTAGAATATCTTAATATGTTTTATTACTATAAAATCTATAGGAAGTGTGTATTTAGAATATCTTAATATGTTTTATTACTATAAAATCTATAGAAAGTGTGTGTTTAGAATATCTTAATATGTTTTATTACTATAAAATCTATAGAAAGTGTGTGTTTAGAATATCTTAATATGTTTTATTACTATAAAATCTATATAAAGTGTTTGTTTAGAATATCTTAATATGTTTTATTACTATAAAATCTATAGGAAGTGTGTGTTTAGAATATCTTAATATGTTTTATTGCTATAAAATCTATATAAAGTGTGTGTTTAAAATATGTTAATATGTTTTATTACTATAAAATCTATAGGAAGTGTGTATTTAGAATATCTTAATATGTTTTATTGCTATAAAATCTATAGGAAGTGTGTATTTAGAATATCTTAATATGTTTTATTGCTATAAAATCTATATAAAGTGTGTGTTTAGAATATCTTAATATGTTTTATTGCTATAAAATCTATAGGAAGTGTGTATTTAGAATATCTTAATATGTTTTATTACTATAAAATCTATAGGAAGTGTGTATTTAGAATATCTTAATATGTTTTATTGCTATAAAATCTATAGGAAGTGTGTATTTAGAATATCTTAATATGTTTTATTGCTATAAAATCTATATAAAGTGTGTGTTTAGAATATCTTAATATGTTTTATTGCTATAAAATCTATAGGAAGTGTGTGTTTAGAATATCTTAATATGTTTTATTACTATAAAATCTATAGGAAGTGTGTGTTTAGAATATCTTAATATGTTTTATTGCTATAAAATCTATATAAAGTGTGTGTTTAGAATATCTTAATATGTTTTATTGCTATAAAATCTATAGGAAGTGCGTGTTTAGAATATCTTAATATGTTTTATTACTATAAAATCTATAGGAAGTGTGTGTTTAGAATATCTCAATGTGTTTTTATTACTATAAAATCTATAGGAAGTGTGTCTTTAGAATATCTCAATGTGTTTTTATTACTATAAAATCTATAGGAAGTGTGTATTTAGAATATCTTAATATGTTTTATTACTATAAAATCTATAGGAAGTGTGTATTTAGAATATCTCAATGTCTTTTTATTACTATAAAATCTATAGGAAGTGTGTCTTTAGAATATCTTAATATGTTTTATTACTATAAAATCTATAGGAAGTGTGTATTTAGAATATCTCAATATGTTTTTATTACTATAAAATCTATAGGAAGTGTGTATTTAGAATATCTTAATATGTTTTATTACTATAAAATCTATATAAAGTGTGTATTTAGAATATTTTGATATGTTTTATTACTATAAAATCTATAGGAAGTGTGTATTTAGAATATCTTAATATGTTTTATTACTATAAAATCTATAGGAAGTGTGTATTTAGAATATCTCAATGTGTTTTTATTACTATAAAATCTATAGGAAGTGTGTATTTAGAATATCTTAATATGTTTTATTACTATAAAATCTAGATAAAGTGTGTATTTAGAATATCTTAATATGTTTTATTACTATAAAATCTAGATAAAGTGTGTATTTAGAATATCTTAATATGTTTTATTACTATAAAATCTATATAAAGTGTGTATTTAGAATATCTTAATATGTTTTATTACTATAAAATCTACATAAAGTGTGTATTTAGAATATCCTAATATGTTTTATTACTATAAAATCTACATCAAGTGTGTATTTAGAATATCCTAATATGTTTTATTACTACAAAATCTATAGGAAGTGTGTATTTAGAATATCTTAATATGTTTTATTACTATAAAATCTATATAAAGTGTGTATTTAGAATATCTTTATATGTTTTATTACTATAAAATCTATAGGAAGTGTGTATTTAGAATATCTCAATGTGTTTTTATTACTATAAAATCTGTAGGAAGTGTGTGTATTTAGAATATCTTAATATGTTTTATTACTATAAAATCTATAGGAAGTGTGTATTTAGAATATCTCAATTTTTTTTTATTACTATAAAATCTATAGGAAGTGTGTATTTAGAATATCTTAATATGTTTTATTACTATAAAATCTATAGGAAGTGTGTATTTAGAATATCTCAATGTGTTTTTATTACTATAAAATCTATAGGAAGTGTGTCTTTAGAATATCTTAATATGTTTTATTACTATAAAATCTATAGGAAGTGTGTATTTAGAATATCTCAATGTGTTTTTATTACTATAAAATCTATAGGAAGTGTGTATTTAGAATATCTTAATATGTTTTATTACTATAAAATCTAGATAAAGTGTGTATTTAGAATATCTTAATATGTTTTATTACTATAAAATCTAGATAAAGTGTGTATTTAGAATATCTTAATATGTTTTATTACTATAAAATCTATATAAAGTGTGTATTTAGAATATCTTAATATGTTTTATTACTATAAAATCTATAGGAAGTGTGTATTTAGAATATCCTAATATGTTTTATTACTATAAAATCTATATAAAGTGTGTATTTAGAATATCTTAATATGTTTTATTACTATAAAATCTATATAAAGTGTGTATTTAGAATATCTTAATATGTTTTATTGCTATAAAATCTATAGGAAGTGTGTATTTAGAATATCTTAATATGTTTTATTGCTATAAAATCTATATAAAGTGTGTATTTAGAATATCTTAATATGTTTTATTACTATAAAATCTAGATAAAGTGTGTATTTAGAATATCTTAATATGTTTTATTACTATAAAATCTATAGGAAGTGTGTATTTAGAATATCTTAATATGTTTTATTACTATAAAATCTATAGGAAGTGTGTATTTAGAATATCTTAATATGTTTTATTACTATAAAATCTATAGGAAGTGTGTATTTAGAATATCTTAATATGTTTTATTACTATAAAATCTATAGGAAGTGTGTGTTTAGAATATCTTAATATGTTTTATTACTATAAAATCTATAGAAAGTGTTTGTTTAGAATATCTTAATATGTTTTATTACTATAAAATCTATAGAAAGTGTGTATTTAGAATATCTTAATATGTTTTATTACTATAAAATCTATAGGAAGTGTGTATTTAGAATATCTTAATATGTTTTATTACTATAAAATCTATAGGAAGTGTGTATTTAGAATATCCTAATATGTTTTATTACTATAAAATCTATATAAAGTGTTTGTTTAGAATATCTTAATATGTTTTATTACTATAAAAGCTATAGAAAGTGTTTGTTTAGAATATCTTAATATGTTTTATTACTATAAAATCTATAGAAAGTGTGTATTTAGAATATCTTAATATGTTTTATTACTATAAAATCTATAGGAAGTGTGTATTTAGAATATCTTAATATGTTTTATTGCTATAAAATCTATATAAAGTGTGTGTTTAGAATATCTTAATATGTTTTATTACTATAAAATCTATAGAAAGTGTTTGTTTAGAATATCTTAATATGTTTTATTACTATAAAATCTATAGAAAGTGTGTATTTAGAATATCTTAATATGTTTTATTACTATAAAATCTATAGGAAGTGTGTATTTAGAATATCCTAATATGTTTTATTACTATAAAATCTATATAAAGTGTTTGTTTAGAATATCTTAATATGTTTTATTACTATAAAATCTATAGAAAGTGTGTGTTTAGAATATCTTAATATGTTTTATTACTATAAAATCTATAGGAAGTGTGTATTTAGAATATCTTAATATGTTTTATTACTATAAAATCTATAGAAAGTGTGTGTTTAGAATATCTTAATATGTTTTATTACTATAAAATCTATAGAAAGTGTGTGTTTAGAATATCTTAATATGTTTTATTACTATAAAATCTATATAAAGTGTTTGTTTAGAATATCTTAATATGTTTTATTACTATAAAATCTATAGGAAGTGTGTGTTTAGAATATCTTAATATGTTTTATTGCTATAAAATCTATATAAAGTGTGTGTTTAAAATATCTTAATATGTTTTATTACTATAAAATCTATAGGAAGTGTGTATTTAGAATATCTTAATATGTTTTATTGCTATAAAATCTATAGGAAGTGTGTATTTAGAATATCTTAATATGTTTTATTGCTATAAAATCTATATAAAGTGTGTGTTTAGAATATCTTAATATGTTTTATTGCTATAAAATCTATAGGAAGTGTGTATTTAGAATATCTTAATATGTTTTATTACTATAAAATCTATAGGAAGTGTGTATTTAGAATATCTTAATATGTTTTATTGCTATAAAATCTATAGGAAGTGTGTATTTAGAATATCTTAATATGTTTTATTGCTATAAAATCTATATAAAGTGTGTGTTTAGAATATCTTAATATGTTTTATTGCTATAAAATCTATAGGAAGTGTGTGTTTAGAATATCTTAATATGTTTTATTACTATAAAATCTATAGGAAGTGTGTGTTTAGAATATCTTAATATGTTTTATTGCTATAAAATCTATATAAAGTGTGTGTTTAGAATATCTTAATATGTTTTATTGCTATAAAATCTATAGGAAGTGCGTGTTTAGAATATCTTAATATGTTTTATTACTATAAAATCTATAGGAAGTGTGTGTTTAGAATATCTCAATGTGTTTTTATTACTATAAAATCTATAGGAAGTGTGTCTTTAGAATATCTCAATGTGTTTTTATTACTATAAAATCTATAGGAAGTGTGTATTTAGAATATCTTAATATGTTTTATTACTATAAAATCTATAGGAAGTGTGTATTTAGAATATCTCAATGTCTTTTTATTACTATAAAATCTATAGGAAGTGTGTCTTTAGAATATCTTAATATGTTTTATTACTATAAAATCTATAGGAAGTGTGTATTTAGAATATCTCAATATGTTTTTATTACTATAAAATCTATAGGAAGTGTGTATTTAGAATATCTTAATATGTTTTATTACTATAAAATCTATATAAAGTGTGTATTTAGAATATTTTGATATGTTTTATTACTATAAAATCTATAGGAAGTGTGTATTTAGAATATCTTAATATGTTTTATTACTATAAAATCTATAGGAAGTGTGTATTTAGAATATCTCAATGTGTTTTTATTACTATAAAATCTATAGGAAGTGTGTATTTAGAATATCTTAATATGTTTTATTACTATAAAATCTAGATAAAGTGTGTATTTAGAATATCTTAATATGTTTTATTACTATAAAATCTAGATAAAGTGTGTATTTAGAATATCTTAATATGTTTTATTACTATAAAATCTATATAAAGTGTGTATTTAGAATATCTTAATATGTTTTATTACTATAAAATCTACATAAAGTGTGTATTTAGAATATCCTAATATGTTTTATTACTATAAAATCTACATCAAGTGTGTATTTAGAATATCCTAATATGTTTTATTACTACAAAATCTATAGGAAGTGTGTATTTAGAATATCTTAATATGTTTTATTACTATAAAATCTATATAAAGTGTGTATTTAGAATATCTTTATATGTTTTATTACTATAAAATCTATAGGAAGTGTGTATTTAGAATATCTTAATATGTTTTATTGCTATAAAATCTATATAAAGTGTGTATTTAGAATATCTTTATATGTTTTATTACTATAAAATCTATAGGAAGTGTGTATTTAGAATATCTTAATATGTTTTATTACTATAAAATCTATATAAAGTGTGTATTTAGAATATCTTAATATGTTTTATTACTATAAAATCTAGATAAAGTGTGTATTTAGAATATCTTAATATGTTTTATTACTATAAAATCTATATAAAGTGTGTATTTAGAATATCTTTATATGTTTTATTACTATAAAATCTATAGGAAGTGTGTATTTAGAATATCTTAATATGTTTTATTACTATAAAATCTATATAAAGTGTGTATTTAGAATATCTTAATATGTTTTATTACTATAAAATCTAGATAAAGTGTGTATTTAGAATATCTTAATATGTTTTATTACTATAAAATCTATATAAAGTGTGTATTTAGAATATCTTTATATGTTTTATTACTATAAAATCTATAGGAAGTGTGTATTTAGAATATCTTAATATGTTTTATTACTATAAAATCTATAGGAAGTGTGTATTTAGAATATCTTAATATGTTTTATTACTATAAAATCTATATAAAGTGTGTATTTAGAATATCTTAATATGTTTTATTACTATAAAATCTATATAAAGTGTGTATTTAGAATATCTTAATATGTTTTATTACTATAAAATCTAGATAAAGTGTGTATTTAGAATATCTTAATATGTTTTATTACTATAAAATCTAGATAAAGTGTGTATTTAGAATATCTTAATATGTTTTATTACTATAAAATCTATATAAAGTGTGTATTTAGAATATCTTAATATGTTTTACTACTATAAAATCTATAGGAAGTGTGTATTTAGAATATCTTAATATGTTTTATTACTATAAAATCTATATAAAGTGTGTATTTAGAATATCTTAATATGTTTTATTGCTATAAAATCTATAGGAAGTGTGTATTTAGAATATCTTAATATGTTTTATTGCTATAAAATCTATAGGAAGTGTGTATTTAGAATATCTTAATATGTTTTATTACTATAAAATCTATAGGAAGTGTGTATTTAGAATATCTTAATATGTTTTATTGCTATAAAATCTATAGGAAGTGTGTATTTAGAATATCTTAATATGTTTTATTGCTATAAAATCTATAGGAAGTGTGTATTTAGAATATCTTAATATGTTTTATTGCTATAAAATCTATAGGAAGTGTGTATTTAGAATATCTTAATATGTTTTATTACTATAAAAATCTATAGGAAGTGTGTATTTAGAATATCTTAATATGTTTTATTACTATAAAATCTATATAAAGTGTGTATTTAGAATATCTTAATATGTTTTATTGCTATAAAATCTATAGGAAGTGTGTATTTAGAATATCTTAATATGTTTTATTACTATAAAATCTATATAAAGTGTGTATTTAGAATATCTTAATATGTTTTATTACTATAAAATCTATAGGAAGTGTGTGTTTAGAATATCTTAATATGTTTTATTACTATAAAATCTATAGGAAGTGTGTGTTTAGAATATCTTAATATGTTTTATTACTATAAAATCTATAGGAAGTGTGTATTTAGAATATCTTAATATGTTTTATTACTATAAAATCTATATAAAGTGTGTATTTAGAATATCTTAATATGTTTTATTGCTATAAAATCTATAGGAAGTGTGTATTTAGAATATCTTAATATGTTTTATTACTATAAAATCTATATAAAGTGTTTGTTTAGAATATCTTAATATGTTTTATTACTATAAAATCTATAGGAAGTGTGTGTTTAGAATATCTTAATATGTTTTATTACTATAAAATCTATAGGAAGTGTGTATTTAGAATATCTTAATATGTTTTATTGCTATAAAATCTATAGGAAGTGTGTATTTAGAATATCTTAATATGTTTTATTACTATAAAATCTATATAAAGTGTTTGTTTAGAATATCTTAATATGTTTTATTGCTATAAAATCTATAGGAAGTGTGTATTTAGAATATCTTAATATGTTTTATTACTATAAAATCTATATAAAGTGTGTATTTAGAATATCTTAATATGTTTTATTACTATAAAATCTATAGGAAGTGTGTGTTTAGAATATCTTAATATGTTTTATTACTATAAAATCTATAGGAAGTGTGTGTTTAGAATATCTTAATATGTTTTATTACTATAAAATCTATATAAAGTGTGTATTTAGAATATCTTAATATGTTTTATTACTATAAAATCTATAGGAAGTGTGTGTTTAGAATATCTTAATATGTTTTATTACTATAAAATCTATAGGAAGTGTGTGTTTAGAATATCTTAATATGTTTTATTACTATAAAATCTATATAAAGTGTGTATTTAGAATATCTTAATATGTTTTATTACTATAAAATCTATAGGAAGTGTGTATTTAGAATATCTTAATATGTTTTATTACTATAAAATCTATAGGAAGTGTGTGTTTAGAATATCTTAATATGTTTTATTGCTATAAAATCTATATAAAGTGTGTATTTAGAATATCTTAATATGTTTTATTACTATAAAATCTATAGGAAGTGTGTGTTTAGAATATCTTAATATGTTTTATTACTATAAAATCTATATAAAGTGTGTATTTAGAATATCTTAATATGTTTTATTACTATAAAATCTATAGAAAGTGTGTGTTTAGAATATCTCAATATGTTTTTATTACTATAAAATCTATAGGAAGTGTGTATTTAGAATATCTTAATATGTTTTATTACTATAAAATCTATATAAAGTGTGTATTTAGAATATCTTAATATGTTTTATTACTACAAAATCTATAGGAAGTGTGTATTTAGAATATCTTAATATGTTTTATTGCTATAAAATCTATATAAAGTGTGTGTTTAGAATATCTTAATATGTTTTATTGCTATAAAATCTATAGGAAGTGTGTATTTAGAATATCTTAATATGTTTTATTGCTATAAAATCTATATAAAGTGTGTGTTTAGAATAACTTAATATGTTTTATTGCTATAAAATCTATAGGAAGTGTGTATTTAGAATATCTTAATATGTTTTATTACTATAAAATCTATAGGAAGTGTGTATTTAGAATATCTTAATATGTTTTATTGCTATAAAATCTATAGGAAGTGTGTGTTTAGAATATCTCAATATGTTTTTATTACTATAAAATCTATAGGAAGTGTGTATTTAGAATATCTTAATATGTTTTATTACTATAAAATCTATATAAAGTGTGTATTTAGAATATCTTAATATGTTTTATTACTATAAAATCTATAGGAAGTGTGTATTTAGAATATCTTAATATGTTTTATTACTATAAAATCTATAGGAAGTGTGTATTTAGAATATCTTAATATGTTTTATTACTATAAAATCTATATAAAGTGTGTATTTAGAATATCTTAATATGTTTTATTACTATAAAATCTATAGGAAGTGTGTATTTAGAATATCTTAATATGTTTTATTACTATAAAATCTATAGGAAGTGTGTATTTAGAATATCTTAATATGTTTTATTGCTATAAAATCTATAGGAAGTGTGTATTTAGAATATCTTAATATGTTTTATTGCTATAAAATCTATATAAAGTGTGTGTTTAGAATATCTTAATATGTTTTATTGCTATAAAATCTATAGGAAGTGTGTATTTAGAATATCTTAATATGTTTTATTACTATAAAATCTATAGGAAGTGTGTATTTAGAATATCTTAATATGTTTTATTGCTATAAAATCTATAGGAAGTGTGTATTTAGAATATCTTAATATGTTTTATTGCTATAAAATCTATATAAAGTGTGTGTTTAGAATATCTTAATATGTTTTATTGCTATAAAATCTATAGGAAGTGTGTGTTTAGAATATCTTAATATGTTTTATTACTATAAAATCTATAGGAAGTGTGTGTTTAGAATATCTTAATATGTTTTATTGCTATAAAATCTATATAAAGTGTGTGTTTAGAATATCTTAATATGTTTTATTGCTATAAAATCTATAGGAAGTGCGTGTTTAGAATATCTTAATATGTTTTATTACTATAAAATCTATAGGAAGTGTGTGTTTAGAATATCTCAATGTGTTTTTATTACTATAAAATCTATAGGAAGTGTGTCTTTAGAATATCTCAATGTGTTTTTATTACTATAAAATCTATAGGAAGTGTGTATTTAGAATATCTTAATATGTTTTATTACTATAAAATCTATAGGAAGTGTGTATTTAGAATATCTCAATGTCTTTTTATTACTATAAAATCTATAGGAAGTGTGTCTTTAGAATATCTTAATATGTTTTATTACTATAAAATCTATAGGAAGTGTGTATTTAGAATATCTCAATATGTTTTTATTACTATAAAATCTATAGGAAGTGTGTATTTAGAATATCTTAATATGTTTTATTACTATAAAATCTATATAAAGTGTGTATTTAGAATATTTTGATATGTTTTATTACTATAAAATCTATAGGAAGTGTGTATTTAGAATATCTTAATATGTTTTATTACTATAAAATCTATAGGAAGTGTGTATTTAGAATATCTCAATGTGTTTTTATTACTATAAAATCTATAGGAAGTGTGTATTTAGAATATCTTAATATGTTTTATTACTATAAAATCTAGATAAAGTGTGTATTTAGAATATCTTAATATGTTTTATTACTATAAAATCTAGATAAAGTGTGTATTTAGAATATCTTAATATGTTTTATTACTATAAAATCTATATAAAGTGTGTATTTAGAATATCTTAATATGTTTTATTACTATAAAATCTACATAAAGTGTGTATTTAGAATATCCTAATATGTTTTATTACTATAAAATCTACATCAAGTGTGTATTTAGAATATCCTAATATGTTTTATTACTACAAAATCTATAGGAAGTGTGTATTTAGAATATCTTAATATGTTTTATTACTATAAAATCTATATAAAGTGTGTATTTAGAATATCTTTATATGTTTTATTACTATAAAATCTATAGGAAGTGTGTATTTAGAATATCTTAATATGTTTTATTACTATAAAATCTATAGGAAGTGTGTATTTAGAATATCTTAATATGTTTTATTACTATAAAATCTATATAAAGTGTGTATTTAGAATATCTTAATATGTTTTATTACTATAAAATCTATATAAAGTGTGTATTTAGAATATCTTAATATGTTTTATTACTATAAAATCTAGATAAAGTGTGTATTTAGAATATCTTAATATGTTTTATTACTATAAAATCTAGATAAAGTGTGTATTTAGAATATCTTAATATGTTTTATTACTATAAAATCTATATAAAGTGTGTATTTAGAATATCTTAATATGTTTTACTACTATAAAATCTATAGGAAGTGTGTATTTAGAATATCTTAATATGTTTTATTACTATAAAATCTATATAAAGTGTGTATTTAGAATATCTTAATATGTTTTATTGCTATAAAATCTATAGGAAGTGTGTATTTAGAATATCTTAATATGTTTTATTGCTATAAAATCTATAGGAAGTGTGTATTTAGAATATCTTAATATGTTTTATTACTATAAAATCTATAGGAAGTGTGTATTTAGAATATCTTAATATGTTTTATTGCTATAAAATCTATAGGAAGTGTGTATTTAGAATATCTTAATATGTTTTATTGCTATAAAATCTATAGGAAGTGTGTATTTAGAATATCTTAATATGTTTTATTGCTATAAAATCTATAGGAAGTGTGTATTTAGAATATCTTAATATGTTTTATTACTATAAAATCTATAGGAAGTGTGTATTTAGAATATCTTAATATGTTTTATTACTATAAAATCTATATAAAGTGTGTATTTAGAATATCTTAATATGTTTTATTGCTATAAAATCTATAGGAAGTGTGTATTTAGAATATCTTAATATGTTTTATTACTATAAAATCTATATAAAGTGTGTATTTAGAATATCTTAATATGTTTTATTACTATAAAATCTATAGGAAGTGTGTGTTTAGAATATCTTAATATGTTTTATTACTATAAAATCTATAGGAAGTGTGTGTTTAGAATATCTTAATATGTTTTATTACTATAAAATCTATAGGAAGTGTGTATTTAGAATATCTTAATATGTTTTATTACTATAAAATCTATATAAAGTGTGTATTTAGAATATCTTAATATGTTTTATTGCTATAAAATCTATAGGAAGTGTGTATTTAGAATATCTTAATATGTTTTATTACTATAAAATCTATATAAAGTGTTTGTTTAGAATATCTTAATATGTTTTATTACTATAAAATCTATAGGAAGTGTGTGTTTAGAATATCTTAATATGTTTTATTACTATAAAATCTATAGGAAGTGTGTATTTAGAATATCTTAATATGTTTTATTGCTATAAAATCTATAGGAAGTGTGTATTTAGAATATCTTAATATGTTTTATTACTATAAAATCTATATAAAGTGTTTGTTTAGAATATCTTAATATGTTTTATTGCTATAAAATCTATAGGAAGTGTGTATTTAGAATATCTTAATATGTTTTATTACTATAAAATCTATATAAAGTGTGTATTTAGAATATCTTAATATGTTTTATTACTATAAAATCTATAGGAAGTGTGTGTTTAGAATATCTTAATATGTTTTATTACTATAAAATCTATAGGAAGTGTGTGTTTAGAATATCTTAATATGTTTTATTACTATAAAATCTATATAAAGTGTGTATTTAGAATATCTTAATATGTTTTATTACTATAAAATCTATAGGAAGTGTGTGTTTAGAATATCTTAATATGTTTTATTACTATAAAATCTATAGGAAGTGTGTGTTTAGAATATCTTAATATGTTTTATTACTATAAAATCTATATAAAGTGTGTATTTAGAATATCTTAATATGTTTTATTACTATAAAATCTATAGGAAGTGTGTATTTAGAATATCTTAATATGTTTTATTACTATAAAATCTATAGGAAGTGTGTGTTTAGAATATCTTAATATGTTTTATTGCTATAAAATCTATATAAAGTGTGTATTTAGAATATCTTAATATGTTTTATTACTATAAAATCTATAGGAAGTGTGTGTTTAGAATATCTTAATATGTTTTATTACTATAAAATCTATATAAAGTGTGTATTTAGAATATCTTAATATGTTTTATTACTATAAAATCTATAGAAAGTGTGTGTTTAGAATATCTCAATATGTTTTTATTACTATAAAATCTATAGGAAGTGTGTATTTAGAATATCTTAATATGTTTTATTACTATAAAATCTATATAAAGTGTGTATTTAGAATATCTTAATATGTTTTATTACTACAAAATCTATAGGAAGTGTGTATTTAGAATATCTTAATATGTTTTATTGCTATAAAATCTATATAAAGTGTGTGTTTAGAATATCTTAATATGTTTTATTGCTATAAAATCTATAGGAAGTGTGTATTTAGAATATCTTAATATGTTTTATTGCTATAAAATCTATATAAAGTGTGTGTTTAGAATATCTTAATATGTTTTATTACTATAAAATCTATAGGAAGTGTGTGTTTAGAATATCTTAATATGTTTTATTACTATAAAATCTATATAAAGTGTGTATTTAGAATATCTTAATATGTTTTATTGCTATAAAATCTATAGGAAGTGTGTATTTAGAATATCTTAATATGTTTTATTGCTATAAAATCTATAGGAAGTGTGTATTTAGAATATCTTAATATGTTTTATTACTATAAAATCTATAGGAAGTGTGTATTTAGAATATCTTAATATGTTTTATTACTATAAAATCTATATAAAGTGTGTATTTAGAATATCTCAATATGTTTTATTGCTATAAAATCTATAGGAAGTGTGTATTTAGAATATCTCAATATGTTTTATTGCTATAAAATCTATAGGAAGTGTGAGTATTTAGAATATCTTAATATGTTTTATTGCTATAAAATCTATAGGAAGTGTGTGTTTAGAATATCTTAATATGTTTTATTACTATAAAATCTATATAAAGTGTGTGTTTAGAATATCTTAATATGTTTTATTGCTATAAAATCTATAGGAAGTGTGTGTTTAGAATATCTTAATATGTTTTATTACTATAAAATCTATAGGAAGTGTGTGTTTAGAATATCTTAATATGTTTTATTACTATAAAATCTATATAAAGTGTGTATTTAGAATATCTTAATATGTTTTATTACTATAAAATCTATAGGAAGTGTGTATTTAGAATATCTTAATATGTTTTATTACTATAAAATCTATATAAAGTGTTTGTTTAGAATATCTCAATGTGTTTTATTACTATAAAATCTATAGGAAGTGTGTGTTTAGAATATCTTAATATGTTTTATTACTATAAAATCTATATAAAGTGTGTATTTAGAATATCTCAATGTGTTTTATTACTATAAAATCTATAGGAAGTGTGTGTTTAGAATATCTTAATATGTTTTATTACTATAAAATCTATATAAAGTGTGTATTTAGAATATCTTAATATGTTTTATTGCTATAAAATCTATAGGAAGTGTGTATTTAGAATATCTTAATATGTTTTATTGCTATAAAATCTATAGGAAGTGTGTGTTTAGAATATCTTAATATGTTTTATTACTATAAAATCTATAGGAAGTGTGTGTTTAGAATATCTTAATATGTTTTATTACTATAAAATCTATAGGAAGTGTGTATTTAGAATATCTTAATATGTTTTATTACTATAAAATCTAGATAAAGTGTGTATTTAGAATATCTCAATGTGTTTTATTACTATAAAATCTATAGGAAGTGTGTATTTAGAATATCTTAATATGTTTTATTACTATAAAATCTATAGGAAGTGTGTGTTTAGAATATCTTAATATGTTTTATTACTATAAAATCTATAGGAAGTGTGTATTTAGAATATCTTAATATGTTTTATTACTATAAAATCTATATAAAGTGTGTATTTAGAATATCTTAATATGTTTTATTACTATAAAATCTATATAAAGTGTGTATTTAGAATATCTCAATATGTTTTATTGCTATAAAATCTATAGGAAGTGTGTATTTAGAATATCTCAATATGTTTTATTGCTATAAAATCTATAGGAAGTGTGAGTATTTAGAATATCTTAATATGTTTTATTGCTATAAAATCTATAGGAAGTGTGTGTTTAGAATATCTTAATATGTTTTATTACTATAAAATCTATAGGAAGTGTGTGTATTTAGAATATCTTAATGTGTTTTATTACTATAAAATCTATAGGAAGTGTGTGTTTGGAATATCGCAATACGTTTTATTGCTATAAAATCTATAGGAAGTGTGTATTTAGAATATCTCAATGTGTTTTATTACTATAAAATCTATAGGAAGTGTGTGTATTTAGAATATCTTAATGTGTTTTATTACTATAAAATCTATAGGAAGTGTGTGTTTAGAATATCGCAATATGTTTTTTTGCTATAAAATCTATAGGAAGTGTATATTTAGAATATCTTAATGTGTTTTATTACTATAAAATCTATAGGAAGTGTATATTTAGAATATCTTAATGTGTTTTTTTACTATAAAATCTATAGGAAGTGTATATTTAGAATATCTTAATGTGTTTTATTACTATAAAATCTATAGGAAGTGTGTATTTAGAATATCTTAATGTGTTTTATTACTATAAAATCTATAGGAAGTGTGTATTTAGAATATCTTAATATGTTTTATTACTATAAAATCTATAGGAAGTGTGTATTTAGAATATCTTAATATGTCAGATTCAACCTCCTGAGGTAATGAGGAAATGACTTTTGGTACAGTGAATGAGATTTGAGAAGACTGAAAAAATGGCACAAATTCTTAAGGTCTCACTTGTTTTGTTTTGGTGATTTTTCATCGGACTAAGACAGATTGCAGAAAAAGGAGAATAATTCTACATTAAAGATACAAATAATAACTAACTAATGAATTTTGCGGAAAGCATGCTTGTCAGATTTTAATTAAGGTATTCAGGTTAATTCCTTGTACAACTGATAGCTTTTACATTGAACCAACATTACCCCCAATCCCTCTTATTTACGTTCATTTTTTAAAGTAAAGATCGATTTTTAATATTTTCCTGTGACAAGACGGCTCAAACAATCAGTATGTGGCTTGTGCATCTTTAAAGTTCGCTCGTATTATAACAAATTGGCATGCTTCCAATCAACCCTTAACCATCTCAATTTTGAGATATTTACCGCTGTAGCAGACATATATATAAATACGTAAACCAAGTCGGCTGTTCATTTGCAGCCCAAATTACGCATTTGTTCTCCAATGCTACTTTAACTGTGACGGAAAGTCACCAAACAAGCTAATCCATTTTCAAGCCTAACACAAAATAAATGTAAACCAAATTGCAGATTTAGTTTCTGTGTGAATTTGTAAACACAAGGCTCATGCTTTTCAGACTAGTGCCCTCTACCTTAAAAAATTAGGGGGGTGGGGGTGTCAAAATACTAAACTATACAGTGAGACCTTATCTGCTAAAATCGTAAGTCTGTCGAGTGCTATCGTAATGTCGTAAAATGGTCATAAAAATCGTAATCCTTACGCCAGTATCCTATGGGTGGGCAATACTGGGTACAAAGGTAACTCCCACGCGAAAAGAAATAAAAAGGAGTATAAAAAGGACACAAAGAAAAGGAAACTTTAGCTCACGCAAAAAATATTCGTAAAAAAGATCTCAATATGTTAACTACTATCCTCAAAACTAAATAACCGTCAATCGCTTTTTTCTTGAATATAAAAGGAACAAGTAGTAGCAGACCTTGGAAATTTCAGTGGCGCAAAAACTTTTACATTGACAAACGTAAACTTGTATAGCCGCGAATAAAAGTAAGTAGGTTTAAGTTTTGAATTTTATTTATTAATCTGACTTCAAGGTTGATCCGATGTTTTTAAATTTAGAAAGTTCTTTTGTTTGCAGGTATTTGCCTAATCATCAGCAACCTTGAATTCAAGAAAGAGGACCTAAGCACAAGGCACGGCACGGAAATAGATTTAGGTAGACAATACTGAAAGATTCCCATTTAAGCGGCTTGAGAAATCATAGTGACGTATAATAGCAACACCTTGGCATCAGGTTATAACTAATTATACACCCCACCCCCTGCCCAACGCATGTATCAATCTTACGGCAACACTTTCCATATACACTTGATCCAAAAGAAATTATATCTTGATGAAACTGACAAAATATAGTTCATAATTTATGTGCAACTGGCATTAACGCCACAGTGGCCTCGAGGTCCCATTATCAAAGGCAAACTTGTAAGAAACACACACACACACACACACACACACACACACACACACACACACACACACACACACACTTGATTTTTAAAATGCTACATTATTTTCTTCTACAACTATAAACAGAGGCTAAAACATGGAGAAAATGAAAACGAACAAATGACTTGAAATGAAAGAAAATACATAACAATTTTTGTGTATAATACCTTCACTGTTATTTGAATGCATAATTGATACTCACAGGTCAAGAGAGATACCAGAGCATACAGTATGTGTATGTATGTAGGTAGGAAAGTAGGTAGGTGCGTAGTAAGTGCGATGTATTGATTATTATCATTCTTTTATCCTTATTTCAGTGAAACTGAAAGATATCTTTACTAGACTGTACTTCATTGTAATGGTAAGAGAAAACTTAGATGGATCGGATATGATTCGTGAGCTCGTGGATATTTCTCGATGTGATCACACACAGTACGACTGTTTTGTTTGTTGCATTCTTTCCCATGGAACCCAGGACAGAGTGTATGGAAGCGATGGCATACCAGTCGAAATCGGACGGCTGACCTCAATGGTACAACCCATCATGTGCCGTACACTGGGCGAAAAACCAAAACTATTTTTCATACAGGCATGCCAAGGACTTCAGAAAGAAGAGGGTTAGTAATAATAGTAAAAAGAAAAAATATATTCCGGCCTAGAATTGCATTTCAGTATTTGGCTCAATTATTTGATTTTTTTTTCTTTGTTCGTTCATTTTTCAGCAAATATAAATTTATTTTAGATTTCAATGTATGGCTTCTACGGACCTTTAAAAATCTATGAATGATAAATACTATCAACAAAAAGCCCCGTATATTTACCGTAACATACTTGTTTGAGCTTTTCTTAGCATCAAATACAGCGAGTTTACTTGTTATATTTTGTGTACCATTGCAAATTCTCTGAGTACCAAACAATAATGGCCCATAATTTACATTCATCGTCTAGGTATCGAGATAGAAGTAGATGCCGGGGTTTATAAAGAAAGCATACCACTAATTCCCAATAATGCAGATTTCCTCTTGGGCTACTCAACTGTACGCGGTTATGTCTCCTTCCGACTCCCCGATGAAGGAGCCTGGTACATCAGCAAATTGGTGGA
The DNA here is from genome assembly GCA_029931535.1 of Margaritifera margaritifera. Lineage (NCBI taxonomy): Eukaryota > Metazoa > Mollusca > Bivalvia > Unionida > Margaritiferidae > Margaritifera > Margaritifera margaritifera. Next base: position 1,495,050 of record JAQPZY010001433.1, on the reverse strand, counting down.
CATGCTGGACAAATATCACAAATGGTAAAGTGGCTTCAGAGTTGTTGTTTTATTTTTTTCTGTACATTTAATAATAATAATAATAATAATAATTTATAAACTTATAGAAGGTACCTCAATTAATTTAATATAACTAATGTCCCTCCTTAATTTACAAACTTTACAAAGTATTATAACTCGTATAAAGCAAGGTACAGAATCCTCGTGCATCAACATGCTTTCTCTCTCTGTCTCTCTGTCTCTCTCTCTCTCTCTCTCTCTCTCTCTCTCTCTCTCTGTGAGACAAATAAGTATTTACGAATAAATACACATTCATAAATTATATCATATTACTAAAACACATTAGGGAACGAGGATGATGGGACAAAAAACACCGTCATTCACAAACCCGCGCATGAATGTTCATTGAATTTGCCTCTGAACAATTTCCCCAAAACAAATGATGGAAGACAATGTAAGGCTGGATGTAGTTTTTTATTAGATGTAATTCGGTTACTAAAAACACCGAAATACACTGAAAAACCGAAATACACCGAAATACGCACCGAAATACACACGTATTTACATGTTCTCTCTGTATATATCGGTGTACACACAGGAATTATGATTTGTTTTTGTCTGAATAATAATATAAAGCAAAATAAAATATGATTTATGTAATTTTGATACGAATTATTTACTTTTTTTCCTATTTATAGCACAATTCATGTAATGATGTCACTCGGTCGTACTTGATTCGACAGACCTGATACATGGCGAATCGTAGTAATACATACACAGAGTGAAAGTGAATAGTATCGAAGTATCAAAAGTATTTGCCGACATTATATTATATATTTACTTTAACTTTTAATGATATAGTTTTTGACAAATAAATAACATTTAATTTAATTTTTGTTTAAAAGGTTTCCAAATATTTGGCAATAGTGAAACATGTACTTATATATACTGTTTTGATGATATGACTGTAAGGGTGTTAAGAAAGTCTTCTTCTTGGAAATATGTGAACGGGGAACAGTCATACATGTTTGAATAATAATAAAAAGCAAAATAATTTAAATTTATATGAATTATTTACTCTTTACTTGATTTGACATATATATGATAAACGCCGAATTGAAATACATACACAAAGTGAAACTGAAATGTATCAAAGTACCAAAAGTGTATACGATAGTATATATGCAAGAGTGAGATTAATATTGTGATCGTAACAAGCCACGATATATGATGATAGACAAAGACAACTCAGGAAAGCATTTTTTTAAAAAACCTGTATTATTCATTATTTGGCAGAATTTAATATTTACGTTTAATTACACGCATAATGTATCAGGTTTCAATGAATGAATAATTTGAGCACGAAGATGAATTAATTAATCCAATAGTATTCAAGATTATGTTCCTCTTGAAAATCGAACTGCAAGTCATGTTGCACAAGACAAGGTAAAATAAACCTAACCGAAAACAATAAAATATAGCACATTATGACGAAATCGCTGGTTCATGTTTAGATTTTTTTAGCTGTAATTGTCACAGTTCGTACATTAATTTTGTGTTTCCATTGTCCAGGTTTTCGTCCGTTAGTCCTTGGTGCAACAACAGTTGTCTGACCGTCCGTAGAAATCATGTATTTTGTGTCTATGTCAATGTGGCGTCTGAAGCGTTTGTACAAGTTTGTGCGTTGTTGCTCTGTCATTTTTATCCAGTCTGTTTTTCTCGACTCAAATTGTTTATGACTGTCGGCAAGCCGGAATTCTCCAGTGCATACTAGAGCACTCCTCAGATTTCTGAATTGTCCGGTTACTAATTCATGTGTCAGTTGTGCAAATTCCGTCAGCGTTTTCGTCTTCCAGTCAACTGTCTGTTTAAGAATGTGGTTCATGGACTCACAATTATTATTTTTCCACATGCGGTCTATTTGATAGATTCTTAATGGATTATTGACTTTTAGTTTGATATCTGTCTTTAGTTTTTTCCGAAAGTAATTAAGAAATTTTCCTGAAATAACAGCACAATAATTTTCTAAAACTTCACATTTATCGTCAAAGCAAATACTGTCCTTAACGTCAACTAGTCCGTCTTTCCCAAAAATTTCTTTCAAGATATTGTTGCGGTCAGACACGGTAACTGCGTCGTCTGTCAATATATGTCTAACGTTCTCTTGTAAATGGCGTGTGCACAGAACGTGTGTTGCTTCGGGCAGAACTGCCGTAATTCCTTTGACTAGAGCCTTCTCATCATCACTTCCAATTACAAGGCTCTTAAGATTCGAATCAATAAGTTTTACTTTCAGATGATGGAAAAAATGACTAAGTTTCGAAATCGCTATTGTCGTGAATGAAAAGCGGTCCAAGAAAGATTGGTGGTTCGCCTGTTCTGACTCGTTTTACCGTAAGTTGCTTGTAACATGTTACCGTCACATACATTTTACACAGCATAAAAGTTTTGTCAATGCCAATGACAGTCTGCCCGGAGCAACAAAGATTCTTAATGTCTGTTATCTGTTCGTCTGTGTACAAAATGACACAAGGGGGTTTAGCTCTGGTCCGGATAACTGATCGTACAAAAGGGTTATTTTCAGTTACCAAATTTTCGAAATGTCTGATTTGGTCAGCAATATTGTTGGAGTGTCCGGGAGCTTTTCTGTCCTTTGATTTTTGATATTTTTGCTTGTCATAAAGGACTAGGGACTCTAGATCTCTGTAATGGCCTCAGAAAATGTCCAAAATTTATTTTCTTTATTTTAAAAGCTGTTTTATATATTTTGTATAGACATACCTTTGTCTTTAAAAATTCCTTTTATTTTTCATATTTATCGCGTGCGATGACGTCGTCGGCAGCCGCGCGTGAGATGTAGAATGCGTAAAATGTGAAAAATTCACTTGAATACAATGTATTTATGCAAATTAAACTATTCCCGCAGTCATGAAACAACGAGAAACTTTCAAAACGTTTTCCTTATTAGATAAGTTGTAATCTCTGAAAATTGTATGTTGTTTCACTCATGCGGGATACATTAAATTTAAAGAAAATGGTTGGGTTCTATGGCAGATATTAGTGACCAACGGGTGTTGGTGCGATGTTGAATCCAATATATAAAATCAGTACTTGAAATTGTCGATTGCATGTAATTTACAGCTCCTAGAGGAAACAAAATTTATTTTAAGAATATGCAAGAAATATATATAAAACCGAATTTGTGTCCTTATAAATTATTTTGATACCGGATCAGCTGTATATTATCAAAACATCATACAGTAGATGGCAACAATGACGCTTTAATCGCAACAACAGTTTACAAGGTATGTTATTTTCATTTTACAATTATTATGCCACAATAAATGAGTAAAGTATGAAATTAAATGCAGTTTTACTTTATCAGTTACACATATTCTTTAGAAATTAAGGATCGCGTTCACGGTTGAAATATTTCCAGGAGGTGTTTATTTGCAGACGATATGTTGTATGACGATACAGACAATCCAGCTTGGTTTATATAATATTTGTGTCAGTTTGGACAAATATTTCTCTATAAGAGCATTATTTACAGTGGTACGCAATATTGTGAAACTGTTGTTAATTCATTTTGAATTTTGTTGGTACAAATTCCAATCATAGAAAGCGATTGACGATTGACATACATGTGCATGTAGACACTACTGTATAGAGGGTCTGAAGCAGTTGCCGCACAGAACCAGTAGGGTCTACCGCACGTCCATCATTTATTCAAGACTCTATGTAGTACACTTTAAAATGGCATACTAAATAATTAACATTCAATATAAGGTACGTTTTGTCTCTGCAGTGCTTTTAAAATTACAATGACGATGTGCAACATTTAGATTTTTTGTGACGATAATTGTATGGTGAAATATTCATGTATTTGCTATGTTGTTAGCTCATTTTAATTGGAATTGTTATCGACAAGGGACTTCTTACCGTACATTACCCATGTGAATGTCACCGCATTTGTTTGTTTTTAGGGGCAATGGTAGATAATGTTTCAAAATCTGCTAAAGTGACATTCCCCCAACCCGAAACCAATTTTAAACTAATAATATTGCGAGCGTGTCCTTTGTTGATCATCACTTCTCATGTCAATTCTGGACAAAAAGTGTTATTGATTGATTACACTCAGTGATATGGATGTTTTGAAAACATAACTAGCTTTGCAAAGAGTGTTAACATGCACTGTGTTTAAGTAACTGTTTTTGATCGTAATTTTGTTTTCTCAAATACATACTGTACACTTTATTGTGCCAACTCTCAAGTCAATTGTGAATTGGTTGTGTATTAAGTAGCATGTGCTAGGCTAACAGTATCAGTATCACATTGGATTTTATAAGATTTTATTTTATGCTAGGCAGTGAATTACTGGATTTTCCGAGTAAAATAATTGTGTTATTTCACTACAGTGAAAAAAATGATATTTTTTCACTGGCCGTCAATAGACATTGATAACATTATAACTAAGAAATTTCAAGCTTTTTATAAGACGCTTGCGTCGTGTAAAGGTTAAAACGGTTGATTCGCATCCAGGCGAACAGGGTTTAGATTCAGCAATGAACAAATATTTTATTTTTTCATTTTCTTTTCATCTGCTGTTTTACCTTGAATTGGGAAGGAGCATTATGTAACTACTGATATTTTATGCGAATATACATAAAACAGAGCAGAACATAAACGGTAAACTGCTGAAGAGCAGAACATAAACGGTAAACTGCTGACATTATCGGGCGGGATGCAGGAAGAAATCAGCTACTTCAGTGTGTTATACAAATTGCTTGACAATACGCTTGAGCATAAAATAAAAAGAATATTTGCTTGCTCCGAGTAAATAACGGATATATTTCATGTAGTGGGTGAAAAACTTAAGTATTTTCACTCGCTCGATGAAATATATGTTATTCACTCATTTCAAGCAAATACCCTATCTTTCACTTCAAGGATTTTCTATAGGGTTGATGCCAATTTTTAAAAAAAAATTGGAGCAAATTAAAATAATTTTTCTTCCATTGGTGATAATGTTGTAGTACACGTAGTACTACATAGCATCTTAAAGTAAGTGTGTTCTGTAAAGATGCACGGAAAACTTAAAGAGCTCCCATTGGGGTACAAAACAAAATGAACGCAATGAAGATGAATATATATATTTTCTTATGGATGTGTTGTTGATATTTTTGTCAAAGTCCTTTAGTCCCTGTGATTTGCTTCGCTCGTTTTTTCAATGATTTTCGCCCGTAGTTTGCAACGATGGTCCAGAGAGAGAGAGAGAGAGAGAGAGAGAGAGAGAGAGAGAGAGAGAGAGAGAGAGAGAGGGATACACTGTGGTAAAACTGATAAATTGATATGTTGAGACAGACCAACTAAAAGAGAGAGAGAGAGAGAGAGAGGAGATGCCTTAGGACATTTTAATATTTAAAAATAATGTTTTTAGAACACTAATATAGGTAAAAAAAAAAAAACAAACAAACAAAAAGAAACCACAATTAAATAGATTAAAGTATGTGTGTGCCTCCTAACCAAGAAATTTAACGTCGAGTCTCGACAGGCTATATTGCCACTTTGTATCATTAATATTGTGAACACTGTGGATAAATCCCATGAAAAGTGCAAGCATACCATTACGACGACCCTGGTTCTTGTAGGTTACTTGGATTAAGTTCAAGTTCAAGGGTTTCATCCAGCTCAAATTCTCTCTCCCTCTCTCTCTCTCTCTCTCTCTCTCTCTCTCTCTCTCTCTCTCTCTCTCTCTCTCTCTCTCTCTCTCTCTCTCTCTCTCTCTCTCTCCACTTATGTGTGCCCCTTATGCATGAGTCTTTTGTCAAAGTCCTTTAGTCCCTGTGATTTGCTTCGCTCGTTTTTTCAATGATTTTCGCCCGTAGTTTGGACCGATGGTCAAGAGAGAGATACACTGTGGTAAAACTGATAAACTGATATGTTGAGACAGACCAACTAAAAAAGAGAGAAAGAGAGAGAGAGAGAGAGAGAGAGAGAGAGAGAGAGAGAGAGAGAGAGAGAGAGAGAGGAGCTGCCTTAGGACATTTTAATATTTAAAAATAATGTTTTTAGAACACTAATATAGGTATAAAAAAAAAAAAAAAAAAAAAAGCCCCAATTAAATAGATTAAAGTATGTGTGTGCCACCTAACCAAGAAATTTAACGTAGAGTCTCGACAGGCTATATTGCAACTTTGTATCATTGATATTGTGAACACTGTGGATAAATCCCATGAAAAGTGCAAGTATGCCATTACGACGACCCAGGTTCTTGTAGGTTACTTGGATTAAGTTCAAGTTCAAGGGTTTCATCCAGCTCAAATTCTCTCTCCCTCTCTCTCTCTCTCTCTCTCTCTCTCTCTCTCTCTCTCTCTCTCTCTCTCTCTCTCTCTCTCTCCACTTATGTGTGCCCCTTTATGCATGAGAGAGAGAGAGAGAGAGAGAGAGAGAGATACAGGGAAAGCAGACGGGATTTCCATGAAATTGTGTACCATGTTTAATTCATTTAGAAAACGGGGATTATTAATATTTTTTCTCGTTATTTTCTTATGTCGATAATAATTAATAAGTGGAAATTCATCATTGATCTAGAGAGTATAGAAGCAATAACCACTGTTGAGACCATGTTTATATGTGCGTATTCATGCGGAACACAATTTGATATACCAACAGTATTGGTATATCAAATTGCTTTATACCAACACCTTGAAAGTCATGTTATTTTTAATGTATGTGTGTGGTATATATATATATATATATATATATATATATATATATATATATATATATATATATATATATATATATATATATATATATATATATATATAATCAAAAAGTGCCGAAAAATTAAAATTTGCACGCATGACGTCATTAAAATAACGATGCCGTAATGGAATCAGAAGTAACGTCGTTTTATGTAGGTAAACTTTTGATGCCTCCAGCATACGTAATTTGATTGAATTCAACAAAAATTTTATTATTCTGCACAAAATGCATCCTAAAGAGTCTTTGTACAAAACTTAGCGCCTTTTTGTGATTGGGCCAAATTTGACCCTTGTAGTACCTAGTCCTTTGTTGAAGTCCTGTCGGTTGGGACAGTTCACCATATTTGGAAGTCAGTTTATTTAATATTTGGTGCGGTTTCATTTTTCCAGTCATTTCTGTAATGTCGTCTAAAACAAGGCCAGGAGTCCGCAAATATTCTGTCGTCTGTCGCGAGTTTCCATGCGGCGTTAAACCAGGAAATTTCCCTACATATTCAACCAGTGACAAATTACTTGCCAGACCCCCCTCCCCTAGCCATGTGACCCTCTTTTTGTACATATTGTCCTTTGTCAACTGAGTATAGTACCTGTGGATCACGACAACTTGATCTTTGCCAGGTTGCGAATCCAAAGGTTCATACTCAGTTTTCCTCTGGACTTGTCTTTTTAAATAATATTTCCCATTTTAAAAAAAAATCATGGTCAGATTCCCGTTGTCAGACAGCAAATAGTAGAATTTAGGGGATGCACCAGCAGATGTATCCCATACACCACAGTCGTCTGAAAAATAACTTTTGCTATTATTCGACCTCTTTTCGAGGTTTTTCGCATTATTCACAATGAAATATACATTTTATTTCAAACCACATGGAATGCATTCTACGCTCGATTCTGATTTTAACAAAAATTCCACATTAATAATGTATTGATTGGACAGAATATATTGATGGATACATATAGAGATACAGGAAAATTATGTAATAATAACGACAAACAATATATCATTCATCAAGGTATCTATTTATCTATCTATCGAGAGAACATAGATTTGTATTACCTTTGTAAGGCTTGTCCAGCATCATATAAATCTCCATTGAAAGAACACGTCGTGCTAAGAAACTCCAAGTAATCGCGAGACCATGATCTCAAGTCGTTTGCACTCATGGGAATACAATCACTGTGGACCCATTGTCGGCAATTTGTGCATTGCAAAGCGTCAGTTTTACATTCACTGGAACAAATAACACATGGATATCGATCCATCCTTGTTGCGTATGTTTGTGTATGTGATAATATCAGTATTGTATAAAGCTTTTATATCAAAACATTTACTTCTCAGTTATGAAATGTGTGCATAATCAAAGTCGGGCGTGATTACTTTAAGTGCGCAATTAACGAATAATGACAACGTTGAGCAAAAGGGTGCCTTTTCTTTAATGTGCGCGACATTTGGCTTTAACTTGAGTAAGAAATGGGTTCAAAGGGATGACAATAAAGTGTGTGCAGTCAATTCGAAAATGAATTAAGCGACTTAAAAGATGAATTAAGCCAACTTTCACTGTCCGTTCCGAATTAAGCGACTTAGAAAAAAAGATTGTTTTCTTAACTTGAATAAGAAATGAGATCAAAGGGAGAACAATAAATGTGTGTGCAGTCAATTAAAACATTAATTAAGCGACTTGAAACAATATGAATTAAGCCGACTTACACCGTCCGTTCCGGAACGATCAACCTGTCCAATAAAGTACGACCGATTGACGAGTGCTATAACTAGGAAAAAGTAAATAAGTCGTATCAAAATCGCTCCAATCATATTTTATTTTGCTTTATATTACTCTTCAAACAAAAACAAATAATAATTTGTGAGTGTAAACCGATATATACAGATAGAACATGTAAATACATGTGTATTTCGGTTTTTCAGTGTATTTCGGTGTTTCTAGTAACCCGATGTAATTCTGTATCTCACAGGGATGTAAAATTTTAGCTTCTTAAGCCTTGCAAATGTTATTTTCTTTACTATGTATTTAGTGTACTTAGAGTATAAAAGGTTGTTGTCAACAAAAGCCCGAAGTATTTTGTCACATGTGACCAACTCTAAAAATGAAATTATTTTAATTAATAGGAAGATTTTCATGTTAATTTTGACCATTGTTGGCATGATGTTCTCTGTCCGTCCGTTACCAATTTGGTTTCTGCACAATAACTTTAGTTGTCCACTATATACAGCTACCAAACTTTGTGGCTAGCTTTTACTTGAGGTAAGGAAGAATTCTATCGATTTTAGATTCAAAATCTCAAATGCCAAGGTCACTGTGGCTGAAAGAAAAAAAAAAAAAAAAACGATTTCCGCACATAACCTCGTGTTCTCCAGCATCTACAATTTAAAAAAAAAAAAATGTGGATCACTTGTACTTTGGGGTAAGGAAGAACCTATCGATTTCGGCTCAGAAAGTCCGAGGTCAAGGTCATTCTGACTGAAATAAGAAAAATGGTTTCCACACAATAATTCGAGTTCTCCGTTGTCTACGGTTATTAAACTTTGTGGATAGCTTGCATTTGGTGTAATAAAGAAGCTTATTGATTTTGGAGTCCAAAGATCTAAGGTCAAGGTCACTGTGACTAATATAATATAAATGGCTTCCGCACAATACGTTTACTTCTGTATGATATACCTCGACCAAACTTTGTGGATAGCTTGCACTTGGGGTAAGGAAGAAGGCTATTGATTTTGTGGTCCAATGGTCAAAGGTAAAGGTCACTGACAGATAAATGCTTTCCGCACGACAACATGAGCTATACATCACAGAAATGGTCCAAACTGTTGATGGCTTGCGTTTATAGTAAGGAAGAAGCATATTGATTTTAGGGTGCAAAGGTCAAAGGTCAATGTCACTCTGAAAGAATCATAACAGTTTATGTGCCAAAAAGTATTGGCTATCGTCATAAAGGATTATTAAACATGGGGGAGGCGTATAATGTGCCATTCATGGCATTCTTGTTGTTTTGTAACAATGAGAAGTGCTTTAGCTTTATCAGTGTTATCACCGTTTTAGATTCATTACACCAACCATCAAACATCATTTCTATGACTTCAAGAACAGTGCGATTATATTCAAAGAGAACAGACAAGATTTAAATGGTACAGACACACGTTTATGGTATGTCAATACTAAAATAAAAAATCAATGTGGGAGTTCGAGCGAGCAATTTGTTACACCAGCCAAAAATAATAATTTATGGATACGATACAACTAAACTAAAAATGAAAAATTACTGGACCAAACAAATAATAATGACAGTTATTGAACACAAATTTAATTTTTTTGTTACACAACACAAATAATGACACAAAGTTACATTGTATTGAAATCAACAAATTTTCAGAGAGGTGATATAAATATTTACTAAGTTTAACACGAAAACAGCAATGTCAGTATCAAAAGATAATGTCTATTTCTTAACAACATTATACAATAACATCAGCATTGCCAAAGCTAGGTGTGTTACAAAATGACATACAAAAGAATACAACGGTTGGTTTGTTGAGTTCAAACATTAGACAGTAACATCAGCATTGGCAAAGCTAGATGTGTTACAAAATGACGTACAAAAGAATACAACGGTTGGTTTGTTGAGTTCAAACATTAAAAATGATACACCATGTTTTAGAAAATATTCAGATTTACATGTTAATATAATGATGTTAACATTGATATAAGCAGTATCAGCCCTGATAGCAAGATGGTTAAAACAGTGCAGTATGAGGAAGGATTAAATTATGTATTCGATGTGGATAAATGCACATTTTTATATTCATTTAATTTACAGTACAATTTTAAAGATCTTGTAAACTTTACAAGGTCGGTCTACAACTATTCAACAAAAACAGATATTTAATTCATGGAGAACACACTTGGATTTAAATCAACACATGCTGAGTTAGTATATAAATTACCTGTTCAGAGGGAACTATAGGAATGACAGGATTTGATATAAATCTGCAATTATTCATACGTTTTAAAGGATTGAAGAAACGTTGCAAATTGTTGAAAATAAAAGTACCTATTGCAAACGATCATTCTCTAGGCTTGCTGATAACACGTAAAGACAATTTTTCAAGCATAATGTTTTCTCTAGATGTTTATATTTCATATTAATTGACTCACAAAGGACAGTATTTAAAACTTCTGTATGGCCATCATGAAAGCCCAGTTGCTTACACACATCAGTCAATTATTGGAACGACTCTAACGGGACAAAAAAAAAAAAAAAAAAAAAAAAAGACTGACTTTAAAGAATGATTAACTGAATAGTCTACTTGCACATTGCACATGGATGACCAGTTGCAGGCAGACATAGTTGACATGCAAGCATGTGAAAAAGTCAAAGAATGGTACAAAAGAAGGGTACAAATACATTTCAACAGAGACATATTTTTTTGAACAACTCTTGGACTGATAAAAGTAAAAACAAAGAAAGGTGATGACATACACAACGTTTTGAGAGAAATATTTAAAGAAAGAAAGCCTAAAAAGATACAGCTTGACGAAAAAAAATATATTAAATAAGCACCTTTGTAGTGGAAAGGACTAACAGAACTCTGAAGACTAATATATAGGAGTATTTTACACAAAATGAAACCAGACCATGGGTTGATGTTTTACCGAAGCTAATTCAGAGATACATTAACACTCATCACAAATCAATAGAAAAGACTCAGTTTGAAGCAAGAAATAAGAATACAGCTCAAAAGTATGAAATCAATCTATTGGGTCATTTGACAACTGATGCATTTGGAACGCCTAAATTTAAATTTGTGAAAACAGTATTTCAGAATATAAAACAATATTTGCAAAGGGCTACTTTCCTAACTTTACAGGGGGGATATTTAAAGTTAGGCAAGCAATTTTAGGTAATGCGGTTGTTTTACAAACTGGAAGACGTAAAGGAATAGGATATAGACGTTATATTGCATCTGCAAAGGGGAATGAGTACTACTTGGTAATGTTTCTGTCCATGATGTCTGTTTGCGCTTGTGATGATAATAATACTGACAAAAATGCTATTCCAACATAGTGATACCTTCCATCTGTGTAGTAATTAGGACCACCATATTTAAATATTATTTTCATATCAACATGTTTTTCTCTCTCCATTTCAGTTTCTCTAACCGATTTGGATGTAGTTTTTCTTAGTTGCACCTCAAATGTCTTCCTATTTAAGTATGTCATACAGATTTATGGATATATTTAATTCATTTTCAGAAATTGTCAGAATTGTCCAGTACCCTACATTTTCTTGATGTTAATATCATTCTATATTTGGTAGGCTTCATTGCCATCACACAAAGATTGATGCGAATATCATTCTAAGTAAAGTGATGATGACTTTCATGAGAGTTACGATTTTTTTACTTATCAATAATACACAGTTGTCTATATGTTTCGTATGCAACTGGTCTTGCAGATTGTTTGATATTTTGTTGGCGTCATTATCATAACTTGAAAATGCACGTCATTCAACATCGGCCCCGATGAATTTTATGAGAGGTAATTGCCTCTTATGTTTTAATAAAAGCAGGTATAAACAGTTGTTATCTTACCTTTACAATGAAATAAGTTGTACACTTTTTTTGGCCATAATTTCTATTTTTGCAAAGTGATAGAAAAATACCTGTAAATAAGTCTGTTCTTGACATATGTCAGCTTTTCAAAAAGGCCCTTTGATCTTAATAAAAATGAAAATTTTGTCAATATTGCAAGAAAGCCCTTGAGTCACATTACTTGTAATTAGTTTGCACTTTAAAACATCACTTTAGCAAAGAAACCATGAGGCAAGGCTTGACCTTTTTGAAAATCACGTACTGCATTGTGATCATTTTTGAGTATATCGATCAGTAGGGCTTTAATAGAATTTTCAGTGGATAAATTGTAGAAAAGCACAATTAGCTTTTATACTGAATGCGATGTACTCAACTGTAAACTGTGTACAAATAGTGAAAGAATGCATCTGTACATCGCTGACTTATAGTTTTTATGCTAATGACAATGGCAGTGAACAGGAGTGAATCCTTAAAGATCCCCAACAGATGAAAAACTAACCAATAATAATAGAGAAACAAATCGTTATCAGAGCAAATTATGAACAATTTGTGTTAATTCATTTAAAACTATGTAAGCCATCAGCGTAGTTTACGGACTTCTGTGAAACTGACAAAATTTGCACTGTTTTAATCAGATGAATGAAGTAAGTTTACGTGGTATTATGATGGGGCCATTTGAGAATCCGACAGTAGTTGTCGTGGACTAACTTTTTACTTTGTTTTTGTTACCTCTAAACCATTAAAATCAGTTGGAGTTGTGCTTATTCTGTGAAACTGGGGATGATAATATTATTATGGATTGCACAGCATTAAGACTGAAGGAGGATGTCAAACCTATAATAGGATGAAATTTGTAGTATATTTTACACAAGAGTACTCAAGATAGCTTGGTATCTCTTAAAATAAAACTGTCCTGCATATTTGTTGTCTCATTATACTGATAACTTCAACATTTTAGGGAATACAATTCTTGCCATTTACTTTATTGACTGAATGAATACTAGATTTATTACTTTCAGAGATTAGCCTTAGTATGAAGTATTGTATGCAAATTGACACGTAGTTTTGTCATTTGTAGCATGGACCTGTTGAGCATACTCACAAAAGTGAACGATGAAGTGAGCAAGATGGAAGTTGTAATTGATGGTATGCGTTTGAAACAAATGCCATCCAAATGGTCCACTCTCCGCAGAAAACTTGTTTTCAAGTAAGCTACTAGATATACAGAGGTGATCACCATGGCGACAGCTTGACTCAGAAAATAAGTATTAAATCCATGGACTCCCTATGACCTGCAACAGTACAAAATTAAAGGCATGGACTCTGTATGACCTTCAGCAGTACATATTTATGATAAAGTGTTATAGCAAGGATGCAAAGGAAGAAAGAAAGGATAAATAAAGTAATAAAGATAAATATTTGAGACTAAAACAGAAATTAATTAAACACAAGCAAATACAATTAGCAATGGATTGTTGATTCAGGCCATACATGGTGGCATGTATTGAAAAGCAACATGATGATGCATACGACAAAACGCTGACTAGTTTTTAGAAGAAGTTTCTATACTGAACTTATATTCATGATAAAAATATTGAGTTGTCTTATTGCAATATATACTACAAAAGGACCATGACATGACTGTGGAAATATTTCCAACGCATAAAAAAATCACATTATAGCACAGTAAATATGACATTGAATTTGAGATCGCCATAATACAGTACATATGACACTAGATCTGATATCGACATACCACTTTAAATATGACAAAGTGATGACAAAAATGGCAATTATTACCTAACTTGATATTCATTTCAAAGATATAGCTGTGTCTAATTAAGTGGTGATAGTTTTTATGAAAAACGGCACCGATTGAACATAGACACATCCACTTAAATACACTGCTGAGACCTTTATAGAACTGATACAACACTTCAACTAAAAAGCAAACATCACATTGAAACACACACACATACATATATATATATGGGCGGTGGAGTGGAGGAGGTAATTTAACTTATCAGAGCACCTAAACCATATCCAGTATCTCCAGAATTGTGTGAAAAGTGACGCTAACGTTAATTTATTCTTGCCCCTAACAGCATTCTCCATCTTGCTGAATGAATCCCTTAACAGCGTTCTCCATCTTGCTGAATGAATCACATAACCCAAATGTGGGGCCTGGTTGCCATAGAGAGACAGCTGGCTTTTGTTTTCAGCATCCATCTAGATCTTTATCACAACTCATCATAATTACCCTTGCTCTAAGGCAAATAGTTTTCTCAACAGTATGATGTCCAAGTGGTAAAGTGCTAGTGGTCAAGAAAGTTTAGCTCTGAATTTGGAGTTTGTGCACATCTGTGTGCGTGTGTATGTGTGTGTTTCATGCCTTATTAAGAAATACAGTACCTGGCAGTGTGTGTGTGTGTGTAACTCCTTATTAAGGCTGCAACATTTACCTAAATTTCAAACGTGCAGACAGTTTACAACAACCGGAATGATGCCCTTTAATGGAAGCAATTAGAAACTCAACCGTTGTCTCTATCTACCCATCAGGCTTTCTGAGCAGCTGACAGCTATTCTAATGTTTCAGCTTGCAGTTGCAAGAACAAACAATAAAAATATTTTAGTTTCCAAAACTTAAAAAAAATTGACTGAGTCCAAAACATTTATATACAATTCTGAATTCATCCTTTAAACAAGCAGTTGGAAAATTGAATTTACTAACCTGTAACATCAGTGACCACCATGGTTTGAATACATGACCACTATGGTTTGAATACATGACCACTATGGTTAGAATACATGACCACCATGGTTTGAATACATGACCACCATGGTCTGAATACATGACCACTATGGTTTGAATACATGACCACCATGGTTTGAATACATGACCACCATGGTTTGAATACATGACCACTAGGGTTTGAATACATGACCACTAGGGTTTGAATACATGACCACTATGGTTTGAATACATGACCACTATGCTGTGAGGACATCTTTATGAATGCTTTTCTGTATATTTATAGAGGTTGTTTCAAGAGAGCTTTACAATGTTTTGGACTTTATCATTTTTTGTGTGAAGTTTTAGAAACTAACTAAAAATAAATTGGTTGTTTTAATGGAAGTCATTGAATATTTTTTTAAATCTAAAAGCAATTGCCATGATGGAATCTAGGCACTCCTATCAGCTAGAATTAATTATAATGTATAGTTTCTGCTGAGTTCATCTGAAGTCATGTAGCTTAAATACTTGGTGTTACGACCAAATGTCATGGAATACAAAAATTCATGTGAATTTCTCAATAGTGAAAATCCTGAATGGATATAGTCTATGATAAATATGTATGTTGTATTTCTGAATAAACATTTACAGAGTCAGATGAGCATTTGGAATGCACATACCGAGTCTAGTCGGAATAGTACTTAATATACACATACCGAATTTGACAAGTATTTTGTATACACATACCGAGTCTAGTCGGGCTAGTATTTAGCTTGCACATATTGAGTCGAGTCGTTATAGCATTTCAAATGCATATATCGCATTTGACTAGTATTTAGAATGTACATACCGAATCTAGTCAGACTACTATTTTACAAGCACACACCTAGTTTAACTACGGTAGTATTAGCAAACACATAAAGAGTCTAGTCAGACTATTATTTTACAAGCACACACCGAGTTTAACTAGTATTAGCAAACACATAAAGAGTCTAGTCAGACTAGTATTTTAAAAGCACACACCTAGTTTAACTAGTATTAGCAAACACATAGTCTAGTCAGACTAGTATTTTACAAGCACACACAGAGTTTAACTAGTATTAGCAAACACATAAAGAGTCTAGTCAAACTAGTATTTAGCATGCACATAGCAAGTTTGACTAGTATTGAGCATGCAAATACATAATCAGACTAGTATTTAACATGCATATACCGAGTTTGATTAGCATACAAACACAGTCAGACGAGTATTTTGCATGCATATTACACAGTGAAACAAGAATTTCTCCAACATTTTGAATGAGCCATTTAATTCTGCATTCATGGTTTCGTGGCATTTAAAAATAAAGTTGTTTATTATCACATAGTGAAAGCTGTACACGTAAAGAAAGTTTTTAAGTGAATGGAGTAAAACAAATATAGAGAGAAAACACATGAAAGCACATGCCGCATTTCCAGCCACTTTAATGATGCTGAACTTTAAAGATATTCATTTATTTTCCTATTCAAAATGTATAATGATCAGTATGTATTCTTGCATTACAGTTGAATTTCTTGTTGGCTGGGTAATAACTCGGTCATGTATATAGGTCTGAAAAATTCCACGAGATTCTCACAGTTGTAGAATTTTTAAGTGAAAGCATGCAGATCAAGTATGTTTTCAGAAATATGTTGAGTTGTACTGACATTTTGTATATGTTCCAGAACATATTAGTACTCTGATCACATGCATAACGGCTATACCATATTCAGTTATACATATGATATGGTGAGATCCATACATGTTACTAGAGTTACCAGAGAAAATGCACACAATACCTATGATGTAGACCAAAAATAAAATAAAAGATAAATACTGTTCGCAAACAAACAGTTCTGCAAATATGTTAAATGTGTAAAGGACGACCAGTCAACAAAGCAGATTGTAAAGGTACTCCAAAATGGTGTAATTATAAAGGTATGATCATCTCATAGGGTATACTTCTCTGCTCTGGGCCATACAAGTGTGGTAAAAATAGTCCGATTAATCAGCCACCAAGCCTGTACTGATGGACAGTTTAGGTCTGATCTTACCTCTTCATAAAATCATGCAATTGATGAATTGATGGAGACAAATCTATTCACAACACATCAGTGTACATTTTAGACACTTAACAGTATTTCTTGTGACTCCTGGGTTACTGTCGGTTGAAGGGGTCTTTTGGTGATATGCATAGAATATTTACGGATCAAATCCTGTTTGACAACTTGTAAATCCATGTGGAATAACACAACCCTAACTCCTTTCATCATTTCAAATTTCATGGCCACATCGGGTTGTTCCATCAGATCCAGCAACCAATCAGATGCGACTTTCGCTTATTCGCTCATTTAAAGTTTCAGTTGCTTTGATCATGTGACTCAATTTAAAAAATATTGTCTGCCATTTTTGTTGTTGTTGTTGTTGCCTAATCACGCATTAAATGAACTGAACGAGAAATCCACTATAATGGGTAATCTGTTGTAGACAGATGCTCACTTCCTTAAGGACACGTAACAGTCACATGACATTTGCAAGGACGCTCGAGTAGAGTCACATGGCCAAAGCAACTAAAACTTTCAAATGAGCGAATGAGTGAAAGTCGCAACTGTATTCTTATTTTCTAATTTTTTTTCCCCTTGATATATTCTTTAATTTGTCTCTATGTTAAATCAATAGGTTGCACTTTGGTTCTTTATATCACTCAGAGGCGGCGATTAGTTTTGTCTAAACGATATACGTAACCTGCATATCTTGATCATGTAAGCATGAGGTACTGACAAGGCAGAAATAAATAAACATTTGTCGAAGCACTTTTGATATCTTTCTGGTGTGCTTGTTTTATCAAACACAAGGAAAAGGAAACTGTATGGTTGTTTTGTTGCTTCTTTTTATATATATATATATATATATATATATATATATATATCTTGATTTAGCATTGTTTGTCAAAATCACCAGAGCAATCCTCATCAGAAAAAATCTGCCGTATTATCTTTGTTGTCAAGGCCTGTAAAACAACAAGAAGCATTTTGTATTTCTATGTATGTACATTGGTGCACCATAGTAAGACTGGGTTAGATAGATACAATTAAATTTTTTGTTCCGACCTAAAATTAAGCATTCTTTTATTTGTTTTCATGTTACTATTGTTAATTTTGATATCGTTAAATACTACTGTCTTATTTGTATCATTAGCAAGTTCTTCCACAGGGTAAAAATCACTTGGGTCAAGTATAGATAAAATGTTATCATTAGTTTCATGATGTGATACATCGAATAATTCAAGCAACATATTTTATTTTGTTTGCTCTTGATTGATAGTATAAACTGTAACTTCATCATATGTAATATTCGCAATAGTTAGTTTCATGATAAAATGAAAATTCCTGGCCAGTGCTGCCAACAGCATATTATGAGAATATGACAGCAAATGGTGATGTTTGTGTTTTATTTTGGGGAGGTTGTTCAATATCAATGTTTAATATTTCCATTACACAATATTATTACATTGAAATGGCTTAAATGAATGACACTGTATCATATTATAAAATGGACCGCAAAAGAATACAAAAAGAATTCAAAGAAGCATGTGTCAAAAACAAAATCAATCTGGTCAATTGCTTTTTAAAGAAAATAACTCAAGAATTTTTTTTTTTATATCAGTGACACTAACCAAAAGATGATTTATTTTTGTGGGTGAAAATGGCCATTTTGATGTAACAACATTGCTAAATGCGCACGATGGTAATATCGATATATAGTACAAAAATGACTGTGCATTTACCATGGCATGCCAAAATGGACATTTAGATATTGCAAAATGTATGCATTCGTTAATCGGTGTCAACAACATTGACGCATGGACATTTATACATACTTGCGGTGATTGGCCTGTAGAGGTTGCCAAATGGTTGTATTTCCTGGAGAACATCTATATTCATGCATATGGTGAAGACGCCCTTAGTCTCAGTTACGAACATGGCCATTTAGATGTTGCAAAATAGTTGTATTCACTAGTAAAGACCAATATTCATGCTTTTGTAAGGAAATATTCTTGTGCGGTTGCGAAAACGGACATTTGGATATTGCTAAATGGTTGCATTCACTATGAAACATCAAGATTCATTTGGATTATGATTATGCATTTCGGTGCAGTTGCAGCTATGGTCATTTAGATGTTGCCAAATGGTTCTATTCACTGGCTGACATCAACTTTCATGCCAGCTACGATCATTCAATCAGATGGAGTTGCAGCTATGGTCATTTAGATGTTGCCAAATGGTTATATTCTCCAGCGAATGTTAATATTGATGCTATTGACGATGAGGTATTTTCATTTGTGTCTTGGAACGGACATACGGATCTGATTAAATATTTACTGATCCTAAATAATTATTGATATGATAATGGATTTTATTATGCATGTGAAGGCCGCCATATTGTTATTATCATATGTTATACGATAATTATCACATGAAATAAGAAAATATAATGATAAGGCATTTGTAAATGCATGTGAAATGAGCGATGTTAAAATAGCATTATGGTTATCTTTGATATGCTATGATTATGTAGTTATTACATGCAAGAATGAGATAATTTCAGATAAAATAATTTACATAATCACCGATGTACATAAGAGATTAAAAAAAGGTAAACCAATACATGATGTAATAAAGATGTTACACATACAAGAAAACTTAACAAATGAAAGAGTTGATGAAAATTGTATAATACGCTTAACAGAAGAATATAAAATCATGCTCAAGCTAACTGCAAGGATTTCTCTTGTCTTATCATTTAACAGAATGAATGGTTGCATTAAAGGCACAAAATTGTCCGATGTGCAGAAGACCAGTACAATTTGATAAATGCATATTGATTTAAGCTTGAGTTTCATAACCGTTTAGCTTATAACATTTTAAATAAATTTCTCAAGGTTCAACAAAGTTTCCAGTATTTTGGAATTCCTTTAATTTATCAAATATATACTTGCTGGTTTGATGAGTGTAAGCATCATAGTTTCATTTCACATGGGTTAATAATTGTTTCATGAACCTATAGCTAAATTTAAGCTTTGCTTTTTATCATCTAATTTTAAAGAGGAATTTATTGCAGTTGTTATAATAGAAACAAAATCTATGATGCTCATAACAAGGTATCGTGGGTAATATTGAGAGATTTGAAAGACCACAAATCATAGTGATGAGTAAAACAATTGTTAAATGCACATTACCATACAATTTATATGATTTTCTGTTGGCGCTGCATAAGCATGTTAAATAATCATGCAATTGGGAAACGTGTTGTGGTGGGCAACATTTCTATATTATTATGTTACATTAAATTGCAAAACCAAATATTGATAATGATGCCTCAGTTGGGGTATTACCATGGATGCCTATTCTTAATTTTGTTTTTTTTTGGTTAAGGTTCAGTGATGACACACTTAATAATTTTGTTGGGTGTATATCATGATAGCTAATTATATACAAGTAATATTTTGCACTCATACAATCTATCAAATTGAATGAAATAAAATAATTTCCAGCTTGTGTGTATGTGTGTGTGTATATATATATATATATATATATATATATATATATATATATATATATATATATATCCTCAATCTGTATATTACTAGCAGTTTCTGAGGTCCATTTGCAGTAATAAATTGCTTTCATTGGCTCCCTCACAATATCAGGAATATAACCGGTGTCTGATCTCTGCTATTTTTATGAAAAGAAATAGGACAGTTGCATCATGAAAGATTTTATTTTTTTAAATAAAAATTTTTCTTTCCATCTAATTTTTTGTTATTAATATCTATTAAATTCAGTGCGGTATCAATTGTGTAATGACAAGCACTATCATTTAAATTGCTTATACTATGTAATACTAATTGTGTTCCCTTAGGCACAGACAAAAGGAATTTTGGTAAATTTATTTCAATTTATACCATTGCCTCCAATTCTAAAACTTTCCTCGAGTCCCCAATTATTATATCATCATTTTGTATTGCACCCTTTAAAGCCCAATAGAATGTTATGTTGTTTTTTCAACATGAATACGAAGTAGTGTTAATAATTGCTGCACCTCCTTCTGTGAAGACAATACAGTTTTGATAAATATTATCAGAAGATGTTGCAATGCAAATTTATAGTCCTAATATAAAACTATATTTGTAACTGAGGTGTCAATATACTTTTTATTTGTTAAATAATTACTATCAACATACAGTTGATTAGTTAAATCTATGTCATCTTTTGGTATATAACTTGAAGTGATCCTATTTATACCCAAATTTAATTCCACATACTTTTTGATGCTGCATTTTGGGGTGCATTAAGATAACCATCCATCCTGATTGTATTACTGAACATATTAACTACTTGGTAAAATCGAATAGCAGTATTGTTGTCAAAACCAAACTGTGCAATATGTGTTGTCCTTTTCCAACAATAGGTCAGTTCCATTATAACAGATTAATGGATCAGGTGATTCAAAGTAAATATGGTTTTCAGCATCACCAAATTTAAATACAGACGATTTTCCAGTTTATGTAATATCATCACAATCAAGAATTTGGGTTTCATTTTTGGCAGTTTTAAAAAGCCGAGTTGACTGTCATTGTATTGCCGCTTTTTTAACATAAGACTTCAGCTGATCGTCTGTATATTTGCGCGTTATCATGTTACTAACATCAGCCTATTTTTGTGTGTGCTTGGCACAGAGTATTCATTGGCAGAATCTTCTATGTTGATTATTTCGTGATTGCTCATATCAAGATTTGCATGCTTTTTCTTGTCTGCAATAGGATGTAAGCCCCTATGCAAATAATCATCAGACTCATTTTTAATAGTGATCAATTTTGATCTAGTTGTGTAATTACCTAATTCAATACTTTTATCACTGCCGTTAACAGGGTAAGTTGTTCCAAAATAGGTATAGTACATTATAGTATATAATTATATATTATAATGGAAATATTGTGTATAGACAAGGTTTATTTGTCCGTCACCCAGAAAACAATATTATTAAAATGTAGGTATATTAAGTCCTTTTTGAAGGCCTTTTTGTTCCAGTGCCTGTCCTTACTCTCTGAGGTCTAGCCCTGGGTCACAACATTGAAATGTTTTAGACCCCAACCCGATATATATATATATAGAGAGAGAGAGAGAGAGGGAGAGAAACAGAGGGAGAGAGAGAGAGAATTACAAATATACACCAAACAGAGCAGAAAGTGCTATCCCTGGATTCTACAGGAGAATGCTTGAAAACATTAACAGAATTTTTAAATATGAATAAATAATACTATCATACAGGTTAGAGAATTTTTAATTTGTAATCAATGGAGATTCGAACCTGGATCCATGGGTTACGGCACTCATCACCTTGCCTGTAAGCACCAACCCCTATACCATCTCGAACATGCACACATCACAAAAAAATGATGCTACAAAGTCGGTGGTATAGGCATTCGTGCATGTCAGACATACCCATAATATCGACTCAGTAATTAATTTTCATCTAAGTACACAGTCCATCTGGATTCCTACTACATAGATCAAGGTATATAGAAGTTATTATAGAGAATTACAAATATACACCAAACAGAGTGGAAAGCGATATCCCTGGATTTTACAGAGTGAGAGAGGAATGAGGATAATATGTGCCTCTCCGCACTCTGTAAAATTCTGGTAATGTTATCAAGCATTCTCCTGTAGAATCCAGGGATAACACTTTACGCTCTATTAGGTGTATATTTGTAATTCTCTCTCTCTCTCTTTCTATATATATATTTGTCCAACCAATGGGCCTTAATTATTGTCTTGACTATTTCATAAATAAATGCAAGACATTGTGAGATTGATGTCAGCCATCAGAAGTGGTGGTGGCAACTCAATGTTCAAAGTTTTGTGCAAAAAAATGTAAACGTTTTTGTGCAAGTTCATAACTCTGAAAAAAGTGAGACAATATTCCATGCAACCCTTGTATATGAAAATTGAAATCAAGGGAAATAATATGTGAGTAAATTATAGGGATTATCTGTCTGAACAATTGTGATCCCTAGATGAATAAGAATAGAGCTTGTTTAAGGACTAACCATCTATACTGAAATTATGTAAATAATCAATAAGCTAGTGAGAATACTTGCTGCATACTTAGGACTGATAAGGTTATGAAATAGTTTCTCTACAAAACGTTAAAATAGGTAACTTATGTTTACAAAAGATGCCATTTCTGTTTTTAAAACTTGCTTTTAAATGTTTTGAAAAGAAAATTTCATAAGAAACAGTAAACAGATATTTAATATTCAATGATAATTGAACAATTATATAGTGGAAATTATCCATATAAACTGAACATTATTTTGGATGACTAGATGAATAGGCAGAGATATCTAGCAGAGCTGACAATTTCTTCAGTAATTAAGTTATGAGTTGCTTGCAATTTAAGTATGCAAATTATGTGATTTTGTTTTCTTCATAATGGTGACTTCTGTGAAACACTGGCTCTTTACTAGTTTTCCAATGATAAAGATAATGACAGCAAACCATTAAATGGCAACATATCATGAAAGTCCTATGTAGACATACAATCATCAAAATGTCGCATGTATACCCAAAATCATGAAAAAGTCCAGTATATACACAAATCACAAAAAAGTCCCATGTGTACAGGAAACTTTGCAATTTTTCATAATTGTGATTTTTGCTACAGTGGCTATTTACTAGTTTTCCAATGATAAAGGATAATTATAGCAAACGAATAAATGGCAACATGTTATGAAAGTCCCATGTGTACACAAAATCATGAAAAAGTTGCATGTGTACACAAAATCATGCAAGTCCCATGTGTACACAAAATCACGAAAAAGTCACATGTATACAGAAAATCATGAATTTCCCCTGTATGCACAAAATTATGAATATATCATGTATACACAAATCAATAAAATCCTATACATAACAAAATCATGAAAAAGTTCTATGTATACACAAAATCATGAATTTCCCCTGCATGCACAAAATTATGAATATATCATGTATACACAAATCAATAAAATCCTATACATAACAAAATCATGAAAAAGTCCTATGTATACACAAAATCATCCAAAATGTGCAAATAATTTTTCTAATGTGCCATTATGCAGCTTCTAAGTCTATAATCTATTAATAGGAACCAATGCCAATAATCATTAGTCAATTTACTTTGGATTGTTTGATATTTACATCCAAGATTAGCTTTTCATGGTACGTGACTGTGAGCATTTTATTCTGTTCCAGTATATTAGACTTTACCACATTGTTGCACTAAATATAATATATACAGAGTTAGAATTTGTTAAATGAATAATGAAGGATTAACAGCTTGGACAAAGGTCACCGAAATACAGTTCCTGGACTAAAGAATGTGTCAATTTGCAATCTGCACTAAATACACATGTACATGAATGGTCTCAGGAGAACAATTTAAAAGTTGCGCATTTACACTGCAATTATAGCACATCAAAACTGTTCAATATACAAGATGAAATAAGCCATATTTTTTGTCATATTGCACTTATAATTTCAAACTATTTGCAGTAATAATAACATCCAGTATCAGAATTCTCGTGATAAATGTTCAGTTCGCACTCTGCTTCAGAATATGTGCATCAATACCAATGCATTTGAATGCCTGCTCCAGGTTACTGAATGTGGCCTGCATAGTTTGCATTTGTCTCCACTCTTTCAAGATTGCAAAGCACTATCTTTGCACACTGCCTGGTGTTCATTAAGAATCTGGTCAATTCTGGACAATGGGTCTTCCAGTTCAACACCCATATGCACATGTCCTGCCCCAAGATGCCTATCTTCTGCTTGCTCGGCTAGCATTTTAGGTGGAAGGCAAGACATTGTCCCCTGTAAAAAGGCATTCAAACTGAGTTCTTGTTTCATATTGAAACGTACCACTCACAACAATATTCACATATTATATGTATTGCTAACTGAACTTTCTTCAACATTTTTCTTCAAATGTGTATTTAAATTTTTGCCATTTTATCAATGACTTACACTAAACGTTTTATTGTAAACAGTGTTGCAATATCTATGTCTCATTTCAATTGTCAGCAATTCTAAATCATGAAATACAAGGAATAATAATAAATAGAAATATTAATACAAACAAATCGTAATGCATTACATTTGGTTGACTGCAACATTAATTATATAAGAAGGGACTAATGCTCTACTGCCTAAGGTCTATTTCTTTCCTCACATTATTATTTCTTTACTGCCTAGTATTGAAACCATTTCATGAATTCTAAAATGAGTTAGCATGTTTGCAAGAATTGCAGTACAAAAATCTTCATCATGGCCTTTGACCTTGAACATGATTAAAAAAATAGAAGTTTCTTAAACATATCTCAGATAATGTTAAAATATACCCAAGTGCTATATTTGGTTAAAACCCGTAATATAAAAAAACAAAACAACATAAGACCATTTCACTGGTACCATTCAATATCTTCTTCAGATATATCCACAAACCCAGTTTTGTACCAATTCATTCATACCTGCTTATGTTGTCATGCTCACAAACCATTACAGACAAAAACCTGGGTCAAGACCTCGTTTCCATATCTTTCTTAAACTTTCTCATTTGAATCATTGGTCAATGATTCTGATTGGTCAATATTCAATTTGCTTTTGTGATAGGATGTTGGAGGTCAGATTTTTTCTATTTTCATTTAAAACCAACTATAACTCAAGAATAAACTACATGTGTATATGCCATGTTTCATGACTTTCATTATTATAGTTTGAGATGAGAAGTGATAATAAAGAATTGCTGATGGACAAGAGATAAAGAACCATCACATAAAACCTTCACATTTGCTAATATTTGGTACCACTTATTCCTAATATATACTCTAAAAAGGTCTTGTCAAAGTCTTCACTAGATATGGATGCTGCTAAAACAAATGACTGTTAAAATAAATGAAAGTAGTTTACTACTGAGTTTAATACCACTTTTTTTTGCCCAACTATCTGCATGAAACTTGTGCCTTTTTAGGAGCCATGATTTGAATCAAGGACTAATTTTGAGAATATACTGCCATTACTGTTACAGTGAAGTCTTGGATTTTATGAATTGTTCAAGAATAAATCATTTATTTGTTAGAGTTTAATCAGATTTGTTTAAAACTTTAAATAACATTATTATTAGTTTTTTTTTCTGCCAAACATGCCTGCTGTGTTAACTGATTTAAGAATATCAACACTGATGTCAGCACTTAAGAATGCTATCTCTAGGTTTCTAAATGTCGCTTCATCTCCCCTTTGTAGCTTCCATTTAAACAAAATCATAAGACACATGTACATGCTGAAGATCTGCAGCTGAGAGTCCCAGCGCAATGCCAAGATACAAAGACCCATGTCCAATTTGCATTTATATTCAGCCCAATTGTCTCTCAGATAGCTTGTTGTCTTGCATGTTAGGTGGAAGAGGAAACTGGAGTGCAGGATAGAAACGGAATTAGAAGATATAGCCATATAGCTATGACGAGGCATTGTTCAAATTTATAAAGCCAGAATGTATATTATGTTTTATTCCAACTATAAACTGCAGTTTTTCCATTCTGCCTCAAATCCACTAAGTGTAGCAAAGTTTTAAAACTGCAATCGCTAGTCTAATAGGAATATGCACCTACAAAGAAATTTGAAATTATTTCATGCAGTAACATACATTTGTATTCTTTTTCATCTATATCTAAATTGTCAGAGAGTGTGTTCTGTCAAGGTGTGACAAGTTCATTTCCTAACACAGCCAGGTTTGACCTCATACAGGTGTATACACAGAATAGTATTTACCGTTCTGTACCTGGAACTGACCTGCTAGAGAACAAGCCACCTCACTTGCGGTACAGGCAGAGCATGGGTTATATCACGGAAAAAACAGACTGGGGGCAGACAATTTTAATTTGGAAAAATGTTTTCTCCTTCATAATCAATTTTCATTGTGTTCCATACATCGATTTATACATACAAATTCAAAAAGTGCATTGAAATTATCATGTAAACATATTTTAATAATTACATGTTTTAATTGTCTCTATCTACTATTGAAATGGTCCCTACTATAAATACAGCAATCCACATGCACCTTGTACTCATCTACCCTAATGATCATGTCCCAAACCAATGTAGCTGTTAATACAGGTCAAATTGGCTGTTCTGAGAAGTAGACTACACCAGTCAGTGGGTATGAGTTGCTAATATAAATATAGATCATAACGAAGAAAACATTTGAAATACATAATTAATAATCCAAAATTTCTGGGCCAGTTGTTTGCCAATAGCAATAACTATGAGACTTATGATGGATTTCTTAAACAAGTGAATTTTGATAGAACTTGTATAAAATGGGTTTTCATAGGAATCAATTTCTTTTTTTTATAATCACTGATTATAGAAATTGACTTCTGACATCTTGACCCCTGTGACAGGTCATAAAAACTATTAAACAATAGATATGTATAGTATGTATAGGGTTTAACAGGATATCAGGACACTCATTGTTAGATAACAGGATATCAGGACACTCATTGTTAGATAACAGGATATCAGGACACTCATTGTTATATAACAGGATATCAGCACACTCATTGTTAAATAACAGGATATCAGCACACTCCTTGTTATATAACAGGATATCAGCACACTCACTGTTATATAGTGCCAAGTAAGTTTTGGTATCTCCCAAAATTACCTAAAAAATAAATATTCAAGGCAAGAAATGGTATCATCCTTAATACACAGTCATTTGTTTGTTTTTTTGTTTTTTTTTACATATAAATTGCACTTTGTAAAAATAATATAAAACACTATTTCATAGAATTCTGAAGTGGATATACTGTAGAATATGTTAACAGAAACCAGAGAGTAATTTTTAAGTTTTATGTAATTACTGGTTATACAACTTGCTTTAGAAGCTCTAATTTTTATTGATTTATCTGAGAAACCAGGTTTATCTGGTAAGAGCAACATATTCTGAGCAACCCTGGAATTAAAACCACTATGACCCTTGATAAGGAGTGGTTATTCGTGGGTAATCACCTTATTAAACCACTTCACCCGAGACCTCACAAGAAAAGCATGCAATCCACATTATAAGATGCACACATACTTCTCACTCTTTACATGTACTACCAACAGTAAACATGCTGAGAGAAGCCTATCAAAATAAGCAATATATAATCATTAACAAAGACTGTTTACTTCAGAACAATGAAATCAATTTATATCTTCAAATAAACTGGTTGGAAAGGGTCTCTAATTAGTATAGAATATTGTATGTAGCAGGCAACAAACGTTGTGGTCACGTGTAAGTCACTTAAGTGTCAAATGTAAGTCACAGAGGATTTCTTTGGGTGTAAAGTTGCAGAACTATGTGAGACCCCTCCAAAGATCAAGTTTCATGCTTAATAAAAACCTTTAAAAAATGAAGTAAAGTCACTAAAATATGAAAACCCTAAAGGTCACAGACTAGTTTGTGGTAAGACTCTAGCACCTGTCGTGATGCAGCAGCTCAACAAGTTTCATTATTGCAGGTGGATTAGTTTGTAATAATAGAACATGAGAAAAAAAAGAGGCAATGAACTAAATATAAAAACGAATAACCAAAACTAGCAAAAACATTGTAATATACACCACAGAGATGCATCCAGTCATCCAGTTTTGTGATGCTACAATAACCAGTGCCTAAGAAATGAACAAAGAACACACCTAAATCAACAAGTCCCTGGAGTGTACAAAATGTTTTTGGTGCATGGAGATAGTTGAAATTATGAAGCATCATCTCACCAAGTTTCATGATTCTAGGCAGGTTAATATGTATAAATCATGCCAAAAATTATGTGGTCTTGAGTTAATGGACAATTTACACCAAGCCAGTAAAATGGTAAGCATTCTCAATGTGGGTATGGTCATGGATTCCATAAAATTTCACTATTTTTAAAAATTGTTACCCTATTGTTTAACATTAAAAACAAAAGAATTTCGCTATAACTGATGACAAGACCACTCCCATCTTAGGAAAATGACAGTCATGCCTGATGAAAAGACCCCTCCCACCTTAAGACAATGACAGTCATGCCTGATGAAAAGACCAATCCCATCTTAAGACAATGACAGTCATGCCTGATGAAAAGACCAATCCCACCTTAAGACAATGACAGCCATGCCTGATGACAAAATCACTCCCACCTTAACAAATCCATGCCTGATGACAAGATTATTCCCACCTTAACAAATTGGATAACTTTCTTATGTTAGGAAGGCAATGTCTATGAATGCCCACCCTCAATATTTCAATGAATTTTATGTTGCTCTAGGAGACCTACTGTCATTAAAATTGACCTCTACAACATTGTATTTGAAAAATACAATGTGCAACCCCCCCAAACAAATTTAATCCATCGCCAACTGATTCATACAGATTATAATGCTAAATATGTTGAAATTAGTTTGAAATCCTTATTATCTGTTTAAATATATACTTATGTTCATAATAAATCAAACTAACAATATGTCGTTGAACAAGCCGCCAATAAGATAGACTGTACTGAGAAATTTTATATTACTGATATTCCTAAAAAGCTAGTTTTAAGCAACTTTTGAACTCATGAATAAGCATAGAAACAGTCAAAGCCATCGACATTAGATATTTCCCTGTGTGCTTGTTAATATTAAAACTTTTCTTGACTGAGATTATAAAATTCTGACTTTTTCTCGACTTCTGAATAAAATGTAAATTTTCTAAGACTATAATCATATAATTTTCTGACCTTCCTAAAAGAAAGATAATTCCCAGATGTTTTCCTAACCTTTGTGAACCCTAACTTCTTAGAGATGAGCTAATTACTAGTGTTTCTAAAAAAGAATTTATGCAACTAGCCAAACCCAATAGCAACTGGCGATAAAATTGAATTCACAGTGGCGACTATTGATTCTAGAATTCTCTCTGCATAATTTGGTCAGAATCTGTTAAAATGTTTCTGACTTGTTTATTATTTCTCTAGCTGTTAGCAAAAGTGAGAACATCTTTATCACAAATTGACATCATTTGCTTAAAATGTTAAGGTTTGATATATGATATAAATGATTGCTTGAAAACTGGTCACTGCTCTTAAGCAATTTTAGTTGCCTTGCAAAGTAGATTTTCTTTTTGTTAACAGTGGCAATCTTTGAATCCAGAATAATATCATACTTGTAAAACTTACCAGTAATGTTTGTCAAACTTACTAGCAATAATATTATGTTGAGTGGTTTTTATGATGCAGGTATTATTTGGTGAAGTTATCTAATGAGCAAGAGGGTAGCTACCAACATACACATAATCCCTTATCGAATATGTTTGTATTTCAAATTAATATAGCAGATATGCATATCATTTATTAAGTTTTATTATATTAAGTGGTGCTGCAAGTGTTCACACTTAGGTGACATGATGTATGGTTGGGATTGTGTTGTTTTGGGGAGGTACTTTTGTGTGTGGGAGTGAGAGAGGAATGAGGATAATATGTGCCTCTCCGCACTCTGTAAAATATGAACAATATGTCAAGACACGATGCATGACAGACACAGAACCATACCATATGCTCAATTTACCTTATGGGCTGATGAGTTTACAATCAGTTAGTTTGACAACTTGATTATGGACCAGAGTGTTAAATGTACCATTTAACAATTTGTTCACTAAAACTTTCTACGGCTCATGTAAAATGTCAAACGTGGGCAATATGATTCTTGTAAATCCATGTAATTAAGCATATATAAAAAAGATGCTTAAAGCAATAAGACCTGTTTCTACTAAAATCATTTTAATTTCCTGTAAATACTATCAAAATGTTGCATTTACAATACTTTATCTTCTTACAATTTATGTATTTGAAACTTCTGCGTAAAGGTTTATTAATAGACATCATTGCGTCAGTGGGTGCCACCTTGTTTGTAAGCTCTCTTCACCAGTTAAAGCAACACGAGACTATTCCATGAGGTCATCAACTCTTTTCCAGTTCAGAGATAATTTGCATAATTTGCTGACTGCAGGTCATTATGTGAGAAGACTACAATTCAAAGTTTGACAATATTTGCATAGCACACAATGTGTTGTTAAAGTATTCTAGATAACCTTACTAGACTGAAGTAATGTTGCCAACATGTCTTGCTGGTGAGTCTCCACCACCTGATTCAGATCATTTTTATTGGATATAAGCGCAAACTGACATAAAACGCAGTGAAAGATAGCGATATTACATTACTGTATGGTAAGTAAAAATAAACTCGACATATCAATATCGTTACCAAAGTCATCTACAATAACTTTGTCACCTGACTTGTATCTGTGCTTCTGCCTCTGTAATCCAGAGCATAGTTAGACCGGTAATTTTATCTCTTTTGCCGCTTTCCTTCGGCTTTTCGTGGAGATTATTTTACACACAAAACAAGGTTATTGGAACAAAAACAAAACAAAAGCGTTTTGTAATCTTTAGTTTTGTTTGTTGCATGAATGTTTAAAGGGAGAATTCAAAAATGTTGAGATAGATACTTAATGGAATGAATTAAATAATGAAAAAAAAAAGGAAAAAGAAAACATCATCCATACAATACAAACAAAAATGATCAGTATAAATAGAACTATGATCGTATCTGTTGTAATGTAGATCTTATATGAAAATTAACTTTCAGTTGTATCCTTTCTAATAAAGGAACTAATTTCTATTTAATAATTAAAAAAATCTGGCTAGATCTCATCTACTCTATTTGTATGTATGCATGTATTACTACAAATTCATACTCCAATATTATTGCGAGTATATATGTAACTATGTATCTATGTTTACATGAATACAGGTATGTATGTATGAATGAAGACATGTATTTTGGTATGTACTTTCACTTACTGGTTGCTTTCAACTTGTTTATGATGAAAATGCACATTATGTTTCGCAAATGAATTGATATATTTTCACATAGTCTTCAAATACTGCTGAATAGCACTAAATTTGGAAATTAATTCAAATAATATCATAAAAGTAAAATAAGAAATTGAATTATGCAATCAATAAATACATTCTGCAAAAGTCCTGATATTCTGCTGGATACCAATCACTTTTGGAAGTAAATTCAAACAGAATCTCAACAATTAAAAAAATAATTATTCAATGCTGATGAGTTTTCAATATCTTAGTATCATCTTTACTGGATATAATCTCAAAAAGACATAATATTCAGTGAAAGATACTGACATTATGTTACTGAAGCATTGTGAAAATAAACCCCTAAACATATTCATATTGTTACAGAAAATAAAATAAATTAAACACAACAATATTGCTATAAAAGGCATCTATACCTTGTCACCTGACTCCTATCTATAATTTAGGCTTACTTCATCTACAGTTTAGTTTGATCTGTTGTTTCTCCTTTCACAGTTTCTTCAATAGTTTTTTCTCAGTGATTATTTTAAACACAGAAGAAGGTTATTGAAAGAAAAAAGCCAGATTGTCTACTCTTTTATTCTGTCCAGATGAATATTTAGAAAGTATTAAAAAAATGTCGAGATATTTCATACACTGTTTTGTGAAGGATATCATCAAAAAGAAAAATATAAATAATATCATAAAACTGATCATTATCGGAATAAATAGGAACATGATGATATAATGTGTTGTAATGGAGAAATTATATCAACTTTACCTGTTAAGTCTATCCTAGAAAATAATATCACTAAATTCCTTGTTATTAATCGACAAGCTATGTATGGCTCAATCTCTTTCACTATATTTGTCTATATGTATTATAGCAAACTTGTTGGATGTTCAGATATTTGTATGTGTCCATGCATGCAAGGATGTATGCATGTTTATGTGCATGACATTGTGTACATGCATGTATCTATGCAGATATGTATTTTGGTATGTACCATAATCACGGTAAGTCTTGGGACACCCTTATTTATTTTCAAAAGTAATTTTTTTATGACCTATAAAAGTTGGGACACGAAGTTAAAGCAATTTTTTCACTTACTATAAGTCTTAAGACACCTAAAACATTTTTTCTTCTAATGATCGATCGGCGTATTTTATCGATCATAACCTCATGTAAAATAAACAGGACTTCGTGGTTGTTAAGGGACTCTCATTATCAATTATTACATGGAAATATTATAAATTATTATAATTTGTTTGAAGAGTCAATAAATATATTGAATTTTTCTCTCTTTTCTTATTATTTCTATCAAATTAAAATATGTATAATTTAATCAGACGATGACAAGAATTGAGCATTGTGTATTCCTGGTTTTTAAAGCTACTCAACTTCTTTATGATGAAAATGCACATGATATTTCCCAAAGGAATCATTAGATTTCCACAAAGTCTTCATATACTTCTGAATAGCACTCAATTTTAAAAGTTATTTAAAACAAAATCAGAAAAATAAAATAAGAAATTGACTTGTACAATGAATTGTTATATGGGAACAAATTAAAGGCTTGATATTCTGCTCGATACAATTTAATTTTGGAAATAAATACAAGGAAAATTTGTTGAACAAAATAAAACTCAAATTATTTGATAATAATCACAAATTGACAGAAAAATGACTCAAAGGTACCAACATTATGTTGCTGGATGATCACAAAAAAGAAACTAAATATATCAATATGGTTGGAGCAATGAAAAACGAAACCTAAAAATATTTCTACCAAAAGGCGTCTATAATTTGTTTTTCATCCGACTCTTATCTATCATTCTAGCATCTTCATCTATAGTATAGTTTAATCTGTTGTTTGCTCTTTCACACTTTCTGCACTTTTTACTTCACTTTTCTCTTGGGAAATTTTGTACGCATAAAAGAATGTTATTGAAAGTATAAAGGTCAGATTGTCTACTCTTTTGCTCTGTCTCTAAGATTGTTTAGAGAATGTATTAGAAGTATCACAAAATGTTGAGATATAAAACTTACTTTCTGTTTTGTGAAGAATATCATGAAAAAGAAGAAAAATAAAAAATCAATAATATGATACTACTGATTAATATCGACATAAATAAGAACATGATGATATGTGTTGCAATGGAGAAATAATATCAACTTTACATCTTAGGTCTATCCTAGATAATAATATAACTAAATTCCTTCTTAATATTCGACAAGCTCTGTATAGCTATATTTCTTTCACTATGTATGTTCTGTATAGAATATAACAAGCTCGTTCCCATTCACTAGGATGTTCCGATATTTGTATGCATGTATGTATGTAAGGGTGTATGCATGTTTATGTACAGTGAAACCCCACTATAACGCGATATTTGGGGTCCATAAAATTCAATCGCGGAAAAAGCGGGGTCGCGTTATTGCAGGGTTTTACTATATTTTACTTTTTTCAGAGAACAATGTATACACGTCTAATGTATAGCATGAATAGGGTATCAACACTCTTTACTATCGGATATCGACCCGTCTTTGTTTTCCCACATGACAACCCTTTGATTGAGCCATGAGTTTGATACAGCTGTACTTGTTTAGTGCTAAGTAAAAGAGAGTGGTTATTTGAACTCCCTGTGATCTTGCCGCCCAAGCTCAGTCTCTACATAAGCACCAACATATGACAATCTTTGATCTTGCCGCCCAAGCTCAGTCTCTACATAAGCACCCACATATAACAATCTTTGATCAACCACCACATTGTCTGGTGCTTGATTGTTTATGCAGTTAAAGAAAAAACATAAGTCGGCTATTGTTTGCGCAATGATTGTATACAGGATGAATTGAAGTCCAGCGCACGTGTTGGCGGCTTACGTTTTTTGATGTTTATTAAATCGTGAGAATCTTTTATCAACCACCACATTGTCTGATGCTCGGTTGTGTATGCAGTTAAAGAAGAAAAACATGTCGGCTATTGTTTGAGCAATGATTGTATACATAATGAATTGAAGACAAACACAGAGAAGACTTACTGGCTTTACTCATGGATCAGTAATAAGTAACATTTCCGAAAATGTTTATTTTGGCATAAAACTTCAAGAAATTGGTGAAATTGTTAAATTTCAGAAGCCACGCCATGATCGAATTCATATGTGATCTCTTCCCCAAAATGATAATAAACTTTTTATACACTATTTCTTGTACTTAAAAAAAAAATTTTTTTTTTCCGTGTACGAGAAAAATACATGTACATGTATATAAAATTTCAGGAACCACGCCACAAACGTATTATACTCGAATTCATACGCGATCTCTTCCCCAAAATGATACTGTAATATACACATTTTATACACTATTTCTCGTACTTTGCAAAAAAAAAAAAAAGGTTCATGTGCGAATGAATATATGAAATTTTGGGAGCCACGCCACGATCGTGCTATATCCGAATTCGCGTTATAGCGGGGCGCGTTATAGCGGAGTTTCACTGTATATGTATGTATGCATGTAACCATGAAGATATGTATTTTGGTGTCAATTCCTGGATTTTTGAAGCTTCTCAACTTCTTTATGATGAAAATGCACATGACATTTCGCAAAGGAATCTATAGATTTCCACAAAGTCTTCATATACCGCTGAATAGCACTCAATTTTGGAAGTTATTTCAAACAAAATCAGAAAAATAAAATAAGAAAATGACTTGTACAATGAATTGTTATATGGAAACATAGCCTTGATATTCTGCTCAATACAATTTAATTTTGGAAATAAATACAAGGAAAATTTGTTGAACAAAGTAAAACTCAAATTATTTGATGCTGACGAGATTCTACTGCTGGTTTCAGATTATGTTTACTGCATATAATCACAAATTGACAGAAAAATGACTCAAAGGTATCGACATTATGTTGTAGGATGATAAGAGAAAAAAAACTAAATATATCAATATGGTTGGAGTAATGAAAAACTAAACCTATAAATATTTCTACCAAAAGGCGTCAATAATTTGTTTTTCATCCGACTCTTATCTATCATTCTAGCATCTTCATCTATAGTATAGTTTGATCTGTTGTTTCTTCTTTCACACTTTCTGCACTTTTTGCTTCAGTTTTTTCTCTTCAAATTTTGTACGCATAAAAGAAGGTTATTGAAAGTATAAAGGTCAGATTGTCTACTCTGTTGCTCTGTCTATTAGATCATTGTTTAGAGAATGTATTAGAAGTATTACAAAATGTTGAGATATAATACTTACCAACTGTTTTGTGAAGGATATCATGAAAAAGAAGAAAATAAAAGTCTATAATATGATACTACTGATTAATATCGACATAAATAAGAACATGATGATATGTGTTGTAATGGAGAAATAATATCAACTTTACATGTTAGGCCTATCCCAGATAGGAATATAACTAAATTCCTTCTTAATAATCAACAAGCTCTGTATGACTTTATCTCTTTCACTATGTATGTCTGTATGTAATATAACAAGCTCATTCCCATACTTTAGGATGTTCTGATATTTGTATGCATGTATGTATGTAAGGGTGTATGCATGTTTATGTGTATGCATGCATGTAACCATGAAGATATGTATTCTGGTGTGTATTCCTGGTTTTTAAAGCTTCTCAACTTCTTTATGATGAAAATGCACATGACACTTCCCAAAGGAATCTATATATTTCCACAAAGTCTTCATATACTGTTGAATAGCACTCTATTTTGGAAGTTATTTCAAACAAAATCAGAAAAATAAAGAAATTGACTTGTACAATGAATTGTTATATGGGAAAAATTAAAGGCTTGATATTCTGATCGATTAAACAAAATAAAACTCAAATTATTTGATGCTGATGAGATTCTACTGCTGGTTTCAGATTATGTTTACTGCATACAATCACAAATTGACAGAAAAATGACTCAAAGGTACCGACATTATGTTGCTGGATGATAACAAAAAAGAAACTAAATATATCATTATGGTTGGAGCTATGAAAAGCTAAACCTAAAAATATTTCCAACAAAGGCGTCTATAATTTGTTTTTCATCCTACTAATATCTATCATTCTAGCATCTTCATCTATAGCATAGTTTGATCTGTTGTTTCTTCTTTCACACTTTCTGCACTTTTTTCTTCACTTTTATCTTGGGAAATTTTGCACACATAAAAGAAGGTTATTGAAAGTATAAAGGTCAGATTGTCTGCTCTGTTGCTCCGTCTCTTAGATGACTGTTTAGAGAAAGTATTAGAAAATGTTGAGATATAATACTTACATTCTGTTTTGTGAAGGATATCATGAAAAAGAAGAAAAATAAAAAATCAATAATATGACACTACTGATTAATATCGACATAAATAAGAACATGATGATATGTGTTGTAATGGAGAAATAATATCAACTTTACTTGTTAGGTCTATCCTAGATAATAATAAAACTAAATTCCTTCTTAAAAATCGACAAGGTCTGTACGGCTATATCTCTTTCGCTATGGATATCTGTATATAATATAACAAGCCCGTTCCTATACTTTAGGATGTTCCGATTTTTTTATGCGTGTATGTATGTAAGGGTCTATGCATGTTTATGCATATGTATGCATGCATGTAACCATGAAGATATGTATTTTGGTGTGTATTCCTGGTTTTTATTGCTTCTCAATTTCTTTTTGATGAAAATACACGTGACACATCCCAAAGGAATCTATATATTTCCACAAAGTCTTCATATACTGCTGAATAGCACTCAATTTTGGAAGTTATTTCAAACAAAATCAGAAAAATTAAATAAGAAATTGACTTGTGCAATGAATTATTATATGGAAACAAAGGCTTGATATTCTGGTCGATACAATTTAATTTTGGAAATAAATACAAGGAAAATTTGTTGAACAAAATAAAACTCAAATTATTTGATGCTGATGAGATTCTACTGCTGGTTTCAGATTATGTTTACTGCATATAATCACAAATTGACAGAAAAATGACTCAAAGGTACCGACATTATGTTGCTGGATGGTAACAAAAAAGAAACTAAATATATCAATATGGTTGCAGCAATGAAAAGTTAAACCTAAAAATATTTCCAACAAAGGCGTCTATAATTTGTTTTTCATCCGACTCTTATATATCATTCTAGCATCTTCATCTATAGTATAGTTTGATCTGTTGTTTCTTCTTTCACACTTTCTGCACTTTTTTCTTCACTTTTTTCTCGAGAAATTTTGTACGCATAAAAGAAGGTTATTGAAAGTATAAAGGTCAGATTGTCTACTCTGTTGCTCCATCTCTTAGATGACTGTTTAGAGAAGGTATTAGAAAATGTTGAGATATAATACTTACCTTCTGTTTTGTGAAGGATATCATGAAAAAGAAGAAAAATAAAAAATCAATAATATGATACTACTGACTAAATTCGACATAAATAAGAACATGATGATGTGTTGCAATGGAGAAATAATATCAAGTTTACATGTTAGGTCTATCCTAGATAATAATAGATCTAAATTCCTTCTTAATAATCGATAAGCTCTGTATGGCTATATCTGTTTCACTATGTATGTCTGTATATAATATAACAAGCTCGTTCCCATTCACTAGGATGTTCCAATATTTGTATGCATGTATGTATGTAAGGGTGTATGCATGTTTATGTATATGAATGCATGCATGTAACCATGAAGATATGTATTTTGGTGTGTCTTCCTGGTTTTTTGAAGCTTCTCAACTTCTTTATGATGAAAATGCACATGACATTTCCCAAAGGAATCTATAGATTTAAAAAAACTCTTCATGTATTGCTGAATAGCACATAATTTTGGACGTTATTTCAAACAAATTCAGAAAAATATAATAAGAAATTGACTTGTGGAATGAATTGTTGTATGGGAATAAAGGCTTGATATTCTGCTTGAAACAATTTAATTTGGGAAATAAACAGAAGGAAAATTTATTGAACAAAACAAAACTTAAATTATTTGATGCTGACGAGATTCTACTGCTGCTTTCAGATTATGTTTACTGCATATAATCACAAATTGACAGAAAAATGACTCAAAGGTATCAACATTATCTTGCTGGATGATAACAAAAAAGAAACTAAATATATCAACATGGTTGCAGCAATGAAAAGCTAAACCTAAATATATTTCTACCAAAGGCATTCATAATTTGTTTTTGATCCGACACTTATCTATTATTCTAGCATCTTCATCTATAGTATAGTTTCATCTATTGTTTCTCCTTTCATACTTTCTGCACTTTTTTCTTCACTTTTTTCTTGGGAAATTTTGTACGCATAAAAGAAGGTTATTGAAAGTTTAAAGGTCATATTGTCTAC
Organism: Margaritifera margaritifera; assembly: GCA_029931535.1. Taxonomy (NCBI): domain Eukaryota; kingdom Metazoa; phylum Mollusca; class Bivalvia; order Unionida; family Margaritiferidae; genus Margaritifera; species Margaritifera margaritifera. Next base: position 1,455,599 of record JAQPZY010001433.1, on the reverse strand, counting down.
TCTGTTGCTCTGTCTCTTAGATGACTATTTACAGAAAGTATTAGAAAATGATGAGATATAATACTTACCAGCTGTTTTTTGAAGGATATCATGAAAAAGAAGAAAAATAAAAAATCAATAATATGATACTACTCATTAATATCAACATAAATAAGAACATGATGATATGTGTTGGAATGGAGAAATAATATCAACTTTACTTGTTAGGTCTATCCTAGATAATAATAGAACTAAATTCCTTCTTAATAATCGACAAGCTCTGTATGGCTATATCTCTTTCACTATGTATGTCTGTATGTAATATAACAAGCTCATTCCCATACATTAGGATGTGAAGATATTTGTATGCGTGTATGTATGTAAGGGTGTATGCATGTTTATGTGTATGTATCCATGCAGGTAACCATGGAGATATGTACAGTCTTACCCGTTTATGTCAACATCCTCAGGACCGAGGAAATATTGTCGACATAAGCGGATGTCGAGATAAGTGTTGGGGGGTGGGGGGGTGTTAAGCTGTAACCTGTCGTCAGTGAGCAGGATTTACACTTTGAGAAAACAAACAATGGAAATTTTGAGTACATGAAGACAAAACCAGTGTGAAATACACTTCTATATTGACAAATTACATTTTGGTTACCTTTGTGTAATAAAATCAACAATGCGTTAAGTGCATGTATATGAAAAATCCATGAATTCGTGTACGGGTTTCATGTTAGAAAATGTATGCATCGGTCTACACAATTCACTACAACAATCATTGTCGCCAGTATCACATGGTTGCATAGTTGTTATTAACATGCTACAAAGTACATGTACATGTACTTAAATTGGCCTAGATTTTGGTCAGCCTGAAACAATACATGTTCCCATCTTACTGAGGCTACCAAGGGGATGGGGCTATTCACAGGGAAATTAAAAACATGTATTTATTTATGGAAGTCATCGTGAAAAGTACATAAAATTGAATAAGAGATATGCGGCTGATATGATTAATTTACCTTTAACGTAGCCTTTCTTTATAGACTCAGCAGCTTTCATCCATCTAGACCAACTTGTTCTCCTCCTTTTTTATTTTTTCACTGGTCCGCCACCAGTAAAAAAAAAATAAAAAAAAAATAAGGTGGAGAACAACTTGTGGGTTTATCATCCATCCTGACAGGGTGTTATGTTTAAGTGAAAAGTTTTCACAGACATCTTTGCGAGATGCCCCACCTTCAACTTCCTTAACAGCCATATATATAGTTTCCACAGACTGTAAATTTAATCTGCGTTTTATGCTGCCATTGGTAGCCATCGTAAACATAAATAAAGTTAAAAAGGAAACTTTCACAGCACAATAAACTTGTTTTAATCACCGATCACTTTGGAAAATGCAACAATCGATCAGATTTCATTGCTTTTATTCAAGTTTGGTGATGATTTTATTTTAATGAAGGATACATGTGTTATTTAAGTCGCCGCAAGAGGCCAACTTTATAGGACCAAACAAAAGCCAGTTTTTTAATCCACCGAGACATTAAAGCCTGGCGGCAAGATCAACTAATTGTTGAACAAAGTACAGGTCGGAACTGGCTGCTTGTCGACATAAATGATTCGGCGGCAAAATTAAAGCTTGGCGGCAAGATCAACTAATTGTTGAACAAAGTATGGGTCGGAACTGGCAACTTGTCGACATAAATGATTAGAAAACAAAGGATTTGTTCAAGCTGGGACCAAGGGCTTCTGTCGACATGTACGTTTATTTTTTATCTCAACGTCGACATAAGCATGACAAATTTGGTAGTAATAGTAGACCAAGGGACAGAGACTTTGCTTTTTTGTCGACATAGGCGGCTTGTCGACATAAGTGATGTCAATATAAGTGGGTAGGACTGTATATTGGTGTGTATTCCTGGTTTTTAAAGCTTCTCAACTTCTTTATGATGAAAATGCACATGACATTTCCTAAAGGAATCTATATATTTCCACAAAGTCTTCATATACTGCTGAATAGCACTCAATTTTGGAAGTAATTTCAAACAAAATCAGAAAAATACAATAAGAAATTGACTTGTAGAATGAATTGTTGTATGGGAACGAAGGCTTGATATTCTGTTCGATACAATTTCAATTGGGAAATAAATACAAGGACAATTTGTTGAACAAAACAAGACCTAAATTATTTGTTACCGACAAGATTCTACTGCTGCTTTCAGATTATGTTTACTGCATATAATCACAAATTGACAGAAAAATGACTCAAAGGTTCAGACATTATGTTCTTGCTGAATGATTTTAAAAAAGAAACTAAATAGATCAATATGGTTTCAAGAATGAAAAGCTAAGATTAAACATATTTCTACCAAAGGCATCTATAATTTGTTTTTCATCCGACTCTTATCTTTGATTCTAGCTGCTTCATCTATAGTAATCTTTCATCTGTTGTTTCCTCTTTCACACTTTCTGCCTTTTTAGCTTCCGTTTTTTCTCTGGAAATTTTGGACGCATAAAAGAAGGTTATTGAAAGTATAAAGGTCAGATTGTCTACTCTGTTGCTCCGTCTCTTAGATGACTGTTTACAGAAAGTATTGGAAAATGTTGAGATATAATACTTACGTTCTGTTTTGTGAAGGATATCATGAAAAAGAAGAAAAAAAAAAAATCAATAATATGATACTACTGATTGATAACGACATAAATAAGAACATGATGATATGTGTTGTAATGGAGAAATAATATCAACTTTACTTGTTAGGTCTATCCTAGATAATAATATAACTACATTCCTTCTTAATAATCGACAAGCTCTGTATGGCTATATCTCTTTCACTATGTATGTCTGTATGTAATATAACAAGCTCGTTCCCATACATTAGGATGTTCGGATATTTGTATGCGTGAATGTATGTAAGGGTGTATGCATGTTTATGTGTATGTATGCATGCATGTAACCATGAAGATATGTATTTTGGTGTGTATTCCTAGTTTTTAAAGCTTCTCAACTTCTTTATGATGAAAATACACATGACATTTCCTAAAGGAATCTATATATTTCCACAAAGTTTTCATATACTGCTGAATAGCACTCAATTTTGGAAGTAATTTCAAACAAAATCAGAAAAATACAATAAGAAATTGACTTGTACAATGAATTGTCATATGAGAACAAAGGCTTGATATTCTGTTCGATACAATTTCAATTGGGAAATAAATACAAGGAAAATTTGTTGAACAAAACAAGACTTAAATTATTTGATGCTGACAAGATTCTACTGCTGCTTTCAGATTATGTTTACTGCATATAATCACAAATTGACAGAAAAATGACTCAAAGGTTCCAACATTATGTTTTTGCTGAATGATTTTAAAAAAGAAACTAAATAGATCAAAATGGTTTCAAGAATGAAAAGCTTAGATTAAACATATTTCTACCAAAGGCGTCTATAATTTGTTTTTCATCTGACTCTTATCTTTGATTCTAGCTGCTTCATCTATAGTTATCTTTCATCTGTTGTTTCCTCTTTCACACTTTCTGCCTTTTTAGCTTCCATTTTTTCTCGGGAAATTTTGTACGCATAAAAGAAGGTTACTGAAAATATAAAGGTCAGATTGTCTACTCTGTTGCTCTGTCTCTTAGATGACTGTTTACAGAAAGTATTAGAAAATGTTGAGATATAATACTTACGTTCTGTTTTGTAAAGGATATCATGAAAAAGAAGAAAAATAAAAATCAATAATATGATACTACTGATTGATAATGACATAAATAAGAACATGATGATATGTGTTGTAATGGAGAAATAATATCAACTTTACTTGTTAGGTCTATCATAGATAATAATATAACTACATTCCTTCTTAATAATTGACAAGCTCTGTATGGCTATATCTCTTTCACTATGTATGTCTGTATGTAATATAACAAGCTCGTTCCCATACTTTAGGATGTTCCGATATTTGTATGCGTGTATGTATGTAAGGGTGTATGCATGTTTATGTCTATGTATGCATGCATGTAACCATGAAGATATGTATTTTGGTGTGTATTCCTAGCTTTTAAAGCTTCTCAACTTCTTTATGATGAAAATGCACATGACATTTCCAAAAGGAATCTATATATTTCCACAAAGTCTTCATATACTGTTGAATAGCACTCAATTTTGGAAGTTATTTCAAACAAAATCAGAAAAATAAAATAAGAAATTAACTTGTACAATGAATTGAACAAAACAAAACTTAAATTATTTGATTCTGACAAGATTCTACTGCTGCTTTCAGATTATGTTTACTGCATATAATCACAAATTGACAGAAAAATGACTCAAATGTACTGACATTATGTTGCTGGATGATAACAAAAAAGAAACTAAATAAATCAATATCATTGCAGCAATGAAAAGGTAAACCTAAAAATATTTCTAACAAAGGCGTCTATAATTTATTTTACATCCGACTCTTATCTATCATTCTAGCATCTTCATCTATAGTATAGTTTGATCTGTTGTTTCTTCTTTCACACTTTCCGCACTTTTTTCTTCAGTTTTTCTCGGGAAATTTTGTACGCATAAAAGAAGGTTATTGAAAGTATAAAGGTTGGATTGCCTACTCTGTTGCTCTGTTTCTTATATGACTGTTTAGAGAAAGTATTAGAAAATGTTGAGATATAATACTTACGTTCTGTTTTGTGAAGGATATCATGAAAAAGAACAAAAATAAAAAATCAATAATATGATACTACTGATTAATATCGACATAAATAAGAACATGATGATATGTGTTGTAATGGAGAAATAATATCAACTTTACTTGTTAGGTAAATCCTAGATAATAATATAACTAAATTCATTCTTAATAATCGACAAGCTCTGTATGGCTATATCTCTTTCGCTATGTATGTCTGTATGTAATATAACAAGGTCATTCCCATATATTAGGATGTTCCAATATTTGTATGCATGTATGTATGTAATAGTGCAATCATCTTAATGTGTATGTATGCATGCATATAACCATGAAGACATGTATTTTGGTGTGTATTCCTGGTTTTTAAAGCTTCTTAACTTCTTTATGAATAAAATACACATGACATTTCCTAAAGGAATCTATATATTTCCACAAAGTCTTCATATACTGTTGAATAGCACTCAATTTTGGAAGTTTTTTCAAACAAAATCAGAAAAATAAAATAAGAATTTGACTTGTACAATGAATGGTTAAATGGGAACAAAGGCTTGATATTCTGATCGATACAATTTAATTTTGGAAATAAATACAAGGAAAGTTTTTTGAACAAAATAAAACTCAAATTATTTGATGCTGACGAGATTCTACTGCTGGTTTCAGATGATGTTTACTGCATATAATCACAAATTGACAGAAAAATGACTCAAAGGTACTGACATTATGTTTGCTGGATGATAACAAAAAAGAAACTAAAAATATCAATATGGTTGGAGGAATGAAAAGCTAAACCTAAATATTTTTCTACCAAAGGCGTCTATAATTTGTGTTTCATCTGACTCTTATCTATGTTTCTAGGATCTTTGTCTATAGTATAGTTTGATCTGTTGTTTCTTCTTTCACACTTTCTGCACTTTTTTCTTCAGTTATTTCTTGGGAAATATTTTACAATCCTCCAAGAAGTTTGGATGGAGTAGCAATAATGAATTTGTGTTAACATACAGAAGGACAATGGAAAACAGGCTATTACCAGCAGAGCTTAAAATTCAAGATCAATAGAAACTGACGAGTATAGTTATTTGATGCCACAAATAGTGCACAGATCCAAATATCTTTTTACAAAAGTTTCATAGAAAAGCCATTACATACAGGAATCTATCTGAGGGCTGACTGGATAAGCATAACTCTTAAATATATATTATATGCCTGACTCGTACTTCATTGTCTGTTATGTAGGCACTACTTGGGCATGGTTGACTCAGGACATTTTTGACCAATTGCTCTGAATGACTTTGACTATCATCTTTCAGCCCTACTATCAATGGGTTCCCTCCTTGCCTAAAGGCAAACCATGTGTACATTTTATAAAAAGAAGCTGGTGAAAAATAAAAAAACATACTACATTTATTTGTGTGACTATGAATTTCTCAGCAGCACATTTCTGTCTGACATCAGCAATCCTTATCATATTTCCGTCCCATATCAGCAAAATACTATTTAAAGTTTGGTACCAGCATTTGGTCTGTAATTATGGTTATTTTTTTAATAAACTTTTTTCCTACATTGTATCATTGACCTAGTAATTTTCAACCCCAAACAAAATAGGTTTCTTTGTTTGACCAATATGCAAGCCATCCAAAACATTTATTTCAGGTATGCAGTCTAGAACTAAATCTACTGTGCAGAAATGATTTTTTATTATTAGATTTTCTGTGACCATGACCTTCGACCCCAAATCAATAAGTTTCCATCTTATCCTAAGTGCAAGCCATCCACAAAGCATGGTCAAGAAACTTTCTCTATAACAAAAGTTGTTGTGCAGAAACCATTTTTTAAATCGCAATCACTTGGACCCTTGGCCAGTCAGAACTCTGGTCAGGGTATATAATCTAGAAATAAAGTTATTATACAGAAATCTTTTCTCATCTTTCAATCACAGTGGTCTTGATCTTTGCCCTTTTGATACCCAAACTAATAGGTTTCCTTGTTACACAAAGTGTAAGCCATCCACAAAATGAGGTGAAAGTACATGGTCAAGAACTACAGTTTGTGTGTGAAAATCATTTTTCATCTTTCAGTCAGTGTCCTTGACATTTGATCTGTTGACCACCAAAATGGTTGGCTTCTTCCTTACCCCAAGTGCAAGTCATCCACAAGGTGTGCTCAGGTTTGTGCTGCAGAATTCAAATCACTGTATGAAAAACTGTATTTTCTTTCAGAAATAGTGACCTTGACCTTTTGACCCCAAAATCAAAAGACTTCTTTCTTACCCCAATTGCAAGTGATCCATTAAGTTTAATCAAGGTCCATGGTCTAGAGCTAAGGTTATGGTGCTAAAACAAAAATCGACATATGTTCAATGTGAAGAGAGTAAAATGCTCTGTTCATTTTTAATGAATGTAAATACTAATGGTACAAGAAATCCAACCTGCGCAGACTCTGGATACCAAATATCCAAGACAACAAATTTCTTTGTCTAGAAGGCAAATTAAAATCAAAGGGCCTTTATTCTTGAACCATCTTGAGGACAAAACTAGAGCTCAAGATCCACATGCACACATACAGAACTGTACAAGTAATAATCTGACCAAGTAGGATACAAATACATATCAAGTTTTCTGAAACACTTCCAAAAATATTAACTGTTAAGAGTGTGACTGAGAGGGGCAGACACAATTTATTAGTTTAAAAAAAAAATGGGGAATATCATTTAAGATGAGACAGCGATCAGTATTTTACAAGACACTGTGTAATGACGACACACTGTGAAATCATGGTACAACAGCATACCAAGCTTCATGAAAATATTTCAAGCAGTTAAGATGTGAAACATAAATACAACTTCAGACTGAGGAGATAACTCCCAACAGTTCTAACCTGACAAAGATGAAATCTTGCATGGGACACAAACTCATGTCATGATACAAATGCATACATTCTTTCATGATGATCTCTCACACAGTTTATGAGATATGTGATGAACAGACAGATGGATGGATGGATGGACATAATTTGTAATCAAAATGGGGATATCTCTTAAAATGCTAATCAGACAGACTCCATTATTTTTTCAGAACACAATATCTAGTCATGATAGAAAAGCATACCATGTTTCATGAAGATACATGAAAGGGTTCAGGAGGTATTATGTAAATAAAACTGAGATGGATGGACAAACAAGCTGTTTCCAGTATATCGTCCATCTTCTCCACTGTAGGGGTATAATGAACTAACTGATGTCCTGCTTGAATGGTGAGTTAACATCCTATGGGTGTAGTGCATAATTTGCATAATGTCAATTATACTGAATGGACATGTTTACAAAACTAGAGAATTTACTTAGTCATGTGATTCCATTTTCTTCAATGACATCCATTATATGTCACTACTCTTCCACATGTTACATGCACGGGGGCTCATGTAACCAGTCTTAACATCAACAACTTTGTGTTTTCTGTTGAGTTTTAAATATAATATTTTGTACTGTAGTTAACATTACCATATTTGCAACAAAATAAGAAACTATACATGTAGACAACCTCATATTTTACATGGCATGTACATAGTCTTATTTTTTTTATTCGATTAACCCGACAAAACAACTTTTCTGGGCAGCTTGGGATTTTCCTTATCCAGACTTGTTAAAAGGGTTACTATCACTGGATAACATTACCCAACTCCAGGCAATTACACATCGTGGGACTAATCTAGGTCCTGACTGTGGTATATTAAGCAATTATAAGAGTACCCTAAATGATACAGTATATGCTTGTCATGTCATGTTATTTTGGGAAAACAATTTTCATATTTCAGACTCAGTAACCTTGAGCTTTGACTGAGTGACTCCAAAATCAATAGGTGCCTTTCTAGTCTCAAATGCAAGCAACACACACAATGACCTGAGTTATTTTTTGGAATTTTTTTTATTTCTTAAAGTCCCTCTGACCTTAACTTTTGACCTTTTAACCCCCAATTCAATGAATCTTCCTTTTCTCAGATGCAAAGCATCGACAAAGTTTAATCAGGGCATGTTGACAAAACTTAACTAGTTTTGTGGAAATAATGTGCTTATTCTTTCAGTACATGTGACCATGAACTTTTACCTTTCGACCAATTGAAATAAATATATGTATTTCTTGTCTCAAATATAAGCCACTCACAAAGCTTTGTCAATACAGGTAATGACTGAGGATATTGTGCATCAACCTTTTTTCTTCTTAGAGTCACTGTGCGCTTAATGTTTAATTTTTTTTATCATCTCCAAATCAACAGGTATCTTCCTTATCTCAATTGCAAGCAATTTTCATGCTTGGTCAAGATATTTTCTAAAGTTATTGGGTTTTCCTTCTTTCAGTCCTTGTGACCTTGACTTTTGACTTTGTGAAGCAAAAATGTATAGTTTCTTACTTGTCTGAAATGCAAGCTACTTATAAAGTTTGGTAATAGTAGATGGTGGAGGAAGTTATTGTGCTGAAATGAAATAGGAAACAGTCAGACGATGTATGAATGGACAGACAGATGGACAGCATTATAATATAATTCACTATGCCTTATGGAGAGTGTATGATAATTGATATTTAAAATTCTTTGTATCATTAAAATAAAAACTACACCAAAAGGTAATGTAAATCCCTCTTAAGAGCAAAGTTTTATATAAAAAATAAATTGTACAAAATACAAAAAGCTTGCCTTAGAAAACATACAAATAACAATTGCGTGAATCTGATTCACCTTGTCAAATTAAGGTTGCCTCTTGTGATTATCAACTAATGGGTCTCAGTGACCTGGACCTTTGGTCAAGTATACAGTCGTGATCTAACGTTACTGAGCAGAAACCACGATTTTCCTATTAGACTTGCCATGACCATGCACTCTTAAGTCCAGATCTCAGAAACTACAGGTTTCTTTATTACCATAAATGCAAGTCATCCACAAAACCTATATTTCTTTGAGCCACAATGACTCTGATCTTTTGACCCAGACTCAAAGAGATCCCTTCCATACCTTAAGTGCAAGCTCTCTGCAAACTTTGAACAAGGTATGTAGTCTAGAACAATAATGATTATGCAAAAAACATTTTTCTTCTTTTAATCAAACTGATTTTGAGATTTGACCTTTTGAGAACAAAATGTATAGGTTTCTTTATTACCAACATTCAAGTTATTCACAAAGTTTTGTGATGGTACATGGTCGAGAACTGACATTTATGTGCAGGAAACATGTTATAGTCTGAGTGTGTATTACCTTTCACCTTTTTACTCCACAATCAACAGGATTCTTCTTTACCCCAAGTACAAGCCATCCACAATGTTTTTGTCCAGGTCTGTGATGAAGAACTAATATTATTGTGATGAAAACAATTTTTCTTCTTTCAGTCAGAGTGACCTTGATCTTTAACCTTTTGACTCCAAACTCAAAAGGTTTCTTCCTTATGCCAGATGCATGTCAATCAAAAAGTCTGCTTCTGATGTGTGATATAAAACTCGTGTATGAATTCTGCAGAAGCCCTTTTTCTTCTTTCAATCATGGTGACCTTGAGATTTGACTCCAAAGTTTTTAGGGTTCTTCCCTACCCAAGTGCAAGCCATCCCCAGAGTTTGGTAACTATGGATGATGGAGAACTGAAGTTATCTTGTGCAAGATAAAACATTGATGAACAGATGGGCAGACAGACAGGGTAATTGCATAATATGCTTGTCAAAAGGTGGGCTTATAAAAAAAAAATATTCAGGTCTGTGAAGTTTTCTTCACAATTATAAGCTCAAGGCTAACATCAGGAAGAGGGTTGATGAGGCAAAACATCATTTTGTTTCAACCCACAAAGAAAGACAAGTTGACCTGTCTTTCAGTAACTTTATGATGAACTACATCTTGTTTCCATTAAATGCTCTGAGATCATTGCTCCTATCTGCCTATTGCTTAAATGAATTAGAAGTGTAATATGTTGTACACTGACGCTTTGTTGTCAACTTTGTTGCTGATCACAATATGCCATATCGATCTGAATTATGACTTGATCTATGAGATTTTACCAAGAAATCACACATCAACTTAATGATATAACCCTGATTGGTATATAATGCCTTTGTAAACTTAAAATGAAGATATATCTCAATAAATGTCTTTGTTATATCAAGTATTAGTAAATATAAGAAATCTAGTCATTTCTTGGTCATTTATAAGGTGCAGTTGAGTGCTGACATTATGGCTATCAGTCATGAATTTTACTAGATACTTCTTTTCAATACTGGCATCATATAATACTAAACAAATGTTGACAATGACCTTGTGGACTTGTAGCAAAAAATACTATTTTCTTGAAATTTAAAGAATATTTCTTCTGTTTAAACCATGCAAAATTTTGGTTTTGATACCAAATTAAATACGTACAAAAATAAATCTTAAGGTTTACACAATTGTGAAAATAACAAGAACAATACATATATTTAAAAAAATGCTACAGAAAGTAATTTCAATGCACTTTTTTGTGGTTTAATTGAAAACAATAACTTTTATTATTTGTGTATTATTATTTTTATTATTATGACCTTTTCATATTTGTGCTCATTTCTATGGAAATTAATAAATCTCGTAAATGTATTTATTTGTTAAGTTTTTTTACCTGCAGCTCCCTAATATTTTCTTTACTGAAAATAGTTTCATAAACTTCATTTAATATTTGTAACCCATGATAAATAATAGCAAACGGACCAAGTGGGCCTGAGATTGCTCTCATGTTTGACATCTACCTAATAACCAAAGCTATTGGTGCAATAATCTGGGTCACTGGGATGCTTTCTGTTGAAAGTTCTTCCAGTGCTGTTCAAGGTTTCTTTAGCTTTTGTATTTTGTTAATCATTATTTAACGGCACATCAGCATAATTTGTCCAGTATTGAAAGGCCCTTTTACCGGGATGGTGTGTGTCAAAGTTGGTCAAATTCTGTTCAGCAGGTTTTTCAGATAAAGCTGTGTAAATGCTTTCTACTTATAGTATTGGAAACCATATTTGATTGTGGAACAACATCATTTATAAAGAAAATTTGAAAGGTGTTGAAGCTAAGACATATTCCAGCAAATTTAATCAAAGTCTACTCCATGTTTTTTTTAGAAAAGGTTATTAAAGGTTTTGCAATTTTTGGTATCAGCAGCCATGTTTTATGGCAGACTGGCATCATTTTTATAAATCTAAATGCCCTTCATACCAGAATGCTGTATGTAAAATGCAATCAAATTTGATTGAGAGGATTTTGAAAGTAGAGTCATTCAAAGAATTCTCTATTTTCAGTAATGATGGCTGTATTTGAGGGTGAATTTGTATCATCTGTGCAATTTTTGAAGTCGTTATTGCCAAAATGCTTTCTGTCAAATTGGTCAGTTTCTACTGAGCAGTTTCTGAGAGAAAGTCATTAAAAGTTTTTTTCTTTTCTTTCATTTTATGTAACAGAAGCCATATTTAGTGGTGGAATGGCATCACTTTAGCAGATTTGAAAGCCCTTTATGCCAAGATGTTTTCTGTAAACTTTGGTCAGATCTGTTGAGAAGTTGTTCAGAAGAAGTTGTTTGAATGTTTATCTAAGTCTGGCAACAGTCCAGACCATATTTGATGGTGGATTGGCATCATTGTATAAACTTAAAAGGTCTTCATTCCATAATGATTTCTCTCAAGTTTAGTCAAATTCTATTCAATAGTTTTGGAGAAAAAGTTGTTTAAAGGTTTGTCTGTTTTTAGTAACACTTAATTCATAAAATATTTCATCAGGAAATTCAAGCAATTTTCAAGAACTTTTAAAAAATATAATTTTCAAGTATTACAATTAGCTGCATCTTAACTTTAAATTAATGGGTATGATGTAAGTATATGACAAGAGAATGGGGACTGGAAGTTTACATATGTGTTAGGGTTATCCTTCTCTCATTGGTCTTTTCCAGTTAATAATGGTGGATATACTAAGATTACAAATCCCGTGTTGATGTTAACTTCTGGTCCACATTCTCTTGTCTGAGAAAATGTATCATTTTCACTGTGTGGCATTCACAAATAAAAGTTGATGAATTTGTTCAAAGCAGAAGCAAAGTTTTCATGCCAGGATGCTTTCTCTCAATAATCATCAAATGCCGCTCAACGCTTTTAAAGAATTTGTATATAGGTGTTCTACTTTTAATAAATGTTTGTCATATTTCATAGTGGATTAGCATCAGCTGTACAAACTTGAAAGCTCTTTATGCTTATATAAAAGTGGTCAACTTTTGTTAAGCAGTTTTTGAGAAGAAATCATTGAATGGTTTACCTATTTAGAGTAACAGCAGCAATATTTGATAGCATATTGATATCATTGATACAAATTTGAAAGGTCATCATGCCAGGATGTTTTCTCTCAAGTTTTTTCAACTTCTATGACGTAGATTTGGAGAAGAAATTATTAAAAGTCTATGTAATACTTTTAATAATAGTGGCTATATATGAAGGTGGAACGTCATTTTTTGTATAATTTGAAAGGTCTTCATGCAATAATGCTTTCTTTCAAGTTTGGTTAAAATCTATTCAGCAGTTTTAAAAATGTCACTTAAAGGTTTGCTTTTTCTAATAATGGCAACCATGTTTGATGGTGGACTGGCCTTTTTAATAATGGCAGCCATGTTTGATGGTGGATTGGCCTTTCTAATAATGGCAGCCATGTTTGATGGTGGATTGGCCTTTTTAATAATGGCAACCATGTTTGATGGTGGATTGGCCTTTCTAATAATGGCAACCATGTTTGATGGTGGATTGGCCTTTCTAATAATGGCAACCATGTTTGATGGTGGATTGGCCTTTTTAATAATGGCAACCATGTTTGATGGTGGATTGGCCTTTCTAATAATGGCAACCATGTTTGATGGTGGATTGGCATTATTAATAATGGCAACCATGTTTGATGGTGGATTGGTCTTTCTAATAATGGCAACCATGTTTGATGGTGGATTGGCCTTTCTAATAATGGCAACCATGTTTGATGGTGGATTGGCCTTTCTAATAATGGCAACCATGTTTGATGGTGGATTGGCCTTTTTAATAATGGCAGCCATGTTTGATGGTGGATTGGCCTTTCTAATAATGGCAGCCATGTTTGATGGTGGATTGGCATCTGATGGTGGATTGGCATCTGATGGTGGATTGGCCTTTCTAATAATGGCAGCCATGTTTGATGGTAGATTGGCATCTGATGGTGAATTGGCATCTGATGGTGGATTGGCCTTTCTAATAATTGCAGCCATGTTTGATGGTGGATTGGCATTATTTGCACAAACTTACAAAGTCTTTATGCCAGGATACTTAGTTTTTGAGAAGAAGTTAGTTTTCTATTTTTATTAATGGTGGTCACATTTAATGATGGATTAGTACCTGTTGCATGAAGCTGAAAAGTCTTCCTGCTACGAATCTTTCTAAGATGTTTGGTAAAACTCACTTAGTAGTTTTCAGGAAGAAGTCGTTTAAGGTTTTATACTTTTGTTAATGGCCATGGTTCTATTTCTACTATTGGTGGTCATATCTGAAGGCATATCAACATCATTTGCAAAAACTTTAAAGGTCAGAATGCCAGAATGCTTTCTGTCAAATTTGACAAAAATTCTGTTCAGCATTTATTGAGAACAAGTTGTTTAAATCTGCATTTTATTTTAAGCACTGGCAGATATATCTGATGACAAATCGGCATAAATTGTAACTAAAAGCCCTGTGTGCAAGTGTTCTCTATGCCAAATTTGGTAAAAATTTGTCTAGCATTTTCCTTTTTGTTTTTATTAAACAGAAGTTTAAAATAGTGATTATTGATGGACGAACGGTAATATGGATACAAGGCAATACCATCAGCTAAATAAAACAAAATAAGGATTTTTTGGGCTGACATGATATGGTATGATGAACTGATGACAACGTCCAATGATGAATTGATGACAACGTGAAATGCGAGGCATCTATCAGAAGAGGTTTAAAAATGCAGATGGAGATGGCTTAGATATGTCTTAAGGATGAATCCAGACAGCCTGCCCAAGATGGCATTGAAATGGACACCATGGGATGTGGGGAAGAGGACACCAGAAAGAAACCTGGAGACGCTGCATGGAATAAGCGCTCAGACAGATCAGTCTGACATGGACAACGGCAGGCCAATAAGCAGCAGACTGCCAGGGTTTTAGAAGACTTGTGGATGCATCAAGTGCCAACTGTGGGCACGATGAGAACTGAGAGAAATTAAATTTAGCCTTTCAGCCAGATGATCTACTCCTACTACTACTAAGTATCATTATCATTATTATTATTATTATTATTATAATAAATAGTAGTAGCAGTAGTAGCAGAATGCTACATTATACCTGTCTGTTCAAGAAAATGGTCCCTACCTGTAACCTGAAACAGTATAGGTGGATCATTTTAATGAGCTGATTGGAGAGTATTGCATATTGTATAACATTACATAGTCAAACAGATGTGATGCCTTGTTAACTGAGAGATGGGGAAAGTATATAGATAAAACTTGTACACGCCATTAGTTTTATTTACATTTTAGTTGCTAGGGTATACATACAAAAGTAGTGCAGATAATTTCATTTTCTGCATATTGTTGATCATTATATCCTCAGTTGAGATTTCTTTCACAAAGCTGTACTGTAAGTCTGTCTTAACAAGGTAAATTACTAATGTAATAAAATTCTTGTTATGAATAGGGAAATAACTCAAAACAATAAATTTGCAATAAATCTATTAAAGAAGGTGAGTTCTTGCATTCAATAATGTTTTTATTATACATATAACCATTAAAAAATGTATTACCTTTAAGACTCCTAAAATATCAAGTATATGTGTGATTCACCCTTCTAGTATACCCACTGCCTATCTATCTATCATAAATTAATAAGTAAACTAAACACAAGCACAAGTTTACAACCAGGCATTAGCAAAAGTGGGAACTCTCTAGATTAATGCTGTGGCTTTTAGAAAATGGCAGTGAACTCACGAGATATGGAGTTGAGAGTCCTGGACTCCTAATACAAACATATTGTTGAGAGTCCTGTTTGATGGTGAATATGTACAAACATCCAAGGCCTTCACACCAAAAAGCTTTCTGTGTAATTTCGTCAATTTCTACAGGCAGTTCTGAGAAGTCATTGTAAGATTTTTCTATTCAGTAAAGGCATCATTTGCATAAATTATAAAGCCCTTTATGCCAACATGTTTTCTGTCAAGTTTGGTAAAATTCTTAGAGACATTTGTTTTATATGAAAAGTAATTTAACAGTTGTTCTAGTTTTAGTAATAGCAGTTATATTTGATGGTATATCAGCATCATTTGCTTAAAATTTAATGTTCTCTATGGAATGATGTTTTCTGTGGCCAAATTATGTTCAGTAGTTTTTGAGAAGAGGTTGCAGTGACCATATTTGTCAGCGCATTGGTGTCATTTGTAAAAAGTTGAAAGCTCTCCATGCCATGACGTTTCCTGTTAAATTGTGTCAAATTCTACTTAGTTTTAGGAAAGTCATTTAAAAGTCTTCATATCTGATGGATAATTAGCATCATTTGTGAAAAAAAAAGAAACTTAGAAGTCCTTAATGCCAGGATGCTGTCTGGCAAGTTTGGATCAAATTGGTCAATTGCTTTTTGAGAAGCTGAAAATAGCAATTGTTGATGGATGCACAGTGGATGACTGATGATGCACAATAGATGCAGGGCCATACCATAAACTCACTTGACATTATGGCCAGGTGAGATAATAACCAACCTGCGCTATGATCTGCATGCTTATCTTTAAGATATATACCACATTTTGCCTCCTCTTCTTCCAGCAGGTCTTTTAAAAATGCCTGTCTAGCCTGGACCAGACATTCTTTAAACTTCTCATAGGTACCCTGATCTCTTTGCTGAATATGTTTTATGAGCTCCCTTATCTTGTCAGATGTTGTTCTTTGTTCCTAGAGAATCATACAAAAGAAACACTGTTTAATGAATTTCAATTAGTAATTTTAAAAAGGAATACATTTAAAAGTTAAATCAATTAAATCCAGTCAAGGTTTTACCAACAAAACTGAGGTCAGGCCTTAAATTTACATCCAGATTTCAATGATCTAACTGGCTGAAATACATCTAACTTAAAACAGAGCAAACAAATGTCTTAAGTCTAAGTTTCAAATGTAAGTATTAGTGGTGAAGCTGGGTCCCAAACCAACATACAACCCCAAAAGTCATCAAGATTTTCATGTTTTACTTGCAAAATTAGTTGAGTTGTACAGCTAGATAATGACTACAATACCTTAAAATGCCTATAAAAGTAGCTCAAACTTCCAGTGGTCACTGCATGGTCTGACAGTGAATATAAGAAGCAATGATAATGTGTTTAGGTTGGGTGGAGAACTTTTAAAACTTCATCCAAGCCTGAATGATGACATTATCACATCAATAATGCCATTTGTGGACATTCTTCCCTCATGTTTTGTCAAACTTCTGGGCAAGTGAAATTTAATTTTCCTTTCCAAGCACAGAAATAGTTTTTTATATGATGGAAGATGATTTTTAAAAAAATTCTGCAGATGCTACAGATGTTCTATTTCAGTAGTGTAAAGTAAAATGAAATAAAATGATTATATTTTATTAATATGCTGAAGGAAAACTGTTTTCGCATTTGCATAATAAAACATGAGTCCCTTGAAGGAATCTGATGCTCTACTGGCCAAAATAAACTACAGGAATTCAAGATAAGACCATTTCTTCTTTTTAGCTGCTGAGTGTTGAAACCATGTCTGATATTTCTGAGCAATAACAAGATGTTCAAATTAGCCTCTGTGGCAGCCATACTGAATGAAAGATCAGCACCATTTTCATTTAGGTCCAACTAGACATTATTAGATGTCTTTTGATGAAATCCCATGTACATCTGGATATCAAATCCGGAGTAATAGCGATAACAAGATGTTCAAGATGGTTGCTATGGTGGTCATATTGGATGTCAGATCAGCGCCATTTTCATTTAGGACCAACAAAATGTCATAAGAAATATGTTGGTGAAAACCTCAAGCTGAAATGACTTTCCATCCAGGAAAAGTAGTAATAACAAGATTTCAAGATGGCTGTTGTGGTGGCATTACTAGATATCATATTGGTGCCATTTTTATTTAGGACCAACTAGTCATCATAAGAAGTCTTTGAGTAGTGATAACAAGATTTCCAAGATGGCTCCATGGTTGTCATACTGGATGTCAGATCCATGCCATTTGCATTTAGGA
This sequence comes from Margaritifera margaritifera, assembly GCA_029931535.1. NCBI lineage: Eukaryota > Metazoa > Mollusca > Bivalvia > Unionida > Margaritiferidae > Margaritifera > Margaritifera margaritifera. The sequence continues at coordinate 1,437,680 of JAQPZY010001433.1, read as the reverse complement.
GAACTTGATAGCATAAGTATTTTGGTGAAAATCCCATGTTGCTATGACCGTCCATTCAAGAATAGTAGTGATAACAAGATTTTTTCAAGATTTTTTCAAGGACGATAATAGACTTCCAGTAGACTTCTGAATTTTAGACCGTATGCCGAAAATCAGAAGCTTGGACATACAATAAGAACAAATTCTGACCATTTTTGTGTATATTTTTAATTATCTTTTGTTTCAAGAGTTTGAATAGTTGATACACCATGACTTAAAGTACAAAGATGTACTGCTGCTGCAGAAAATAAATCGACAAAGAAGAATGATCGTTGGAAATGTATACTGTGACAATTATATGCATATTAATTAAAAACAATAGTTTATTCCATAACAAGGAATTCGCATGTTTATTTATAATGTATGGACGCACTTTTTAATCAGCATTCGTGGAATCATCACTCATTTGCCTATTACAATTACTGAAATTGGTAAAAAGATTGGTCACAATCAAATAAATTAAGGATGCATTAGTTGCATTTTTTAAAAAATATTAGCATTATAATTATGGTTGTCATACAACTGATAATTTTCTCTGCGAAAATTTGCAGGTGTTACTTGAATATTATTATCGGTTATTGTTTAGAATATGATAATAACTTCTCAATAAATTGCGGTAACTTACTAATCAAAATGTTATTAACAAAGTCTAACGAATAACTATGTTAACTCAAGAAAGAAAACAAACATGGGGGAAATATCGTGTAGACAAACACAAACTATTATACATGCAAAAGCGCTGCATGTATGTCAAATATTGTGCTCATGTTTTCGTAAAGATGTATTCAATCATTTAGAGCAATTTAGGGTTGATTTTTGGACCAAATATAACTTTAAATATTCCTAATGTCAAGTAGATTTGGTATTGTATATAACAAAATCAATATATATAACTTTTAAGGTATTAATTTAGGTTAACAAACACAATAACACATTTAACTATTGAATACAGAAAAGATTCATGCACTTTTTAATGCTCTCTATTAGGTCAGGGCACAATTATAAATATCTGATTGGTCACATGTTGCAAACCACCCAATGGCAAACAGTTTTATTTCGATTACATGACATAATGGTATGAAAAGAAACTTTCGTACATTCGTTTGTCGATTAATTTTATATTTTTCAAGGATCGAGGCTTATTTTCAAGTACTTTTCAAGGTAAAAACGATTTTCAAGTACTTTTCAAGGATGAATACAAATTCAAATACTTTTCAAGGTACCGTGCAAACCCTGGATAAATTATTGGTCTTACTTCCATTTTTCTTGATATTTTTGTAATAGTTCATCAGTGATATAATTTTACTTAAAGCTTCCTGTGGAATGTTTCTTGTTTGCTCTGCTTGCCAAGCATATGCAGAATATAGGTACCATTTAGGGACTGACCATTTGTATTTCAGAGGGGGGCTGGGATTTGTTTTAATGAAAAAAACTTCCAGTCTATAAATACATGTAGCTTGAATAAATTTTATTTGTTCTGATTTGTAGAAGAAAGAACCACTTGTATCCATTGTAAAAGTTGCAAAATAAATTATCTCGACATAAAAAATAATAAAATTACCTGGTTGTAAAGAAAATCCCAGGCCCACACCCAAAAATTGAATGGCCAGTCATTTACTCTGTTGACATTAACATTCACATTAAGTTTTTGCATTTTACTCAGTATCTCTGACACTGCTGTTCTGTACAGTTGAGAAACTTGATTGTGAGTACTATTTATTACAGGCAAAAAGAAGACACTGACCTTTACCCCCACTCCAAAGAGCATACACAGTTTTCGAATTGAAATCCATCTCTCTGACACTGTTGTACAGTCATTAAACTTAATGGAGGTTACTGCTTATCAAAGGCAAAAAGAGGACACAGTGGCCATTACTCCCACTCCAAAGAGTATTCAAAGTTTTTGAATTTAACTCCATATCTCTGACACTGTTGTACAGTCATTAAACTTAATGGAAGGTACTGCTTATCAAAGACAAATACTCAACTTCCAGTGATTACATTATGCTTTTAAACATAAACTTGGTTTCTTTGAATAAATAGTCATGAAACTTGATGGATATTATCATACTGCACCAGTGGAGTTGGCACGACATTGCATTCCATTTAATTCATGTTCATTTCAATTAATGTCTTCCCTCTGTTCAGAATCCGATCCTGTTAAGAGTCAAAGTCAGTAACAATCTTCTCATAAAGAAAACATACTCTGAAAAATTGGTGGACAATGCTTAAGTTGCCCGGGAGATATACCATATCACTTGATGAGACATACTGACATAGATTGTAGATTAAGCTCAGCTTGCCAGGGAGATATGCCACATCATTTAACACTTCATTTTGATATATATTGAGAGATGGTAGGTGATATTCATCTTGTCCGGGATATATGCCAGCCATATCATGTAACACTTGATGTGACATGTGACATACTGACGTGGATGGTAGATGACTCTCAACTTGCAAGATAGATATACCACATGATTTAACATCTAACGTGTCATACAGACAAAGATGGTAGCTAATCCTTTACTTGCCAGGAAGATATGCCACATGAATGAACCATTTATGTGGCATACTGACAGAGATGGTAGACGATTTTCAACTTGCTAAGGAGATATGTCACATCATTTAACACTTTATATTCTACATAATACCCACATTGTGAGCTTAACAAATTATTATTTGGGTAAATTTCATAAGGTTAAAACTCATCCCATTAAGGGCATATGAAAATGTCATAAACAGTGTTCCATCACATGTATATACACACTATACAAGGCTTTGAAACACCCAGGCCAGCCCGACTTGGCTGTCTATATGTGTTCTTGGGAAAAAACACTTAGCTCCCATTTCCTCTGCATGATATAGCCAAGTATGTGATCAAAGTGACGTAAACAAAACAACAACAAAAGCAGTTAGCCTTTTGTGTACCATAGGTTGGAATAAATAAAAATTCCTAATATCAAGCTAACAATACCTTATATGAGCTACTGCAACAAATCTGCTGCATATGTCTCTCTCTCTCTCTCTCTCTCTCTATATATATATATATATATATATATATATATATATATATATATATATATAAACAATGTGTACGCTTTACCTAATCACCTTTGAATTAAGGTAGTCAGCAACATTTTTATTGATAGTCCAACAAAGAAACAATCTGCAAACTAGACCTAATTACTTTTGAATTTTAATTCACTAAGGTTTTTATTTGGCAGTTTAATGCATAACCAAATCAAAGATAAGTTATCTAATGGTATTTGAGAACCCCTATGACAGATGTCCAGATGCTCAAAACCTTTGATCTACCAGACATGTCCTGCAAACACGGATTTAAAAAAAACCCTACTGGTTCATAGTAGGGGTAACTTGGTGATTTACCATAAAAATCTAATTCTGGTCTTTTTTTCAGCTAATTTAAAATTTAGTAGCATCTGCATTCAGTACATTTTACAAAATATACATTTTGGGGTCATCAACTTGAGAGGTTTTAGCTTTCAGAGACTGGCAAGTACCATTTTTGAGGTGCTTAAATTGATGGCAACTACATGACTACATGCACATGCCTGCTACATTACTTCATTATTAATAGCATGAAAAACATTGTTTCTCCTATAGTTCCTAATCATGTTCAATGTACACAAAATATCACCAGCCAAGTTTCGTGTCACACAATATCACATATTCCACTAGGTGTTGAATAACTCAGGCAAAGGATTAACACAGCTTACCTGAAGGATAATTTAAATTCATTTTTCATTGAAGTGTCATGTGTCATTCCTATCAATCACTCCAGGGTGTTAACTTTCAGTGTACAAAGCACCTTGACAGAAACCATGCGTTACCAGATTTTTGACGGTTAGGATAAAGCCTCCGATTTCATGATAAGATGCCAAATATCGAATACGATATCAGACAAATCAGTTTCATATTCAGATTTGAGTACGTTTATATATAAGATAAAATAAAATGAACATAAACTTGCAGTGTATTTTGTGTTTTGTAAATTCAAAAAGGAAATATTATCATTCTCATTGACCCAGTTTCAAATATCCATGACTGGCATGTAACTAGGCACATTCTACTTGTCGGACCTACAATGATGAGAAACTGTGTTGTAGCTTACAAACCTGAAACAGTATTTTTTTCAAAATATAATTTAACTTTTTGAATGCTATTTTATTGAACATCCTTTAAGAAAGGTATATAATATAGTTCAAAGAAGTTTTGTTTGTCAGCATTATTGGTAAATCTACCAGATGCATTGTGTAATGAGTGGTACACCCAATTCTCATAAATTTCAGCTCTTTTTATGCTACATTCCAATAAAAAAAAATTCCAGACTTCAAAAAAAGAATTAAAAGGAAAAAGCCTATTAAATGGTTCTCTTACGCACAGATTTGGAAATAAATCACTTGGTATACTTTTCACGCTTTTTTGCAATTTAACTAGAAAATTGTCTGTATTATTGGAAAATGTAACAAGTTCAAATGGAAACATGCCAAGTTTGGAAAGCCACATTAATTAGAATTGTTATGGTTGGTGAAAAGCTCTACAAGCCTAATATCATAAGCTATTATGGCCTTATGACCATGTGGGCTACAAAGGTATTACTGTAATAAAAATCAGTTGTATATCACTCATAAGCGAATCATAAAACATGAAAAATATCCTCCAAATATTGTCATATAATATATCTCTATTCTTACGAAGATGTTATGCATTGTCACATCATCAAGGAGTTCTTTCTGCTGAATGTACATCGTGACAGCACTGACATCAAGATCCCTCACCAGTGTTGGCAGGCATCGATTCAAAATGATACGATGCAGCAGTCTTCCTGAAAAAGAAAGAACTTAATTATGTGGAATGATATTTCTCTCGTTCCTGCTTATTTAATCACCAACAACCAGTGGGAGGGCTATCAGCTTATGTCTAACATATGAGTAGTTGCATCTTGTCACATTATATGGGTCAACATGTTGGAAATGTTCCCACAACCTGGACCACAATATAGGAAGTATATATGTATGTATGGATGGATGGATGTATTATGGTTCAATAGCACATCAGTCAAACCCATTCTAGTGGTCACCTGTCTTCAGCAGTCATTCTAATCCCCCCCCCCCCAAATTTTTCCTGTATAAATCCCCTGTATTTAATGGTCACCAGCTTTCAGTGGTCAGCAGCCAGGTGTTTCTTAACCAAACATTGATTTCACCCTGCCTTAATAAGCAGTCACTGGAGCATATCAGCAGTGACTGCTCCAAGTATGCAAATTAAACACTTCTTTTGTTTGATGAGCAAGGCGTTGTTTATATAAAGTTATATTATGTGAATCGATGTTTAAGCATTTCATATCTCGATTTAACTCACTGTACTCCAATCACGCTGTCAGTCAAACTCAATGGTGTCAACATGTTGGCTTAAAAAACAGCACTGTTTCTGTCCTTACATGAGAATTGAAGCAATTCATTTTCTGAATAGTGAACAAAGTAGTCGTGTAGATGCAGCAGAAATGTTAGTTGGGCAAATGCAGATCCAAGGGATTATTAAGCATAAGCGAGATATTATGGCTGATTTTGAGAACAATGTTAATCCGGAGTGTATGAGATTATGCACAATCACACCAAATGAGTAGAGATACATGTACACTGCACTTGTGATATCCCTTACAATTTATATGCTACTGACAATAGTCACAGAAAGCTTCTTTTTGTTCCCTAATCATCAAAAATTTTGAACAAAAGCTGCCTGTCATTTGATCTTGGTGAGTTTGAGCAACTGCTTAATCCATCAATTGTTTGAAGGGTGAACACCTGTTTTCATGCCTAGCTGGCCTAACAAAAAGTCAGTTCTGTGATTGACAATCATAGGTTAGCTGTCAATTTTATTTAGACGCTGTTTCTACTGATAAGTGATGATTTAATGTACATGATGGATTAAAGTGGAACTTTTTCATTTATTATTTTGTTATTTTTCTTTTTGCTAATTAGGTAAAGTAAATATTTGTATCTTGAAAGCATACTACTACTAATAATAATAATGCTAATGCTATTTGGAGCATAGTACATACAATTGTCATCAACCAAGTCTGAGCTGAACCTGCCTAAATTAGAGGTCACCTGTCTTCAAAGGCTACTTTGGCCCTTTCCCATGGATGACCGCTCAACACCAGTTTGACTGTATGTATGTATGTATGTGTTATGGTTCAATAGCATATCAGCACAATAATGGCTATATATTGCCAATTAAAAGCTCTAAAAATGTAAATAAAAGAAATTGCATATAAAACTTTTGGAAGACCAGCCCTTCCAAATAAATGTAAAAATGAAGTGCTACAAGATGAAAGACTAAGGCAAAGATGTTAAAATTCTGTAAAATGCATATAAAATGAAAGGCAATGGTAGAATATATGCAATATATTGAATCTTTCAAATATAGGCTCACAATTTTTAAAATATAAAATGCATTCCCTTAAAAAGTTAATGATTTTCTCTGGTGATATGTCATCATAAAGTTCTTTAATTGAGCTCGCATAAAAAATATTTCCTTTTCATAAGGTAGAAATTAATGCACTCTGACGTGTTCCACTGTCAGCAGACACTGGCAGGTTATGCATGCTGGATGAGGTTCACGCTAGAGGAGGCATGCTCAAGTAGTATGTTCGAGTCAGGTATGTGCGTCTTATACATGATTATCACAATACCACCTTATCTCAGTCTGCAGTTTGTTCTGTATGACGGATGCCACTCTCCAGTGGTGTTCTGATTTTCCTAAGCATGTTTGTGGAGCTTGCATTGCACATATTTTGCCAACTACACAAAACTTCTATTATATTGTAATTAAAATTCATTTTCTTAGTACGGAGACCCAATTTTACATTACCCACAACATTGAAGTCAACAAAACTGGCATTTACTTCCAAAGATATTACAATTATTTAATTAAATTCCTTATCACAGTGCACATCACTGTGAAAACATGAGACATGAAGAATGACAATACAGTGGTCCCCCACTTGTAAGATACATGTGAATCCCAACGTCCACAAGAAGCCCGTCACACATAACTGCTTTAATCATGTAAGCTGTAATTAGCATAACGTTGTTTTGTAATTGCTATTGGTTGTAATTATTACTCATAAAGTTTATCTTCATTTTAAAAAATTATTATTGCTTGATGTGTTGGTGATATTTATTCAATTTGATAAACTTAATTAATATGTTTACTTGATTAAAACTTGTTTCAAATCTTATCTAAAGGATAAATGCAATAAATAATAACTATCTTAATTGAATGTGTTTTGCATTTGTTATAAGATGGGGCCTTTCATTTTTTATTTGAATACTGCTTTCAATAATTTGTTTAAAGGGGGATTTGGAAATTCTATTGAAATTAAAGGGACCAGTACAACAAGCACTTTTATGACATATCATTTATTGTGAAATAACATCAAAGATTCAACTTGATGCAGAACAGAATGTAAATTTCTGAGTGTGAATATGCTAGCAGGTATATATACATATAGTTCATCAACAGGGTTGTACGTTGCAGCTTGGCAAATTTTTTGATGTACCGGTATGCTTCGTCATGAGCAGGGGTGAAAAGATACTCTTTTGCCCTGTCTCTTAGATGACTGTTTAGAGAAAGTATTAGAAAATGTTGAGATACAATACTTATGTTCTATTTTGTGAAGGATATCATGAAAAAGAAGAAAAATAAAAAATCAATATCATACTACTGATTAATATTGACATAAATAAGAACATGATGATATGTGTTGGAATGGAGAAATACTATCAACTTTATGTGTTAGGTCTATAATAGAAAATAAAATAACTAAATTCCTTCTTAATAATCGACAAGCTCTGTATGCCTATAGTTTTTTCACTATGTATGTCTGTATGTAATATAACAAGCTCGTTCCCATACATTAGGATGTGAAGATATTTGTATGCGTGTATGTATGTAAGGGTGTATGCATGTTTAAGTGTATGCATACATGTAACCATGAAGATATGTATTTTGGTGTGTATTTCTGGTTTCTAAAGCTTCTCAACTTCTTTATGATGAAAATGCACATGACATTTCCCAAAGGAATCTATATATTTCCACAAAGTCTTCATATACTGCTGAATAGCACTCAATTTTGGAAGTTATTTCAAACAAAATCAAAAAAATAAAATAAGAAATTGACTTGTAAAATGAATTGTTATATGGTAACAAAGGCTTGATATTCTCCTCAATACAATTTAAGTTTGGAAATAAATACAAGGACAATTTGTTGAACAAAATGAAACTCAAATTATTTGATGCTGACGAGATTCTACTGCTGCTTTCAGATTATGTTTACTGCATATAATCACAAATTGACAGAAAAATGACTCAAAGGTACCGACATTATGTTGCTGGATGATAAGAGAAAAGAAACTAAATATATCAATATGGTTGGAGCAATGAAAAGCTAAACCTAAAAATATTTCTACCAAAGGCATCTATAATTTGTTTTTCATCCGACTCTTATCTATGATTCTAGCATCTTCATCTATAGTTCAATTTGATCGGTTGTTTCTTCTTTCACACTTTCTGAACTTTTTTCTCAGGAATGTTTGTACGCCTAAAAGATGGTTATTGAAAGTATAAAGGTCAGATTGTCTACTCTGTTGCTCTGTCTCTTAGATGACTCTTTAAAGAAAGTATTAGAAAATGTTGAGATATAATACTTACGTCCTGTTTTGTGAAGGATATCATGAAAAAGAAGAAAAATAAAAAATCAATAACATGATACTACTGATTAATATTGACATAAATAAGAACATGATGATATGTGTTGGAATGGAGAAATACTATCAACTTTACGTGTTAGGTCTATCCTAGATAATAATAGAACTAAATTCCTTCTTAATAATCGACAAGCTCTGTATGCCTATAGTTTTTTCACTATGTATGTCTGTATGTAATATAACAAGCTCGTTCCCATACATTAGGATGTGAAGATATTTGTATGAGTGTATGTATGTAAGGGTGTATGCATGTTTAAGTGTATGTATGCATACATGTAACCATGAAGATATGTATTTTGGTGTGTATTCCTGGTTTCTAAAGCTTCTCAACTTCTTTATGATGAAAATGCACATGACATTTCCCAAAGGAATCTATATATTTCCACAAAGTCATCATATACTGCTGAATAGCACTCAATTTTGGAAGTTATTTCAAACAAAATCAGAAAAATAAAATAAGAAATTGACTTGTACAATGAATTGTTATATGGTAACAAAGGCTTGATATTCTCCTCAATACAATTTAATTTTGGAAATAAATACAAGGACAATTTGTTGAACAAAATGAAACTCAAATTATTTGATGCTGACGAGATTCTACTGCTGCTTTCAGATTATGTTTACTGCATATAATCACAAATTGACAGAAAAATGACTCAAAGGTACCGACATTATGTTGCTGGATGATAAGAGAAAAGAAACTAAATATATCAATATGGTTGGAGCAATGAAAAGCTAAACCTAAAAATATTTCTACCAAAGGCATCTATAATTTGTTTTTCATCCGACTCTTATCGATGATTCTAGCATCTTCATCTATAGTTCAATTTGATCGGTTGTTTCTTCTTTCACACTTTCTGCACTTTTTTCTTCACTTTTTTCTCGGGAATGTTTGTACGCCTAAAAGATGGTTATTGAAAGTATAAAGGTCAGATTGTCTACTCTGTTGCTCTGTCTCTTAGATGACTGTTTAGAGAAAGTATTAGAAAATGTTGAGATATAATACTTACGTTCTGTTTTGTGAAGGATATCATGAAAAAGAAGAAAAATAAAAAATCAATAACATTATACTACTGATTAATATTGACATAAATAAGAACATGATGATATGTGTTGGAATGGAGAAATACTATCAACTTTACGTGTTAGGTCTATCCTAGATAATAATAGAACTAAATTCCTTCTTAATAATCGACAAGCTCTGAATGCCTATAGTTTTTTCACTATGTATGTCTGTATGTAATATAACAAGCTCGTTCCCATACATTAGGATGTGAAGATATTTGTATGCGTGTATGTATGTAAGGGTGTATGCATGTTTAAGTGTATGCATACATGTAACCATGAAGATATGTATTTTGGTGTGTATTTCTGGTTTCTAAAGCTTCTCAACTTCTTTATGATGAAAATGCACATGACATTTCCCAAAGGAATCTATATATTTCCACAAAGTCTTCATATACTGCTGAATAGCACTCAATTTTGGAAGTTATTTCAAACAAAATCAGAAAAATAAAATAAGAAATTGACTTGTACAATGAATTGTTATATGGTAACAAAGGCTTGATATTCTCCTCAATACAATTTAATTTTGGAAATAAATACAAGGACAATTTGTTGAACAAAATGAAACTCAAATTATTTGATGCTGACGAGATTCTACTGCTGCTTTCAGATTATGTTTACTGCATATAATCACAAATTGACAGAAAAATGACTCAAAGGTACCGACATTATGTTGCTGGATGATAAGAGAAAAGAAACTAAATATATCAATATGGTTGGAGCAATGAAAAGCTAAACCTAAAAATATTTCTACCAAAGGCATCTATAATTTGTTTTTCATCCGACTCTTATCGATGATTCTAGCATCTTCATCTATAGTTCAATTTGATCGGTTGTTTCTTCTTTCACACTTTCTGCACTTTTTTCTTCACTTTTTTCTCGGGAATGTTTGTACGCCTAAAAGATGGTTATTGAAAGTATAAAGGTCAGATTGTCTACTCTGTTGCTCTGTCTCTTAGATGACTGTTTAGAGAAAGTATTAGAAAATGTTGAGATATAATACTTACGTTCTGTTTTGTGAAGGATATCATGAAAAAGAAGAAAAATAAAAAATCAATAACATTATACTACTGATTAATATTGACATAAATAAGAACATGATGATATGTGTTGGAATGGAGAAATACTATCAACTTTACGTGTTAGGTCTATCCTAGATAATAATAGAACTAAATTCCTTCTTAATAATCGACAAGCTCTGAATGCCTATAGTTTTTTCACTATGTATGTCTGTATGTAATATAACAAGCTCGTTCCCATACATTAGGATGTGAAGATATTTGTATGCGTGTATGTATGTAAGGGTGTATGCATGTTTAAGTGTATGCATACATGTAACCATGAAGATATGTATTTTGGTGTGTATTTCTGGTTTCTAAAGCTTCTCAACTTCTTTATGATGAAAATGCACATGACATTTCCCAAAGGAATCTATATATTTCCACAAAGTCTTCATATACTGCTGAATAGCACTCAATTTTGGAAGTTATTTCAAACAAAATCAGAAAAATAAAATAAGAAATTGACTTGTACAATGAATTGTTATATGGTAACAAAGGCTTGATATTCTCCTATATACAATTTAATTTTGGAAATAAATACAAGGACAATTTGTTGAACAAAATGAAACTCAAATTATTTGATGCTGACGAGATTCTACTGCTGCTTTCAGATTATGTTTACTGCATATAATCACAAATTGACAGAAAAATGACTCAAAGGTACCGACATTATGTTGCTGGATGATAAGAGAAAAGAAACTAAATATATCAATATGGTTGGAGCAATGAAAAGCTAAACCTAAAAATATTTCTACCAAAGGCATCTATAATTTGTTTTTCATCCGACTCTTATCTATGATTCTAGCATCTTCATCTATAGTTCAATTTGATCGGTTGTTTCTTCTTTCACACTTTCTGCACTTTTTTCTTCACTTTTTTCTCGGGAATGTTTGTACGCCTAAAAGATGGTTATTGAAAGTATAAAGGTCAGATTGTCTACTCTGTTGCTCTGTCTCTTAGATGACTGTTTAGAGAAAGTATTAGAAAATGTTGAGATATAATACTTACGTTCTGTTTTGTGAAGGATATCATGAAAAAGAAGAAAAATAAAAAATCAATAACATGATACTACTGATTAATATTGACATAAATAAGAACATGATGATATGTGTTGGAATGGAGAAATACTATCAACTTTACGTGTTAGGTCTATCCTAGATAATAATAGAACTAAATTCCTTCTTAATAATCGACAAGCTCTGAATGCCTATAGTTTTTTCACTATGTATGTCTGTATGTAATATAACAAGCTCGTTCCCATACATTAGGATGTGAAGATATTTGTATGCGTGTATGTATGTAAGGGTGTATGCATGTTTAAGTGTATGCATACATGTAACCATGAAGATATGTATTTTGGTGTGTATTTCTGGTTTCTAAAGCTTCTCAACTTCTTTATGATGAAAATGCACATGACATTTCCCAAAGGAATCTATATATTTCCACAAAGTCTTCATATACTGCTGAATAGCACTCAATTTTGGAAGTTATTTCAAACAAAATCAGAAAAATAAAATAAGAAATTGACTTGTACAATGAATTGTTATATGGTAACAAAGGCTTGATATTCTCCTCAATACAATTTAAGTTTGGAAATAAATACAAGGACAATTTGTTGAACAAAATGAAACTCAAATTATTTGATGCTGACGAGATTCTACTGCTGCTTTCAGATTATGTTTACTGCATATAATCACAAATTGACAGAAAAATGACTCAAAGGTACCGACATTATGTTGCTGGATGATAAGAGAAAAGAAACTAAATATATCAATATGGTTGGAGCAATGAAAAGCTAAACCTAAAAATATTTCTACCAAAGGCATCTATAATTTGTTTTTCATCCGACTCTTATCTATGATTCTAGCATCTTCATCTATAGTTCAATTTGATCGGTTGTTTCTTCTTTCACACTTTCTGCACTTTTTTCTTCACTTTTTTCTTGGGAATGCTTGTACGCCTTAAAGATGGTTATTGAAAGTATAAAGGTCAGATTGTCTACTCTGTTGCTCTGTCTCTTAGATGACTGTTTAGAGAAAGTATTAGAAAATGTTGAGATATAATACTTACGTTCTGTTTTGTGAAGGATATCATGAAAAAGAAGAAAAATAAAAAATCAATAACATTATACTACTGATTAATATTGACATAAATAAGAACATGATGATATGTGTTGGAATGGAGAAATACTATCAACTTTACGTGTTAGGTCTATCCTAGATAATAATAGAACTAAATTCCTTCTTAATAATCGACAAGCTCTGAATGCCTATAGTTTTTTCACTATGTATGTCTGTATGTAATATAACAAGCTCGTTCCCATACATTAGGATGTGAAGATATTTGTATGCGTGTATGTATGTAAGGGTGTATGCATGTTTAAGTGTATGTATGCATACATGTAACCATGAAGATATGTATTTTGGTGTGTATTCCTGGTTTCTAAAGCTTCTCAACTTCTTTATGATGAAAATGCACATGACATTTCCCAAAGGAATCTATATATTTCCACAAAGTCTTCATATACTGCTGAATAGCACTCAATTTTGGAAGTTATTTCAAACAAAATCAGAAAAATAAAATAAGAAATTGACTTGTACAATGAATTGTTATATGGTAACAAAGGCTTGATATTCTCCTCAATACAATTTAAGTTTGGAAATAAATACAAGGACAATTTGTTGAACAAAATGAAACTCAAATTATTTGATGCTGACGAGATTCTACTGCTGCTTTCAGATTATGTTTACTGCATATAATCACAAATTGACAGAAAAATGACTCAAAGGTACCGACATTATGTTGCTGGATGATAAGAGAAAAGAAACTAAATATATCAATATGGTTGGAGCAATGAAAAGCTAAACCTAAAAATATTTCTACCAAAGGCATCTATAATTTGTTTTTCATCCGACTCTTATCGATGATTCTAGCATCTTCATCTATAGTTCAATTTGATCGGTTGTTTCTTCTTTCACACTTTCTGCACTTTTTTCTTCACTTTTTTCTCGGGAATGTTTGTACGCCTAAAAGATGGTTATTGAAAGTATAAAGGTCAGATTGTCTACTCTGTTGCTCTGTCTCTTAGATGACTGTTTAGAGAAAGTATTAGAAAATGTTGAGATATAATACTTACGTTCTGTTTTGTGAAGGATATCATGAAAAAGAAGAAAAATAAAAAATCAATAACATTATACTACTGATTAATATTGACATAAATAAGAACATGATGATATGTGTTGGAATGGAGAAATACTATCAACTTTACGTGTTAGGTCTATCCTAGATAATAATAGAACTAAATTCCTTCTTAATAATCGACAAGCTCTGAATGCCTATAGTTTTTTCACTATGTATGTCTGTATGTAATATAACAAGCTCGTTCCCATACATTAGGATGTGAAGATATTTGTATGCGTGTATGTATGTAAGGGTGTATGCATGTTTAAGTGTATGCATACATGTAACCATGAAGATATGTATTTTGGTGTGTATTTCTGGTTTCTAAAGCTTCTCAACTTCTTTATGATGAAAATGCACATGACATTTCCCAAAGGAATCTATATATTTCCACAAAGTCTTCATATACTGCTGAATAGCACTCAATTTTGGAAGTTATTTCAAACAAAATCAGAAAAATAAAATAAGAAATTGACTTGTACAATGAATTGTTATATGGTAACAAAGGCTTGATATTCTCCTCAATACAATTTAAGTTTGGAAATAAATACAAGGACAATTTGTTGAACAAAATGAAACTCAAATTATTTGATGCTGACGAGATTCTACTGCTGCTTTCAGATTATGTTTACTGCATATAATCACAAATTGACAGAAAAATGACTCAAAGGTACCGACATTATGTTGCTGGATGATAAGAGAAAAGAAACTAAATATATCAATATGGTTGGAGCAATGAAAAGCTAAACCTAAAAATATTTCTACCAAAGGCATCTATAATTTGTTTTTCATCCGACTCTTATCGATGATTCTAGCATCTTCATCTATAGTTCAATTTGATCGGTTGTTTCTTTTTTTACACTTTCTGCACTTTTTTCTTCACTTTTTTCTCGGGAATGTTTGTACGCCTAAAAGATGGTTATTGAAAGTATAAAGGTCAGATTGTCTACTCTGTTGCTCTGTCTCTTAGATGACTGTTTAGAGAAAGTATTAGAAAATGTTGAGATATAATACTTACGTTCTGTTTTGTGAAGGATATCATGAAAAAGAAGAAAAATAAAAAATCAATAACATTATACTACTGATTAATATTGACATAAATTAGAACATGATGATATGTGTTGGAATGGAGAAATACTATCAACTTTACGTGTTAGGTCTATCCTAGATAATAATAGAACTAAATTCCTTCTTAATAATCGACAAGCTCTGAATGCCTATAGTTTTTTCACTATGTATGTCTGTATGTAATATAACAAGCTCGTTCCCATACATTAGGATGTGAAGATATTTGTATGCGTGTATGTATGTAAGGGTGTATGCATGTTTAAGTGTATGTATGCATACATGTAACCATGAAGATATGTATTTTGGTGTGTATTCCTGGTTTCTAAAGCTTCTCAACTTCTTTATGATGAAAATGCACATGACATTTCCCAAAGGAATCTATATATTTCCACAAAGTCATCATATACTGCTGAATAGCACTCAATTTTGGAAGTTATTTCAAACAAAATCAGAAAAATAAAATAAGAAATTGACTTGTACAATGAATTGTTATATGGTAACAAAGGCTTGATATTCTCCTCAATACAATTTAATTTTGGAAATAAATACAAGGACAATTTGTTGAACAAAATGAAACTCAAATTATTTGATGCTGACGAGATTCTACTGCTGCTTTCAGATTATGTTTACTGCATATAATCACAAATTGACAGAAAAATGACTCAAAGGTACTGACATTATGTTGCTGGATGATAAGAGAAAAGAAACTAAATATATCAATATGGTTGGAGCAATGAAAAGCTAAACCTAAAAATATTTCTACCAAAGGCATCTATAATTTGTTTTTCATCTGACTCTTATCGATGATTCTAGCATCTTCATCTATAGTTCAATTTGATCGGATGTTTCTTCTTTCACACTTTCTGCACTTTTTTCTTCACTTTTTTCTCGGGAATGTTTGTACGCCTAAAAGATGGTTATTGAAAGTATAAAGGTCAGATTGTCTACTCTGTTGCTCTGTCTCTTAGATGACTGTTTAGAGAAAGTATTAGAAAATGTTGAGATATAATACTTACGTTCTGTTTTGTGAAGGATATCATGAAAAAGAAGAAAAATAAAAAATCAATAACATTATACTACTGATTAATATTGACATAAATAAGAACATGATGATATGTGTTGGAATGGAGAAATACTATCAACTTTACATGTTAGGTCTATCCTAGATAATAATAGAACTAAATTCCTTCTTAATAATCGACAAGCTCTGAATGCCTATAGTTTTTTCACTATGTATGTCTGTATGTAATATAACAAGCTCGTTCCCATACATTAGGATGTGAAGATATTTGTATGCGTGTATGTATGTAAGGGTGTATGCATGTTTAAGTGTATGCATACATGTAACCATGAAGATATGTATTTTGGTGTGTATTTCTGGTTTCTAAAGCTTCTCAACTTCTTTATGATGAAAATGCACATGACATTTCCCAAAGGAATCTATATATTTCCACAAAGTCTTCATATACTGCTGAATAGCACTCAATTTTGGAAGTTATTTCAAACAAAATCAGAAAAATAAAATAAGAAATTGACTTGTACAATGAATTGTTATATGGTAACAAAGGCTTGATATTCTCCTCAATACAATTTAATTTTGGAAATAAATACAAGGACAATTTGCTGAACAAAATGAAACTCAAATTATTTGATGCTGACGAGCTTCTACTGCTGCTTTCAGATTATGTTTATTGCATATAATCACAAATTGACAGAAAAATGACTCAAAGGTACCGACATTATGTTGCTGGATGATAAGAGAAAAGAAACTAAATATATCAATATGGTTGGAGCAATGAAAAGCTAAACCTAAAAATATTTCTACCAAAGGCATCTATAATTTGTTTTTCATCCGACTCTTATCTATGATTCTAGCATCTTCATCTATAGTTCAATTTGATCGGTTGTTTCTTCTTTCACACTTTCTGCACTTTTTTCTTCACTTTTTTCTTGGGAATGCTTGTACGCCTTAAAGATGGTTATTGAAAGTATAAAGGTCAGATTGTCTACTCTGTTGCTCTGTCTCTTAAATGACTGTTTAGAGAGAAAGTATTAGAAAATGTTGAGATATAATACTTACTAACTGTTTTGTGAAGGATATCATGAAAAAGAAGAAAAATAAAAAATCAATAACATGATACTACTGATTAATATTGACATAAATAAGAACATGATGATATGTGTTGGAATGGAGAAATACTATCAACTTTACGTGTTAGGTCTATCCTAGATAATAATAGAACTAAATTCCTTCTTAATAATCGACAAGCTCTGTATGCCTATAGTTTTTTCACTATGTATGTCTGTATGTAATATAACAAGCTCGTTCCCATACATTAGGATGTGAAGATATTTGTATGAGTGTATGTATGTAAGGGTGTATGCATGTTTAAGTGTATGTATGCATACATGTAACCATGAAGATATGTATTTTGGTGTGTATACATGGTTTCTAAAGCTTCTCAACTTCTTTATGATGAAAATGCACATGACATTTCCCAAAGGAATCTATATATTTCCACAAAGTCATCATATACTGCTGAATAGCACTCAATTTTGGAAGTTATTTCAAACAAAATCAGAAAAATAAAATAAGAAATTGACTTGTACAATGAATTGTTATATGGTAACAAAGGCTTGATATTCTCCTATATACAATTTAATTTTGGAAATAAATACAAGGACAATTTGTTGAACAAAATGAAACTCAAATTATTTGATGCTGACGAGATTCTACTGCTGCTTTCAGATTATGTTTACTGCATATAATCACAAATTGACAGAGAAATGACTCAAAGGTACCGACATTATGTTGCTGGATGATAAGAGAAAAGAAACTAAATATATCAATATGGTTGGAGCAATGAAAAGCTAAACCTAAAAATATTTCTACCAAAGGCATCTATAATTTGTTTTTCATCCGACTCTTATCGATGATTCTAGCATCTTCATCTATAGTTCAATTTGATCGGTTGTTTCTTCTTTCACACTTTCTGCACTTTTTTCTTCACTTTTTTCTCGGGAATGTTTGTACGCCTAAAAGATGGTTATTGAAAGTATAAAGGTCAGATTGTCTACTCTGTTGCTCTGTCTCTTAGATGACTGTTTAGAGAAAGTATTAGAAAATGTTGAGATATAATACTTACGTTCTGTTTTGTGAAGGATATCATGAAAAAGAAGAAAAATAAAAAATCAATAACATTATACTACTGATTAATATTGACATAAATAAGAACATGATGATATGTGTTGGAATGGAGAAATACTATCAACTTTACGTGTTAGGTCTATCCTAGATAATAATAGAACTAAATTCCTTCTTAATAATCGACAAGCTCTGAATGCCTATAGTTTTTTCACTATGTATGTCTGTATGTAATATAACAAGCTCGTTCCCATACATTAGGATGTGAAGATATTTGTATGCGTGTATGTATGTAAGGGTGTATGCATGTTTAAGTGTATGCATACATGTAACCATGAAGATATGTATTTTGGTGTGTATTTCTGGTTTCTAAAGCTTCTCAACTTCTTTATGATGAAAATGCACATGACATTTCCCAAAGGAATCTATATATTTCCACAAAGTCTTCATATACTGCTGAATAGCACTCAATTTTGGAAGTTATTTCAAACAAAATCAGAAAAATAAAATAAGAAATTGACTTGTACAATGAATTGTTATATGGTAACAAAGGCTTGATATTCTCCTCAATACAATTTAAGTTTGGAAATAAATACAAGGACAATTTGTTGAACAAAATGAAACTCAAATTATTTGATGCTGACGAGATTCTACTGCTGCTTTCAGATTATGTTTACTGCATATAATCACAAATTGACAGAAAAATGACTCAAAGGTACCGACATTATGTTGCTGGATGATAAGAGAAAAGAAACTAAATATATCAATATGGTTGGAGCAATGAAAAGCTAAACCTAAAAATATTTCTACCAAAGGCATCTATAATTTGTTTTTCATCCGACTCTTATCGATGATTCTAGCATCTTCATCTATAGTTCAATTTGATCGGTTGTTTCTTCTTTCACACTTTCTGCACTTTTTTCTTCACTTTTTTCTCGGGAATGTTTGTACGCCTAAAAGATGGTTATTGAAAGTATAAAGGTCAGATTGTCTACTCTGTTGCTCTGTCTCTTAGATGACTGTTTAGAGAAAGTATTAGAAAATGTTGAGATATAATACTTACCAACTGTTTTGTGAAGGATATCATGAAAAAGAAGAAAAATAAAAAATCAATAACATTATACTACTGATTAATATTGACATAAATTAGAACATGATGATATGTGTTGGAATGGAGAAATACTATCAACTTTACGTGTTAGGTCTATCCTAGATAATAATAGAACTAAATTCCTTCTTAATAATCGACAAGCTCTGAATGCCTATAGTTTTTTCACTATGTATGTCTGTATGTAATATAACAAGCTCGTTCCCATACATTAGGATGTGAAGATATTTGTATGCGTGTATGTATGTAAGGGTGTATGCATGTTTAAGTGTATGCATACATGTAACCATGAAGATATGTATTTTGGTGTGTATTTCTGGTTTCTAAAGCTTCTCAACTTCTTTATGATGAAAATGCACATGACATTTCCCAAAGGAATCTATATATTTCCACAAAGTCTTCATATACTGCTGAATAGCACTCAATTTTGGAAGTTATTTCAAACAAAATCAGAAAAATAAAATAAGAAATTGACTTGTACAATGAATTGTTATATGGTAACAAAGGCTTGATATTCTCCTCAATACAATTTAATTTTGGAAATAAATACAAGGACAATTTGTTGAACAAAATGAAACTCAAATTATTTGATGCTGACGAGATTCTACTGCTGCTTTCAGATTATGTTTACTGCATATAATCACAAATTGACAGAAAAATGACTCAAAGGTACCGACATTATGTTGCTGGATGATAAGAGAAAAGAAACTAAATATATCAATATGGTTGGAGCAATGAAAAGCTAAACCTAAAAATATTTCTACCAAAGGCATCTATAATTTGTTTTTCATCCGACTCTTATCTATGATTCTAGCATCTTCATCTATAGTTCAATTTGATCGGTTGTTTCTTCTTTCACACTTTCTGCACTTTTTTCTTCACTTTTTTCTTGGGAATGCTTGTACGCCTTAAAGATGGTTATTGAAAGTATAAAGGTCAGATTGTCTACTCTGTTGCTCTGTCTCTTAGATGACTGTTTAGAGAAAGTATTAGAAAATGTTGAGATATAATACTTACCAACTGTTTTGTGAAGGATATCATGAAAAAGAAGAAAAATAAAAAATCAATAACATTATACTACTGATTAATATTGACATAAATAAGAACATGATGATATGTGTTGGAATGGAGAAATACTATCAACTTTACGTGTTAGGTCTATCCTAGATAATAATAGAACTAAATTCCTTCTTAATAATCGACAAGCTCTGAATGCCTATAGTTTTTTCACTATGTATGTCTGTATGTAATATAACAAGCTCGTTCCTATACATTAGGATGTGAAGATATTTGTATGAGTGTATGCATGTAAGGGTGTATGCATGTTTAAGTGTATGTATGCATACATGTAATCATGAAGATATGTATTTTGGTGTGTATTCCTGGTTTCTAAAGCTTCTCAACTTCTTTATGATGAAAATGCACATGACATTTCCCAAAGGAATCTATATATTTCCACAAAGTCATCATATACTGCTGAATAGCACTCAATTTTGGAAGTTATTTCAAACAAAATCAGAAAAATAAAATAAGAAATTGACTTGTACAATGAATTGTTATATGGTAACAAAGGCTTGATATTCTCCTCAATACAATTTAATTTTGGAAATAAATACAAGGACAATTTGTTGAACAAAATGAAACTCAAATTATTTGATGCTGACGAGATTCTACTGCTGCTTTCAGATTATGTTTACTGCATATAATCACAAATTGACAGAGAAATGACTCAAAGGTACCGACATTATGTTGCTGGATGATAAGAGAAAAGAAACTAAATATATCAATATGGTTGGAGCAATGAAAAGCTAAACCTAAAAATATTTCTACCAAAGGCATCTATAATTTGTTTTTCATCCGACTCTTATCGATGATTCTAGCATCTTCATCTATAGTTCAATTTGATCGGTTGTTTCTTCTTTCACACTTTCTGCACTTTTTTCTTCACTTTTTTCTCGGGAATGTTTGTACGCCTAAAAGATGGTTATTGAAAGTATAAAGGTCAGATTGTCTACTCTGTTGCTCTGTCTCTTAGATGACTGTTTAGAGAAAGTATTAGAAAATGTTGAGATATAATACTTACGTTCTGTTTTGTGAAGGATATCATGAAAAAGAAGAAAAATAAAAAATCAATAACATTATACTACTGATTAATATTGACATAAATAAGAACATGATGATATGTGTTGGAATGGAGAAATACTATCAACTTTACGTGTTAGGTCTATCCTAGATAATAATAGAACTAAATTCCTTCTTAATAATCGACAAGCTCTGAATGCCTATAGTTTTTTCACTATGTATGTCTGTATGTAATATAACAAGCTCGTTCCCATACATTAGGATGTGAAGATATTTGTATGCGTGTATGTATGTAAGGGTGTATGCATGTTTAAGTGTATGTATGCATACATGTAACCATGAAGATATGTATTTTGGTGTGTATTTCTGGTTTCTAAAGCTTCTCAACTTCTTTATGATGAAAATGCACATGACATTTCCCAAAGGAATCTATATATTTCCACAAAGTCTTCATATACTGCTGAATAGCACTCAATTTTGGAAGTTATTTCAAACAAAATCAGAAAAATAAAATAAGAAATTGACTTGTACAATGAATTGTTATATGGTAACAAAGGCTTGATATTCTCCTCAATACAATTTAAGTTTGGAAATAAATACAAGGACAATTTGTTGAACAAAATGAAACTCAAATTATTTGATGCTGACGAGATTCTACTGCTGCTTTCAGATTATGTTTACTGCATATAATCACAAATTGACAGAAAAATGACTCAAAGGTACCGACATTATGTTGCTGGATGATAAGAGAAAAGAAACTAAATATATCAATATGGTTGGAGCAATGAAAAGCTAAACCTAAAAATATTTCTACCAAAGGCATCTATAATTTGTTTTTCATCCGACTCTTATCGATGATTCTAGCATCTTCATCTATAGTTCAATTTGATCGGTTGTTTCTTCTTTCACACTTTCTGCACTTTTTTCTTCACTTTTTTCTCGGGAATGTTTGTACGCCTAAAAGATGGTTATTGAAAGTATAAAGGTCAGATTGTCTACTCTGTTGCTCTGTCTCTTAGATGACTGTTTAGAGAAAGTATTAGAAAATGTTGAGATATAATACTTACGTTCTGTTTTGTGAAGGATATCATGAAAAAGAAGAAAAATAAAAAATCAATAACATTATACTACTGATTAATATTGACATAAATAAGAACATGATGATATGTGTTGGAATGGAGAAATACTATCAACTTTACGTGTTAGGTCTATCCTAGATAATAATAGAACTAAATTCCTTCTTAATAATCGACAAGCTCTGAATGCCTATAGTTTTTTCACTATGTATGTCTGTATGTAATATAACAAGCTCGTTCCCATACATTAGGATGTGAAGATATTTGTATGCGTGTATGTATGTAAGGGTGTATGCATGTTTAAGTGTATGTATGCATACATGTAACCATGAAGATATGTATTTTGGTGTGTATTCCTGGTTTCTAAAGCTTCTCAACTTCTTTATGATGAAAATGCACATGACATTTCCCAAAGGAATCTATATATTTCCACAAAGTCTTCATATACTGCTGAATAGCACTCAATTTTGGAAGTTATTTCAAACAAAATCAGAAAAATAAAATAAGAAATTGACTTGTACAATGAATTGTTATATGGTAACAAAGGCTTGATATTCTCCTCAATACAATTTAATTTTGGAAATAAATACAAGGACAATTTGTTGAACAAAATGAAACTCAAATTATTTGATGCTGACGAGATTCTACTGCTGCTTTCAGATTATGTTTACTGCATATAATCACAAATTGACAGAAAAATGACTCAAAGGTACCGACATTATGTTGCTGGATGATAAGAGAAAAGAAACTAAATATATCAATATGGTTGGAGCAATGAAAAGCTAAACCTAAAAATATTTCTACCAAAGGCATCTATAATTTGTTTTTCATCCGACTCTTATCGATGATTCTAGCATCTTCATCTATAGTTCAATTTGATCGGTTGTTTCTTCTTTCACACTTTCTGCACTTTTTTCTTCACTTTTTTCTAGGGAATGTTTGTACGCCTAAAAGATGGTTATTGAAAGTATAAAGGTCAGATTGTCTACTCTGTTGCTCTGTCTCTTAGATGACTGTTTAGAGAAAGTATTAGAAAATGTTGAGATATAATACTTACGCCCTGTTTTGTGAAGGATATCATGAAAAAGAAGAAAAATAAAAAATCAATAACATTATACTACTGATTAATATTGACATAAATAAGAACATGATGATATGTGTTGGAATGGAGAAATACTATCAACTTTACGTGTTAGGTCTATCCTAGATAATAATAGAACTAAATTCCTTCTTAATAATCGACAAGCTCTGTATGCCTATAGTTTTTTCACTATGTATATCTGTATGTAATATAACAAGCTCGTTCCCATACATTAGGATGTGAAGATATTTGTATGCGTGTATGTATGTAAGGGTGTATGCATGTTTAAGTGTATGCATACATGTAACCATGAAGATATGTATTTTGGTGTGTATTTCTGGTTTCTAAAGCTTCTCAACTTCTTTATGATGAAAATGCACATGACATTTCCCAAAGGAATCTATATATTTCCACAAAGTCTTCATATACTGCTGAATAGCACTCAATTTTGGAAGTTATTTCAAACAAAATCAGAAAAATAAAATAAGAAATTGACTTGTACAATGAATTGTTATATGGTAACAAAGGCTTGATATTCTCCTCAATACAATTTAATTTTGGAAATAAATACAAGGACAATTTGTTGAACAAAATGAAACTCAAATTATTTGATGCTGACGAGATTCTACTGCTGCTTTCAGATTATGTTTACTGCATATAATCACAAATTGACAGAAAAATGACTCAAAGGTACCGACATTATGTTGCTGGATGATAAGAGAAAAGAAACTAAATATATCAATATGGTTGGAGCAATGAAAAGCTAAACCTAAAAATATTTCTACCAAAGGCATCTATAATTTGTTTTTCATCCGACTCTTATCTATGATTCTAGCATCTTCATCTATAGTTCAATTTGATCGGTTGTTTCTTCTTTCACACTTTCTGCACTTTTTTCTTCACTTTTTTCTTGGGAATGCTTGTACGCCTTAAAGATGGTTATTGAAAGTATAAAGGTCAGATTGTCTACTCTGTTGCTCTGTCTCTTAGATGACTGTTTAGAGAAAGTATTAGAAAATGTTGAGATATAATACTTACGCCCTGTTTTGTGAAGGATATCATGAAAAAGAAGAAAAATAAAAAATCAATAACATTATACTACTGATTAATATTGACATAAATAAGAACATGATGATATGTGTTGGAATGGAGAAATACTATCAACTTTACGTGTTAGGTCTATCCTAGATAATAATAGAACTAAATTCCTTCTTAATAATCGACAAGCTCTGAATGCCTATAGTTTTTTCACTATGTATGTCTGTATGTAATATAACAAGCTCGTTCCCATACATTAGGATGTGAAGATATTTGTATGCGTGTATGTATGTAAGGGTGTATGCATGTTTAAGTGTATGCATACATGTAACCATGAAGATATGTATTTTGGTGTGTATTCCTGGTTTCTAAAGCTTCTCAACTTCTTTATGATGAAAATGCACATGACATTTCCCAAAGGAATCTATATATTTCCACAAAGTCATCATATACTGCTGAATAGCACTCAATTTTGGAAGTTATTTCAAACAAAATCAGAAAAATAAAATAAGAAATTGACTTGTACAATGAATTGTTATATGGTAACAAAGGCTTGATATTCTCCTCAATACAATTTAAGTTTGGAAATAAATACAAGGACAATTTGTTGAACAAAATGAAACTCAAATTATTTGATGCTGACGAGATTCTACTGCTGCTTTCAGATTATGTTTACTGCATATAATCACAAATTGACAGAAAAATGACTCAAAGGTACCGACATTATGTTGCTGGATGATAAGAGAAAAGAAACTAAATATATCAATATGGTTGGAGCAATGAAAAGCTAAACCTAAAAATATTTCTACCAAAGGCATCTATAATTTGTTTTTCATCCGACTCTTATCGATGATTCTAGCATCTTCATCTATAGTTCAATTTGATCGGTTGTTTCTTCTTTCACACTTTCTGCACTTTTTTCTTCACTTTTTTCTAGGGAATGTTTGTACGCCTAAAAGATGGTTATTGAAAGTTTAAAGGTCAGATTGTCTACTCTGTTGCTCTGTCTCTTAGATGACTGTTTAGAGAAAGTATTAGAAAATGTTGAGATATAATACTTACGCCCTGTTTTGTGAAGGATATCATGAAAAAGAAGAAAAATAAAAAATCAATAACATTATACTACTGATTAATATTGACATAAATAAGAACATGATGATATGTGTTGGAATGGAGAAATACTATCAACTTTACGTGTTAGGTCTATCCTAGATAATAATAGAACTAAATTCCTTCTTAATAATCGACAAGCTCTGAATGCCTATAGTTTTTTCACTATGTATGTCTGTATGTAATATAACAAGCTCGTTCCCATACATTAGGATGTGAAGATATTTGTATGCGTGTATGTATGTAAGGGTGTATGCATGTTTAAGTGTATGCATACATGTAACCATGAAGATATGTATTTTGGTGTGTATTTCTGGTTTCTAAAGCTTCTCAACTTCTTTATGATGAAAATGCACATGACATTTCCCAAAGGAATCTATATATTTCCACAAAGTCTTCATATACTGCTGAATAGCACTCAATTTTGGAAGTTATTTCAAACAAAATCAGAAAAATAAAATAAGAAATTGACTTGTACAATGAATTGTTATATGGTAACAAAGGCTTGATATTCTCCTCAATACAATTTAAGTTTGGAAATAAATACAAGGACAATTTGTTGAACAAAATGAAACTCAAATTATTTGATGCTGACGAGATTCTACTGCTGCTTTCAGATTATGTTTACTGCATATAATCACAAATTGACAGAAAAATGACTCAAAGGTACCGACATTATGTTGCTGGATGATAAGAGAAAAGAAACTAAATATATCAATATGGTTGGAGCAATGAAAAGCTAAACCTAAAAATATTTCTACCAAAGGCATCTATAATTTGTTTTTCATCCGACTCTTATCTATGATTCTAGCATCTTCATCTATAGTTCAATTTGATCGGTTGTTTCTTCTTTCACACTTTCTGCACTTTTTTCTTCACTTTTTTCTTGGGAATGCTTGTACGCCTTAAAGATGGTTATTGAAAGTATAAAGGTCAGATTGTCTACTCTGTTGCTCTGTCTCTTAGATGACTGTTTAGAGAAAGTATTAGAAAATGTTGAGATATAATACTTACCAACTGTTTTGTGAAGGATATCATGAAAAAGAAGAAAAATAAAAAATCAATAACATGATACTACTGATTAATATTGACATAAATAAGAACATGATGATATGTGTTGGAATGGAGAAATACTATCAACTTTACGTGTTAGGTCTATCCTAGATAATAATAGAACTAAATTCCTTCTTAATAATCGACAAGCTCTGAATGCCTATAGTTTTTTCACTATGTATGTCTGTA
Source organism: Margaritifera margaritifera (assembly GCA_029931535.1). Lineage (NCBI taxonomy): Eukaryota > Metazoa > Mollusca > Bivalvia > Unionida > Margaritiferidae > Margaritifera > Margaritifera margaritifera. The sequence goes on along the minus strand of JAQPZY010001433.1, from coordinate 1,410,590 downwards.
TGTAATATAACAAGCTCGTTCCCATACATTAGGATGTGAAGATATTTGTATGCGTGTATGTATGTAAGGGTGTATGCATGTTTAAGTGTATGTATGCATACATGTAACCATGAAGATATGTATTTTGGTGTGTATTCCTGGTTTCTAAAGCTTCTCAACTTCTTTATGATGAAAATGCACATGACATTTCCCAAAGGAATCTATATATTTCCACAAAGTCATCATATACTGCTGAATAGCACTCAATTTTGGAAGTTATTTCAAACAAAATCAGAAAAATAAAATAAGAAATTGACTTGTACAATGAATTGTTATATGGTAACAAAGGCTTGATATTCTCCTCAATACAATTTAATTTTGGAAATAAATACAAGGACAATTTGTTGAACAAAATGAAACTCAAATTATTTGATGCTGACGAGATTCTACTGCTGCTTTCAGATTATGTTTACTGCATATAATCACAAATTGACAGAAAAATGACTCAAAGGTACCGACATTATGTTGCTGGATGATAAGAGAAAAGAAACTAAATATATCAATATGGTTGGAGCAATGAAAAGCTAAACCTAAAAATATTTCTACCAAAGGCATCTATAATTTGTTTTTCATCCGACTCTTATCTATGATTCTAGCATCTTCATCTATAGTTCAATTTGATCGGTTGTTTCTTCTTTCACACTTTCTGCACTTTTTTCTTCACTTTTTTCTCGGGAATGTTTGTACGCCTAAAAGATGGTTATTGAAAGTATAAAGGTCAGATTGTCTACTCTGTTGCTCTGTCTCTTAGATGACTGTTTAGAGAAAGTATTAGAAAATGTTGAGATATAATACTTACGTTCTGTTTTGTGAAGGATATCATGAAAAAGAAGAAAAATAAAAAATCAATAACATGATACTACTGATTAATATCGACATAAATAAGAACATGATGATATGTGTTGGAATGGAGAAATACTATCAACTTTACGTGTTAGGTCTATCCTAGATAATAATAGAACTAAATTCCTTCTTAATAATCGACAAGCTCTGTATGCCTATAGTTTTTTCACTATGTATGTCTGTATGTAATATAACAAGCTCGTTCCTATACATTAGGATGTGAAGATATTTGTATGCGTGTATGTATGTAAGGGTGTATGCATGTTTAAGTGTATGTATGCATACATGTAACCATGAAGATATGTATTTTGGTGTGTATTCCTGGTTTCTAAAGCTTCTCAACTTCTTTATGATGAAAATGCACATGACATTTCCCAAAGGAATCTATATATTTCCACAAAGTCTTCATATACTGCTGAATAGCACTCAATTTTGGAAGTTATTTCAAACAAAATCAGAAAAATAAAATAAGAAATTGACTTGTACAATGAATTGTTATATGGTAACAAAGGCTTGATATTCTCCTCAATACAATTTAAGTTTGGAAATAAATACAAGGACAATTTGTTGAACAAAATGAAACTCAAATTATTTGATGCTGACGAGATTCTACTGCTGCTTTCAGATTATGTTTACTGCATATAATCACAAATTGACAGAAAAATGACTCAAAGGTACCGACATTATGTTGCTGGATGATAAGAGAAAAGAAACTAAATATATCAATATGGTTGGAGCAATGAAAAGCTAAACCTAAAAATATTTCTACCAAAGGCATCTATAATTTGTTTTTCATCCGACTCTTATCGATGATTCTAGCATCTTCATCTATAGTTCAATTTGATCGGTTGTTTCTTCTTTCACACTTTCTGCACTTTTTTCTTCACTTTTTTCTAGGGAATGTTTGTACGCCTAAAAGATGGTTATTGAAAGTATAAAGGTCAGATTGTCTACTCTGTTGCTCTGTCTCTTAGATGACTCTTTAGAGAAAGTATTAGAAATTGTTGAGATATAATACTTACTAACTGTTTTGTGAAGGATATCATGAAAAAGAAGAAAAATAAAAAATCAATAACATTATACTACTGATTAATATTGACATAAATAAGAACATGATGATATGTGTTGGAATGGAGAAATACTATCAACTTTACGTGTTAGGTCTATCCTAGATAATAATAGAACTAAATTCCTTCTTAATAATCGACAAGCTCTGTATGCCTATAGTTTTTTCACCATGTATGTCTGTATGTAATATAACAAGCTCGTTCCCATACATTAGGATGTGAAGATATTTGCATGCGTGTATGTATGTAAGGGTGTATGCATGTTTAAGTGTATGCATACATGTAACCATGAAGATATGTATTTTGGTGTGTATTTCTGGTTTCTAAAGCTTCTCAACTTCTTTATGATGAAAATGCACATGACATTTCCCAAAGGAATCTATATATTTCCACAAAGTCTTCATATACTGCTGAATAGCACTCAATTTTGGAAGTTATTTCAAACAAAATCAGAAAAATAAAATAAGAAATTGACTTGTACAATGAATTGTTATATGGTAACAAAGGCTTGATATTCTCCTCAATACAATTTAAGTTTGGAAATAAATACAAGGACAATTTGTTGAACAAAATGAAACTCAAATTATTTGATGCTGACGAGATTCTACTGCTGCTTTCAGATTATGTTTACTGCATATAATCACAAATTGACAGAAAAATGACTCAAAGGTACCGACATTATGTTGCTGGATGATAAGAGAAAAGAAACTAAATATATCAATATGGTTGGAGCAATGAAAAGCTAAACCTAAAAATATTTCTACCAAAGGCATCTATAATTTGTTTTTCATCCGACTCTTATCTATGATTCTAGCATCTTCATCTATAGTTCAATTTGATCGGTTGTTTCTTCTTTCACACTTTCTGCACTTTTTTCTTCACTTTTTTCTTGGGAATGCTTGTAAGCCTTAAAGATGGTTATTGAAAGTATAAAGGTCAGATTGTCTACTCTGTTGCTCTGTCTCTTAGATGACTGTTTAGAGAAAGTATTAGAAAATGTTGAGATATAATACTTACGCCCTGTTTTGTGAAGGATATCATGAAAAAGAAGAAAAATAAAAAATCAATAACATTATACTACTGATTAATATTGACATAAATAAGAACATGATGATATGTGTTGGAATGGAGAAATACTATCAACTTTACGTGTTAGGTCTATCCTAGATAATAATAGAACTAAATTCCTTCTTAATAATCGACAAGCTCTGAATGCCTATAGTTTTTTCACTATGTATGTCTGTATGTAATATAACAAGCTCGTTCCTATACATTAGGATGTGAAGATATTTGTATGCGTGTATGTATGTAAGGGTGTATGCATGTTTAAGTGTATGTATGCATACATGTAACCATGAAGATATGTATTTAGGTGTGTATTCCTGGTTTCTAAAGCTTCTCAACTTCTTTATGATGAAAATGCACATGACATTTCCCAAAGGAATCTATATATTTCCACAAAGTCATCATATACTGCTGAATAGCACTCAATTTTGGAAGTTATTTCAAACAAAATCAGAAAAATAAAAAAAGAAATTGACTTGTACAATGAATTGTTATATGGTAACAAAGGCTTGATATTCTCCTCAATACAATTTAATTTTGGAAATAAATACAAGGACAATTTGTTGAACAAAATGAAACTCAAATTATTTGATGCTGACGAGATTCTACTGCTGCTTTCAGATTATGTTTACTGCATATAATCACAAATTGACAGAAAAATGACTCAAAGGTACCGACATTATGTTGCTGGATGATAAGAGAAAAGAAACTAAATATATCAATATGGTTGGAGCAATGAAAAGCTAAACCTAAAAATATTTCTACCAAAGGCATCTATAATTTGTTTTTCATCCGACTCTTATCTATGATTCTAGCATCTTCATCTATAGTTCAATTTGATCGGTTGTTTCTTCTTTCACACTTTCTGCACTTTTTTCTCGGGAATGTTTGTACGCCTAAAAGATGGTTATTGAAAGTATAAAGGTCAGATTGTCTACTCTGTTGCTCTGTCTCTTAGATGACTGTTTAGAGAAAGTATTAGAAAATGTTGAGATATAATACTTACGTTCTGTTTTGTGAAGGATATCATGAAAAAGAAGAAAAATAAAAAATCAATAACATGATACTAATGATTAATATCGACATAAATAAGAACATGATGATATGTGTTGGAATGGAGAAATACTATCAACTTTACATGTTAGGTCTATCCTAGATAATAATAGAACTAAATTCCTTCTTAATAATCGACAAGCTCTGTATGCCTATAGTTTTTTCACTATGTATGTCTGTATGTAATATAACAAGCTCATTCCCATACATTAGGATGTGAAGATATTTGTATGCGTGTATGTATGTAAAGGTGTATGCATGTTTAAGTGTATGCATACATGTAACCATGAAGATATGTATTTTGGTGTGTATTTCTGGTTTCTAAAGCTTCTCAACTTCTTTATGATGAAAATGCACATGACATTTCCCAAAGGAATCTATATATTTCCACAAAGTCTTCATATACTGCTGAATAGCACTCAATTTTGGAAGTTATTTCAAACAAAATCAGAAAAATAAAAAAAGAAATTGACTTGTACAATGAATTGTTATATGGTAACAAAGGCTTGATATTCTCCTCAATACAATTTAATTTTGGAAATAAATACAAGGACAATTTGTTGAACAAAATGAAACTCAAATTATCTGACGCTGACGAGATTCTACTGCTGCTTTCAGATTATGTTTACTGCATATAATCACAAATTGACAGGAAAATGACTCAAAGGTACCGACATTATGTTGCTGGATGATAAGAGAAAAGAAACTAAATATATCAATATGGTTGGAGCAATGAAAAGCTAAACCTAAAAATATTTCTACCAAAGGCATCTATAATTTGTTTTTCATCCGACTCTTATCTATGAATCTAGCATCTTCATCTATAGTTCAATTTGATCGGTTGTTTCTTCTTTCACACTTTCTGCACTTTTTCTTCACTTTTTTCTCGGGAATGTTTGTACGCCTAAAAGATGGTTATTGAAAGTATAAAGGTCAGATTGTCTACTCTGCTGCTTTGTCTCTTAGATGACTGTTTAGAGAAAGTATTAGAAAATGTTGAGATATAATACTTACGCCCTGTTTTGTGAAGGATATCATGAAAAAGAAGAAAAATAAAAAATCAATAACATGATACTACTGATTAATATAGACATAAACAAGAACATGATGATATGTGTTGGAATGGAGAAATACTATCAACTTTACGTGTTAGGTCTATCCTAGATAATAATAGAACTAAATTCCTTCTTAATAATCGACAAGCTCTGTATGCCTATAGTTTTCTCACTATGTATGTCTGTATGTAATATAACAAGCTCGTTCCCATACATTAGGATGTGAAGATATTTGTATGCATGTATCTATGTAAGGGTGTATGCATGTTTAAGTGTATGCATACATGTAACCATGAAGATATGTATTTTGGTGTGTATTTCTGGTTTCCAAAGCTTCTCAACTTCTTTATGATGAAAATGCACATGACATTTCCCAAAGGAATCTATATATTTCCACAAAGTCTTCATATACTGCTGAATAGCACTCAATTTTGAAAGTTATTTCAAACAAAATCAGAAAAATAAAATAAGAAATTGACTTGTACAATGAATTGTTATATGGTAACAAAGGCTTCATATTTCCTGAATACAATTTAAGTTTGGAAATAAATACAAGGACAATTTGTTGAACAAAATGAAACTCAAATTATTTGATGCTGACGAGATTCTACTGCTGCTTTCAGATTATGTTTACTGCATATAATCACAAATTGACAGAAAAATGACTCAAAGGTACCGACATTATGTTTCTGGATGATAAGAGAAAAGAAACTAAATATATCAATATGGTTGGAGCAATGAAAAGCTAAACCGAAAAATATTTCTACCAAAGGCATCTAAAATTTGTTTTTCATCCGACTCTGATCTATGATTGTAGCAACTTCATCCATAGTTTAGTTTGATCAGTTGTTTCTTCTTTCACACTTTCTGCACTTTTTTCTTCGGGTTTTTCTCGGGGAAATTTTGTAAACATAAAAGAAGGTTATTGAAAGTATAAAGGTCAGATTGTCTACTCTGTTGCTCTGTCTCTTAGACGACTGTTTAGAAAAAGTATTAGAAAATGTTGAGATATAATACTTACGTTCTGTTTTGTGAAGGATATCATGAAAAAGAAGAAAAATAAAAAATCAATAATATGATACTACTGATTAATATTGACATAAATAAGAACATGATGATATATGTTGTAATGGAGAAATACTATCAACTTTACGTGTTAGGTCTATCCTAGATAATAATAGAACTATGTATATAACAAACTCGTTCCCATACATTAGGATGTGAAGATATTTGTATGCATGTATGTATGTAAGGGTGTATGCATGTTTATGTGTATGTATGCATACATGTAACCATGAAGATATGTATTTTGGTGTGTATTCCTGGGTTTTAAAGCTTATCAACTTCTTTATGATGAAAATGCACATGACATTTCCCAAAGGAATCTATATATTTCCACAAAGTCTTCATATACTGCTGAATAGCACTCAATTTTGGAAGTTATTTCAAACAAAATCAGAAAAATAAAATAAGAAATTGACTTGTACAATGTATTGTTATATGGTAACAAAGGCTTGATATTCTCCTCAATACAATTTAATTTTGGAAATAAATACAAGGAAAAATTGTTGAACAAAATAAAACTCAAGAATATGATACTGCTGATTAATATCGACGTAAATAAGAACATGATGATACGTGGAGAAATTATATCAACTTTACTTGTTAGATCTATCCTAAATAATAATATACATGTAATTAGATTCCTTCTTAACAATCAACAAGCTGTGGTCTGCTAAATCTCTTTCACTATATATGTCTTTATGTATCATAAAATTAGAAAAATGAAATAAGAAATTGAATGATACAATGAATTGTTTTTGTGGACAAAGCCTTCACATTCTGCTGTATAAAACTTTATTTTGGAAATAAATTTAAACAAAATTTGAATATCATGTTAAAAACTCACATGATTGAATGCTGATGAGATTCCACTGCCAGATTCAGATCAGGTTGATTTTTATTTAATCACAAATTAATATGAAATGGAATCAAAGGTACCGACATTATGTTGCTGGATGAAAATAAAAATTAACTAAAACTTGTTGATAGACTTTCTGTTCAGAAGAAGTAGCCAGAATGGATGTCCAAGCTGTACCATATTCATTTAGGAGCAACTAAATGATAGGATCAATGTGTGTATAAAATTTCTTTGTAATCTTCCAAGTAATTAAGAGTAGCAATATCAATCTTATGCTAACTGACGGATGGAAAACAGACAATAGGCCATCCCATACGCTCTTTTGGACAATGACCTGCAGAGCTAAAAAAAACTGAAGAGTACCATGAACAGCACATTGTATGCCTGCCCAGTGTTTAATAGTTTTCTATAAAGACACTAGTAGATTATAGAGGTTATTGATCATATGGGTCTAAATAAACTCGACTTTCAGTCAAGGTATGCAGTTTTCAAACAATTTTGCTTAAAGCCACAGTGACCCTAACCTTTGACATTTTGACATCCAAATTGAAAGAGTTCTCCCGTTCTCCAAGTGCAAGGAGTCCACAAAGCTTGTTACAGGTTTGTAATGCAGAAGTAATGTTAATGTGCAGAAATCATTTTTATTGTTGCAGTCACAGTGACCTTGACCTTTAACCTTTGGCCGTCAATTCAGTAGATTCCTTCCGTACCCATGTGTAACCATCCAGAACCATTTGTCTTCTTTCAGATAGTGACCTTGACCTTTTTATCACAAGATATAAAGGATTCTTCTTTACCCTAAGAACAAACCATCCACAAAGTTTGTTAAAGTGTAGATGGAGAACTTGCTGTTGTGCAAAAAGCAATGTTCTTCTTTCAGTAACAGTAATCTTGACCTCTGAGCTTTTGACATTGTATTAAATAGAGTTCTTCCTTTCCCCAAATTCAAGCCATCCACAAAGTTTGCTTACAGTAGATGGTGGATAACTTGAGTTCTTGTGTGGAAACAAAATTTGTAACAGACAGATAGATGGATGGACAGACTTTATGTAAGAATGCTTTCTACAGATGTCTGGGCAAATGTTTTTGACTTGAGTGGTTTTTAAGAAGGTGGCATTATAAGTTTTCATCATTAGGAATGGCAGCCATATCTGAGGCAGTGTGGTTTGATGCAAGAATTCTCCCCAGAAACCCAGTTAAAATTTGTCCAGTGTTTATGACAAGATGAAAAAAGCAAATGTAAAGGGACGATGGACGATTTAAGTGCATGATGTATGCAGAGTGATGCCATAAGCTCAATTGCCCTTATGGCCAGGTGAGCTGAAAAAGAAAGAAAGAAAGAAAAATAAAATCTGATGAAGTTTACACTTCTACAAAGAGGAAGATGATTCTAAAAAAGAGTCTCACAAACTATTGCTTTGTTAAGGTATATCAATTCATATACTTACTTAGACCCTCAAGTTTCTGAAAAGGATAAAAAAATAACATTTTAATATTCCTCACTGATTCTTCTTATTGATTTGAATTATTACATCCAATGATATGAACGTATTTGACACTCACCATGCAGAATGGACTTGCTAAGCTTGGAATTATGGTGTAAAGAGTCTGTGATATTTTTCACGTGCACAGGATACTAGTGATATTATTCTTATAACATGTTGATGCAAAGGTGGAAAATGGGCAGACATTGGTTGATTAAACAAATTAAATGCCTTAGTACACGAAGAATCCCTAACTATACTGCTGAATAGAAATTATATAGACCCAGACAAATTCAGTCTAAATCTGCTAGAGAAATCACAATTAGCATAAAATGATGTCTTGCAAACTTAAAACTACAAATATTGTTAAATTTCTAAATAAAATGATTTCTTTTTTTTTCATATATGAGCTTCATTAGCAATTAATAAGATATCACTATTTACATTATAAGCCTAATTTGCCAGAAATTAACAATGGAATCGCTCAACATATATCTTTTAAAGGAGCTATCAGCAGCAGTGTGTTCCCTGTTCTGATAAAAAAGTGCTTAATTTAAGCACAAGTTGTTCTATAAATGCAATAACATTATCATTGAATTTACAATGAAACTGTGAGACATTGAAAGGAAAAGAATCAACCAATACACCTGGGGATATAAACAAAATGTTCCATATCTCGCGTTTCAATGGGAAATAATGTTCACGATCACTTCACCGTTTCATTCAAGGACATGTTCTACACATTAACTATTGCTCGCTAGCTATTATTTCCTTTATCGAGATAGTCCCTGTGACAAAAAAAAACAAACTATACCACAGGATCCCTTGATCCAAAATTCTTAAAGTACGTAGTGCATCAAGCAATAAAATGTGACAAGACTCCCTCGAAGAAACTGACACTTTACTGGATGAAAACATTTGTGGGAATCCACAAAAAGTTAATTCTTGATCAGAAATACTGACAGTATTTGGCACATTAAACAATAATATATTATCAATACACATCAACACAGTCAGAATGTTCCGTTTGTTCAGTCATCCACAGAATTATGACAGAAAGCTTAAAAAAGAGAAATAATGCAGCAGGTAAAATATAATTGTGGTCAATATTCCTTTACATTAACTTTAGCAGCAATTTTAAGATATTCTTTGGGATTCAATTATATCAGAAACTAGGAAATTTGATCACCACATCTTGCTTCAAAAAAAGCATAGTTTATTCACTGAACAGTTTATTCCTGTTTGACCTGAAAATAATAACACAAGAGTCCCAAAAAAGGTGAAGGAACTAACACTCTACTAGACAAAAAGAACTTGTAAGGATCTATAAGATGTATGCTTCTTCCTATCATTATTTTAACTGCTGAATAATGAAACCATCTACAACATTATTGAGTTAACCTGACATACCAATTTGTTTAACAATATATTTTCTTAATGTTTCTGGTAATATATTCACAGGGTAAGTGCAAAATAAAATAATCGAAGTCATGGCCTTTGAAATTGAACCTGAAAGACAAATATCAAATTCATCTCAGATACTGTCTAAGTAAAGAGACATGAGCAGAGATTCAAATCATTAAGGGCAAAGTTACATCAGTGAAGAAAGACATGAAGGAAGTGAAAGAAAAGATAATTGGATGTATGTGGGCAGTCAAAAAGAATATAACTGAGGTAGAGAAGAGTTTAGATTTTCAATCAAAAAGAATGTATTTGCTTGAAAGTGAAAAACTGAAGCTGCTGCAAGAGTAGATTAAGAAGAATAAAGAGAGCCCTAGATAAAACATTACTATTAATGGAAAAACAGGAAAGTACAGTCTTCTTATATATGGTATTCAGGAAAACCCAGAAGAAAAAACATGAGGTTGTTAGAAATTTCTTGGCAACTGATTTTGAGCTTGAAAATGAGATTGTAAATAATATCTTGTTTTTTTGCAATGCACACAGGCTACCACACAGAGATTCAAACATAAAGGAACCCGAAGCAATCATTCTAAAATTTTCCAATTATGCTGAGAGAGAGAAAGTGGGTTCTACCTGACCTTCCAGCCATTATGAAACAGAAGCAGGAGAAACTTTCCTAAATTGCTTACAAGATTCGATAGAAGAGGGCTTGAGAACAAGAATAAGAGACATCGTTGTTACCATGGTTCTGGAAACTAGAGAGATAAAGGGAAGGACCTGGCTGAGGAGAAGAGCATGCTTTGAAAATTTCTAATTGAAATTGCCATTTGACTTAATTTCCATTTCTTGTATAATTTAACCAAACTATCTACTCCCTTGATAGGTGCATCTTTATTTAAACATTAATACAACTTTGTGAAAATGGATTTCTGAAGGTAGATTATAAATAATTGAATGGGCTCATTTATGTGGAAGGTATTGAAAATTGGGTCAAAGATCTAAAAACCAAAAAAAAAAACCGAAAACAAACAAACAAACAAAAAAAAAAAACAACTAAAAAACCTCGTTATTTCTACATTTTTTGAGGGTCTTCTCTGCTGAAATATGATGTGAAGTACCAGATTTATAATGGTTAAATTTTTCAGATGATTTTGATTTAATTTAAATGCTTTTTTATTTGCTGGCTTATAATTTTAGATTCTTTTTTTTTTTTGTTTGTTTGGACAAAACTGTATTTCTGCATATGGCGGGGGGGGGGGGGGGGGGGGGGGCAGTTGCTTTTTAGTTGCTTTTGAAATGCTGTTTGTAACGGCTTCCATAATGCATGGCAAAATGTTAGTTTTCATTATTTCAAGAAATATGATGTCAAGTACCAAATTTATGATCTATGCTTCAGCTTTTTCAGAGAAAAACAATTTTGGTGCACATACTATTTCTGATTTGCTTCCTTATGAGTTTAGATGATTTTTGTTTTTGATCGCATAAAACTGTAATTCTGCATTTCTTCTTCTTGCTGTTGCCTTGCAGCTGCTTTTGAAATGCTGCTGTGGTTTCCATAAAACATCGCAAAGTTTTAGTTTTCCTTATTTTAGGTTGTAAATAAATTAAATTGACTCTGACCTTTCGATATTTATATTCACATTTAACATTATTATATTTCTTTTTATGTCTATTATGAAAATTTCTTTTTCATAGATGAGAATACAGTACCTGTATTGTAAAAGGTAATTTTTGAGGATGATATCAGTATGAAGTTAATGACGGATTTCACTGACTTCATATTTTTGTAATCATAAGGTTGCCTGTAGTCTAACAACAGTGTTCATGCATTTACTATATTGAAGCTAGCTTTTTGGACGTTTTCATGTTTCTATTTTTTCACAACATTTGGGACTTTTTTCTTATATATACTTGTTTTCCATCAAGACTGTTTTGTTCTCTTCTTAAATACATGTGCAAACATGATAAATTTAATATGAGAATTTTTGCCATTTTAGGAATCAGATCCTTTCATTTTACCATGCAATTAAAATACCTTCAGTAATCAATACAAAACTTGAGTATATTCATGTCTGTTTTTTTTAAACAAAGACTCTGAAATCTGGCCTACATCTGGATAAAGACTTAGGTGGGTTTTTTGTTTTTGTTTTTAATTTTTACTTTCTAAAAAAAATGTATTTGCTTTTTTTCAAAGCTTTTCTCCTTTACATCTTACTTATCTGTTCTAGTCTAGAGAGAGTTCAGGATGGATATTTTCTTGGCATATATTAAATCACTGATGTCTTTCTTAATCTATATGTGGTATTTATGGCCACTTTCTATATTAATCACAAAACATGGTGCATTTCATACAAGAGAACTTTATACTATTACACTGAAAATGGGTAACACAAACATAGAAATACTATCTGCCAACTGTTGGGGACTTGGAGATCTTTAAAAATGTAAGGATATTTTTGATTATCTTAGAAGAAAACAGTGTCATATATATTGCTTAAAAGATACACATTTAACAGAGGATACAATTTCATATACTAGAGCCCACTGTGGTTATGAATGTATTTCAAGTTGTTACAGGTCACACACTCAAGGAGTTTGTATTCTATTCAATAACAACTTTGAGTATGATATAGAAAAAATGTAAAAAGGATATTAATGGTAATCTGATTGCTTTAGAATTAGTGAAAGGAACTTCTCTTTAATTAATGTGTATCGACCAAATAATGATTGTCCAGAATTTTACAATAATATAAATGATATTACACATGAATATGAAAATTGGGGACTTTGACTTGGTTCAAGATCTAGAATTAGATTTATATAATTGTAGAAATGTAAACAAGCCTAATGCTAGAAATGTATTATTAAGTATAAAAGAAAACTTTTGGTCTCATTGATCCATTTAGAGCATTAAATGCAGGATTGAGATATACATGGAGAAGAAAAACTCTTCTAAAACAAGCTTGATTGGATTTCTTTCTTGTGTCTGAATCTCTTACGCCAAACATCGGAAAAGTGAAACCAGAACAAAGTTATAGGTCTGACCTCTCCGTGATAATATTACACTTATGTTCAAAATGATTTCATAAGAATTAAAGGTTTGTGGAAATGTAATAACAGTTTACTGGAAGATAAAAAATATAGTGATGAAATCAAAAATTGTATGAAGAAAATAAAATTACAATATGCTTCAACTGATTATGGTGGAAATATCAACAATGTATTGAATCCAGATCTAAAATTTACTATATCAGATTCATTATTTCTAGATACATTGTTAATGGAAATTCGTGGAAAAATCATTTCATACTCTTCATATAAAAAGAAGTGTACATCAAAACAGGAAAAGGAACTTGTACAACAAAAACAGTCCTTAGAGAATGGTTCCATGGGTCCTTATCATTTAGAAATATTAGAGTCTAAAAGAAAGAGCTTGAAAGTATCAGAAAACAAAAGCTTTGAGGAAGTATTATTAGATCCAGACTGAAATGGGTAGAACGGGGCGAGAAACTGACAAGATACTTTTGCCATCTAGAAAAAAGAAACTAAGAAACTATGTTAATAAAATAATTACAACATTAATTAAAGAAGAAAATGAAATTATTACTAGTCAATGTGATATTCTAGGGGAAGTTAAAGAGTATTATAATAATGTATATAATGAGGAAAAAGAGACAGAAGACATAGATTTAGAGGACCTTCTAAATAACTATAAAATTCCAAGACTTAACAAAGTGCATTATAAACTGTTTTGAGACAAGGCATGGACATTTATTCATAATGTTTTAACTTTCTTTAATTTTGGACTAATTACAAGGCACTGGGCTAAAACACTTTATTGTAATATCTCAATGTCAGTTTTACAAAATGGCTTTATCAGAGTTTTTCAAAGTTTCCAGCGGTTGCCAACAGGGTGATCCAATATTTCCATATCTACTCTTATTATGTGCAGAAATATTGTCTATACTATTAAAGAATAATTAAAATATAAAAGGTATCAAGTTAAAGGAGACAGAATATTTACTGTTACAGTTTGCAGATGATACTACTTTAATTCTTGATGGCTCATTTGAATCTCTGAAGTATTAAACTTCTTTGCAAGGATTTCAGGACTGAAACTTATCATTACCAAAACAAGAGCAGTTTGGATAGGAAGTAAGAAGTACAGTGCAGAAACATTTCATCACAGGTTAAAATTACAGCAGGAGACTGAATTTTCATCATTGGGCATACAGTTTTCGTTTATTTAGATAAAATGGTACAGATACATTTTTTTAAATAAAACAGAAATGATTAAATATTTTTTAAAACACTGTAGAAAGTGATCCTTAACACCAATTGGTAAAATAACAGTTTTGAAAACTTTATTTATTCCAAAGCTTAATCATTTGTTCATCTCATTACCAAATCCTCCATAAATTTTATCAGGGAATTAAATTAATTATTTTTCACCTTTATATGGCAATCAAAATTTGATTAAGTTAAAAGAGGGGTTATGTATCAAACCTTTTCTAAAGGTGGCTTGGCAATGACCGGTAATATTGATAAATTCATATTAGCTTTGAAAATAACATGGGTTCATAGAGTTCTTCTCACAGACAATTTGTCAGTTTGAATATGAAATATGCGAGATTAAATACCTATCACTATTTGGAGATGCAAATGTGATAACATTAACCAAAAAGAAAATAAAAATGCTTTATGGCATTATATTTTATTGGCTTGGAAACTGTTAATAGAGAAAAGTATACTATGGACAGGAGAAGATCTTATGAAAACAAATTTATAGATGAACTCACTTACAAGGGTTAACAAGGTACCAATTTTCTGTAAGAAATGGTTTGAACATAATGTAATCTATACTGGTGATATGCTTACAGATCAAGGAACTATTAGTGATTTTGATAGTTCTAAAGCTAATTATGGTTTCAACATGAATTTCCTTGCCTTTCAAGGTATACTTCAATGTGTAAAGTTTTTATGTAAAAAGTTACAGTTAGATATAATGGCACCGGACAGGCCATTTATCCCTTTTCATTTAGAAATTGTATTTCATAACAATAAAGGGTGTAAAGACTTTTACAAATCACTTTTGAAAACGGATGTTAAACCAACTAGTGAAAAGAAATGAAATTAAATTTTCAGTTTGAATATGGATATGTGGCTTAAAATATATGCTAAAGCTTTTACAATAAAAAGAAACTCAAAATTACAATGGTTTCAATCTTGTGTTATTCATAGAATTTTACCAATGAATTCATTTTGTTTTTGAAAAAACAACTTGTCTGATACCGATAAACGTATTTTTTGTAAAAAAAAATACCCAGAAACAACAGTACATTTGTTTTAGGAATGTAATGTAATAAACAGGCTGTGAAATGTCGTGTTCCACTGGATTTAGAATAAAGAGAACATAGATATTGTGCCAAGTGCAAAAACTGTTATATTGGGAGATACACATACAGATGGAACATACATGTATGAACATTTTTATTTGTTTTTTTCTACATCTATCTATCTAAATATATATATATATATATATATATATATATATATATATATATATATATATATATATATATATATATATATATATATATAATGAAAAGGGATATGCCTAGATTAGATGGTGGAAAGTTTTTCTTAAAGACCACCCATTATTTCGAAAAATATATTGCAATAAAATCTGAAAAGAAAGAAAATTTTATGTTGATCTGGGAACAGTGGGAACCATTATTCCACAAATAACCAAGAAAATTGTGTTATGACTCAAATGCACATTTTATAGCATGATGTACATTACTCTGTATAATGTGTTTGTAATATATAATGTCACTTAATGCCTGATCAACTGATATCATTGGAAAACTCTAACTCTCTCTCCTTCTCAGCTTTCATCTTACAGTGACAAAATTAATTTCCAGAACTATATACATTTTTTTCTTATGGTTGAAATATTGTCCCTATAAAGATATATTAGATGTGCAAAAAAAACCCAAACTTTTTTAGTGAACGGTAAGCGCTTTCGAAAGTTTCAGTCATGCAAGACTCACACACGAATAATTTAATTCCTTCTTCTAGTTTCAATCTGTATAATCTGGAGTAAAAGAGAAAGTTCATATTATTGATGAAAAAAAAAGAAACAATAAAAAGCAATAAAATGCCATTAAAGATTGGGAAAGAAATTTAAAAAATTTAGCAGATGAATGCAAAGACAGAGGGAATAATGTCACTCTGTAACAATTATGTGTTGAAAAGGAACCTCTAACCTCATCAAAAGTTTGTTTCTTTTGCTTCTTTCAAAATATCCACAACTTCCTACTGCATTTTAGCCAGAATTAAGTGATTCTCAATGAACACCATTTACATTGCTTTCTTATCCTTGCTTTAAAAGTGTGCCTAAAACCGTTTATTCTCCCTGAAATCTTTCATCACAGAGTTCTACCTTTGCATGATCAGCCATACATATATCCATACATATATTTTAAAATGTCTTCCACTAAAAGCTGGCTTGGTTAAATGAGTTGCTTTCTTTTTTAAGTCATCAAGATTCCTAGAGTCATCAAATGGAAACAAAGTATTGGTTTCTTGCTATATATTAACCAGTAACTTTAGCAACTTATCCAGTTTATCTTTTGGATCTATCACGATCACCTTTTTATCTTTGAATATCCACTTTGTATCGTAGGTGTTGTTACACAGAGAAGTTTGATGGATGATAACGATGCAGAAAAAAAAAAAAAAACTTTGTATTCAGTATGTGACAAATTTAGTGCAATATTTTACTACAATTAGTCACTCCACAAATGATCATAGTTTGGGATTCATTCAAATATATTTATACATACAAGTATTGTGAGCAAGAATGTTTATTCTTTCTATTTATTTGAAAACAAATACCTTGTTGCACATTAATATATTTATTCCCACTACCATGTGGTCTGTCAGCGCGAGTACTTGTCAAATTAAGCCAGATGCACAGAATATCAGTAAAATAATTGTTGACACTTATGTCACTCATTTATGTGTGCTTTTGTTGCCCATCAAAGAAATAGTTCCTATTGTAAAATGTTACCTCAATTAAAAACCCTGTAAATAAACCATGTTTCACTGAAAAAAAAGTTTAAAAACCTTGATTATAATCACTGAACAGACACTGATTATCCAACGTATTCTTCAGATTCAGAAGTTCCCATAAAGACAGCTATATATGGTTTGCCGGAAGCTAATGGTGTTTTTTTAGATGTCATGTATTTAATATTTCTTTTGAAATGCAACCATTCAAAACTGATGACTTTTAGCACTTTTTAAAAAACTTTTAACATGCAAAGGTTATGTTCCTTGGGCTATAGTCTATTTGAAAATACTGTATGTAATTATGGAGCTATATTGCTAGCAATGACCACACGTGCATGGTAAACAACTACATACAACTGGATTGTGTCAATAAAAGTTATCCTAAACATCTTCCGTAAAAATATCATATCTGGTGTTCTTTTAATGCCTATTCTGGATGAATGAATGCAAACAAAAACATATCTTTATTCTGTTTGGTTTTATGGGTTTAACGCCATTTTTCAGCACATGATAGGCTATACATGGCGGCCAGTATATCTGGTGGAGGAAGAAACCGGGAAAATCAACCAACCCACGGGAAGCTACTGGCAAGCTTCCTCACATAACCACATTGGCCGAGCCCAAGACTCGAACCCACGCGGACAGAGGTGAGATGGCAGTGATCGGTAAAGGCGAGTGCCTTAGACCACTCGGCCACCCGGGGCCCCTCTTTATTCTGTGGTAAAGCAGATACTGTATGTTGGACTCGTCATGTGAACAACATTTGTAAAGTACCAGTACTGTCTTCTAAAAAAAATGTAGCCGGTGAATTCAAAGACAGACGGAATAATGTCACTCTGTGACAATTATGTGTTGAAAAGGAATCTCTATCCTCGTCAAAAGTTTGTTTCTTTTGCTTCTTTCGAAATATCCACAACTTCCTACTGTATTTTAGCCAGAATTAAGTGATTCTCAATGAACACTGTTTACATTGCCTTCTTATCCTTGCTTTAAAAGCGTACCTGAAATCTTTGATCACAGAGTTCTACCTTTGCACGATCAGCCATACATATATTTTAAAATGTCTTCCACTAAAAGCAAGCTTGGTTAAACGAGTTGCTTTTTTTAAAAAGTCGTCAAGATTCCTACAGTCATTAATTGGAAACAAAGTATTGGTTTCTTGCTACATATTAACCAGTAACTTTAGTGATTTATCCAGTTTATCTTTTGGGTTTATCACGATCACCTTTTTATCTTTGAATATCCACTTTGTATCGTTGGTGTTGTTACACAGAAAAGTTTGACAGATGATAACAATGCAGAAAAAAAAGAAGAAAACTTTGTATTCAGTATGTGACAAATTTAGTGCAATATTTTACTACAATTAGTCACTCCACAAATGATCATAGTTTGGGATTCATTCAAATACATTTATACATATTGTGAGCAAGAATATTTTTTCTTTCTATTTCTTTGAAAACAAATACCTTGTTGCACATTAATATGTTTATTCCCACTACCATGTGGTCTGTCAGCGTGAGTACTTGTCAAATTAAGCCAGTTTCCCAGAATATCAGTAAAATAATTGTTGACACTTATGTCGCTCATTTATGTGTGCTTTTGTTGCCCATCAAAGAAATAGTTCCTATTGTAAAATGTTACCTCAATTAAAAACCCTGTAAATAAACCATGTTTCGCTGAAAAAAAAGTTTAAAAACGTTGATTATGATCACTGAACAGACACTGATTATCCAATGTATTCTTCAGATCCAGAAGTTCCCATAAAGACAGCTATATATGGTTTGCCGGAAGCTAATGGTGTTTTTTAGATGTCATGTATTTAATATTTCTTTTGAAATGCAACCATTCAAAACTGATGACTTTTAGCACTTTTTAAAAAACTTTTAACATGCAAAGGTTATGTTCCTTGGGCTATAGTCTATTTGAAAATACTGTATGCAATTATGGAGCTATATTGCTAGCAATGACCAGACGTGCATGGTAAACAACTACATACAACTGGATTGTGTCAACAAAAGTTATCCTAAACAACTTCCCTAAAAATATCATATCTGGTGTTCTTTTAATGCCTATTCTGGATGAATTAATGCAAACAAAAACATATCTTTATTCTGTGGTAAAGTAGATACTGTATGTTGGACTCGTCATGTGAACAACATTTGTAAAGTACCGGTACTGTCTTCTAAAAAAAATGTAGCCAATGAATTCAAAGACAGATGGAATAATGTCACTCTGTAACAATTACGTGTTGAAAAGGAATCTCTATCCTCGTCAAAAGTTTGTTTCTTTTGCTTCTTTCAAAATACCCACAACTTCCTACTGCATTTTAGCCAGAATTAAGTGATTCTCAATGAACATTGTTTACATTGCCTTCTTATCCTTGCTTTAAAAGCGTACCTAAAACCGTTTATTCTCCCTGAAATCTTTGATCACAGAGTTCTACCTTTGCACGATCAGCCATACATATATTTTAAAATGTCTTCCACTAAAAGCAAGCTTGGTTAAACGAGTTGCTTTTTTTAAAAAGTCGTCAAGGTTCCTACAGTCATTAATTTGAAACAAAGTATTGGTTTCTTGCTACATATTAACCAGTAACTTTAGTGATTTATCCAGTTTATCTTTTGGGTTTATCACGATCACCTTTTTATCTTTGAATATCCACTTTGTATCGTTGGTGTTGTTACACAGAAAAGTTTGACAGATGATAACAATGCAGAAAAAAAAGAAGAAAACTTTGTATTCAGTATGTGACAAATTTAGTGCAATATTTTACTACAATTAGTCACTCCACAAATGATCATAGTTTGGGATTCATTCAAATACATTTATACATATTGTGAGCAAGAATATTTTTTCTTTCTATTTCTTTGAAAACAAATACCTTGTTGCACATTAATATATTTATTCCCACTACCATGTGGTCTGTCAGCGTGAGTACTTGTCAAATTAAGCCAGTTTCCCAGAATATCAGTAAAATAATTGTTGACACTTATGTCGCTCATTTATGTGTGCTTTTGTTGCCCATCAAAGAAATAGTTCCTATTGTAAAATGTTACCTCAATTAAAAACCCTGTAAATAAACCATGTTTCGCTGAAAAAAAAGTTTAAAAAAGTTGATTATGATCACTGAACAGACACTGATTATCCAATGTATTCTTCAGATCCAGAAGTTCCCATAAAGACAGCTATATATGGTTTGCCGGAAGCTAATGGTGTTTTTTAGATGTCATGTATTTAATATTTCTTTTGAAATGCAACCATTCAAAACTGATGACTTTTAGCACTTTTTAAAAAACTTTTAACATGCAAAGGTTATGTTCCTTGGGCTATAGTCTATTTGAAAATACTGTATGCAATTATGGAGCTATATTGCTAGCAATGACCAGACGTGCATGGTAAACAACTACATACAACTGGATTGTGTCAACAAAAGTTATCCTAAACAACTTCCCTAAAAATATCATATCTGGTGTTCTTTTAATGCCTATTCTGGATGAATTAATGCAAACAAAAACATATCTTTATTCTGTGGTAAAGTAGATACTGTATGTTGGACTCGTCATGTGAACAACATTTGTAAAGTACCGGTACTGTCTTCTAAAAAAAATGTAGCCAATGAATTCAAAGACAGATGGAATAATGTCACTCTGTAACAATTACGTGTTGAAAAGGAATCTCTATCCTCGTCAAAAGTTTGTTTCTTTTGCTTCTTTCAAAATACCCACAACTTCCTACTGCATTTTAGCCAGAATTAAGTGATTCTCAATGAACATTGTTTACATTGCCTTCTTATCCTTGCTTTAAAAGCGTACCTAAAACCGTTTATTCTCCCTGAAATCTTTGATCACAGAGTTCTACCTTTGCACGATCAGCCATACATATATTTTAAAATGTCTTCCACTAAAAGCAAGCTTGGTTAAACGAGTTGCTTTTTTTAAAAAGTCGTCAAGGTTCCTACAGTCATTAATTGGAAACAAAGTATTGGTTTCTTGCTACATATTAACCAGTAACTTTAGTGATTTATCCAGTTTATCTTTTGGGTTTATCACGATCACCTTTTTATCTTTGAATATCCACTTTGTATTGTTGGTGTTGTTACACAGAAAAGTTTGACAGATGATAACAATGCAGAAAAAAAAGAAGAAAACTTTGTATTCAGTATGTGACAAATTTAGTGCAATATTTTACTACAATTAGTCACTCCACAAATGATCATAGTTTGGGATTCATTCAAATACATTTATACATATTGTGAGCAAGAATATTTTTTCTTTCTATTTCTTTGAAAACAAATACCTTGTTGCACATTAATATATTTATTCCCACTACCATGTGGTCTGTCAGCGCGAGTACTTGTCAAATTAAGCCAGATGCACAGAATATCAGTAAAATAATTGTTGACACTTATGTCGCTCATTTATGTGTGCTTTTGTTGCCCATCAAAGAAATAGTTCCTATTGTAAAATGTTACCTCAATTAAAAACCCTGTAAATAAACCATGTTTCACTGAAAAAAAAGTTTAAAAACCTTGATTATAATCACTGAACAGACACTGATTATCCAACGTATTCTTCAGATTCAGAAGTTCCCATAAAGACAGCTATATATGGTTTGCCGGAAGCTAATGGTGTTTTTTTAGATGTCATGTATTTAATATTTCTTTTGAAATGCAACCATTCAAAACTGATGACTTTTAGCACTTTTTAAAAAACTTTTAACATGCAAAGGTTATGTTCCTTGGGCTATAGTCTATTTGAAAATACTGTATGTAATTATGGAGCTATATTGCTAGCAATGACCACACGTGCATGGTAAACAACTACATACAACTGGATTGTGTCAATAAAAGTTATCCTAAACATCTTCCGTAAAAATATCATATCTGGTGTTCTTTTAATGCCTATTCTGGATGAATGAATGCAAACAAAAACATATCTTTATTCTGTTTGGTTTTATGGGTTTAACGCCATTTTTCAGCACATGATAGGCTATACATGGCGGCCAGTATATCTGGTGGAGGAAGAAACCGGGAAAATCAACCAACCCACGGGAAGCTACTGGCAAGCTTCCTCACATAACCACATTGGCCGAGCCCAAGACTCGAACCCACGCGGACAGAGGTGAGATGGCAGTGATCGGTAAAGGCGAGTGCCTTAGACCACTCGGCCACCCGGGGCCCCTCTTTATTCTGTGGTAAAGCAGATACTGTATGTTGGACTCGTCATGTGAACAACATTTGTAAAGTACCAGTACTGTCTTCTAAAAAAAATGTAGCCGGTGAATTCAAAGACAGACGGAATAATGTCACTCTGTGACAATTATGTGTTGAAAAGGAATCTCTATCCTCGTCAAAAGTTTGTTTCTTTTGCTTCTTTCGAAATATCCACAACTTCCTACTGTATTTTAGCCAGAATTAAGTGATTCTCAATGAACACTGTTTACATTGCCTTCTTATCCTTGCTTTAAAAGCGTACCTGAAATCTTTGATCACAGAGTTCTACCTTTGCACGATCAGCCATACATATATTTTAAAATGTCTTCCACTAAAAGCAAGCTTGGTTAAACGAGTTGCTTTTTTAAAAAGTCGTCAAGATTCCTACAGTCATTAATTGGAAACAAAGTATTGGTTTCTTGCTACATATTAACCAGTAACTTTAGTGATTTATCCAGTTTATCTTTTGGGTTTATCACGATCACCTTTTTATCTTTGAATATCCACTTTGTATTGTTGGTGTTGTTACACAGAAAAGTTTGACAGATGATAACAATGCAGAAAAAAAAGAAGAAAACTTTGTATTCAGTATGTGACAAATTTAGTGCAATATTTTACTACAATTAGTCACTCCACAAATGATCATAGTTTGGGATTCATTCAAATACATTTATACATATTGTGAGCAAGAATATTTTTTCTTTCTATTTCTTTGAAAACAAATACCTTGTTGCACATTAATATATTTATTCCCACTACCATGTGGTCTGTCAGCGTGAGTACTTGTCAAATTAAGCCAGTTTCCCAGAATATCAGTAAAATAATTGTTGACACTTATGTCGCTCATTTATGTGTGCTTTTGTTGCCCATCAAAGAAATAGTTCCTATTGTAAAATGTTACCTCAATTAAAAACCCTGTAAATAAACCATGTTTCGCTGAAAAAAAAGTTTAAAAAAGTTGATTATGATCACTGAACAGACACTGATTATCCAATGTATTCTTCAGATCCAGAAGTTCCCATAAAGACAGCTATATATGGTTTGCCGGAAGCTAATGGTGTTTTTTAGATGTCATGTATTTAATATTTCTTTTGAAATGCAACCATTCAAAACTGATGACTTTTAGCACTTTTTAAAAAACTTTTAACATGCAAAGGTTATGTTCCTTGGGCTATAGTCTATTTGAAAATACTGTATGCAATTATGGAGCTATATTGCTAGCAATGACCAGACGTGCATGGTAAACAACTACATACAACTGGATTGTGTCAACAAAAGTTATCCTAAACAACTTCCCTAAAAATATCATATCTGGTGTTCTTTTAATGCCTATTCTGGATGAATTAATGCAAACAAAAACATATCTTTATTCTGTGGTAAAGTAGATACTGTATGTTGGACTCGTCATGTGAACAACATTTGTAAAGTACCGGTACTGTCTTCTAAAAAAAATGTAGCCAATGAATTCAAAGACAGATGGAATAATGTCACTCTGTAACAATTACGTGTTGAAAAGGAATCTCTATCCTCGTCAAAAGTTTGTTTCTTTTGCTTCTTTCAAAATACCCACAACTTCCTACTGCATTTTAGCCAGAATTAAGTGATTCTCAATGAACATTGTTTACATTGCCTTCTTATCCTTGCTTTAAAAGCGTACCTAAAACCGTTTATTCTCCCTGAAATCTTTGATCACAGAGTTCTACCTTTGCACGATCAGCCATACATATATTTTAAAATGTCTTCCACTAAAAGCAAGCTTGGTTAAACGAGTTGCTTTTTTTAAAAAGTCGTCAAGGTTCCTACAGTCATTAATTGGAAACAAAGTATTGGTTTCTTGCTACATATTAACCAGTAACTTTAGTGATTTATCCAGTTTATCTTTTGGGTCTGTCATGATCACCTTTTTATCTTTGAATATCCACTTTGTATCGTTGGTGTTGTTACACAGAAAAGTTTGACAGATGATAACAATGCAGAAAAAAAAGAAGAAAACTTTGAATTCAGTATGTGACAAATTTAGTGCAATATTGTACTACAATTAGTCACTCCACAAATGATCATAGTTTGGGATTCATTAAAATACATCTATACATATTGTGAGCAAGAATATTTTTTCTTTCTATTTCTTTGAAAACAAATACCTTGTTGCACATTAATATATTTATTCCCACTACCATGTGGTCTGTCAGCGTGAGTACTTGTCAAATTAAGCCAGATGCACAGAATATCAGTAAAATAATTGACACTTACGTTGCTGATTTATGTGTGCTTTTGTTGCCCATCAAAGAAATAGTTCCTATTGTAAAATGTTACCTCAATTAAAAATCTTGTAAATAAACCATGTTTTGCTGAAAAAAAAAGTTTAAAAACCTTGATTATGATCACTGAACAGACACTGATTACCCAACGTATTCTTCAGATCCAGAAGTTCCCATAAAGACAGCTATATATGGTTTGCCGGAAGCTAATGGTGTTTTTTAGATGTCATGTATTTAATATTTCTTTTGAAATGCAACCATTCAAAACTGATGACTTTTAGCACTTTTTAAAAAACTTTTAACATGCAAAGGTTATGTTCCTTGGGCTATAGTCTATTTGAAAATACTGTATGCAATTATGGAGCTATATTGCTAGCAATGACCAGACGTGCATGGTAAACAACTACAGTGGTCCCCATCTTGAACGGCCCCCCTGACCAGCGGCCACCCGCTTTATACGGCCACAATCCCTTGGCACCGACGAGTTTGTGTTCAAAAGTGCCCCACAAGGACGGCCACCCCTCTAACGCGACCAGCGGCCAGCATTTTAGTGCAAAAACGGTCAAATTTGCCCCTCGCGAGCGGCCACATAATGGTTGTTTACAGAGTAAAATCTCGATAATATTTTTAAATTTCTCAATTCAACACATTGACATTTTGTTCCAACATGCCAATAAAGTAACTTTAATCCTTACAGAGAGGTAAGTAATCCGATTATCCTTACTGCCATGTGTTCCTTAGATGTTAGCTTTTGTCACTTTGATAATTACTGGCTATTATTACCACCGATAATTATCAAGATGACAAAAGCTAACCGCTGATAAGCACAGCATTGTTCAGCTCAAATCAGCGTGACATCCGGTCGCCAGATAGTAAAATGGTATGTTAGCCTTTCTGGCTTCACTCTAATAGATTATGAAATGTACATAACCGGGTACCAGACTGGAGAAGAAGAAAAAAAAGGCGATCACGTGACAGACTCACTTCCGTTGTAAACACTGTGCCTCTCGGGTGATTGCCCGCGAAGGAATAAGTTGTCGCAAAATATCGTCAGACATTCTCAGTTTAGAACAAAAAGTGAAAGCAATTAAATTAACGAAAAGAGGGAGAGTCTTTTGATAACTACTGAGAAATTTTATGTCAGAAAGATTCAAATAAACATCGTCAATATACATTCAGCTGCATTGAGTGGGAAGACGGAATCGACGGACGTACAGGGATAGTTACAACCAAATGTTTGTGCCCAGAATTTACCGACAATTTGGTTTTGCACCACGATTCATGATTATTCATATTTTTTAAAAATAACTTTGATATTAGTTTTATCATATTGAGTCCTTAACCAGATAATATTCCTGTGATTTTTAAATGAAAATATTAAATATATAAAAATTAGTTACATCTTTTATACTTTATATGTAGTTATTACTCACAACTGTGTGATCCCCCTCTAGAAAGGCCACCCGTTTTATAAGGCCACTTTCTTGCTGCAGAAGGGGTGGCCTTATAAGAGGGGGACCACTGTACATACAACTGGATTGTGTCAACAAAAGTTATCCTAAACAACTTCTGTAAAAATATCATATCTGGTGTTCTTTTAATGCCTATTCTGGATGAATTAATGCAAACAAAAACATATCTTTATTCTGTGGTAAAGTAGATACTGTATGTTGGACTCGTCATGTGAACAACATTTGTAAAGTACCGGTACTGTCTTCTAAAAAAAATGTAGCCAATGAATTCAAAGACAGATGGAATAATGTCACTCTGTAACAATTACGTGTTGAAAAGGAATCTCTATCCTCGTCAAAAGTTTGTTTCTTTTGCTTCTTTCAAAATACCCACAACTTCCTACTGCATTTTAGCCAGAATTAAGTGATTCTCAATGAACATTGTTTACATTGCCTTCTTATCCTTGCTTTAAAAGCGTACCTAAAACCGTTTATTCTCCCTGAAATCTTTGATCACAGAGTTCTACCTTTGCACGATCAGCCATACATATATTTTAAAATGTCTTCCACTAAAAGCAAGCTTGGTTAAACGAGTTGCTTTTTTTAAAAAGTCGTCAAGGTTCCTACAGTCATTAATTGGAAACAAAGTATTGGTTTCTTGCTACATATTAACCAGTAACTTTAGTGATTTATCCAGTTTATCTTTTGGGTTTATCACGATCACCTTTTTATCTTTGAATATCCACTTTGTATTGTTGGTGTTGTTACACAGAAAAGTTTGACAGATGATAACAATGCAGAAAAAAAAGAAGAAAACTTTGTATTCAGTATGTGACAAATTTAGTGCAATATTTTACTACAATTAGTCACTCCACAAATGATCATAGTTTGGGATTCATTCAAATACATTTATACATATTGTGAGCAAGAATATTTTTTCTTTCTATTTCTTTGAAAACAAATACCTTGTTGCACATTAATATATTTATTCCCACTACCATGTGGTCTGTCAGCGCGAGTACTTGTCAAATTAAGCCAGATGCACAGAATATCAGTAAAATAATTGTTGACACTTATGTCGCTCATTTATGTGTGCTTTTGTTGCCCATCAAAGAAATAGTTCCTATTGTAAAATGTTACCTCAATTAAAAACCCTGTAAATAAACCATGTTTCACTGAAAAAAAAGTTTAAAAACCTTGATTATAATCACTGAACAGACACTGATTATCCAACGTATTCTTCAGATTCAGAAGTTCCCATAAAGACAGCTATATATGGTTTGCCGGAAGCTAATGGTGTTTTTTTAGATGTCATGTATTTAATATTTCTTTTGAAATGCAACCATTCAAAACTGATGACTTTTAACACTTTTTAAAAAACTTTTAACATGCAAAGGTTATGTTCCTTGGGCTATAGTCTATTTGAAAATACTGTATGTAATTATGGAGCTATATTGCTAGCAATGACCACACGTGCATGGTAAACAACTACATACAACTGGATTGTGTCAATAAAAGTTATCCTAAACATCTTCCGTAAAAATATCATATCTGGTGTTCTTTTAATGCCTATTCTGGATGAATGAATGCAAACAAAAACATATCTTTATTCTGTTTGGTTTTATGGGTTTAACGCCATTTTTCAGCACATGATAGGCTATACATGGCGGCCAGTATATCTGGTGGAGGAAGAAACCGGGAAAATCAACCAACCCACGGGAAGCTACTGGCAAGCTTCCTCACATAACCACATTGGCCGAGCCCAAGACTCGAACCCACGCGGACAGAGGTGAGATGGCAGTGATCGGTAAAGGCGAGTGCCTTAGACCACTCGGCCACCCGGGGCCCCTCTTTATTCTGTGGTAAAGCAGATACTGTATGTTGGACTCGTCATGTGAACAACATTTGTAAAGTACCAGTACTGTCTTCTAAAAAAAATGTAGCCGGTGAATTCAAAGACAGACGGAATAATGTCACTCTGTGACAATTATGTGTTGAAAAGGAATCTCTATCCTCGTCAAAAGTTTGTTTCTTTTGCTTCTTTCGAAATATCCACAACTTCCTACTGTATTTTAGCCAGAATTAAGTGATTCTCAATGAACACTGTTTACATTGCCTTCTTATCCTTGCTTTAAAAGCGTACCTGAAATCTTTGATCACAGAGTTCTACCTTTGCACGATCAGCCATACATATATTTTAAAATGTCTTCCACTAAAAGCAAGCTTGGTTAAACGAGTTGCTTTTTTAAAAAGTCGTCAAGATTCCTACAGTCATTAATTGGAAACAAAGTATTGGTTTCTTGCTACATATTAACCAGTAACTTTAGTGATTTATCCAGTTTATCTTTTGGGTTTATCACGATCACCTTTTTATCTTTGAATATCCACTTTGTATTGTTGGTGTTGTTACACAGAAAAGTTTGACAGATGATAACAATGCAGAAAAAAAAGAAGAAAACTTTGTATTCAGTATGTGACAAATTTAGTGCAATATTTTACTACAATTAGTCACTCCACAAATGATCATAGTTTGGGATTCATTCAAATACATTTATACATATTGTGAGCAAGAATATTTTTTCTTTCTATTTCTTTGAAAACAAATACCTTGTTGCACATTAATATATTTATTCCCACTACCATGTGGTCTGTCAGCGTGAGTACTTGTCAAATTAAGCCAGTTTCCCAGAATATCAGTAAAATAATTGTTGACACTTATGTCGCTCATTTATGTGTGCTTTTGTTGCCCATCAAAGAAATAGTTCCTATTGTAAAATGTTACCTCAATTAAAAACCCTGTAAATAAACCATGTTTCGCTGAAAAAAAAGTTTAAAAAAGTTGATTATGATCACTGAACAGACACTGATTATCCAATGTATTCTTCAGATCCAGAAGTTCCCATAAAGACAGCTATATATGGTTTGCCGGAAGCTAATGGTGTTTTTTAGATGTCATGTATTTAATATTTCTTTTGAAATGCAACCATTCAAAACTGATGACTTTTAGCACTTTTTAAAAAACTTTTAACATGCAAAGGTTATGTTCCTTGGGCTATAGTCTATTTGAAAATACTGTATGCAATTATGGAGCTATATTGCTAGCAATGACCAGACGTGCATGGTAAACAACTACATACAACTGGATTGTGTCAACAAAAGTTATCCTAAACAACTTCCCTAAAAATATCATATCTGGTGTTCTTTTAATGCCTATTCTGGATGAATTAATGCAAACAAAAACATATCTTTATTCTGTGGTAAAGTAGATACTGTATGTTGGACTCGTCATGTGAACAACATTTGTAAAGTACCGGTACTGTCTTCTAAAAAAAATGTAGCCAATGAATTCAAAGACAGATGGAATAATGTCACTCTGTAACAATTACGTGTTGAAAAGGAATCTCTATCCTCGTCAAAAGTTTGTTTCTTTTGCTTCTTTCAAAATACCCACAACTTCCTACTGCATTTTAGCCAGAATTAAGTGATTCTCAATGAACATTGTTTACATTGCCTTCTTATCCTTGCTTTAAAAGCGTACCTAAAACCGTTTATTCTCCCTGAAATCTTTGATCACAGAGTTCTACCTTTGCACGATCAGCCATACATATATTTTAAAATGTCTTCCACTAAAAGCAAGCTTGGTTAAACGAGTTGCTTTTTTTAAAAAGTCGTCAAGGTTCCTACAGTCATTAATTGGAAACAAAGTATTGGTTTCTTGCTACATATTAACCAGTAACTTTAGTGATTTATCCAGTTTATCTTTTGGGTCTGTCATGATCACCTTTTTATCTTTGAATATCCACTTTGTATCGTTGGTGTTGTTACACAGAAAAGTTTGACAGATGATAACAATGCAGAAAAAAAAGAAGAAAACTTTGAATTCAGTATGTGACAAATTTAGTGCAATATTGTACTACAATTAGTCACTCCACAAATGATCATAGTTTGGGATTCATTAAAATACATCTATACATATTGTGAGCAAGAATATTTTTTCTTTCTATTTCTTTGAAAACAAATACCTTGTTGCACATTAATATATTTATTCCCACTACCATGTGGTCTGTCAGCGTGAGTACTTGTCAAATTAAGCCAGATGCACAGAATATCAGTAAAATAATTGACACTTACGTTGCTGATTTATGTGTGCTTTTGTTGCCCATCAAAGAAATAGTTCCTATTGTAAAATGTTACCTCAATTAAAAATCTTGTAAATAAACCATGTTTTGCTGAAAAAAAAAGTTTAAAAACCTTGATTATGATCACTGAACAGACACTGATTACCCAACGTATTCTTCAGATCCAGAAGTTCCCATAAAGACAGCTATATATGGTTTGCCGGAAGCTAATGGTGTTTTTTAGATGTCATGTATTTAATATTTCTTTTGAAATGCAACCATTCAAAACTGATGACTTTTAGCACTTTTTAAAAAACTTTTAACATGCAAAGGTTATGTTCCTTGGGCTATAGTCTATTTGAAAATACTGTATGCAATTATGGAGCTATATTGCTAGCAATGACCAGACGTGCATGGTAAACAACTACAGTGGTCCCCATCTTGAACGGCCCCCCTGACCAGCGGCCACCCGCTTTATACGGCCACAATCCCTTGGCACCGACGAGTTTGTGTTCAAAAGTGCCCCACAAGGACGGCCACCCCTCTAACGCGACCAGCGGCCAGCATTTTAGTGCAAAAACGGTCAAATTTGCCCCTCGCGAGCGGCCACATAATGGTTGTTTACAGAGTAAAATCTCGATAATATTTTTAAATTTCTCAATTCAACACATTGACATTTTGTTCCAACATGCCAATAAAGTAACTTTAATCCTTACAGAGAGGTAAGTAATCCGATTATCCTTACTGCCATGTGTTCCTTAGATGTTAGCTTTTGTCACTTTGATAATTACTGGCTATTATTACCACCGATAATTATCAAGATGACAAAAGCTAACCGCTGATAAGCACAGCATTGTTCAGCTCAAATCAGCGTGACATCCGGTCGCCAGATAGTAAAATGGTATGTTAGCCTTTCTGGCTTCACTCTAATAGATTATGAAATGTACATAACCGGGTACCAGACTGGAGAAGAAGAAAAAAAAGGCGATCACGTGACAGACTCACTTCCGTTGTAAACACTGTGCCTCTCGGGTGATTGCCCGCGAAGGAATAAGTTGTCGCAAAATATCGTCAGACATTCTCAGTTTAGAACAAAAAGTGAAAGCAATTAAATTAACGAAAAGAGGGAGAGTCTTTTGATAACTACTGAGAAATTTTATGTCAGAAAGATTCAAATAAACATCGTCAATATACATTCAGCTGCATTGAGTGGGAAGACGGAATCGACGGACGTACAGGGATAGTTACAACCAAATGTTTGTGCCCAGAATTTAC
This sequence comes from Margaritifera margaritifera, assembly GCA_029931535.1. Taxonomy (NCBI): domain Eukaryota; kingdom Metazoa; phylum Mollusca; class Bivalvia; order Unionida; family Margaritiferidae; genus Margaritifera; species Margaritifera margaritifera. Next base: position 1,379,268 of record JAQPZY010001433.1, on the reverse strand, counting down.
CGACAATTTGGTTTTGCACCACGATTCATGATTATTCATATTTTTTAAAAATAACTTTGATATTAGTTTTATCATATTGAGTCCTTAACCAGATAATATTCCTGTGATTTTTAAATGAAAATATTAAATATATAAAAATTAGTTACATCTTTTATACTTTATATGTAGTTATTACTCACAACTGTGTGATCCCCCTCTAGAAAGGCCACCCGTTTTATAAGGCCACTTTCTTGCTGCAGAAGGGGTGGCCTTATAAGAGGGGGACCACTGTACATACAACTGGATTGTGTCAACAAAAGTTATCCTAAACAACTTCTGTAAAAATATCATATCTGGTGTTCTTTTAATGCCTATTCTGGATGAATTAATGCAAACAAAAACATATCTTTATTCTGTGGTAAAGTAGATACTGTATGTTGGACTCGTCATGCGAACAACATTTGTAAAGTACTGGTACTGTCTTCTAAAAACAATGTAGCTGATGAATTCAAAGACAGATGGAATAATGTCACTCTGTAACAATTATGTGTTGAAAAGGAATCTCTATCCTCGTCAAAAGTTTGTTTCTTTTGCTTCTTTCAAAATATCCACAACACTTCCTACTGCATTTTAGCCAGAATTAAGTGATTCTCAATGAACACTGTTTACATTGCCTTCTTATCCTTGCTTTAAAAGCGTACCTAAAACCGTTTATTCTCCCTGAAATCTTTGATCATAGAGTTCTACCTTTGCACGATCAGCCATACATATATTTTAAAATGTCTTCCACTAAAAGCAAGCTTGGTTAAACGAGTTGCTTTTTTTAAAGTCATCAAGATTCCTACAGTCATTAATTGGAAACAAAGTATTGGTTTCTTGCTACATATTAACCAGTAACTTTAGCGACTTATCCAGTTTATCTTTTGGATCTATCACGATCACCTTTTTATCTTTGAATATCCACTTTGTATCGTAGGTGTTGTTACACAGAAAAGTTTGACAGATGATAACAATGCAGAAACAAAAAGAAGAAAACTTTCTATTCAGTATATGACAAATTTAGTGCAATATTTTACTACAATTAATCACTCCACAAATGATCATAGTTTGGGATTCATTCAAATACATTTATACATATTGTGAGCAAGAATATTTTTTCTTTCTCTTTATTTGAAAACAAATACCTTGTTGCACATTAATATATTTATTCCCACTACCATGTGGTCTGTCAGCGTGAGTACTTGTCAAATTAAGCCAGATGCACAGAATATCAGTAAAATAATTGTTGAGACTTACATTGCTCATTTATGTGTGCTTTTGTTGCCCATCAAAGAAATAGTTGCTATTGTAAAATGTTACCTCAATTAAAAACCCTGTAAATAAACCATGTTTCACTGAAAAAAAAGTTTAAAAACCTTGATTATGATCACTGAACAGACACTGATTATCCAACGTATTCTTCAGATTTAGAAGTTCCCATAAAGACAGCTATATATGGTTTGCCGGAAGCTAATGGTGTTTTTAAGATGTCATGTATTTAATATTTCTTTTAAAATGCAACCATTCAAAACTGAGGACTTTTAGCACTTTTTAAAAAACTTTTAACATGCAAAGGTTATGTTCCTTGAGCTGTAGTCTATTTGAAAATACTGTATGTAATTATGGAGCTATATTGCTAGCAATGACCAGACATGCATGGTAAACAACTACATACAACTGGATTGTGTCAACAAAAGATATCCTAAACAACTTCTGTAAAAATATCATATCCGATGTTCTTTTAATGCCTATTCTGGACGAATTAATGCAAACAAGAACATATCTTTATTCTGTGGTAAAGTAGATATGTTGGACTCATCATGTGAACAACATTTGTAAAGTAATGACTTCTAAAATTGCATTACTCAAAAAATTAATAGTCATCTCCTGAAAGAAACCCACCTCTTATATTATAATATTATATTCTTCCAATCATGGATTATTTTTCCATGGTATGGGGAAATTTGTGCAATATCTCAATTAGACAGGATTTGTTGATTCCAAACATGGGCAACTCGTGTCATTTTTGATGCATCGACTATCCCTTCATCTGGCAGCCTATTTGAAGAACTTAAAAGGAAAAAACTTCACCAAAGGAGTGATAATTAAAAGGCAGTCCATGTATATAAATGACTAAATGGAACTACACCAACATATATACAAGACAATTTTCAGTTTACTTCCAAACAGAATCAACTAAGATCAACCGTCAATCCAAAACTGAAATAAACTACAGAGAACTTTCCACTACTAAAGTGTAACTCTATGGGATTCACTCCCCATATGTAAAGACAGCTGAGAATATCAAAGAATTAAAATCAAAATATTTTTTTTTAAAATAACATACATGTCCTTAAGAATTTAAGAACTTGTCTATGCAGGGGTTTATTTTATATGCGTATGATATAAACTGAACTCTAAAGAAAGACATGAACCAATTTACTGTGAAAACCAAATTTAGTTTACTTACATACAAATTATATTCCTTCATGCTGATTTTTTAAACCCATGTTATAACTTTGTGTATATTTTACTCTCTCTTTCTTACATCTTTTTAACCAATGAGGGCCTCATGAGAGACTGTTCAATGTACTACATGTACATGTGCTACATCTATAATGAAAGTATTATTATTATTATTATTATTGGTGACTTCAGACATTATATGTTATGAAAGATCACTTGCAACAGGTTGATGATTTATTAGAAAGCCAGTGTGTGCATTTGCTTGGATAGAGGAAAGCGTGCTTTTCAAATGAGGTGTCAGGGCTAGTGTCTGATCGAGTTTATGAATGACATATCATCAGCTTGTAACAGTCATTATATAGTGGCTGTTACTTCAACATTTCTCAAAGAATATTACTTCTACCAGGTAAATTAAATCTAGTTTCAAAAAATGGAAAATGATGAGAGATTCTTAAGCATATATTTACATTAATGCATTGAAAATGTTAGAGTTGGTAGAGTTAGTATTCACAGTTTATAATGATTCCACTTAACATTCTATGGAGAATGCTGCTTATTATTATTATGATTTGTATGTCCTGTCTTATCACATGGAATGACATATTTTCAAAAATATTAGTTAAAAAGTACTTCCAGTATTTTATTATCATTTTCCTCTCTCTATATCAACCCCGTTCAAAAAGTGACTTGTGACCTATCAAAAGTTTATTTGAAGCATATCAATATGCAAGGAAAATGATCCCTCTTTGCAGAACTTTCTACATGCATTCTGGATAGCTGAATAAGACAGGAGTTACCTCCCATGTCACATTTTCCCCTTAAAGTCTATGTTGGACTTAAACCCATTGGATAACATTAATAGTGAAAAATATCTAAAACTTTCTGATAAAAAAACTGTGAAAAATAATAAGCTGATGAAAATTCATGCTATTTCTATCAATGTGGTGCTGATATGTAATTTCTACGAGGATTTTTTATAGGTAAAGATTAATGTAGGTGAAAGTATGTGAAATAGCTATTATACGTCTAACCAGTACCATGCCTGATGCATATGTTTTCGTTTTCAAATGACCCTGACCTTGCTTGAGGGTAAAATGGATGGTATGCATGCTCTGATGTTGTTTTAGGGCAGAACTTCTCATTGTACAAGTATGACATTTTTTTAAAACTATATATAAAATTAAAGCTTGCCTCACGAGGCAATTGTATTAGCTGCATCACTTTTTTCTACCAGATCTAACAAAGTGGTAATATGGTTATTAATGAGGTTTACGTCAGTGATAATTATTTCATCTAATGTAGCTTTGTTATCTGTGTTTCTCTCAATTCCACTGTCAAAACCTAAGTTATGTAGCACTAGGATCTCTAAGAGATTCTGGCTCCACTTGTTCTATACATGATCTATGCTATTTACTGTGCATGGAAAACAAATGTTACAGGCAATACCATGAAAATCTATATCTTTTTCATCTTCATCTCTTATGCTGATATTGTACAAGTGCTTGTAATAACCATTAACACTGTATGAAACAAACTCACCATGAAAAACATTTTAACTGGCAATGAATGTAGCAAGAACGAATAATAGATTATTTTGGTGTTATTGATTTGATTAAGATAAATGTATAAATATTTGCCTGCCAAAAAACTGTAAACTGTATCAGATTCAGTTGATACATGTACAGTTCTCTAGTCCTTGAATCCTAGCAATTTTGAATTGTAGGTGGATATGCACACTGTGCAATTGTTTCTCGGAGTGATTTGAGTTTTGTTTAAAACATTCGACATGAATACATTCATCGTCATCTGTAGTTATCCCCTATTTGGCTTGTTCATGTACATATATTGCAGTTGTAAAACTATCAGGTACTGAAACTCTACTTGCTTTATTTTTGTTATTGATGTAAGCAAATATGTTTTTTAGTTCATCAAAAATACTGTAATACCCAAAAACAAAATCTATTCTGTCATGAAATGGAGAGTTTGCCATTTCTGTTATCAACTGAAATGGTGAAATATACTTCATTTTCTGGGACAGGATTGATTATAACATAATTCTCTTCTTTTGCAATGGCTAATGCTATGTGTCTGCAATCATCTGCTGTGCCAATCATTTGTAGAGGTAACATCAGAACAGCCATGAGTTATTTTTCTTTTCTTTTCCTGCAAGTTTCTTCAAATATTTTCCTTTTTCTGAATACAATTTTGTCTTGATTTTGTTTTTATTTTGCATTCACTGTGTTTGCTGATCATCAAAATAAAGTCAACATGGTTGATTTTTGTTAGCAGGGTGTACTGGAGGTACATAATTGTATTCATCCCTTTGTTTATCTTGTGATCGATAGTGTTCAACTTGGTGATGGCAGATGTTACTATTTAATCATGTTTTAAACATTTTTTGGAATTATTTTTCATTCAAGCTTCTGAAACAATAACTGCTGTATTACGTTGTATATTGCATAGTAATGTTGGTGTCATTTATCTTCTTTCCTAAATTATATACGGATCAGCACCATTTTCATTTGTGATTACTAGGAATTTCCTTTACTCAGAACCATTTTCATTTCGGTCAAACAAGATATCAGAAGATATTACATGTCTATATGACAATCAATCTAGGACGAATGGCCATAATATAATTTTCAAGCTGGCTGCTGATAAAGAATTGGATCTGACCTGCAGGTTGGGGATTAATCCCAGACACATCACTGTCTTTTGAACCAAGTGACAGGTCTTTCAGTACGACACTTCTGAGAACACTGTATCAACTGGGCACCCACAACGACTTTAAGTGATCCACCATTACTCCCATCACCCTGCTAAAGGTTCTGGGTGAGGTTGGTAGACTGAAGGGAAGAGTACAAAACTGAAAGACCTCCTTGCCCAGACTGGAAGATGACATGTAGGTAAGCATTCTGGAAGTTTATGGAGACTGCCCAGTTGTTCGCTTTTATGACATTCCTGACTGAGGCTGATGTCTCCATCTTGAAGCACTCTTCCCACATAAAAGTGTATAATGGAAAAAGATCAATGACAAGGTGAGATTTTCCCTCATCCCTTGAAACCAGGAAGACCTGGGAATAGAATCGTGGGCTTTGAGTATTTATCAGTCTAGTACTGCCCCCTTCTTTAGAAGGGTGTATACCTCCCCCTTAGGGAATCCAGATTGGCCTGGTGAAAACAAAAAGGAGTCCTTCACAGAGGTGGAGGGTCCCAGAAGTGACGCAGTTAACACTGCCTTATTGTGGAGAGAACCCATATATTTTCCAATCAGATCCCTGAAAGCTGCATTTTCTGGCACCTACTGGGATCTTGGGAAGAGAGAGACTTGGCATGAGAGGGAGTGACTCTCTAGGGCCGACTACATCCCTCTTCCAAATATTTTGTCCATTTTGTTTTAGGATTATAATACATAAAATTCAAAATCTTCTTAATATCTATTACTCTATTTGAAACAATGTTTTGAACTGCTACAAAGTGGACCTTAAAAACTACCTTCATATTTGTAATTAATGACTAGCAACCTTAATTAATGTTACTATTACTCAGCATTTAATTTACTCTATATTTAAATTACTTAATCACTTGTAATACCAGAAAAATATAGATTTGAAATTGTTTAACCAGAATGTAATTAACAGTTACATAGTTTGTCTCTTTTAAGCTTTTAATAGACTCTAGCTACCACTGTAAACATTAATCGTCTAGCAAAAAATAAATTCAGCCTAATGTGGTCTTCACCTGTGAAATGTTGGCCTCTGTGACAGGGCATAAAAGATATAAAAAGAAGAACATCTTTCCTATGACATTCAAACAGAGGTACAGTAACAAGTTGATAAAAACCAGATACTTTTTCCAATTCAATGTATAGGAATTAAAGGTGAAGTTCATTTTATATACAACCTATATTATATGAACTCCTTGGACTGTAAATATGTTATTTTTTTATGTCACAGTGTGATTCAATTAATGACAAAGCAAATAAAACATGTTTTTAACACAGTACTTTATGCACGGCTGAATCAGGAGTTTTCCTTTAATTCCAGCAGAGGATCCTGATAAAATGAATGACTTTGTCAAGTCGTTTTGTGGCTTTCTATCAATTTTTGACTACTATACCTCCTCAAAAATTGATCATTCTTTGCGAGAAACCATTTTTCCTGTGAAAAAATGATTCTCATTTTGACCAAAACAAATATTTTCCAACAAGTTTCTATTTCATTCACCCAATGACATGCTTGATCAGGAAAACATTACTGACCAAGAACAGAGAAAAAAAATAGGGTGAGAGAGGCATCTTTGATTCTCTAATTCCCTTGGTATATTGTTTCAAGAGATATTCTTCTGCAATTATTTTCCGTAAAGGAAGTATCAATTTAATTACCACTATGTGTGTTTAAGTTTTACTGACAATATTTTTTTTCTGAAATATTTTAACTTAGAATGCCATGAATGATCTAATTCATTCCATTTGAGTTTTCACCAATCGTTCCATACACTAATATGAATATACATGCATACAAGGGTCCCTCGAAGAGACTGATGCTCTGTTGAGTATTGAAAGAATCTCTGATATTCTTCAAAGATAACACAATTTTCAAATTAGCTGCTGTGATGGCCATATTGGATGTCAGATTGACTCCATTTCCATTTAGGACCAAGTAGTCACCATTAGAAGTCTTTTGGTGAAAACCCCATGTCAATATGACAACTGGTTCGGGGGGAGTGGTGACAAGATTTTCAAGATGGCCATCATTGTAGCCATATGGGCATATAACTGACACCATTTTCAGTTAGGACCAACTAGGTATCATTAGATGTCTATGTGTGAAAACCTCATGTTGATATGGCTATCCATTCGGGGGGAGCAGAGGTAACAATATTTTCAAAATGGTCACTTTCATTTAGGACCAACTAGACACCAAAGAACTCTTCTGATGAAAACCCCAATGTCAAAATGACTTTCTATTTAAAAGGAGTATCGATGTATCGATAACAAGATTTTCAAGATGTCCACCATGGTGGCCATATTAGTCATGAGATCAGTACCATTTTAAGTTACGGTATCTTACGATGTCTTCTGCTAAAATTCTGCTAACAACATTTTCAAGATATCAGTCATACTACTTTCATTTAGGACTAATTTGACACCATAAGAAATCTTTTGGCAAAAGTCCCATGTCAATATGATCATCCATCTAGAAGAAGTCACGATAACAAGATTTTCAAAATGGACACCATGGTCCCCATTTTGGAGGTTAGATCAGCACCAGATTTAGAACAAACTAACTTCATAATAAGTTTTCTGGTGAAAACCCCATGACGATATGACTTTCTGTTTAGAAGGAATAGTGATAACATTTTCAACATGGCTGCTGAGGTGGCCATATTGGATGTCTGAGTTGCACCATTTTCATTTAGGACCAATTGGACCTCATTATAAGTCAATGTTGATATAACCATCCATCTTGGAGGTGTAGTGACAACAAAATTTTCAAGATGGTCACTGCGGCAGCCAGAAGTCAGAAGTCTTAACAAAAACCCTAAAAAAAGGATGAACTCAAGCAGAAGAAGGTTGATCCTAAACTTATCAGACATTATCATGAAAATAGTGGAAAGAAAATAGTGGAATAGTTGATTACTGAAGAGTATTTAAAACTGTTAAAAGTGAATACTTTTATCAAACACCTCTCAGATGCAGATCGAAAAGTGAGATATTGTGAACAGGTTTTGGTAATAAACACAAATGAAAAAACCTTTATGAAGGAGATATGTTCCCTCACTGGATTATCAGGATGCCATACCAACCATTTTGGAAAAAATATGTGTGCATCAACGGCAAACAAGGCATACCTAGGAGGAAATCATGAAATGAGCAGACCACAGATCCATTTTAGGAATAAGAAAATATAAAGAAGAAAAAAACATTGTCTGCTATGTTATTTGACATTTCATATACAATTGACTCACCAAATCCACTTGCAACTCTAAATATGGACTTAATGTAGATTCAACATTAAAATGTGAAATATGAGGATTCATTATCTGAAAACAGTGATGTGTGTTTGCAATCAAGGAAAGTTCAGAGACGTTCTTTTAAGCTGATCTCATAGAAATATTAGGACAAAATCCTTGTAACAAATGCCCTTATCATTTCTAGTTCAATTGTCGATACAAACCAGGATAAGTTATATGGATACAATTTTTTGGATGCAAAGTTCATTAAGAACTGATGTTCTTTGATGTTGGTTAATTTGGGATTCTTTACTTCAAAGAAACAAGTTTACAAATTTTTGTAAACCACAGTTTGATATGATTTTGAGACCTTTTTCTGTGTTCTCACTAACCTTCAAGTTTTGTAACTTTCTTCGTGTGGATTCTCCCCTCCTCCCTCTCTCTCTTTTTCTCAAGTGTTACATGTGAAATTATGGCATCAACAATGAAATATTGCAGATTCAGCACACTAAAACTGTGCTGACACTGCAGATATCAACACAGTTAGCTGTGCTGTTATCAGTAGTTAGTTAACTTGAAACAACCGGAGAAAAAAACACATCTTAGCACATAAACCATGTGATAAGTTGTCCACAAGCATTAAAAAGAAGTCTGATCTGTTGACTGTAACAGAAATTTTATGACTAATTTATCTCAAATACTATGCCATGACATAAGGGATTTTAAAGCACATGCATACCTTCAATTATCATAGCATTAAATCATCTGCAAGTTAAAAGACATAATGTTTTAACAAACAAGGACTCAAAAAAACATATTTGCTCTTACTCACCTCTTTCTGGAACCAGAACTTTAGCAACTGGTATGAGAAATTACTTTCATTGTGGAAATGGCAGAAAACTTCTACATTTGCTATAAGGTCAGCAACAGGGATCAGGCAGTTTACACTGTATCCATCAGATTGAAGGCACTGTATAGACAGCTCAAATTGCAGACGCTCTCCCAAGTATCCAATGATATTGGAAAGAGTCATTGTGATGAACTCCTTTGCTTCAATACACAGTTTGGAAGATAGAGTCTTCTCAATGATCTTCGTTCTTATGACTTTTGCAAATATGACATGTTTCCTGAAGAACACGATCAATCTGTGATGAAGGTCAAGGTTGAAGACACAGCAGTCGCAGAAGATCTGATCTTCGGACTCCTTCTTAGCGATGGACCAGTGAGCCACACAGTCAGCAACAAGGCGATGGAATATGAAAGAAGGCAGGAATTGTTCCATGAAGACATAACAGAGGACTGATGAGCTATCTACTTCTGCATGTGGTTCAGGGAAGATAACTTCTGGTGCTGCTTCTCTAAGCATGCATGGGGCAAGGAAGTTAATCTCCACCTTAAATAAAAAATAAAATATGTTGATATGATTTGTAATTATAATTACTGTGTTCAATTAGGCAACAGCCAGCAAGAAGCTGATTAGCATTAACTAACGAAGAATTTATGAGACATTTATATCATCTACTCCTCTGAGGACATTGTTATATATGTAATTATCTACAATCAATAACAATTATGCTTCCCTTATGACACAATGTCAGATGCTGACAAATTTAAGGAACTGATGTCCCCAGCTCTTTGTTGGAAGTAGAGAAGTGTAGTCTTTTAGGGGTAAAACTAATTTTAATTATGTAATTATTACCTGTTATTTTTACATTTCTTTCACTCTGTATGGTGCTAGTCCCTAGTCCAAGGTGAATTCTGTCCCCCAATTGGTGCCTGGAGGCTTAGAACAAAAAAAACCCCATAACCGCATGCTGATACCTTAGACACTTCCATCAACTGGAACATCGTCCTTCTTTGAGTTGAACCTAGCCCGAGTGGAAATCAGAGTGAGGAGGGAGGTAGGAATTTGATAATAATAATAGGTAAGTATTATATATTTAAAATTGGTTTTACCCCCAAAAACATTTTAATAGGAGTAATACCTTGCATTGCTGACTTTTCTGACTGGAGGGATGTTGATGGTCCCATGATTAGCTGACAGAGTGAACATATCTGTTATCAGTAGGTTGTTCTACTGCTGACTGGAGGATGGCTTGACAACTTGCTGGGCTGACATAATCAGGCCCAGTGCATTGATGCCTTCACTCTGGGGAGCCACTGAATGAAGGTAGAAATAAGGGAAAGTAGAGTGAGACTGAGCAGAAGGCAAGCTTTCATGGTATAATCCAGAAAAGAATGATTCCTGGTAAAAAAAAGGTCCAAGTGGCAGCAATGAATCTAACCTCATGGACTTTGATTCTGATGAAAGAAAGATCTATGTGAGTTAGGGACTGATAGCTTCTTTTAATAGTTAAAATAATCCATCTCAAGATGATGGTTGTCAGAGGTTCCTTTGTAAGGGTGAGGCAGTTTTGACCATTTCTTTTTCCCTTTGATTTAGCCACATAGAAATGTAAGGCTCTAACTGGGTAAAGGAATCTATCTTGATCATCCCTAGCACATATGCAACTGAGACACGGAATTTACATTGGTTCAGGGGCTGCCAAAGTAGCTGATTCTTGGCCAGAAAGCTGGGCAAAGAATGGAGATTGACTCTTAGTTGGGACTGAAACAGGGGCAATCTTTTTCCACATACATGAAATGAATTTCACTCCTCCTCACCGATACTAGAGAGAAAAGAAAGACTGTTCAAAGTAAGTTCTCATATGAAGCTTCATTCAATGGTTCATAAGTCAGTTTAGATAATGACCAAAACACAAGTTTAACCTAGGTATTAAAGGGTGAGAGACTGGTTTTTGGGCGGTCTCCAGTTTGCTAGAAGCAGGAACTAGAGCGGGCTCAAGTAAAGTCTTCCAAGGGGAACTAAGTCTGCAGCTGAGTTCAGAATTCCCAGAAGAGAGAGAGAGAGACAGAGAGAGACAGAGAGAGAGAGAGAGAGAGGTAAAGGCAAACTGACAGCTAGGTCTTGGCCACAAGACATGTTATGAGGAACCAGATTTGGTCAAGCTTGCCCAGAGGAACTCAAACCCTCCCAACTCTGGTAACAAAATTCATCCCCACAAAGTCCTGAGAAGGGGTGAGATCTGACTTCTCTAGTTTAGAGATATGACCAAGGCAAGTCTTTGATGACCCTGTGCATCAACCAGTCACCAAAATACTGAAGAATGGGAATCTCTAAAGACCTCAAGTGGGCTGCTACAACACCTTCGCGCTGGTAAAGGCTCAAGGGGTGGATGAAAATCAATGGAGACCACCCAGTCACGTTGACATATGTCATTCCTGACCGCAGCGGTACTCTCCATCTTGAAGCATTCTTCTTGAAGACATCTGTTTAAGGTGGAAAGGTCAAGTATGAGCCAAAACTTTATGACTTTTTTTATGCCAGAAACATCTGGAAATAGAAATACAGAGCTTGATTGCTTTCCACCCTCTTGACTGTGCCATTTTGCAGAAGTGTGTATACCTCTTCCCTTAAATGAGCCAGTTTGGACTGGTGAAAGAAGATGGCAGGCCACGACAAAGGAGGATGTTCCCAGAAATGAAGTTGGTATCCATCCTTTAAAGTGGAATGGACCCACTCATTGTCTCTGATGCTCGACCAAAACATCTGAAATGAGGGCTAGATAAGCACCTACTGGGATGCTAGGAAGATAAAAAGTGGCATGAGAGGGTGCAACTCCCTAGGGCCAATCCCCTCCCTCCTTGGGGAAGTCAGAGGAGTCCAAAACGTCCTCTCTTAGCCTCTCTGACCACCTTGCCTAGCAAAGGACGGGTGGGAGCTTAAACCTAAGGCTGCTTGTGAGACTGTTGAGACTGCGTCTGCTTGAAGAACTTGGAAGAAGGTCTGATAGGGAGGTCACGGTGGGCGTGCTTCTTGGTCAGTTTCAATGGGCACAGAGTCATTGCCAAGAATCTATTTTGTTGGTCCCTCAAATTCGGTGACACTATGGAGGGGATGAGACTCTAAAGGGCATCTCCACTGCCAGACCTAAGACATATAGTATATATAGTAAAAATGAAATTTATACTTTGTACCATTGGTTATTGAAAGGTAATGGTTCATTTTGGAGAAAAAAAATGTATAAATATGGTGCTGGTAAAACCTATGAAAATGCTTAAATCTCCATCACATACATTTTATTTTACCTACCTATGGTGCTGGTAAAACTTGTGAAAATACATTTGCTGATTTGCTGCTCCTTTGTCCTCACATAATCAAGGTTCAATCGAGAGCAAGTTCTCCTATGAAGCTTCATTCAATGGTTCATAAGTCAGTTTAGATAATGACCAAAACACAAGTTTAACCTAGGTATTAACGGGTGAGAGACTGGTTTTTGGGTGGTCTCCAGTTTGCTAGAAGCAGGAACTGGAGTGGGCACAAGTAAAATCTTCCAAGGGGAACTAAGTCTGCAGCTGAGTTCAGAATTCCCAGGAGAGAGAGAGAGAGAGAGAGAGAGGGAGAGAGAGAGGGAGAGAGAGAGGTAAAGGCAAACTGACAACAAGGTCTTGGCCACAAGACATATTATGAGGGACCAGATTTGGTCAAACTTGCCCAGAGGAACTCAAACCCTCCCAACTCTGGTAAGAAAATTCATCCCCAAGTACACCAAGTCCTGAGAAGGGCTGAGATCTGACTTCTCTAGTTTATGGATAAGACTGAGGCGAGTCTTTGATGACGCTGTGCATCAACCAGTCACCGAAATACTGGAGAATGGGAATCTCTAATGACCTCAAGTGTGCTGATGCAACCTATTCACCCTGGTAAAGGTTCTAGGGGTGGAGGCAAGGCTGAATGAAGATCTCAAAATTAAAATACCTCCTGGTCGAGAAAAAACCGGAGGTATTTTCTGTATGATGGGAAGATGGGGATGTCATGGCACACATCCTGAAGATCAATGGAGACCACCCAGTCACAGGGACGTATGTCATTCCTGACCGCTGCGGTACTCTCCATCTTGAAGCATTCTTCTCGAAGAAATCTGTTTAAGGTGGAAAGGTTGAGTATGAGCCGAAACTTTATGACTTTTTTTTACACCAGAAACATCTGGAAATAGAAATCCAGAGCTTGATTGCTTTCCACCCTCTTGACTGTGCCCTTCTGCAGAAGAGTGTATACCTCTTCCCTTAAATGAGCCAGTTTGGACTGGTGAATATAAGATAAGCATCTACTGGGATGCTGCGAAGACAAAAAAGTGGTATTAGAGGGTGACCTCCCTAGGGCCAATAACCTCCCTCCTTGGGGAAGTCAGGAGTCCAAAACATCATCTCTTGGCCACTCTGACCACCTTGCCTAGCGAAGGACAGGTGGAAGCTTTAAACTAAGGCTGCTTGTGAGACTGTTGAGATTACATCTGTTTGAAGAACTTGGAAGAAGGTCTGATATGGAGGTCATGGTGGGCGTGCTTCTTGGTCAGTTCCAATGGGCACAGAGTCGCTGACAAGAATCTATTTTGTTGGTCCCTCAAATTCGGTGACACTATGGAGGGAATGAGACTCTAAAGGGCGTCTCCACTGCAAGACCTTAGACGTATAGTATATATAGTAAAAATGAAATTTATACTTTGTACCATGGGTTATTGAAGGGTAATGGTTCATTTTGGAAAAAAAAATGTATATTGTTGAGGCTCAGCAACTAAGACAGTCTTGCATGCCTTGAACATTCTATTTTGGTCTGAATCATGTTTTCAGTTTTAGACTGTTGATAACTTGTATGTTTCAGTAATTAATTGCATTATGTTAATTTCATTAATACCTAAACTGTTTGCTCATTAACCAGCTCTTCAGCTTCGATAATAAGCAATACAAATTGGGTGGAAATTTATAAATGACCATTGCTAAAGTAAAATTTTAAAATGGTTAGTTAAACAAGGAAAGAATTTATAGTGGACTACTGAAATCCCAGTAAAATACTTTTGATTTTACCTAAATATGGTGCTGGTAAAACCTATGAAAATGCTTAAATCCCAGTCACATACATTTTATTTTACCTACCTATGGTGCTGGTAAAATTTGTGAAAATGCATTTGCTGCTTTGCTGCTTCTTTGTGCTCACATAAGCAAGGTACAATCAAGAGCAAGTTTTTACACCATTAGCGAAATAAAAAGGGCACTGACCAATTAGCAAAATCCTGCTGCACCAGGGTGGCACATAAAACTTCAACTTATGCACTCTCAGTATTTAAATGAGCCACCACTTTACTTTTCTTCTGAACAGTACAGTTACTGATAGTCAAAGCATCTACATCATTTAGGACACATATCAAAATACTGTGCAACTGAAGCACAGCTATATGAGACAAGCAAGTTGCCTATTTATGGCAGTCATGTTCTGAGATATTGCATCACTTTAATTTACTTTTATATACTAAGTGGGGTAGTTATCCATGCAATATCAGTAAACTAAAGTGAAGAGAAGAAGGAATGTGCATTCCCGATTTTGCTTGGCCTGACTGTGGCAAAATCGGCCAGTAATTTCACAAGATGATAATACTGATGACAGAGTAGATTCCAAACAGAGCCGTGGCATTGATCAGGAACTTTTTAGAGTTGAACCTGCTGAATGTATCAAAATCTTGTGACATAATTAATGAATGGATAACAAAACCTGCATGGCTGCATAATTATTACTCACAAGCAACGATCATACTATATCACTGCGATGACTTTATAATCCTTATACTAGTGAAAAATGTGAGAAATTTAGCTATATTTCATTATATGAAACCTGTCGGTTATAAATTATTTCTATCACAGAATAATCAACATAAAACATAATTCAATGCTCAGTCATCACTAAAAGTTCTTCATTCTGGATCATATGTCTAATTCTTCTTGGTTCCTTTGGCAGAATTCAAGACTAAACCATGATTATTAGAAGCCATATTATTATATAAAAAAGGAAGTATATCATATGGCAATAAAGAGTACTGAGGAGCCTTTAATGGGAATTGATAATTCAGAATAGCAGATTCATTTGTTGTTACATTGGATTTATACTTTGTAATGAATATTGCTGGCTCAAAAGAATTTCCAAGCACTCAAGTTAAGATCATCTCTTCTGTCCTTTTAATGTTTTTAACTGATGAGTATAATACTCAAATGCTATTTGTGAACAGAACCATTTTGTTACAAAAGGTTGATGTTTTGATTAACTGTGGATGAATGCTGTGCAGTGAAGAAAAAAATTGGAGCGAGATGGGCAGATAATTCTCTTGCATCTCGGGTGAGCATTTTACTAGATTTAAAAAAAAAAAAACTTTGCAAAGAAAGCTGAATCATGACCACTTTGGGTACTCAAAAGATAATTGATAGTAATCTTCATCTAAATAATCGGGAATATATACCACTGTATATGTGAATTTAATTGATGATGATTGATTGATTACTAACACTCAATTCATTTAAGCCTAGTGCCAACAAGTTTAAATTTAACAATTGAAACAAAATTCGTTGGACATTAATAAATATAAAAAAGGCAACTTTACAACCCACTCAACTAAATAGACAACAAAGACTTAAATAAATATAACAGTAAAAACAATGACTTTGATACAGTTAGCAGTAAATATGAAAATTTCATGAATAGGAACATATATAACCTCCAACAGTCCTTGATAATACCTTGCCATAAAATTAAGCACCATACTGCTGAGGAATTACATAATTAGGGTCTGAGCTGAAAGCAACTAAAAAGTCGGATAAAAATTCAATTGTATATATCAAAGTTACTGTGTTCATGGGCTCAATAAAGTACCAAAATGCCAGCAATAACTTCTGACTCGAAACTCTTTCACAAAGTGCAGAACCCACTGAATATTGCAAGAAGTGTTTTAGTGAAAACCTACATCAATGAAACTTCCAACATTGCTCCATAGTGGCCATCTTGAAAATCTTGATATTACCAGTCCTTTTGCATGAATAGTATAGATTCACGCAAGAGGAGTGGTGATAACAAAATTGTCAAGATGGCCACTATGGTGCAATGTTAGAAGTCTGATGAACACTATTTTCAGTCAGAACCAGCAGCATATTGTTTTAATAGCCTTTTAGTGCATACCCCATGTCAATAAGACCATGAAAAACGCATGAAATATGCAGTTATTTATGTAAAGTTCCTACATTTTTTTTCAGTTCTTATATTTTCCTATGCTTTTGGGAAAAACAAAAGTCCATTCTAGGCACTGATGCTCTACTGACTGAAAAGAATTTCGAAGCATCCAAGTTAAGACCATCTCTTTTGTTTTATTATTTTTAACTGATGAGTATAATAATCAAATGATGTTTGTGAACAAAAACATTTTGTTGCAAAAGACTGATGTTTTGATTAACTGTGGATGAATGCTCTGCAGAGAAAAATTGAATATGGGCACTCGCATGGACAGACAGAGACTGTGAGAGCATTTTAGTGTTGTAAATGTGAGAATAGTGATATGTATCATCCATTAATGAAAGTGTTCTGTCTTTCAGCACTCCACACACCAGGAACAAACAGCCCTTAATCTTTGACATCAATCTCTTCCTTTCTAAGCTAATGGAATTTCTTTACCCAATCTGACCACCATTGTCTTTTCTTTGACCTCTGGCGTTCATTTACCTTATCAGCCTCATTCTGAAGTCACATCTGAAACTTCTCTCACATCTCAGGAAAGCTAGTTGCTGGATGTTTTCAAAAACAAAACTTTGTAAAGAAAGCCGACTTATGCAGGGATGGTGCTGGCTTTAAAAAATGTGTCGCAAAAAAATCGCAAATCTCAAAATTTTGTCGCCAATTTTCAAAAAGTGTCACCAAACAAGGAGTAAGTATTTTCCATGTCTATTAATGTAGTAGGCAATGAAAATTGAAAAAGATGGAGTATTTATTACTTTATTGACAGCAAACAATACAATACCACAATATTAAAGAATAATTCATTGCATTACTGTTTTGTATGCTTTTTTATAATGTTTTGCACTATTAAAATGTTGTTTCATAAAAATAATAAAATCGAATGTCACATGAGTATGCATCGTAATTTTACGGTTGCCCACTTGCTGAATGCAGTTTCAAAGTCGAGGTCTCCTTCACATTCGTACGTGCCGATTCTCATTAGATTCTCTCTCTTTGATGTACTTAAATTCAGACAAATTGGGTTGTTCCACTTAGTGTACTTTACCTATGCAAATTAGCCTAATGGGCTCTCCCTCAGCAGTGCTCAAAGGATTTGACATGACCCATCACCCTAGCTATTGTGAGGCAATTCAATAAATCTCTGAAAGGTGTCTGTTTATCTCTGACCGCCTTACCTTTTAATAGTCTTTAAACAGTTGTATAAACTGACCGACTTGTTATCATATTAAATGATACACTGTATCCAGTTTATTACAGGCTCAGTATCTGCAAATTTCTTGTGTCGGCTGAACAGTAGAATGTTAAACTGTCTGTCTTAGCTAGACGAGAACCGTGTATATTTCAGTGTCATAGGGTAACAGGGGTGAGATTGATACATCCTGTCGTGTGCCTCAAAGTCTTATTATGTACATGTTTCAATATACTTTTCTAAAGTTTCTAAAGACTACCGTTCAAGACTAGTTTTCTTTATAATATTTTCTTCTTTTGTTTTTGCCCGCACTGACACATGGATAATCAGCACACGGAAAATCGAGAGTATGCCTCCTATGCGTATATGATTTATTGAAAATAGTTTACCTCTTATAGGGCAAGAAAGCCTTATACATGAATACATTTGTGTAAAATCAATTTATGTATGAGAATAAACGGTAACCTTGGAAATATTCAATCGGGATGGACCAAATCGTTTGAATGTAAAATTATTGAAGATTGTCCGAAAAGTATGAAACACATATCACAGAACATCAGTTTTAATTTTCTATCATATCTCAGCGACAGACACCCAAATTTCCAACAGTCAAGAAATTTTCGTGATTTCGGTGTCCATTCATCATGATGTGGTGTTGTACTTAAAGAATTACTACCAGCTGCACTACAAGTAGATGATGTTGGACTGTCAGGTATAACATCTGTTTCAGTTACTGGGTTGTCTGATGTACTTGCATCTAAATCCAAATGATGTTAATTTTGTTAACTTAATCTTTTTATTTGTGATCAATCCCTTGTCTGTCCCAGCATATATGGCTGGTTAGAACTTTGGAATTGGCCCCTCATAAAAAGACATTTTAAAAAGTTAGTCAACTTAATCTTAGGATGAGATGATGAACACGAAAAGTCTAACTTACGTTTACCCATTACAGTATATAGTTCTGATTGAGACTGAATTTTATTTTTCATTTACTTTGTATTTATACAGAATGATTGGGGCTTCAGAGGTAATCAGTTTTCTTTGAAGTTTTAGAAAAAAAAAATTTCTGGTTCATTTTTCCAAACCAAAAAAAAAAAAAAAAAAAAAGGATTAGCGGTCGTTTGGTCATTTGTAGCTAGTCCGGAAGCATGATTGGAGTTTATCACCGCATACAGTACTCAGGCCAGATGTCAGCATAAGCGGTCAATATGAAGAAAGGATTTGTTTATGTAACAATAAATAGATTCCATTGCATTGTACACCAAAGTTTGCGGCTTCCTTTCATGGTGCCTTTGAATTCCTCCACTCTAAACCCAAGATTGTATATACAAGTTTTAACAGCCAAAAATATTGTCGCCAAAAAAATCGCCAGATGGTATATTTTGTCGCCAATCAGGAACAAAAATCACAATTTGCGACATTGCCGATGCCCAGTGCGATCCCTGCTTATGACCACCTTGGGTACTCAAAGACAGTATTCCTCATCTAAATGACTGGGAATATATACCATTGTCTAAGTGAACTTAATTGAAGATGATTGGGTGATTACTAGCACTCAATTCACTTAGGCATGGTGCCAATATATTTCCTTTTTACAACTGAAACAAAACTCATTGGACATTATTGAATCAAAGGCAAATTTACAACTTGCTCAAGCCAATATACAACAAAGACTTAAATAAAGATAACAATAAAAACAAATATTTCAATACAGATAGCAGCAAATCTTTTATTTGAGCTATAGGAAGCCAGACAGCTTCCAACAGTCCTTGATAATACCTTGCCATGCAATTAGGCGTCACACTGCTGAGGAATTACATAATGAGATTAGTTTCTTATAGTTTCATGATATACCGGAAAAAACCCCAAGAAGCCCTATCAAAATATGCTGCGTCCTGGGGACCCAAGGAGGTTGAAACATGTGCATCCAGGCATTTGATTGCTGCTTCAGTGACTTGGGACCTCAGGTCAAGCAAATCTGTTAGTACTGAAACCATCTCCGATATTCTTTAGAAACTCGAACAACTCAAATTTGGAGTCACAAATATTTCTTATAGGTATGAGTAAACATGTTCACAAGATACCTGTAAAGTGCAAGACATTCTTTGTCATGGCCATTCATCTTGAATATGATATCATAAATAGAATATCACTGAACTTGTCTCAAAGAATTTCAGTATATACCCAAATGCTAAATTTGGTTAAATCTATAATTAACATTCTTTTTAAAACAAAAAGTTATTTAAATGGCATAATTCGAGGTATTCATCCAACACATCCACAAACTGGATATGATAAAAATTCATTTATACTTGCCTGTGGTTTAGTGCTCACACACCAGGCCTGATAAAAACATGATTTAACATATTTTATCTTAAAATCAATGCAGAGTCCTGGCTATAATGTTATTCATTGGAATCCAACTAAATACAAAAGTCTGGTCAAATTCACTTGTACATGTCCCAGTTACTGTGTTCATGAGCTCAATAAAGTACAAAAATGCAAACAATAATCTTTGACTTGAAGCTTTTTCACAAAGTACTGATATGCTCATGGTCAGATCTGCATTGTTATCATTTAGAACCAACTGAATATTGCAAGAAATGGTTGATCAAAACTTATACCAATACCACCATTCAGGCACGAGTAGTGGTTATAATAAGATTGTCAAGATGGCCACTATAGTGCAATGCTGGAAGTCAGATGAACACTATTTTCATTCAGAATCATTCAGAACCAGCAACAAATTGTTATAGTATTTTAGTGACCACACCATATCAACAAGATCATACACTTATAGACATAGCCATATAAAGATTTTCAGGATGTCCATTAATGCAGCCATTTAGGTAGTTAGATGAGCCTCATTTTTATATATGAATAAGTGTATATTGCAAGAAAGAAGTTCTTTTTTGTCTCTAAACTGATATGGCCATCCATTTAGAAGTAGCTGTTACAAGATTTATCAAATTTTCATGGGTCACATTGACATAATTATTTACGCTCAATTACATACAGTGAGAAGTGTTTTAGTGAAAACCTCATAGCGGTATGCCAATTCCGTCAGGAGGAGTAGTGATAAAAAGATTTCAAGATGGCTTCCATTGATCAGAACCATTTGTGTTTATTATTTAGACCAACTAGACAACAAAATAAGTCTTTGGGTGAAAATCTCATGTTAATATGACTATCTGTTTAGGTGGCGTAGCACTAACAAAGATTTTCATAGTAGCCATATTGGATATCCAATGGGCATCATTTTATTTTACGACCAACTAGATATCATAAGAAGACTTCGATATGACTTTCCATTCAGAATGATTAGCAATAATAAGATTGTAAAGATGGATGCAGTGAGGGACACATTTAATGGCAGATTGGTAGTGTTTTCATTTAGAACAGCATAAGAAGTTTTCTTTTATAAACCCTATTTCTACATGACTATATATTCCGCATAAGTAGCTGTAACAAAATTATCAAGATGGCCATCATGTTGGCCATATTGGATATCAGATTGACAATATTCTCCTTTAAGATCGACAAGACATCATATAATGTTGCACCTGGAGCACAGGATTGCAGGTTTACTATGTTACCTATTTAGGAAGTATCATGGTCAACTGATACTGCGGAGCTATAATCGTATTAGTCACTATAAATATCAACACATGGTTGTCCTATAGCATTACTGTCTAGAGGAAGTGAGGTTATTGATAAAAAATTGATACCATGACACTGTTTCAAGAAATCAAATATGTCTGCATAGCAGTGAAAACAAAGAACCAGTCTATTGGCAAACACTAACCTAGAAGGATATACTCAATGCATAAATACTTGCCAGTTACTCGAGTGCTTCATAAGACTTCTTTTGCAATAATGTAATCAAAATGGTCATGCAGATGGCTAAGTTAGTTATACAATGGTTAAAGTTTCCAAACAGATGATACTTTCTCATTTTTCTAAAGACAAAAAAGTTGTTTCAATAGATCTACAATAAAACATTGAAAGGATTACCAACTGCAATCTAAATAATTGGTAATTCATGACAATATGACCATCCATTCAGGAGTAGCAATAACAAGATTCTCAAGATTGCTGCCAGGATGGCCATATTGGATGTCAGATCAGTACCATTTTCATTTACAACCATCTAGACATCAAAACATGTTGATATGACTATCCATTCAAAAGGAGATTGTGAAGATGGCTACCCTGGTGGCAATAAACGAGCCTTTGTTTAGGATGAGTAGCAATAAAAAGATTTTCAAAATGGCTACCATATCAGTCATACAGAATGTCGGCTCAGCACCATTTTCTTTTAAAAAGAGCAAGACCTCACAAGATGGGTTTTGGTGAAAACCCTAGATTTACATGACCATCCATTGGTATATATAAACAGTAAACAGTACTGCTCAAAGCTCATGTAAAACTATCCTCAGGGCAGGTTTATACACCTGTTTTAGAGGCAATTAAAAGGTAAGGCGGTCAGAGATAAACAGCCACCTTTCAGAGATTTACTTAATTGGCACACAATAGCTAGGGTGATGTGTCGAGTCAAATCCTTTTGAACACTGCTGCGGGAGAGCCCATTAGGCTAATTTGCATAGGTAAAGTAAATTAAGTGGAATAACCCAATTTAAGGTTAAGAACATACATCAAAGAGATGTGTGTTGAAGAACCAACTGATTGCATTGAATGAGAATGCTGAAGCCATCTTTATTAAAGTTTGTGATCAGCGGCACCGTTTCTTTGAGAATGTTGACGCGACCTTTTTTAAAGTTTGTGATCAGCGGCAACGTTTCTTTGAAGTCGGATTTTTACTCCATATATAAAATGGACAAGTGTACAAGTGTGATTCATTTTATCGATCAAAGTATCAAAGTGAACTGCGCGCTAACGACTGGGGTGCCCATATTTTTGTACTTTGAATATAAAACAAAAAACAGTTACATATCATTTTAAAGGACTTTATTATCTTGATTATTTAATTATTAAACTTGTTCAATTTTGTCATCATGTTAGAATATGTTACTTCTCAAAAAGGGACTCGCAAGCTTTTATCTCAAGGTTATTTATTTACCAAGAACACCGATGGCAGTAATGGCAAGGAGCTCTGGCGTTGTGAAAGAAGAATGTGCAAGGCACAAATTCATACACAAGCGAATGTAATCGTTCTTGAAGTTGGAGTTCATAATCACACGGTAACGCATGGGCAAGTCGAGGTTGAAACAGCTCGTGCCAACATGAAAAGGAGAGCCGAAACAACTGAAGAAGCAACACGATCGATTGTTCATAATGAATTGCAGAATGTTTCAGTTGCAGCCGCTCATCTACTTCCAAAACGAGCAACCTTATCACGAGATGTACGAAGGCATCGTCAAATGGCTGGACCGAACGATCAACAAGACATTATGGTTTATTCTCAGACACAGAGCAACCGCCCATTCATTCGTGTCAACCGAGATGACATGATCATTTTTGCAGTCGACGATTATCTGGATTTCCTTTCGAGATGCCAACATTGGTTTGCCGATGGCACATTTCGAGTCAGCCCGAGTGGATACGATCAACTCTACACGATACATGGCTTTTTCAATGGCGAAGTTTTTCCTGCAGTGTATGCATTACTATCCAAAAAAAACGAACAAGCACATCAACAACTCCTTCAAGACATTCTCACCTTGCACGCAGGTTTAGATCCAGTTACTGTTGTATTTGATTTTGAATTGGCAGCAATTCGAGCTTTTCAGAATATATTTCCGATGGCAACAGTAACTGGATGCATGTTTCACTTCGGTCAGTGCGTCTGGAGGACAACTTCATCGGAAGACAAAGGAGAGGAAGAAGAGGTCCACCAAGATTCGCAATTCAGCTATGGAACCAATATTCTAGAGTCATCGATAACCTACCTCGCAGCAACAATGCACTCGAGGATTGACACAATGCTTTTAACAACGCTGTTGGTTTTGCTCATCCGACCGTCACAAAATTGGCGCGAAAACTACAACAGGAGCAGCATAGCACTCAACTTCATCGTCGTCAACTGGAACTGGAAGCAACAACCGGAAAGAAGAAGAAAACATATGTTCGCATCAACGAAGCACTTCACACCATACTGGTCGATTACAATAACCGAGATCCGGTTACATATTTGGGAGATATTACTAGAGTGCTCAATATAAATGTTATCTGACTGCGACTAGGTAAAAAAAGTTTGACCTCATATAAGAAATTTTATTTGAGTATGCCTTGGATGTGTGACATTTGTTAGTTTAATTTTTCTATTCCTAAAATATTTTATAGTAGTCAGAGGTATTGTACTTGTCTTTTGTCATGTAGCTTTATAGTTTGCGCTTTATTTTTCTTGAATTGCTTTTTTATTTTAAAATTTAAAACAATTGTTTGTATAAGTAATTATTATAAATCATCCATGGTCAGTTCACAATAGCAGCATATTAATGTTATTTAGTAAAAACTTGTCTGTTTTTTTACATTTCGTATTAATAAAAATTGTATTCGTACCATTTTGTCCACACCATTTAATCCTAGTACCAGTGTGTCCCATACCATTTTGTCCGCACCATTTTATCCATACCAATTTGTCCAATACCATTATGCCCACGCAACATTTTGTCCATACCATTTTGTCCGCTACCATTTTGTCCTAGAACCACCTACTGGAATGTTGAATGAGGGGGACTTGACATGAGAGGGAGTGACTCCCTAGGGCCAACTACCTTCCTCCTCACACAGGTGAAGTATACCGTAGGCTCTCTGCCCTAAATCTTGTTACAACACCATTCAGTGAATGAAGGGACAGAAAGAGTATTAAAGTGAGTCGGTGGTTCTGCTGGGTCTCCTGCTTAAAGGGTTTAAGTGGGTGACCCATAGGCTTCTCAAGCTGCGGACACTTTGTAGGCGGTTAGGTTATGCCTTGAGCAGCGGTCACCAACTGATGTTGTGAATGTCTTAGATCTTTGGAGACCACTGTATGGATTAAACTGCTAAATATAGACTCTGAGTTCTGTGAAACCACCCAGAATAGGTCCTTGCTCTAATCCAGCAAGATCCTTTAGGTATCCAAGTCAATATTCCTATATAGGTGGCGAAGCTCAGCCAACAATGCCATCAACAGGAAAAGCATGTGTCTCAGAATCTTTGCAACAGGCTCATGGAGGAAAGAGAAGCGTTTCAAGTTATGGTAACTAATGTTCATGTCTTAAATTGCATTGCTTCAAGTGACTTTGGATCCATGATTTACTCATATTATCATCAGCAGCAAAGTAACATATCATCTTCATGTTTATTACGGATAAACATATCCTCTTTACTTTGCATTTTAGATGAAAATGGTACATACTTGGTTCCTCCAAACTAAAACTTTGAAATATTGACTCTCAAACTTTAAATTGGCATTTAATTTTTTTTTAAAATAATGGTAATATATATATGTTGGTTCTCTGTGAGATAGGCATGATAACTCCTTCTTTGCTTTTGTACACAGCTTTGTTGGGCTGACATCAGCAAAAAGTGACAATCATGTAGTCTGCCAGTTTTTAAACTGTTTTTCAAATTTTTTCTTCATTCTTTCATCTATTTTTAATCAATTGTTTTTAGATTTCCCTCTGTCATTCACATATGCAGGAGTCACAAATTTCTCATGGCTTTTCTGTTAAGTGTTTGTTTTGTGGATGTAAGTTATGTCAGTTGTTTCTTCCCCTGATGAAGAGCTTGTTTAGCTCGAAACATTGGGAAACTGTTTTGTATTTGTGCCGTTATCAATGTTTGTGTCAATATATTATGAGAAGAGAATTTTGGCTTGGCAATAGGGGTAAAATTAATTTCTCTAGCCCTGAAGAGACAGCCATGCCCTTATGGCAATAACTTATTCTAACTTATAAATGATACATGCTTGACTTCTATGGGACTTACATGTATAGGTCACTTAGAACTTTCTTATACCTTGCATATGTAATGACATAAGTGAAATGTCAGTCTTTATAACAATAAGAACAGTTTAAGTGAAAACAATATTATTCCATGCTTATCTATATTTGACTTGTAAGTGACATATGTAATTTTTATTGGTGGTATAAGCTTCTATCAGTTAAGTATAAGTCCAAGTTTTATGGCAAAATACAATCAAAGTCCAACCAAAGGTTGTATAGAGTTGTATAAAAATGAGAATTTCATCATGTTTAACTGTAAATGTTTGAAGATTTAAAAACAAAAACACTGAAATAAAACTTCCAACTATGATGGACATTAAGTGTTTAAACTAGAATAAAGCAATATCTGTGTGTGTCTATGTGTGTAAATTGCAAAATGGGGACATGAGTGAGTATACACATCCACACACTGAAGTCACACCTTGAAACAAGGACTTTTTCAGCATCCAGCAAATAAATTATTTTCTATCATTTCGCTTCAAACAATATTATTCAGCACCAAATGTCCAGTTGTTTTTATTCCAACGAAATCATATAAATAATGGATTGGATGATCAACGATGATTTGATGAGAATATATTCAAAACACGAAAATCCAGAGCCCTGAAGAGTTCTGGAGCGAGCACCATCATAATTTAGACTTGGCAATGCTTTCTCTCCTGTTACCAGTATTTAAACTATGGCCATATGCATCCATGGAATTATGCTATGTCAATTTGCTCCCCGTTACTGATGATCAAATTTGGAACAGCTTTCATTTATGAGCCAAAGTAGAATGGCCATTAAATTCTAAAAGACAACTACTGGGTACTCTTCCACCAATGCTTCGAAACCTGCTTTCAAATTCAGTTGTAGGGGTCTATCTGAGGATGATGGATTCTGCCCAAGATACATATTTGAAAGAAGAATTGTATTTATTACTTGTGGAATAAATTATGTTTGTGGTTGTCATTTTTTTTTATTTCAGCCAAAATGATGATATTGTGCAACCAGTTTCAAATGTGGTGACTTGAAGCAGCAGGCTAATGTGCAATGTGTTGGAATAATTTCACAAATTGTTATTAAAATGGAAGTGCATGAGATTTTTATAATGTCAGAACTTATTGATAGCCATTACACGCATACATTCTATCAAACTGATGACTTTTATTTATATGAGGACACAATTTCCTTTTGAGTGGGAAGAGCACTTTTTTAAAACCCAAATTGATTAAATTTAGCATGAATTCACACTTATATCACATACAAGTGCATTAAGTGAATGACTTACTTTTCACCTAATTCATTTATTAGTGAAATGGCTACTCCACCTATATGTCACTTATAAGTGACCTACAAGTGTAGTAACTTATAAATGAAGCATACTTCATTTATAAGTCAAATACCTAATTTGCATATGAAATACCTAATTTGCATATGAAATGCCTAATTTGCACATAAAATCCTAATCCTTCAAATAATATCCCTCAGAAGTAATCAATATAAGCTACCTATAAGCCAAGTATAAGTTATTTCCATACGGATGATGACTGTAGATAGTACATGTACCGCATATACTCGCGTATAACCTGATACCAACTGCAAACTACACAGACCCAGATCTGCCATCGCATAATGCGCAAGCAGATCTGAGTCTATGCAGTTTTTAAGTACTAATCAAATGCTGTTTGCATTTGGACCTGGGTTATACACGAGTATATACGGTAAGTGTACTTGATTTAGAGTTCTGTAGTCAGTTAAAACATCTTGTTCCATTGAGATCAAATTAGGATCTCTAAAGCACGTGATTTTGTTCTGGAACTATTTTCTGCTTTGAAATACTGTGTATATATCTAAATATCCATACCATTTGCGGACTACAAAGTTTAATTATGGTACCAGTTCATTCAAAGCAATGTCCTTTGTGGAGTTTTTATGTAATACAGTGATCCCCTTCTTGAATGGCCCCCCTGACCAGCGGCCACCCACTTTATACGGCCACAATCCATTGGCACCGACGAGTTTGTGTTCAAAAGTACCCCTCAAGGACGGCCACCCTTCTAACATGACTAGTGGCTGGTATTTTAGTGCAAAAACTGTCAAATTTACCCCTCATGAGCAGCCACATAATGGTTCTTTACAGACTAAAATCTCGTTAATATTTGTTAATTTCTCAACTCAACACATTGACATTTGTTCCAACATGTCGATAAAGTAACTTTAATCCATACAAAGAGGTAAGTAATCCGATTATCCTTACTGCCATGTGTTCCTTAGATGTTAGCTTTTGTCTCTTTGATAATTACTGGCCATTATTACCACCAATAGTTGTCACAATGACAAAAGCTAACCGCTGAGAAGCACATTGTTCAGCTCACGTCAGCGTGACATCCGGTCGCCAGATAGTAAAATGGCATGTTAGCCTTTCTGGCTTCCCTCTCATAAATTATGAAATGTACTTAACTGGGTACCAGACTGGAGGAAAAAAGAAGAAAAAAAAAGGTCGATCACGTGACAAGCTCAATTCCTTTGTAAACACTACATCTCAATATACATTAAACTGCAGTGAGTGGGAAGATGGAATCGACGGATGTACAGGGATAGTTACAACCAAATGTTTGTGCCCAGAATTTACCGACAAGGTGGTTTTGCACCACGACTGATGATTATTCATATTTAAAAATAAAAATAAAAAATAACACTGATATTAGTTTTATCACATTAAGTCCTTAACCATATAATATTCCTGTGATTTTTAAATGAAAATATTAAATGTATAAAAATTAGTTACACCTTTTATACTTTATATGCAGTTATTACTCACAACTGTGTGATCCCCCTTTAGAAAGGCCACCCCTCTTATAAGGCCACTTTCCTGCTGCAGAAGGGGTGGCCTTATAAGTGGGGGACCACTGTAACAAAATTCCTATCCTTTGCTTATTGAAAATGTGCAACTATTCTCAATCCCCACTATTTGTTTGCATAACCAGTTGTGTGTGTACCACCTTGACTGGAGCTGCAAAAAACTGTCTCGCACATAATTCTATGTGACTTGATTTAAAATTACATGTATCAAGTCCTTTACATTTGGAAATCTAAATCAAGTGACCCTAGTAACTGAACTTTGTGACCAGACCAGATTCAGCATTTATGCAGTCAAATTCATGCAATGTTTTATTACAAACACTCAAACAAATTGCAAATGCTCAAAACTTGGAGTGTTCAACTACAGTATGTAGGAGATTGTTTGAGAGAGAAATGCTTGTATCAAGTAACACACTCCACTAATTGGAAACTTTAGTACTAAAGATAGAAAATTCATGTGAATGCCCAAGTTCTCCACTAATTCGAAACTTTAGTACTAAAAATGGAAAATTCATGTGAATGCCCAAGTTCTCTACTAATTGGAAACTTTAGTACTAAAGATAGAAAATTCACGTGAATGCCCAAGTTCTCCACTAATTGGAAACTTTAGTACTAAAGATAGAAAATTCACGTGAATGCCCAAGTTCTCCACTAATTGGAAACTTTAGTACTAAAGATAGAAAATTCACGTGAATGCCCAATTTCTCCACTAAACAGTCTCATTATTCTTGGGAAATTTTCCAAAGACAAACTGAATATAGGCATCTGATGTCCATGACTATTACTTTCCCCCTCACACATGTTAAAAATATTAGCATCATATAATTATTATTATTATTATTATTATTATCATTCTTGTTATGAACTTCCACAAATTCAAGACAAGACAATTTCTTCCTTTTAACTGATGATTGTTGAAACCATCTCGGATATTCTTCAGCAACAGCAAGATTTTAAAATTAGGTGCTGTGGATGTCCGATTGGCACAAGTTTCATTTGGATCAACAAAGCATTTATTAGCACCAACAGGACACCATCAGAAGACTTCTGGTGGAAACCACATATTGATATGACTTTATATTTTTGAAGAAGTAACAATAACAAGATTTTCAAGATGGCTGCCATGGTTATCATATTGAATATCAGACTGGCACCAATTCTATTTATAACCAACTAGATATTATAAGAAATCTTGTGGTGAAAGCACAATATCAATATGACCAGCCATCTAGAAGATGTTACTATAACAAGATTTTCAAGATGGCCATTGTAGCGGTCATACTGGAAGTCAGACTGGCATCATTTTCATTTATGAATAACTAGACATCATAAAAAAGTATCTCAGTGGAAATCCCATGCTGATATGCCTATTCAATCAGCATTAGCAATAACAAGATTTTAAAGATGGCCACTGTTGTGGCCACGCTGGATATCTGAACAGCACCATTTTCATTTAGGACAAACTAGACATCAAAATAAATCATTTAGTAAAATCCCCATGTTGATATAATCATTCATTCAGGAATAGGCATAACAAGATTTTCAAGACGGCCACTGTGGCGGTCATACTCAATGTTAAAGTGGCACCCTTTTTTCTAGGATTAACTTGACATCATAAGAAGTCCCCTGGTAAATATCCCATGTCAATATGACTTTTCATTCAGCAGGAGTATCGATGACAAGATTTTGAAGATGGCCATATTGGAGGTCAGATAAGCACAATTTTCAATTAGAACCAATTAGACATCATATTTGTCATTTAGTGAAAACCTCATGTTGGTATGACCATCCATTCAGGAGAAGTACCAATACCAAGATTTTCAAGATGGCTGCTGTGGTGGCCATATTGGATGTCTGAGAAGCAGAATTTTTATATAGAACCAACTAGTCCATGGGATAAATCTGTGTTGAAAGTTTTATGGCAATTCTTCAAGTAGTTTATGAGGAGCAGCGATAACAAACTTGTACTAACGGAGAGATGGATGACAGATGAGAGACCATACCATAAACTCTTCTGAGCTACAAATTTTTTTCCCCCAATTCAACTGTACAATACACAGTTAACGAGTTGAGGCTAACCTATCACAATATATAATGTATAGTCTTTCAAGGTGAAGTTCAGTGTATATAGAACCGATATTATATGAGCTCCTTGGACTGTACATATGCATATCTTATTTTTTAAGTTACAGTGTGCTTCAATGAATGACAGAATAAGTAAAACATGTTTTTACAGAGAAAAAAAAAAGACAGAGAAACGTTTTGAGATAAACTTCTATGTCACTCACCCAAAGACAAGGCTGGTCAGGGTAAACATTGTCGATTGTGAAGAGAGAAAGAAAATGGGGTGGGCAATTCTCTAATCTCTAATAATATGATTCTTGAATTTCCTTCGTGTATTGTTTCAAGAAAAATTCTTCAGAAATTATTATTCCACAAAGGAAGTATCAATTTAATTATCACTATGTGTGATAAGGTTTTACTGACAACTTTTTTTCTGAATTATTTTAACTTACACTACCATGAATAATCTAATTAATTCAATTTGTGATTTCACCAGTCATTCCTTAAATTAGTATGAATTTAAAAAAGGAATGCACAAAAATACTGAATAAACAGATAGACATAGCAGCAGAGCAAGAGAGCAAGTATAAGAACAAAATGAATGAATGAACAAAGAATTGAATGTACAAGAAAGAAACAAATAGTAGAATTACAAAATATATGAATCCACACGCAAATAAGAATAAACAAGAGGATAAAACAATAAATACTGCAAGAGTGTATGATTTATAAGATCAAATATAAATTCTTTTTTGTTTTTTGCTCAGAAAGTGACACTTCATTTCATATGTGGACATTTTAACCATAGTGGAACCAAAAGTAAAATACATGTTATTTGTTTATTTCAAGAAATACAGCTGTTACTTTTGAATATGGATCTAGTGTTTTCGTTATGTGCACACAAGAAACTTTCAACATAGTTGACAAGCCACAAGTCTCCCCTAATTAGAGGACTTGTGGCAATAAAACAACTTTAATTTAATATGCAGCATTTGACGTTTAATTTATTCTGCCAAATCTGGTGTTTATTTTATCCTTGTGTCCTTTTTGTACATACTGCAATTTAAAATAGTGAAAGACCTAATAAGTGTAGATATGATCTAAATAAGATTAGTCTTTTTTTTATTGTAAACTGGCAAAATAAGCTACTTAGATGTAATTCATACAGGCTGTTGCCTACTACTCTCCCTTTAGTTATAGCAGTATACTGACTAGTGCTTTATGTTTTATTAATGTATTCATCTGGTTTCTTTTGATATTTATAGTATAAGTTTACACTTATTTTCTTTCAAAACATGTTTTTGTAGTTTTATGATGATTTACATGATTTCATAAAAAGTTACCTGCTGGTAAATCTCTTACAAAATTGTTGTAAATATGTTCTTCTGCTCATCTTAGTCAGTACTAATGTCAAAAGTGAGGGCACGAGTAGTGTTTTAAGTTCAAAAGTTAGTTGATTGTGAATCATTCAGATATATACTATTGGTCATACATGATCTCAAAATAAACATAATCTCCATTGATATACACAGCAAATGGCACTGCATTACAAACAATTAACTTTGAAAGCTCTCACTGTAGCTAGATGTAAAGACTACCAATTAGCCTATCTGTGCCAGTGCATGTGCCAGGCTTTGTTTTACTTCACTCATGGTCCTAGGCTATTTCCGGACTGTTGGCGAACCTCATAACTAGGATCTAGCAGTTACTTGGCCAAGTGTTGAGTAAGTAAAAAAAAAAATATAACAGTATAAATATGGATGCTGGTACCAGTGGTTATAAAGGAAAGTACAAGCAAGAAATATACTATTTAAAACTGTAAGTAAACTACTATATTCCCTTTTGATAAATCAAATTATCTACTGAATGTGTTTAATAATATACTTAAAAGGTATTTTATTGCAAACTTCACTTCCTCAAATTTGACAGTATTTGACCTTCAATATGGAAAGTTTACTATTGAATAAACATTTATTTCTACTTCCAACTGTACTGGTCAGATCTTCTGTGTAGGCTAGACTATATATATTAAGAGTCAGTTTTGCCAGCTGAAATCATATTACGATATACTGCAATAAGAAAGATTGTATTGCAGTATGTATTGATATATACTGATGTATGTATTGATATGGATACTGACTGTCAATGTGATTTGCCCAGTCTGTAAGTTTTTATTTTTTATTTTTTATAATAAATAACATGTTCTATCAGCTGTTTCTCCTTATGTTGGGGAAATAATTAGATGGATTATGCGTATGGCCATTGTGAGAGACTAGTTTGCAAATTAAAGAAAGTAATGACCAACTTTGATATACGGATGATTCTGACACATGTGTCTGGTGAGTACTAATAGTCCCTTCAAAATAACTCAAGCTATCACATCTGCATATGATAACAATTTATTAATTCCACCATATTCCCCGTGTTTAAAGCCAAAGCGAGTCCAAACATCGCTCTTTGCCTGCTTATTGAGTAAAATATCTGGCTCAGGCTTATTCAACACTGATTGACCACAAGCCATTACATGTTCAACCAGTTATGGTGTTCTTTCATAATACCAAGTAACACTTTCAGTAAACAAAATTTGTTCCATTCAGTTAAAGTTAAAATACTGATATGGAGAAGTTTAAACTGATATGAATTGTGATATGGTGGGCTAACAATATATCAATATATTTTTACACCACACACACACATATATATATATATACACATTTTAACTTTTTGTTTGCATCAAAAATGTTTTCTGATTAGTATCAGGCTGCAAGGAGGAAGGATTTAATAAATTACCTTATTCTGAAACCAGTATTTCAGGAGGGAGTTTGAGTCAACACTGCGATCATCATGGTAATGGCAAGTCAACTCGGTAATGTTGTTTAACTCTTTCACATGAAACATACTATCCAAACAGTCACCAACAGATTCAGGGCACTGGCACTGCACGAACAATTCAAACTTCAAGTTCTGGCTCAGGTTTCCAAGAATTTTGGAAAGATTGTAATTTATGAATTCTCTGACGGGGATGGAGACTTTTGCATCCAATGTCTGATGTTTGGTTGATGCTAGTGTGATTCTTGCAAAAATAACATAGCTTTTGAAATACAGAGTCAGTCTGTAAAGACGGTTGATTTGAAACACACCGCAGCCACAGAAGATCTGATTTGTTCCCCTCTTCTTGAGTATGGGCCATTTTGCAACACAGACAGCAAGGAGCCTGTGAAAGATTGGGGATGGTAAAAATTTCCCCATGAAGACAAAACAAAGGACTGACGAGCTCTCCATATCAGGTTTTACCTCGGGGGAAATAATATCTCTTGTTGTTGTTTGACGAAGCATACATGGGGCAAGAAAGAAATCCTCTACCTGAAAATACAAATCAATTCATTTTTTGAAAAAAAGTATTACAGATATTTTGCAGAGATACTGAGCCTTTGTTATGCAACAAAATTTGAATCGTCATTTAATACATATACGAATGGATTCACAAGGTCTAGATTCCGGATGAACAAGCCCCATAGAGAAAACGACTTAGCAAATGGAAAAACATGGTACTAGAACTTACCAACGTTGTGAAAAATACTCATACAACCTAAGATCTGATCACGAATTCTCCATATAGTCCATGACATAGCAGCAGAAATTGACACTGATACATTTTAACGCAAATGTGGAATAATATTTCAATATACAACAATTTATTTACATTTGAAACAAAAGTACATCAAACATATATGTAAAAAAACTCAGACAACACAAGAAAGGAAACTGAGAATCATAAAAATGAATACATGAAATGGAGAAATAAAGAAGTTACACAGGACTTGCCCAAATGAATGACAAAGGCATATAAGAGTTAATGTGTTATAGTTTCTAATCTGACTGAAATATGAAAATC
Organism: Margaritifera margaritifera; assembly: GCA_029931535.1. Taxonomy (NCBI): domain Eukaryota; kingdom Metazoa; phylum Mollusca; class Bivalvia; order Unionida; family Margaritiferidae; genus Margaritifera; species Margaritifera margaritifera. Next base: position 1,344,778 of record JAQPZY010001433.1, on the reverse strand, counting down.
AAGAAAATGTTTCACACAAACACATGTGACAGACCAGAGAGGTCAGCTTAGAACGGATCAGGAGATCTTGCAAAATTTGGTCAGAAGTTTTGACCTCAAAAGAGAAAGTATTTTTCACTGATCTGAATTTTAGCAAGATGGATAAAAATTACAACTATTTAACACATTTCCATCTTTAAATATTAAAATATGCACATCATCTCATCAAATCAGTCCGTTCACAGTAACTTGTTGCCATTCATTCTCTTCTTATATGTACCACAAGCATTTTTAACATCTCTTAGGAGATCACTGTCTGGATTATAATTGTGATAGTCCTCATCATTGCTGATCTTACAACTTTGGAGATGATATATTGTTACTGGATCTAGGTTCCCTCTGGAGTCGCCTGAATTTTCCTCAGAATGGAAAATGTCCTTTCAGTGTCTGCACTGGAATGTGTCAATGTCAATACAACTTTACAAAGTCCACCAAGAAATTTAATTGTTTCCTGCCTGTGGGTAGATTCAGGTTGCTGACTGCCTGCCAAAACGTTTCAAGATATGTGCTATCTGGTCCATTTTTGGTAAGTTCCTCTTAAAACTGACTTTATAAGAATGGCTGAAATTATTCATGTCCCTCTGAATTTGATTCAAACCACTGAAATTCCTGTTTCCAACCATTATTGAATTTTGTGTGATATTTTGGTTGTTTAGATTTTGGCGTTTTAACACTGGGAGATCACATGTGCTTAGACACTGACAAACGTTAAATACTGATACCCAACCGACCTGTTTTAATGCAACATGAGCTCTTTAGTAATGTCTAATCCATTAACGTCTTTAATCATTTCTGAATTACTACTGACCATGCATAAAATAATCCAATGATTAATTTTAGGTTATTGTTTGTTGAATTTGCAATTCAAGTGTTTAAAGTGTCATGCTCACAGGAAGTCTTTACCAGCAATATACTACACTGGAAGCAAGGTATAAAAAACCCCGCAAAAATGTCTGTTCCAGAATGTGCTAATAATAATTCTGAGTATGCAGGAGATCTCAATGAGTGACAGGAGGGACAGGAGACACCCCTCATCCTGGAAGGAAAATATGTATGGACTACAGTGTTGCCTGCTATTAGCACTTGCTAGTAACTAATTAACTTCCTCTATTGAGCCTCATAATACAGTATTTGCATACCCGTCAATCATTTGATCACAGGGGCCCGGCGTGGCCAAATGATCTAGAGTGCTTGCCTTTACAGATCACTGACATCTCACTTCTGTCCATGTGGATTTGAGTCTTGGGCTTGGCCAACATGAGTATGTGAAAAACCTTGCCAGTAGCTTACCATGGGTCAGTGATTCGTTCCGGGGTTTTTCCGAGTTCCTCCTCTACCAGATATACTGGCTGCCATGTATGGCCCATCATGTGCTAAAAAATGGCGTTAAACCCACAGAACAACAAACCATACTTGATCATGCTACATTTATTTGTTATGTAGTACAACCACTAAACAAATTCCATTGTTTATATAATACAGGTAACATTTTGTACATGTGCATACTACATGACTACATATAGTGTTTATAACTACTTTCTTTATAGATACCGCTTGTTGTTGGACTAATAATAGGTGGAAGAAATTATGGGTGAGTTCAACTTGGATTTGATAATAAACCTTAAGTGCAAGATTTAATAATGATATTGTGTAACCAAATAGTGTGTGGCTCATAATTTGTAATTTTATGCATAGCAAGCATTGAAATTTTAAATCATCTCTTTGTTTGACCTATGTGTAGAGAACAAAGTATCAAATGTAGAAAACCAAATTGCAAAATTTAATCAATGTATTTTGTATTTATTTCAGAACATGGAGAGGATAAGAGTTGCATTTGCAGGAATGGATTCATTTAATTCTTCACTGAAGAACTGCATTACTGGGAATTTATATATTACTGTGCTTGTAAACATGGCCTTTGTTGTTGCAACACAACATAACATGGTTTAACAGTGGTTCAATCTGTGTGCTCAGTTATGTGTCCAGCAAAGTGAAAGATTATCATAATAAAAAAAAACAATTGAACACGAGCAAATGGTCACAAAATCAGCAAAAATTATGACATAGATTTATTTAAATAAAAATACATTAAATGAATGCCTTAATTCGACAGTTCATTTTGATAAAGCAGCACAATGTTATTATATGACCGGAACATTAACATTTAATGCTGTGCATAGTTTTATTAGGTCCTTGTTGTCCAATGAAAGATTTCATACTTATACTAAATTATCCTTTTTCTAACATTGAGTTTATTAAGAGGCAATTCATAAACTGAAGTACACAAAATGATATTAAATCTAACTGCTGTTAATACATTTAGTTTCTGTTGTTTGTTTTTCAAGTTGTTGTAAAGCGATCTGGAAGAAGTTAAAATGTACTTAAGTTGCAATATAAAGAAAGTTGAAAAAGAATCTAGAAATTTAAGGGTCAAATGTAAAATTAATACCTGTATTTCATCTAACAATTTTGAAATTTGGCTTTGTCCACTGGGAAAAAAAAGCACTACTGCTTTCCATGTCATTATTACTGAACATTATCTGCAATTCTGCACTTGTTCTATAGCGCGGTAGAATATCCTTATTGATGCTTAATATGGGAATAATAATAATGTTATTCTTCAATATTATCTTCCAAGACAATTATGTTTGACCATACTTCTACGTTTCTACTTCCTCAAAACTTGAAAATAATGAACATTTGTAGGCCAGATTTGACCTACGTCCCAAAAGAGAACCCTATGTACTGATATCTGTCCCCAGTAATGATTATCAGAATAAAAACAATTGGTACAGGGACAGATTTATCAGTCTACTAGGAATATAACAGTACTCCATCAATCCATCTGCAAAATGAAATTGAATTATCACCTGCAGAAAACTTCAGAATCCATTTAATACAGCTGTAAAGGAATACAGATTTTATGGTGAAAATGATCAGGATGTTTTAGTGATTTTTTTAAAACAATGTAGAGCCATACTAGAGGTAGATAATACGTTGGAAACTTAGTGTCTGGTTCTGTTAAAGTCCAGGAAGACACCAGTTTTTAGAATGGTATCACTGAACAAAGATTTTAAACATTACAAACAGAAATGAAATGCAAAAAGGTAATTGATTAGCTACTAGAAATGCTGCACAAACATTTTGATCAGGAAATGAGTGAAGATAGCATAGTTAACATTATATGCAGATACATGCCAGTAAATAGGAGGAAGATCATACAGAATAGCCCAAATGATGAAAGACAACCATATCTGTATTATATTTAGGATAAAAAAAAGATCACCCATACAGACACCCAAAATTCATGACACTGATAAATTTGAAAATGAATTAAAAATATATGTAAATGTATACGAAACTACAGAAAGACTCATAAGACCAGCTAGAGTGACAGAACAAGACAGTCACGCTGATATGTTAATTGTATTTGATAAGGACAAATATTTTTGTGAAATAAAGGATTTATCAAGACACATTATCTTAGATAAACAAACACACCAATAATTGCACTTTTTGCAAGAAGTGCTTAAATCATGTAAGAACAAAAAGGAAATTGCAGAGGATTCTGATGCAAAATTCAAAAACCACCATTACAGCAAACAGTTTTATGTTCTCTTTTGTAAATTGAAAGTATCATAGAACCATTAAGCATTTGTAAGTTAGACTCTAATAAATCATGGATAATAGAAACAGACAAACATATACCATCTGGGTTTTGTCTCCACATTACATCAGTACACTAAGACTATAGGCTAATATTATAAAGATGGAACAGACTGCATCAAATAATTGTATCAGCATAAGAAGAAATAGCAGAAATTGTATACAAAGAATTTAGACTAAGAAACACTACTGCAATAATATTCACAAAAAATATAATAAGCATTTTAATCCCACGAACTTATCTCATATTTCTGAAAAGGAAATCAAAATCAATAAATTAAGAGATTGTGATCTTTTAACAGGTAATTACAGAGGTCCTGCACAAAAGACCTTTAAAGTATACACCACTCTCAATCCACACTTTATCAGGCTATGATTCTCATATCTATTGATCGAATAAGGATGAAAACTTTATTTCATATAGTGAGGATTTTATTATCAATACATTAAAACAGGAAGTTGCTTTAAAGAGGAAAAGCAAATTCCTACAGAGTTTTCAGTTGATGGAGCAATGGCTAGAAAAACTTTTGAAGAATATAAATGATGACAAATTCAGTAAAACATTTCTGAGCAACTAAAGGTAACAATGATAACACCAAAACTATGGAACCCAATTAGTTGAGAAAAGACATACTTGTAAAAAGTACATGCATGATTTTTAAAGGTTTGATGAAACCAAATTACCACCAGTCAAGAATTTTTCTTTCAATCTCATAAGATCAGATGTAACAGGTGACGAATACCAGTATGCAAAAGATGTAATGAAACATTTCTAAATGAAATCTCTTGGTGACTTAGATGACTACTAGGTGAGAAAAGATACTTCAATTTTGTGTGACATTTTTGAAAAATGTAGGAAAGTCTGCATGAATAATTACAAACTAGATCTAGCACATTATTACAATGTACTGGGATTAGCTCATGGTGAGAGTTTGAAAATAAGTAGAATTAGTATTACTTAAGGACTGAGATATGTTTTTGGTGACATAATCAGGATTTGTTTGGTTTGTTGTTTTATGGCACAATAAAACAAGAGACTATTTTGTACGAAGACAACAGGAGTTGAGTACCTTGCCCAAGAATACACCATGGGAACTGATATTGACTAATTCAAACTCGCACCTTTTCAGACATAAATGTGGTGCTCTAAACACTGATCAAATGCGGCTCCATCCTCAAACAGTTACCTCATATAACATGCAAGTGGATCCACTGGGTATATTTTATATCCATCAGCCCACAATGTGGGCCGGGGGAGGGGGGCGTGCAATGGGGCTTGAATCAGAAATCAGAGGAGGAATTATCATGCAATCAAATAGATAAAAGAAAGCAAATCATACTACCATGGTGACAGCGAAGCACAGGACTATGAAGGTAAATGAGAGATGAATGAGAATACAAACGGGTCAAGTCAATGTTATTCATTATGTATCTGGAGAATGACAATTTAAATAGTTGGACTATGTGCCAATGAATGCCAACTAGAAACTTTAAATCAGTAAACAAACAACACATTGAAGTCACCAAAGATAATCAGTTGTCTTGGAAAGATGATGAAATGTTTGGTGGTATTTTCAAAGTAGATTTAGAGGTACCAACATATCTGCATAACTATTTTAACAAGAGTCCTTCAAAGGGACTGATGCTCTACTGTGTAAAAAGAATTTCTAGGAATGAAAGCTAAGATTATTTCTTCCTTTTAACTGTCATGTGTTGAAACCACCTCTGATATTCTTCATCAATAACAAGATTTTCAAATTAGCTGCTGTGATACACATATTGGATGTCAGTTTGGCAGAGTATTCTTTTAAGACAAAGTAGACATCATTATAAGTCTTTTGGTAAAAAACCCATAACATAATGATAATATATTCAGGGAGAGCAGCAACAACAACATTTTTAAGACAGCTGTCATGGCAGCCATACTGGATGCACGACTAGCACCATTTTCATTTAGGACCAACAAAATATCATAAGAAGTCTTTTAGTGAAAACCCCATCCAGATAAGACCATCCATTCAGGAGAAGTAGTGATAACAAGATTTTCAAGATGGCTGCCATGGCGGCCATATTAGATGTCCAAGCAGCACCATTTTCATTTAGGACCAACTAGACTATGGGATGAATGTGTGGGTAAAGTTTCAAGGCAATCCTCCAAGTAGTTTAGGATGAGTAGCAATAACAAACTTGTGCTAACAGACAGACAGACAATGGACAACAGACCATCCCATAAGCTCTTCATGTCAATGACAAGAAGAGCTAAAAGCTAACCATTATAGCCCGAAAAACTAATTCCACAAAACTCCTTAAACAATTATTTGTTAGGCAAGCAAATGAAAATGCTCAAAAAGAGAAAGAAGGTTAAAATTTGTGCCAATATAAGAAGATTTGGCGCATGTGAGAAAAATATATCAATTGCAAGGAGAACGATCATAGCTAAAGACTTGGTATTTACTAAGCTTAAAGAACAAGAAAATAAAAAAAAAAGTTAATGAAATGCAACTATTTACTGTGTTAGAGCTAATTAAGTAGTTGATGTATGACTTTTACTATAAGAAGTTAAAAGGCCAATATGGTGATAAAATGAGGATATTAGTGAGAGATACAATTTGTTACATATTCATGCTGAGACAGATAATGTTTACAATGACATAAAGAATAACATACATGTTTTATGACACAAGCACAGAGATTATTTGATCGTATCCGGTGAATAATGGATATATTTCATCAAGTGAGTGAAAATACTGGAGTTTATCACCCATGTCATGAAATATATCCATTATTCACTTGGAACATGCAAATTTTCTTTTTATTTTATGTTCAAATGTATTTGCTAGCTAAGCTTTTAACATATTGAAGGAGTAGCTTTCTTGTGGTATCCTGTGCGATATTGTATGTCGTGAACCTTTAATGTTCTGCATTTTGTGCATATTCACACAGAAAATATGAGCAGTAATATAATTCTCTTTTAATATTCAAGGAAAAAAGCAACACACTTTGTTTATACAGTCTGTGATTTGAACCCTATATTTTTGCATGACAGCTTGCCATGCTATCCACAATATTCAATTCTTTGGTCGTGCTGTTTTCGATGATGTCCATTGACTGGAATGAAAAACTATTATTCATACTTCACTCCAAAGAATTATCAAAGTTATTTCTCTTGGAAATTCCACTAATTCACAGACTAGCATAAAATAAACGAAAGATAATATATTTAGTCCTTCTAGTCTACATATTGTTACTGATGTTCTATTATTTATTTCATTGTCTCTTGATGAATTGTTATAGATTGCTTTCAGTTCCTGGAATCATATTTTTGCCATAGTTGTAATGTCATTGCAAGGTTTTAGCATGTCATCAGGTGTATGCTCTCCAAAACACTGATGTACAGTTTTATGTTATTTAGGTCCATTATGAATTAAGTTTTTATTTTTTCCACTGATGTATCTCCAGTCAATGATTAAATGAAATGTTAGAGTCATTACAAATTATGCAAAATTGTTTTAGATTTATGTTGCAGATGGTTGGAGTAAGAGATTGTGCCTCACATAACAGTATTGCACATTCTTAAAGTAAACATGAAAGCTGAATATCAATTTTACTAACTTTGGATGCAATCTGTTGCCATCCAGTTTAATTCATTCTGTTTCATACGACACTGTCCTGTATCTGCTCACAGAATCATCACTGGCAAATCTGAAAGTGTATTTAGTACCATGCCTTTCCACTTTCTCAGTCTTTTCCTTGCAGCTATCACATACCTCCATTATTTCAGAGACTTTTTTAATAGTTTAAAACTGAACTAAAGTGGTTCAAACTAATGAACTCTATGATAGTGTTACTAATTGGAGTGGCAGGAAAGATAATGAAATCCATACACTGTTTTTTGGCTTGATGTCTCCTGTATTTTTTTATTTGGGAGAGGAGGCCTAAGACCCTGTAATAATGTAGTTTAAGAAAATGGTTTGATTTCATCACCTTTCCTACTACTGATGTTGTACTTGGCTGATTTTGGCTTTTCACTATTGAAGCTGACTAAGCTTTTTATAACAGCAATGAGAGATCTGGAAATAAAAATACAGCTTATATAATTTGTAACCATCTTTTAAATATTATCCAGTGTTCCCATTCATGCAAAAATATACAGGAAACACTCATTAACAGCAATTAACATGTAAAAACATTGGCCTGATCCATGGAGTTCACCGACAGAAATTGAAGCCTGGCACATTCAATAAATTAGTCTGACTTTATCTGTGTTACTCAATTTCTACATATTTCTCAGTAATAGCAAAGAATACCTGATCAAACATGGCTTATTGTTACGCAAATGTTATGATCTAAATGAGTGGTAACTCTTTTACCATCGCTATACTGGCCATGATGGGTAGATTGGAACTTTGTCAGTACTCCATTAATATGCTCTCAGTGTACTCTTAGGACAGGCCCCAAGAATTTGGATAGTTTCTCTCCATGGTAATATGACACTCCAGTTGAATGGACTCCTGCTATCAACATCCCTCAGCTCCTGGCTCTAGTTAGTATTAACTACCGTATACCTTTGGCTATTAATGACATTGACTTTCCAAGCATCATCGAAAAATGGTCTATTGCTGGTAAAGAATGGCCTTATTTATTGTGATTGGAATAAACTAAAAGTACACCAAATCGGTATAATCAGTTGGTTTGTTTTGTGGGAAACTAGATCCTGACTATTTCTGTCTATAGTCTCCTCTATTTAAATCTTTTGTTCCAATTTTGCAACAGAGTTATAAGTCAGAAGGGGATGTGAACTGTTTCTTAGTCATGATATTGTGCATATACCAAAAGTATGTAGAGTTTAGGCAGGGATGGTTTAGAGGCTTTAGGTCTTCCGCAATCAATTTAGTCAGATTATGAGAAGGAAATTAAAATAAATTTGATATTATATAATAAAATTGATATTTCTACCATTAAAACTAGAAGAAACAAACTGTATCTCTCCTTTGCTGATTCATGATACCATGGAAAGAATATGCACATGCGTAAAGTATGAATCTGCACACGTTTTCCTAAACAACACACGGAAAACCATACATGAGGCATTTATCCCATATTGACAAGAGTCTGAATATATTCTGGATTCGGAAGAATAGTTTCAGTGGCGGACAATATCTGTGTTATTTGTTTTCATGTATACTGACATTAAATTTACATGGATGCCTTTGCCATGAAAAGCAGTTGATAATTCATAAATGTTTAGTGTATGCATTGGAATTTTCATCATATATATATTGTGCTGGCCAAGTACTGACTATATTTTAACTGATTAACATAAATTCCAAAGTCATTTTCTTTCGAAGATTTTGCTAAACATTGTTTTTCCTATTACTTGGTTTGAGACTAAAGTCGTGCCTTGTCTCAAGAGTATTGTAACAACTAGCAGGTATATACGGTAAATATCACATATATTGGAAGCTGATATTGCAAGAAATCGCATATATCGAGTATGATTTCATTCCTTGCCAGAGACTTAGTTTCACTTTTTTTTAAACCTAAATATATATAAATGAACTTACTTTCAGTCTTATTTGGATTTCAATATATACCAAATTTACTGTTTATGTAAATTTGGACAACTCTTTTAATTTACGTTACTATATATAGGAAGACCAATATCAAAAGTTCTTAATTATTTTTTTTTAGTTTTTAGTTGAGCCTGCACTGGCTGCTAAAACATCTTTGTTACACAAGTGTTCCAGCATAAGAGATTCATAGGTAAAAAGTATGGCGTTGAAAAGTGTTTTTTTTCATAAGGTCATATGTTTGCTATGTTACAGTTTCTAAAATTATGATTCATTCTTTTTCTCTTAAAATTCACATCCTTTAAAATAAAAAAATGCAGTTCCATCATTTTTTGTGGCCAAGCAAATTAGAAACCGGTAGGAGATATCAACATAATCATGGTCTGTTCATAAAACCAGTTAAAATGTTAATTTGTGGCTGGAAAAAAGCACAAACAAGGTTTTTTCTAATAGATTGAAATGCATAGAAATAAGACACTAATTATTAAGTTACATGCGCCTGCATGAATTGCATTTTGTAAGGGCAATATCTGGATTAATATATGGAGATATACAATAGTTAATACCAGCCAGAGCCATGAGCTGAGGGATGATGATAGCAGAGGACCATTCAACTGGGGTGGATATTACCATGGACAGAAACTATCCAAATTCTTGGGGCCCATCCTAAGAGTAAGTGCACAGTACAGATCTGGAAAGAAACATGGACATAAACAAAATTCTGGAATGACATATGGGATTCCTGACTTACAAATTAATGGAGGCAAAGATATTCCTTAGGGTTATTTTTATCAAATAAAAAATAAGACTAACTTCATTCTGAAGCAATAAGAACAGAAAGCATTTATAATATTGGGAGTTGGTAAATAACTTACTGCTGATCCATCTGTACATTAGCATCACTTTTCTGAAGCACTATATGCAAATAATTGTGAAATTTGTATTTATTTGCTGATTTCTTTCTTTCTTTATTTATTTTGCTATACTCCAGCGCAATGTGTATCCTTAATATCTGTTATGACTTCATCTAAATCTTTCAATTTATTTCTTTCATGTGTATTTGATATTTGGGGTTTATTCTTTGTTGAAATGGTTTCTTTCATTCTTTCTTTCTTTTAAATAAAATAGTTCTTTTTACCGATTTAAAATTTAGTCTAAAAACTTACCTTTTCATTAAGATTGATGGATGATGATGACAGTTATGGTACTAATAATAATAATAAGAAGAAGAAGAAGAAGAAAAAGAAGAAATGTCACTATACTTTTAATTTTGTTTTGTTTATATAATGATGATCATTATTGCTAGTAGCAGAAGTAGTAGTATTAGTAGTAGTAGTTGCATTGAAATGAAGAAGTGAATAAAAAAGAATGATGCAAATTTATTTATTTTTTGCTTAAATATGGGTCAGTATTTATGGGCTTGGGCATTATTTACTGGTGATTTTTTTCGAAACAATAGATCTAAAATTCCCAACAAAATTCAACATTTTCTACAACATAAGCACAATGTAATAACATTTCTATTCTAGTATTTTTACACAAATATAGCTCATGTGAACTTTGATTGATGGCAATATCATCATAATCATCAAACAGCAACAATATCAACAACAAAAATATAAATAGCAATAACAAACGTAACAACTAGCAATACCATTTCTACATCTGCAGCTGTAACTAGTAGTCTTATAATGATCATGACAGCAAAATACTACTACTGCATACAATTAAACTGTATATTTCTGTTGCAAAATAGTAATCTTCGCACTTCTCTAAGTTTTGTCTCCCACATCATTAAGAAAAATGCAGCCTCTGAATGAAGTTAGATGATCACTCTCCATAAAGATTGGTATCTAGTTTTTATAACTTAGCAATTCATTTAAAACATTTTTTCTCATTTTTCCACCATTTTCAGAAATGTTCTCAAATTTTTCTCTCGTTTTATTACGCTTCAAGTACAATAACACAATTGACAATGGGTCAAAAAGACTTCTTCCTTTCATAATGGTAAAAATTTTAAACTTGAGGCTTCAAGAACCCGATAACTGCAAAAGGCACTGCTTGGTTTCTCAAAGTTAAAAATTGAACTCTTGATGTGTACGACAAGTTGGTTTCAAGATTTATCTCCCTTTTCTATGTCAATCACTGAACACATGTATCTCTCACATAATAATTTACCAGACATGCCCCTTGAAAGGAAAAGAGGCAAAATACTGCCCAATTCATGTGAACACATTCGATGGTGTTTAATTTTTTCCAAAAGAAAACTGAATAATTTATTTCAACTAGGATCCTACTTAAAAATCTCAGATTACCCTGCATTTCATACAGTCCTGTTCCAATGTGTAATTGTTATTCATTTAGCTTATGATATACACTACATATTCACAATAAAAAAAAAAAAATATCTTTCGTACGTTTCAGGCATTTTTAGCAAGAATTTTTTTTTTCTTTAAAAAATTGTGAACAATTTCATTACTGCAGGGTACCAATGGAAACAAACCCCTAGACATCTTCAATGTGCAATTGCCAGATACCTGTTTTTGCACAAAGTTTTGAAGAGAAATTCCTTGGAATATGAAAAATGATTCTAAAAGTAAAATTTGATATATTGTGTGAGCTATGGAACCAGTCTATGTCTGGTGGAATATTAAATAGTCTATTTACAAGAACAATTGTTGTTGATTGGCAGACAATGTGAAAAGCCTACATGTAAGATTAATTTTTCACAATAGTCTCCTTTAAAATAATATCATTTTCATTCTATAATGATGTTGCCATAGAGGTAATCCAGGATGTAAATGGGGAGATTTATCCAGACCAAATTTGTATAGCAGGTACTCTCTAAAATGAGCCTCGCAGCATATTATTTTCATCTTTTTAAAGGTTAACTCTTGCATAGGTCTTGCATGGGATAGCTTGCTTTGCCTGCCTTACCAGAAAAGCATAGTAATTTTGCAAAAAAATATTAAAAACATGATGGTTCATATAAACTGAAATGGTCATAAATGGTCACCTGTGTCTACAACAAAAAAAAAACATAACACAGCAGAGTAATTTTCCAAATAATGTGAACATGCTTTAAGGTGTGTCTTTTAGTTTTTGTCTCCCATTGAGTCACAGAGATAAGGGTAAGGATAAATTAGATATGTGTACATTATGCAACACTATACTATTTAAGCAGGATTCTGTTTGCACAATATAGCATGCATCTGATCCCCACCCCTTAAATTAATCAAGCGAAAGAAGTATCAATACATAATAATATATACATCTTCCAAGGTCACGTTACAACCACATAAACTCTTTGTATAAGGTAGCAATCATTGCAGCCAGCCAACCAAAGGTTCCTTTTTCAGAAAATGCTTGGAATCAAGAAATCCAGCATAGTAAACAATATAAAGTAAATGTACTTCATGCAGCCTCATGCTTTACCTACATGTAAAAATTCTTCATCAATAAGATATGAAAGTGGAGTGTGCCATTGTAATACATCAAGAAGCTGCTTTTTTCATTTTGAATCGACTGAGATCATCAGCTTACACAATTTCCCTCTCAAATGATATTTTCTATACTTTCTTGTCATCAATTTTCTAAACAGATTGGACTACAATAATATAGCATTGAGTCATGACAAAAGATAGTTGAATACCCACATGTACACATGTTCAGCTAATGTTCCTACAGAAGGGTTGGGGTAATTAAAATGCTATTACTTACTCAGCAAATTATATAACTGGACACTGAGTGCAGTCTAAGTGTATGTGTGTTTGTGTATATATATATATATATATATATATATATATATATATATATATATATATATATATATATATATATATATATATATATATATATATATATAAAATCTATTTTTAATATTCAAGGTTTTAAAAAGTGAATTAAAATCATATAAAACGTCATGACGCTTAACACTGTTGAATTTCACCTGAACTTTACACTGAACAAAACATTGTTAGCTCGAAATGTTATTAACAATCCTGAACCATCTAATTTTCTAAAATCTGGTTAATATTTCCATGATGATGGTGTTAAGATTATGAAAAAATTATTATTCCTGCCGATCTTTCTGGACATTCCAAATTAAAAATTTCTTGCTTTTTTGAAAAATGAAGCTCTCATAAAAAACTGAAATTGATGAGAAATGAATCCTAACCTTATCTCCATCCTTACTGAACAACCTGGGTCTGGCAATAATGTGCAACTGTTTCATTAACAGAAGAAGGAGCATCTTGTAGTCATATAGGTCGGGGTCATGCTCCTCACTCCAAATAACATCTGCAAAAACAAATTGCCATTTCTATCAGGAAATAGTTTATCCAATATTTCACTCATCTAAAATGTGAAAGGAAAACAGCTAATGCCATTAAGACTGAAATACATTTTAGGAAAAAACTTATATTAAGTAAAACTGTAGATAAAGATTGTAAAGGATTTGTCTCATTTCTTGTTTAAGAACAATATCTTTACTTTACTAGGTTCAGTTATAAACACTTGTGCAATTCATATTCCATACATTTTATGACATTGTTTATTGAAAATTTTTACATGGAAATTCTAAGAAAATGTTTTCTATTACTTGACAATTATATAAACATGAAGAATCTAAACAGAGTTCAGAAAAAACTCTACTGAGTGTTTGGCACTGCCATTTTGCAGCCACTGTAAACATAAACAAACTTGGTGACATCACAAGCAGTCTCTAATATTGGCCAGCAGTTACAGTGAGTATATGGTACAAATTATTTCATATAAATGCAAAATATTTTCCATTCTGGTGTTGAGATTATACAAAACAAGTCCTTTACATACCATATGTAATCAATAAAATGCAACATGGACTTTCCTTTAAGGTATGGAACATATCTTTTATGAATAGAACATTTCCATTTCTTGTACATGTGCATGTCTACAAGAATATATTGGCTGATAATTGAGTATAATATGTATTATAGTTGCATTTTTGCACTTTTCGCAAAGAGTTTTCTCTCACTCTGCATACCAAATTGCTAAAATTGTCAAGGAAGGGTCTTCCAATGACAGAAGGAACCTTTTATATCCTCTTTTGTTATCATTTGTACACTATATGATACTGTAATTACACCCCATCACTGGCTTACATTGTGAACAACTGAAGCTATTAGGTATGCAGCATGTGCCAGAGGTAACTTTCTATTTAAAAGTAACTGTCATGAATGTCATAACATTATTGTAGATAACATATTATCAGGACCGTCAAATCCATATATCATATATTCAACCATTCATAAGGATACTTAAAAAAAACACAAAAAAAAAAAATTTAAATGAAGAAAATAAATACTGCAAGTAGTGTAATTCTTATATAAATGAGTTCAAAGGAATATAACTCCCACAGTTACAGAGAGCTACAGAATTATTTGGAGCTTATCGAAGATGAACTACATCCCTTCTCTTGTCTGAAAAAATAGACTCACCCAGTCAAATATAGACACTGTGTTAGTAAAGAAACTTCCGTTTGGATTGAAATGCAAACATGACAGTGTTAAGGACACCCTGGCAATAATGTTAGTAATTATAAATTGATGAATGAAATAACTAAGTTTTGTGCATTTTTTATATCATTGGGGGTTTTCATTTTTAAAATCAGCTGGGGGGGGGGGTACAAACTGCCAGAGAAGTGGGCAAAAACTATCAGACTATAGTAAGTAAATAGTTTGTTATGTTCAGCATGACAATACTGTAATCTCAAGTTTCAACTTAGTACATGCAGCCATTGTATTCAAAAACCTATCTTGTAGTAAATAGAAACCTCCATTTCTTGTACATGTGTATGTCTACAAAAATATATTGTCTGATAAGCATGATATCTATTACACTTGTAGTTTTGCACTTTTGCAAAGAGTCTTCTCTCACCCTGCATACCAAATCTATAAAACTATCAACAAAGAAGGGTCTTCCAATGACAAAAGGAACCTTTTTATCCTCCATCATTATCGTTTGTACAGCACATGATACTGCTATTACACCCCATAGTTGGCATAGCTTATATTGTTGAAATATATTTAAAAGTAACTGTCATGAATACTATAGCAATAATATAGCTAACATATTATTATGACCATCAAATCCATATATATTCAACCATTCATAAGGATTCCTTAAAAACCCCACAAGAAAACCAGATAATTCTTTCAAACTATGCAGTCACCTGGAAAAATTGTAGCTATTTGGTATGCAGGATGTACCACAGGTAACTTCTATTTAAAAGTAAATGTCATGAATGTTATAATATTAATATTGATAGCACATTATGAGGACCATCAAATCTACGTATCATATATTCAACCATTTATAAGGATACCTATAGAAACGAAGACAACTACTGATGAACTTTTTAGAAACATAATACTACTATTATTACTACTACTACTAATAATAATAATTCTTTCAAAATATGCAGTTACCTGGAATATCAGTTCTCTTTGTTCCAACAGCTAGTATTTAAGGAATATATTTCATTATGATCTTACACCCTGTTCAACACTAATATCAATTTTTATGACTTCGTTATAAACATATATTCACAAATTGGCTCATAATGAAAAAAGACTCTTAAGACAGAATTGTGACTATAATTAGACACACTGTCTTAGTAATTTTAGAAATCTACAAACCTAAAAGTTCTTGTGTCAGCTTTCCTTCTTCTTTAAACTTACGCCACTCTTTTGTGGCTTTGGGGTGTTTATTCAGAATGAACTTTTCAGCAGTGATGAGGGACTTCATGGCCTTGATCAACCATCGTGGTTCAAGCACAATCCATTCCCTCAGTTCTTTTGTGCTAAAATTGACAAGGGCATATACATAATACAAAATAATAATTCCATATTACAGTCTCTGTATTTTTAAAGAAAGTATGATGCTGCTTTCTCCTTGAGACATCAATCCAATATCAGGGAACCAATTAACTAGTGAAAAATGCAAAAGGTTAGATCCCCACAGAATATCTTCAAAATGACCTTATTTTAACAATTAATTCCCTTGTAATTTCAAAGTAACACTGTATATGATTGCATTTATATGTGAAGTAACACATTTTCATTACATGTTGCAGAGATACTGTTAATCACTAATTTAGTTATCTCTCATTATAACATTGTAGTCATGGTCCATAACTGCTGACCGAGTTATGTACGGAGCCGTGTTATAATGAGAACTGCAGCATGTACCAAATCTCGATATATTGAGAACATAATTATATACAGAACTGTGGTATAGTGGGGATGCTCAAAATTTGTAAATAACTGTGCTTTGAAAAGAGAATAAAGATATAACACTAAGCTATCAACCCATGTACTGCATACATTGGTATGATTTTGGACATGGGGTCCTTAGTGGTAATGCATTATATCAGGAATATTGTTATAACAAAGCATGTTAAAATGAGGGAGAGCTGTATATCATGAAAAATGTGCTTTCCAAAATGTTTTGAAGGAGTTTTAAATGTGAATTCAAGTGTAGTATCACAGGTTCATTACCCAGTCTCACTGTTAAGATACCATAATTGTCTTTAAATGTGCATGAAATATTTTGTCTATTGTACTATTCAAGGCATCAAAAACAAATTAAAATCATCTACTCAGATGAGTCATAAAGGTGGTCTTCAGTGGTAAAATTGCAATGTCTGTATTTATCATAAGTTTGGAGCTAGATATAGATATATATATATATATATATATATATATATATATATATATATATATATATATATATATATATATATATATCTGGCACTCAATATGTTGGTGAAACCGTTGATTTCAGAAAACTAATTAATAACCACAATAGCCATATTTGCAACAAAATCAATGTGAAACTCGCCAACCACTACAACTCGACTGGGCATCAAGTCAAGTCAAGTCCCTCGAAATGCTACCGATTGATTCTAACCTGGGGTGGACCGATATAGAATGCACACGCAAGGTACAGTACTGGATACTTCAATTGAAAACTCATGGGGAGTTCGGCCTAAATGAAAAAGTCTAACCTTTTTATTGGAATCTTATCAAAACTACAGCCAGGCATCAGTTTATCAGATGTACACCTTTTATTAGATAATATTTACCCAAGTAAATATTCTTTAACTCTTTACATGTATTATTTGTATTCTTCTTCTTATCATTATTATCATTAGTATTGCTAGTATTATCATCATTTGTATTATTATTATTTGAACTCTTGTTCATTATACAGCTATACCATGTTCTTGACATACTTCCTTAGTACCTCCATGCATAACTTTACTGGAATATAATTTCCTTTGCACATTTTGATGATGGCATTGATTTATCACTGTGCACGGTGTCAGTCCTTTGTTATAAGCCTGGAATTAGGTCAAAATACTTTGGTCCTCTGCGAGACATGCATGATAAACACTTTGAAATGTTTTTACACAACTTTGTTGGGCTGATGGCAGCAAAACATAGATATGTAGTTTACCTGTTTTAGACCGTTTTTTTATTTTTGTCTTCTTTCTTTCTTCTATTGTTTCTCCTTTGTTTGTTAATTTCCCCATAAAAACATAATAAAACAAACAATTAAAATTAGAGTTAATTCAACGAAGCACTTACATAGAAGTTGATATACTGGGTATTTCTGAAGAATTTGTATTTTTTGTAAACAGGTACTCGTACGAGTGTATATACTATTTTTAGACACTTTTAAAACATATCGCAGTTATATTTAACGCAGCAATAATAAGTAGATAGATATGGACAGAGCTGACACATTAATCACTTTTTATTTAATCAGGTTGTGCCAAAAATGCCATGTCCACATGTCAAAGGCACAATTCACACAGGCTCTGCCATTCTCATGACGATATACAAGAACAATTTTAAGATCCAATGACAGAGCTGGTGCATTAGTATATTTGTAATCGAACTGTGTTGAGACACCTTGTGTCTGTGTGCCAAAGACACTTCGCACAGGTTCTACCATTACAAAACCCCTAAACATAGGGGTGCTGCAACTTATTTTATTGCTAGAAATAAATGACAAACGATATATTTGTGTTTTGTGGATCAAAAGTAAATCATTTTACTACACATATAGAAAAAAATTAAATGTTTCTACAAAGTGCATAATTTAAAATAGTTAAAATAGCTTTGTAAAAATTTGTTGAGCGAATTGTATATTAATGGCATTGCATCAATAATCAATGTTATTGACATCATGAAGAATTATAAACTATCATTCATATTGAATGTATTACCGAATTGGAACAGGAAAGGATATATATATATATATAAATAATAAAGGATTGTAAAAGAGCTGCTGTACCTAGAAACACTTATTCCCAAATGATGAAATAATTCAACACTGGATCACCATTTAGGTATTTGAAGGCTAGAGGGCCAAAAAGAAAAAGAAAAGAGTACAAAGGAACATCTTCCTACTTCCTGTCATGACAAAAATCCTCAAACTGTGATGGCAATTGTTCAATGTACAAAAAGGAGGAAAAGCCAAGGAAACACTCAAGTCGACACCATTAGCAAATACATAATATGAATGATGCCAAGAATGTGCACCAATACAGTGATGGGTCATTAAATATCACCAGTTTGGGAAGACATACACATAATAATGAAAGACACTGATACATTATTTTATGATTTTGAAAAACAAAACATTAAACTCAATAATTAATTATTTCTTAAATTGGTTGAGTTATCTAAATAAATAAATCATAATAACTTTTTATTTATACACAACAAAAACCAGATCCACTGAACGTTTTATTTATAAACATATCATATTTTGCCTAGGGGTCTGTCAGCTGCTATTGATGAATTTCGATTCGTTCTGTCAGTGAGTGATTCAGCAGGAAATGAATGGGCACAACAGGGTTGTACATAGGTCACACCTGGGCTGTGAAACTCCCCAAAAGAATGTTATGGATAACCCCCAAGTAAAGTTTCTTCAGTGGAAACTGAAGGAGCCCAGCGAAGACTGGACTATCCAACTTATGTTGGGAATGCCAGAAGCAACTGTGTGGACTTCACTCAATGTGTTTAGTTTGAATAAACAATATAGCACTGACATTAGATTCTTGGGTGAATAAAACAGAACGGAATGAAGTGAATGCCCTTTTATTGAGCAATGCCACATGTAGCAACAAAAGAATTCAAGTCCACTGAACACTGTAGGCATTGTGGCAGGGATGGCGGCGGTCAGTTGAAATATAACATGCTGTCACACTCTCCGCTCCAACTAAGAATTGTTGAACAAGATGCTGCATGTGATAGCTGGAACTGTTTTGATTGCGTAGCAGTTGTTGTGCCCCCAAAATTACTTGTTATTTATTTTGAAAGACCTAATTAACTGAGTACACATTTGCATTGCAAGGTACAAAACCAAAACCACTTCCTTGAATAGCTTACAAAGCATCATGTTATAGAAATGGATATACACTTTTAGGTGTTAAATAAACAAACAATGGAACATGTGTTTATCATTCAATGAAATTATTGTTGAAAAAGCACAACATACTCTTAATCCAACATGAGCAAAAAAAGAAAAAAAAAAAAGAAAAAAAAAAGAACCAAGAATTGAGAGAAAGTACAAAAGACTAATGAAATAAACATGATGCACAGCAGTGAACAAGTCATTACTAGAAAAGTAATGTATTTTTATATGTTTATAATTTTAACCATTTCAATGCAAACTGAAATAACCCACATGTATGTAAATTTGCATAGTAATTTATACAACTCCTGAAATGAAATTTTAGAATGATTGCTAATCAATAAACATATCTATGAATAGTATTTGATGTTGTTGCTATGCCAAATGTGAGGTGCATAGAAGGTGCAATGAGATGAGTCTGCATGTAGGTGGATGGCACTGATGTAAAATTGTCAGATTCAAAATTTAGTTCAAGGTTGTCCACGAAAGAGATTTTCGAGAGTTACTAGTATTTGTTTGCCACAGTCATGCCAAAACAAGATGGCAGTTGACTTCACATGTATACACCTACTGACTGAGCTTGGCATTTTGTTAATATAAATGGTATAGTACATGTCGGTGACATTGCTTCTGTTACGAACTGATTGCGCTCCGAAGAACACTGCTTTGGGCACCAGGTCCTCTGCATGCATTGTACCTCTGGTGCACATTGCTATGTGCAGCACAGGTGCCTGTTATATATTCTTCCATATAATTGCATTCTGCACAATCAACGACAGAGTCAAGGTGTACATCTTGTACAACCTTATGGTCGAGTCCAACAATTATCCACAATAAACGTTTTCTCATCATCTATGCAATGATAACATCTTGACATTTACACTGTAAATGTTGTGATTGTAAGATCTCAAGATGCCGAAAATTGATTATTTCTCTTGAAATTGAATAAGCAATCTCTATAGTCACAAAATTTTAAATGTAGTTTGCTTTTTTTTTTGGTTGGGTGGAGGGGTGTGGGTGGGGGTAAAACTAATTTTAATGTTGTAATACTTACCTGTCATTATTGCCTTGCTTACCTTTTTCCAGTACAGCAAAAACTCTCATCCACACTTAAATGTTCCTCCAATGTGAAACTTTCTAGAACATCTAAGAACTGAAAGAAAACTAACCCAGTCTGACTCCACATCATATACCCATGCGCAGTAGCGTTTGTCCTCTTTTTTCAGACATCTTGACATCAGATATTCTGAATTATGCTCAAAGAAAAAAATCCTCTCACTGGCAGGTATTGTCACTTTAGGCTTTCAAATTGTTGTTTCCGGTATAATCGAGCAATCATACCAATCTAAGAACTGAACAAAATACAAACCCATTCTGACTCCATGTCACAGGCCCATGCACAGTAGTGCAAGTCCTCTTTTGTTTTACCGAGACTACTAGAGGACATCAGAGCAGGGTGGGATAGGGAATTCTGCAATAGTGACAGGTAAGTATTACATCATTAAAATTAGTTTACCCCCTCTCCCCGCCCCCCCAAAGTAAAATACATTTTAATAGCACTAGTACATTACAAGTCACTATGGCCTTGCTGAATTTGCCAGTTAGGAGGGAGTCTGATGGCCAGGAAAAAATGATATAAAAATTAGACATACTCACCCTTGCGGTACTAATGTTCATCACTCTAGGTTGACAGCATCTTGAGCCACTTTATTCACCATGACTATTAGGCCTAGGGAAAAAACACCCTCTCTCTGCAGCACCAGAGACCAAAGGTAGGAGGAGGAGACAGTCGTATGTGATAACCATAACTCGGCTCTCATCACATCCTCCAATGAGCAATAAGCCCATGAAGCAGCAATAACCCAGATTTCATGGGCTTAATTCTCATGACCAAAAGGTCCCTCTAAGTAAAAGGAATAGTAGGGATGATCACTCTAAAGTTGGTGGATGCCGAAATGTCAGTGGAACCCTTGATAGGAAGGAAAAGATATTCTGACATTTTCTTTCCCTATTGATGCAGCCAATAGAACCGCAGAACCCTAACTGGGCAGAGAAGTCAATCTTGATCGTCTTCCACTATGGCTGAGACTGGGGATCTCGATAGGGAGTGGAGCTACGAAAGAAACCTTGTTTTTGTGAGAAAACCTGGCTGACAAAGGAGAGAAACAGACATAATTACCAATAAACCACACGCAGCCTTTCTCTATAGACAAGACATGAAGCTCACTCCTTCTATTCACAGAAACTAAGGAGAACAGGAAGATAGTTAAAGGGTCAGGTTTTCAAAAGAAGCCTCACCCAACAGTCCATACAGGGGTTTTGACAAAACCACAAACCACATGAGATTCCATCTCCGCCTGAGTCAGCAATACACAGGATTCTGTAGCTCAAAATATTGTATAAGATGTGGTCTTTGTCAAAACCCTTGGAGAACTTGAGCTTATTGGAAAGGGCTGCTTTATAGCTCTTTATGGTAGAGATCAATCATTTTCTCTCTTTGAACAGGAAGAGAAGAAAGTCCATCAATGCGATCAGATAGGGACAGCTAAGATTAATGTGCTTCCTACAGCACCCATTGCAGAAGATTCTCCACTTTGCATCACAGACTTTAGATGTGGATTATCTCTTAGCCTGGATGATGCAAAAACTTTCCGTGGTGGATTGATCACTTGAGATAAGCCAGGTGTGAAGGTGGAGAAGCTGTGATCATTTGTGGATAAGAAACTCCCTGTGTTGTGACATCAGGTCCTTCCACTGAGGTAATGACCTGGGTAGTTCTACCAACAGGTCGAGGAGATTGCCAAAGTATGAACATTGGGGACACACAGGGGCTATCAGAATGAACTGGGCATTGGAGGCCCTGACCTTGTGGAGCGCTTGTGGAATCAAGTGAATGGTGGGAATGTGTAAGCAAACAAATCATCCCACCTCAGGCTGATGGCATCCGCTTCCCATGCTCTTTGATCTGGGACCGAAGAGACACTGAAGAGGATCTTGTTGTTCACCCTTGTCCCGAACAAGTCCACCAAGAGTCTCACCCACAGTCTGAACAAGGACTCTGCTATGGACTAGTGGAGAGACCATTTCATGAGGACTACCCTGCATGTCCTGGATAGACTGTCTCCCAGAATACTTTTCTTGCCCGGAATGTGGCGTACTCTGAGGGAAATCCCTTTCAAGTCTGCCCAGATCAGGATGTTCCAGACCTCCACACAAAGAGAAGGAGCATGTGTACCTCCTTGTCATCTGAATTACGCTACTACAGACATGTTGTTGGCATAGCTGACATCTCAGGATATGTCACGCGAAAAACATGATTTTTGACTCTCACCCCACTCCCCTCCATCCCGACATGGTCTTGTTTAAAAAAACATGATTTTCAATAATCTCAGGAAGAAAAAAAAAAATTTTTGACCACCACTATACATGTCTGAAGCATGTAGTATGTATAAACAGTAAACAGTCTTTCTTAGAGCCCATGTAAAACTATCTTCGAGGCAGTTTATACAGCTGATCATCACGGAGTCAATTAAAAGGTAAGGCTGTCAGAGATAAACAACCATCATTTCACAGATTACTTAAATGGCTGAGAATAGCTAGGAAGATGCCGCATCAAGTCCTTTGAACACTGCTGTGGGAGAATCCATTAGACCAATTTGCATAGGTAAAGTACGCTAAGTGGAACCCAATTCGTTTGAGTTATAGGTACAATCATCAAGATGCAAACTGAATAACAAAAGTTATTACACATCATTACCTTGAATGAGAATGTATAAGTCATCATTATTAAAGATTATTGGCAAGTTTGTGATCAGCGGCAATGTTTCTTTGAAGTCAGATTTTACTCCATATATAAAACACAAAACACAATTCTTTTCAGCAGTCAGAATAGTGTACAAGTGTGATTCATTTTTACGGCAAAATTTTGAAATGTAGCTTTGAGTTAGGAAAAGATGGGCCATTGCAAAATGAACAAAGCACAGCAAAACTGAATTTCAGAACTCTTTGATGGAGTTTTACTTTGTGAAGTGCAGCAGCCACCCCTCCCAACCCCCATCTGAACTATTGACAGCAGCAAAGACAGCATCTAATTAAGAAAATGTTCCAGTGTCCAGTGGATTTTAATGACAGAAAGGTGGGAAACAAATTTTATTTAATATCTGTGTGGTTGTGTTTATGAGTGTGGGCACGCATGGGCATGTGTGTGGTGATGATACCAGACAATGCTAAGTCTACGAACTATGTCTGGTTTATAAGTATATTAAATGCTTCAAAGAATATAGATATGTTTTCTTTTTTAATTTCCAGTATTTTATACAGACTTTTATCAAAAGATAACTTATTCTCAATAGGACGTCGCTTTTTTAGGGCACGTGTACAGTCACCCCCCACCCCCCGAGACCTCAAAACACAATTTTTGAGTCCCCAAAACTTCCCAACACTGTCTGGGAATATGTCAGGAATTGTTGTCAGAGGAGATCATCCCACAATCCCTGCTTATTTGGTTGATGCATCCCAGCTGGGCTAAGAATTCTGCCCTCATTTCCAAGTTGTTTATGTAAAGAAAGGCTTCTTCCTGGAACCACAAGCCCTGAAGAACTGCCCTTTATGGCTTCAAGTGGGTGCCTTAACCTGAATCTGACATATCAGTGTGCATAGGATTGGGGTTCAGGGGCAGCATGTAATGGGACTCTGATCACAAATCGGTCCAGATCGGACCCCCAGCTCAGGTGGTGATGAAAATCTGACCCTAGAGAAATGGGTGCCGACAGGGTATCGTTATGTGGTTTTCATGTTGCCTGAAGGAGAAACTGGAGGGCACAGGTGAAATTTCCTGACCTGAGAAGCCATGGAGGCAATGAGACCTTCAAAGAGTGTCTCTGCCTCCAAAGGTGCAGACCTCAAAAGATTCTTATTGTGATCGAGTAAGACCATTCATGTGTCCAAGGCAATATCCCTGCAGAGGGTGAGCATATCTCTGCAACTGCCTCCAGTAAACGCTATAGTGCAACTGGAAATATGGATTCACCCTTCAAAAAGTTGAAGGAAACTGCCCAAAAAGATTTGCATGAGAAGTTCTGGAGAAAAGAATCCTAGACTTAAATTCTAGTGCCACCAGCATCTTAACTGGAAGGAGGTCCCAGGTACCCATCATGGGGATAACCACCACCACCCTTATGTTGTCTATCAAATTCCTGGCCCTAGCCATACCAGAATGGAGGAGTAAAAGGAGATCTGGGTGTATAGCCGACCTTGAGTCTCTTCAAACCAGAGATAATTTTCTTGTCATCTGATCACGAAGGTTTGGGTCACAATTTGGATGGGATGGGGGGGGGGGAAGAGTCTTCGTTTATCGCCTGATCAAAATACCAGATCTCTTCCTCTTCTGCAGCCTGTTGCTGATGATTGGGTGGAGGCAGGGGACCCTAAAAGAGCAGAAGGAGCCATCTCAGCCTGTTCCATGGCAAACTCACCAAAACTGACAGGACATCCTCGTCCGTGTTTGCCCCTGGGGGTTGGCAGGACTTTCCAACTCCACCTCTTTCTGCCGAGAGGGGAGATCTAGGGTTAGGGGTATTTTCGTCCCACAACTCTTCATGGGGATTGATGGGACTGCCCCTAGTAGCCGACTTTGAAGGAGAGAGCATTTCTCTACCCTCCTCAATTGTCTGGAGGAAGAAGATCAGCAACCCTACTTTCTCTTTTGTTCCATGCAAGAAGACAATGTGGGTCCAAAACCTGCCACATCAGAACTGCTATGCAGCCAATGTATGGGCATTAATGGCACCATAAATATGAAGGACAGTTCGAAGGGAAAGGGTGCTGCTGAATGAACAGCTCAAAAATATGCCTCTAGCTAATAAGAGGGCTGGAATGGACCTTAAAAAGGGACAGAACTGAGGGCGCTGATTGCTTGAGGATACAGGAAAACTACAATTTAAAAGCCGAAAGTGACAATGCCCACCACAGTGAGGATTTTTTACCCCCAAGCGTAATGCAGAACGTATGATATCAAGATGTCTGAAAAAAGATGTGCTCAACTGCACATGGGCCTATGATGCGGAGTCATAATGGGTTTGTGGTTTTTTTTCTTCAGTTCTTCAATATTCTATAAAGTTCCATATGGGAGGATGGGGACATCTTAGTGTAGATGAGGGTTTGTTCCATATCACAAAAAGGTAAAAAAGACAATAGTAACATGTATTTCTATTATTAATATTAAAATAGTTATTACCTACTACATATATTTTTAAAACTTTTGATTTATTCTTGATTTCCTTTCTACTTTTAATGAGCACATTGTGCTTCTTAATGCCATACATTCAGCTATTATCTCACATGAAGCTTAATCATTAAAGGGCAAGGTTCAATAAGGGCTGATTTTGGCCCCCAAATTAGTGATAAATTAAATATAAGTAAGTTTCTATTTATTTTGCCTTCTGTGTTTCATACTTATTCTGTTCACAACATTTCTTTTTATGTCTTGCTTTCCATATGTTACATGTTTCTGATGAATAACTCAAACAGTTATCTATCCAATGGTTTGAATTCAGAGTTTAAAAATAACTCTGAAAGTATTTACATTAAAATACTGCAATTTAAACTAGTTGTGTACACACAGATGTTGTCAAAAAAATGCTGGGGAGAGGGGGGGGGGCACTTTAAAAACATCAATGGCTATATCATGATGAGAAGTGGAAGCTAAGTGCCTTTCCCAAAAACATATAGAGACAGGTGGTCCAGGCTGTGGCCTGGGAAGGTATCGAACCCGCGACCATTGGATTATGAATTTGATGCTCAAACGAACTAAGTGACGGTGTCTCCCCCCCCCCCCCGCCAAAAAAAATAAAATAATTATATTATAAAGGATATGGTATTTTAGGGTATTTTATGTGCTATATAATCAGAGAGTAAGAAGATTTTTAAAAGCTATTTGAGAGGCAGACATGTTATTTCTTTATCTCAAAAAATCTCAGCCCCACCACACCCAACACCCCTAAATGAAACGGTGGGTCCCTAGGTCATAAAGGGGTGGCACGCGTCTCATGTAAATTGAGTTGAAAAATACTTGATTTATTTTTGGCATTTTTCATAAGGTCTCAACTCAACTAAAGAAAATATATGGCTATATAAACCCTAATGGGCATGGGCAATTGTCGCATGAGACTTGTGTGCATCAATTTTCGATCATAATGCCTTATCTGCCTGTACTGTTACGAGTGGATTGTGTTGTCCAGTAAGCCTCTATAGATCATCTGAGAGCTATAGCTTTACATGAATTTCGGGTATCAAGCACATATATTTCCATAGATATTTGACTTAAAGAACATCCATGACAAGAGAGACAGAGAGAGAGAAGCATATAGAATGACCCTAGCTAGAAAAATGCGGCAGTGACAGTCCTTTTGGAGCATATCTTTAGTACTTTACCAGTGTTCAGTTGCTGCATTTTGAATGTTTTATACATCTTTTTGTTTTTATTTTTCAACTTGATTTGTACAAGTGTGTTGCATATGTACATGTGTGAGTGTGTGCATAAGCAAACTGAAAGCTTATCAGTACCAGGCAACATTGTCAACCATAGTTGCTGCATTATTTCAAATTAAACAATAAATTAATAGACTGATTGCCAGACTGAAATCAGGTATAAATTATATTTATCCCTGAGTATGCTGCTCCCTGAAGAAAAAAGATCATATGTTAAACAGCTCTATGTCATGTCTCAGAGTGTGTGCCCATGCGTGCATGAGTGTTTGTACATTCTTCCTATGAATGGAGTCCCAATCAATGCACAAGAATTTTCTTCACATTTTTCAGACCTAAACGTTTGCTTATTTCATTGTTTCATAATTAAATCGAACATTATACAATTGGTGCACTTGTACTGAAGGCTTGGTTCTATGTTAACATGCTTAAGGGACCAACCATTTACTTCTCGGGGGTGGGGGAGATGTTGGGATTTTTTTCGAACCCGTGTATTTTTTTTTTTTTACATTTACATCAAGAATTTTTTAAAAACTAATACAATGGATATAATAGGTTCCTTTTACTTATATGCATCAGAGAAAGAATATTTTTTTCAAAGTATTTGAGAGCCGGATTTTTTTAAAATGACTTCTAATCGGTTAAGTGACAGTAATAACATTGATGATATAATGGTGGGATGAGGGGGAGAGCATACTGGAACAAATACAGTTGTAATAATCTGTCAACTGTTTCATTTTCCTTCCCTTCATTCTGGAGGCCCATATCATATAAAAAAAATTCCTTCCTGCCTGTCCACTTATCCTCTTTACAATGAAAATATCAAAATTGATATCCTCAATCTGTTCAGTAACAAAACCAAACTATACAGAAAACACAAGAACGTCACATGCCATATGCTTTACAGCTAATGTAGAACTCTCTCGCTCTCATAAAAATCATATAAAAGTATCCAATTTTGTGATCATTGATCAATATAAAGAATAATTTAACCGAGTTGGTAATAAAATAAAAGTATAATGTAAGCTTTCCTCCACCGATACATACACAAAACTGCCTTGGTCACTGATGTTCTGAACATTTGTTTGTCATTCTTAGTTATACACTGCAGCAACATATGGCTATTACTAATGTACAAAAGGCCTGCACTGCTTTTGTGTAATTTTTATGGTAAAGAAATACATAAACTATTATTCTGTGGAAATCATGGCAGGATTCTGATGTGCAAGTCAGTGTTAAAAATAAACATAACCTTAACTTCTTAAATTAAAACGAAAATAGGTGTCAGAGGTAATCAACCATACTTAATGTAAATATACACATCATTTAAACAATGTTGCAAAACAAAAAGACAGATTTATACATACTATCAGTGACTATTACGCATACTGTATGCAAATGCAGAATTTCAGATGTTTCTTTTTTCAGCAGTCAGCTTCATATGGACTTGTTAGCCATACTGTCTATAATCCACGGAAATAGGTTCCGTAACAGAGGAGAAAACCATTGGCTTTGTAATGGTTGAACATCTTTATTAAAAGTGATCCTGGACAAGAATACATATTTTGGGAAGAGAGAGGGTCCTCTTTTATCTATACAAGCTTCACAGGAATCTGATTGGGGGCCAAAATCAGCCCATATCGAACCTTGTCCTTTACCAATGACTTTCTTATTTACCAAAGGTAAAACTTATTTATTGTGAGCAGCATAAACTGAAGGATCAAAATAATTTATCATGCATTTTAATTTCATCATATAAATCACCAGTTTCAATCTCTAAAACAAGTGAACCTATATTGGTGTAAATACATTTTCACTTTTCATTATACACTGGGTTTAGTACATTGTTATAAAACGTGCACTTCAAAAGCTTCCTTACCTCCAATGTTGTAAAACTGATATTTATTGGTTTGTTCAACTGTATAATTTTTCTAAATGGCCAAAACAACTCCTTATTAATACTCCTGACATTAAAAATTATAGATTTTTTCTATTGGTTGAAATGACGCAAAAGATGTCACACCTCTTACTTCACTTTCCATCATTTTGCCGAATGCTGCATTATTTCTCAACTGGACTTTGAATATCTAAGACATGCCATGCTAATGTCACCTCTTATTCTGCTCTTAATTATTAAATACATTTCTCTGTTATTGAACACTTCCAATTCTGCACCTTTTCTCACAACATACATCATAAGAAAATCCTGGTAATGTTTTGTAATAACACGGGTCAAGACTATAATGTCTTAGCAAAAATTACCTAAATTTGTCAAAGATATTGAACAACATTAAAGTGTCTTTTATTCTCATAGTAGTCATAAAGATCTCCAAGTATTTGATGGTTAAAATGTTCCATTACATCTTTAATGTATTGGTAATCATTCTGTGGCATGATTGAAGTATTTAATGATAAATAAAACCTTTCAATGTCTAGAACTGCTGCTTCATCAAACCTTTCAAAAAATGTCAACATATTCATGGGGATATACATCTTTTCTCAAAATATTTAGGCTTTATTTTCATAATGTGTTTCAAGCTTTAAATGAATTCATTTGGTAAATTATTAGCTAATTCCTCCGAGGCCTGCAGAAATCTGTAACTGTCAAGAAATCTAATGTAACATCTGTTCAAATCCAGAGCATTTCTGTGAACCTAAGTAATTGGTTCTGTAAACAGTGGCATCAAGGTTAAAATACCTTACTTGTACATTTGTTTGTGGTAGGAAAAGGGACCACATTTTTAATTTTCATGCGGATTTTTAAAGTGGAATTGGCTCTTGCCATTGTTTTAATGTAGAGTTGAATAACATTTTCAAGAAGCCTTTGGAGGGATGTTGTTCTGCATACTAATTTGAAAAATAAATGACCTAGTATCCTATTTCTCTGTTATTGTCTTCTCCCAGGGGAATCATTCTCTTAAAGTGTTGTCTGTTTGGTAACAGATCATACACCTTTGGCTCAGACACTTTGCCCCACTTCTGACACCACTGCAGAAGAACAATTCCCATCAAAAATGGCACCAATATTAACTTATTTACTTTTTCTAATTTTCAACTGACACACATGACATCATAGGCCTTCAGCTCATAGCAATAGTGACCACTGGAACACCACTGGAATAGGTTAGTATCCCAGTCAAGGTGAAATGCATACTGTCCCAACAAAAAATCATTGTAATTAGCCAGTTGGAACTCGAGAACTTATCATGTGATGCTCTGATATCTGCATGAATTACTTGGTAACACGTTTCCATGATAGGTCAGGTGACTGAGAGGTACTAAAGCACAAAAAAGGAAAGTTACTTTCCCAACAAGATTTTCTAAGTGCAAAGAAACAGAAAATGAAACAAATGAGTAATATATGAAAATTCTGAAAATGAAACATCTATACAAAAACAGTAGTGGAGATGCAGCCAGGATTTTACCTAAAGGGGGGAGATGCCCCCTTGTCACCAAAATAAGGGGGGGAGTAGAACAAAAATGAGGGGGAGAAGGAAACAGCCATAGTTCAATATTTACCTAACACATAAATATCCATCTCTTTCCTGCTCCACTCAGATAGGGCTCTATTGAAATCTAAATCCTCAAAAGATGTCTCCTCTAGTTGTATAAGCATTAATCTGTTGATCATTTCTGAACTTAATTTGTTCCTTATCTGTGTATGAATATTGTTCTGTGCTGAGAAACCCCTTTCACATATGCATAGCTAGCTAAGCCAGCTTGAACAAGTTGGAAAACTGTTCTTTATGGTTGTTTTGTACAATTTTCAACAGCTCATATGTACTGTCTCTTGGATATCTCTGCTCCAAAATAACATTTTCACTAACAAGAGCTCTGCCAAAGTTTCACTTCTGGAATGAGTGCTTTGCTGACTACTATGCCAGACTTCTTATCTGTTCCACAATGTTGAATTAGGGTTTTAAGACCATCAATGCCACAGTCAGATTCTTCAGACTGAGGTATTTTTATCACAAATAAATATCCTTACTTTTAAATTTCCTTTTAGATTATCTAAACCCTTAGAGTGCTATATAGTTTTGTAGCACAAGATCCTTCAAGGCAGAATTGTTTGAGAAAAGAAATGAACATTGCACTCCACTTTTAAATTGCCTGTATTTTAATTAGGCTTGGTATTCTGCTTTTTCGACATTTAATTTGGAAATACCGCTTAATAGGGGGTTGACCAGTATGCCGTCTGTTTTTGTCCATCCAGCATGTACATTGGACTCGTATTCAACATAATATTTGGGTTAAAAATTACTCACTGATATTTCCAGTAACACTTTCCAGGCTCCAATAATCTCATATACTTCAAAACTTTAGAAATCATTGTCATCATCAATATCATCAGCCAATATTTGCCGAACAAAATTGTAATCTGAAGATGAACCATGTTGGGAGTCAGCCATTTGTGGTTTTCTAGGAGCCCTTACTTTAAACACGCATTTGTAAAACTTCCTTCATGAATGCAAGGTTCAACCTCAACAATGCTTGTTCCAGGGCCGATGTGCCAATAATATGTTGTTTAACAACCGTTCATGTCAAGCCGAAGTATTCAGATGTATAAACAGTTGCCTACCGGAAAAAAAGATAGATGACGAGACAAGCGCTAATAGACCTCTACTGGTGGCGCGACTTTTTCTGCGACAAGTACTTTAAGGGTTAACAGTTAAATAAAAATTGTATACTGCACAGAATACATTTTTATATGCGCGACTTTAAACTAATTTGCGGGAGTTCTCCCGCATTACTGCTTTCCAAGTGCGCGAATTCATACAAATTTTGTGCGATTCGCGCACTCGCATGCCAAGGCAGCATTTCTACAGTAGTAATATTTATAATCATCATAACAATTTCAATTTGCTTCCTTTGTTTTCCTCTGACAAGTAATCATTAATCCTTCAAAGACATAAACATACTAAGCTTATTTTCAGGAGGCATATGTAGTTAGTATTTTATGGAAATGGAAAATAGATCATACTGTAACATACTGTATTACTCTCACAACGTATGTGCCTAATTTAACCTCTTGAAATCAATCTTATTTTCTGTTGCACATTGGCAAGAAAAGTATTTTTGCTAAATATTCAAAAGGAAACGTTTGTGAAAAGAAGGTAACCAGATATGTAGTTCTGGCTAAAATGTATGTCTGTTACTATCAACTACAAAACCCTACCCATGGTCAGATGTCAAAGATCCTGCTACTGATAAAACTGCTCAAAGTGATAATCTGCACTATCATTTCATCATACCCATCTAGTTCAATGTCTCTTTCTCTGAGGAAATTAAGAGTTGGCATTTTTCCAGTGTTACCTGAAGTAGAGGAAGTTTCCAATATCATGTTGAAATTTCAGAAACAGATCTAATTCCTCCTTCGACTCGATTCTGACATCCCCTTCTTTGTTAATCTTTTCTAGAAAATGGTATGGAATCACCTATACGAGACAAGAAAACAAATATAGTTTACTAATAAGGTACTTCCTGGATAACATAAGATAAAAAGAAGGTCTATTTTCAAATTCATTCTTATATACGGAAAGTGGGACATAAGGATTACTCTATATTAATAAGGATGGTAGTAATACCTTTATTTTAAAAATCTAGACCTTGAACATTCTGTTTATGTATCTTTTGTGGAGGAATACTTGCTTATATTGGCTTGTGCAATATTCTGATCATGTTTCTGCAATTTTCATTTGCCTTCACATCGACCCATTGGATATTACACTCAACATAACCATGGCAAGTTATTACAAATATCATGGACTCGACACAGTTTCACTCAAAAGCATACTAAAGATATATGAAGACATACAAGTTTAACCGTCTTTAAAGCACCTAAGAGAACATACAGTAACTATTTTAATCAGTTGCTGATGCCTAAGAGGAAAAGAAATCTCATGGTGGGTATATTTGTTATCAATCACATATAGTCTTATTTTACCATTATCTTGCACTAAAGGTTGAAAATATTTGAATCTGTCCTTATTTGCATTCCATCTTTTAGTAAACTTTTCTTTCTCTCAGTTTTTATAAATATATATTCTCCAGTTTGAATCTTTAAGATATCTCCTTTCTAAAAACTTCGTGAAATCGGTACTTTATTTTGCACATGTGACTTGTATATGAATTTCTTCCTTTTTCCTGTATGTCTATTCCTATGTTCTTAATGTAATATCTACTACTGACAACTTCATATCTGTGTGTGGATAATCATCTCTTAACCAGGCAAATAATAATAATAATAATAGTAATAATAATAATAATGAGTACTTAGTACAGTGCTTAATCTTGAAAAGCTTTAGCACTTTACAATACAAGTTAACACAGAAGGACATATATATATATATATATATATATATATACACACACATGTATATACAT
Source organism: Margaritifera margaritifera (assembly GCA_029931535.1). Lineage (NCBI taxonomy): Eukaryota > Metazoa > Mollusca > Bivalvia > Unionida > Margaritiferidae > Margaritifera > Margaritifera margaritifera. The sequence continues at coordinate 1,311,167 of JAQPZY010001433.1, read as the reverse complement.
ACATACACACACACAAGATTACAAAAACAAACACTGCGAAATTACAAACAAAAGCATGCTGAAAATAATTAAGCTTAAGGAAACATTGTTAAGTCTTAAGTCTGTTCTTGGAGCCTAAAATGGTGAATTTGTAGAGCACTCTTGAATAAGATCACATTGTCATTGTGTCTCAGTTCATGAGGCAATTCATTCCAGGCAGCTGGGCCCTGGTATGCAAAAGAACATTGTCTGCAGGACTTGGTTGGATAGTTGGAATAATGAGAATACAAGTGTCAGAAGAGTAGCGCAAGTATCTAGAAGGGATTTACACATGGGTGAGGTCGATATGTATTTTGGACTGGAGACAGTCAACAAAATGTAGCATAAAGAACATATATTGTTTAATTCTGGAGTGAATTGGTAGGCATTGGAGGGAGTGCTCAGTTCTTGGTACTCTAAGGACAATCGGAACAGCTGTGTTTTGATCATTTTGAAATTTTTGTAGTAGATGTTGAGATGAACCAGATAGAAGAGAATTACAATAGTCAAGTATAGAAAGTACTAAGGAACACACAAATGTTTTAGTGGCATCAACAGAAAGAAAATTGCGAATGGAGCTGATGCATCTCAGCTCCAGATATGCAGCCTTGCATTATTTATGATCTATTATTGTAATGAGAGAGTACTGTCAAGAGTGACATCTAGATTTCGTACTGATTGTGTGAATTTAATGTTGGTGTTGCTGATACTTATTCTTTGAGGTAACAAATAGGAATGAGAAACTCTGTGTGGTGATCAGAATGGCTTCCATTTTATCATCATTCATCTGCAGCTTGTTAAATGTCATCCATGACTTCATATCAATGCACCTCTCTACATCTTGGACGGTAGCATCAACCTCAGTTGAGTAACTAGATTTGCATATTTGGGTGTCATCAGTGTACAAATGGTGAGATACCAGATGATGATCTAAGACACTTGAGAGCGGCTGAGTGTATAGAATGAAGAGAACAGGTCCAAGAGCAGAATCCTGTGGAACACCAAAACATAGATGAACTGGGCTGGAATGTTTTCTATTTATCAACACTATTTGTGTCCTTTCAACTAAGTATGACTTGAACCATGGTAATGCTGTATCAGTGATGTAATATATCATCGTCTATTGTGTCAAATACAGCAGATAAGACAAATAACCTTGTTGAAAACAAAATATTTAATGCATTCATAGAATGAAAAGTTTGTCAATATATATATATATATATATATATATATATATATATATATTACTTATAGAATGTAATAAAGCTCATCAAAAATTATATTAATTTAGATCGAAGTTTTAACTGGAAAGATATATATTTAACATTATAAACATTTATTAATGATGCTAATTTAGAATGGTTCCATTTTAGAATCCTTTAAAGAATACTGAACACAAAAGTCCCTTTGTTGAAAATTAATAGAATGCAAAATAGGTTATGTTCATTTGTAATAAGAAAGATTAATTCTGTGTATATTTCTTCTAATGTAAATATGACCATACTTAAAGAGTTTAAATCACAGAAACACAGACAATTATTGATTGTGCAAAACAGGTTATGAATCTGGCAAAACGTTTTCTTTTAAGTGACCATATTACAGTGTATAACTTAACATTATATGGCCTTATTACACTTGACAGCAAATAATGACTAATATAAACTAAGATGAAAGTAATAAAAAAATACAGTGTGCATTACTACTTATCTTGAAGATGAAATTGATGCCTGGATGAATGCATGAATGGATGAATGAGAATATGGGTATTTCTACTGCAAGCCACCTTTCAATTTTGGGTAGCATTCAAGTTCCATTGCAATCATGCCTGTGTTTATGATACTAAAACTGCACGTGCATTCAAGTGGAAAAAAAAATGAAAATTCCATATTGTAGTATTATATTCTGTATCATAAATTTCAAGGTTAAATGTATTGTATGTCACCAAAGGAGAAGTAAAGAACTGTGCTCTACAACACTAATTGTATGTTCCATTCACAAAACTGCACTTGATGTAAACAAACATGATGGTGTTACGCAATGAAAATCTACATTCCACGAATTTAGCTATGCATTTCATCAACTTTTCAGCACATTCCACTCAGTGGACTGCATGCCAGAACTTGCGACAAGAAATGCTTGGGTTTGAATCCTAGCTGGTAAACTGCCATGGTTTGTCCCTGTGCAAGGCACTTTACTTCCATTCCATTATCACGATATAATCAAATGCCTCAGCACAAAATAACCTTTCATGTGCTGATATGCCATTGAAAACCAATCTAAGCCAAATTACACCCTTAAGTATAATGATATACATTTTACTATACAATGCTAATAGCAAGAAAACAAACATTAATTATTCATGCAATCCATTAACCAGACAAGTGTTAATATTATAAAAATTTACTAGAAAAGATGGCGAGAGATATTTTTATTTGTATAAATTGGTCAGTTGGATAATCAGCTTTTGGATGATCTAAGTTGCACTATACTTGTGCCAAAGGCTTCTATGTAAATTCATGAAAGTTATCCCTCATGTATACTGATGTCCTAGAAAAGCAATGCATGCAAACTATGTTGACAATAGATTCCAATAAATTACCTTGACATCATTAGCCTTTAGACTAATCAACCGTTCTTCCAAAAGAAGCCATCTGGCTGGAATACTTTCTCCCCAATGTTGCTGCTGGGATGCAAGCTCCACAATCTTCTTTTGTAAATCCTTAATCTTAGGGTCAACAAAAGTATTGTCTATGGAAAAATCCTCATCTGCTAGGTGAAATAATGCTGGCCTTTCCTTAAGATAGTGGTATCTAATCTGCCTGAAAACATTTTCACACCTCTCCTGCTGGATGTCCTTGAAATTAAAACAAAATTCATAGAATTACACAATCAATAGGAACAGCACATATGAATGGTGGAGTTTCAGACATAGATACCAGTTTACTTTCATTCCCAATATTTTAATTTGACAAAATAACAAGTTCCATGACATAGATTGATTGGAACAAAGACCAAATCTCTTTCTCTATCTTGCTCTCTCTCTGGAATCACAAATCCATCGGAAATTGAAGATTATTCTCTATTATTGGGTCAATTTACCTAATACAAAAATTGCGCTCTTTTAGATCAATTTTAATTATTAAATGTGTGATTTAAATGTCGTGGTGTTTTCCACATCTTTAATGCATCTCACTTAAGTCCTGCCCTATAACATAATTAACAAGCATACAAGTACATTTATAAATCTGAGTAACATTTTATGATAAAAGTCCTGACTATATTTTAACAATCTGATCTTGTAAGAATAACAGAATCATTCATATGCATTGGTATAAAATAGGCAAATTACAAAAGAGGGTCTGAATTTTGCATCAGAGACCCTGGTTTGCCGAGTATCTGATACAAAATTCCGATTCTGAGGGTGGAATTTTCATATTCACCTATTTTTGTCACATTTGTAAACTAACAATGAGCATCAAAGTCAAAATGGTGTATTCTGAATACGACTGAGTGAAAAGAGTTTCCAGGAGATCAAGATAAGACCATTTCTTTCTTCAACTGTTGAATGTTTAAACCATATCTGATATTCTTCAGCAATAATAAGATTTTTAAATTAGCTGCTGTGGTGGAAATATTGGATGTCAGGTTTGCACCATTTTCATTTAGGACATAAAAACATCATTAGACGTCTTTTGATGAAAACCACATCATAATGATCATCCATTCAGGGGGAGTAGTGACAACATTTTCAAGACAGCCATCATGGCTGCCAAACTGGATGTACTGACATCATTTTCATTTAGGACCAACTAGGTATTATAAAAGTCTATTGGTGAAAACTCCATGATGATATAGACATTTATTTATTAGGAGTAGAAATAACAATATTTTCAAGATAGCCACCATGGTGGCCATACTGAGGGTTAGTCATTTTCATTTAGGACCAACTAGACACCACAAGAACTCTTATGATGAAAACCCCCATGTCAAAATGACTTTCCATTTAAGAGGAGTAGTGAAAACAAAGATTTTCAAGATGGCCACATATTTGACATCAGATCAGCACCATTTTAATTCAGAACCAACAAAACATTATAAGAAGTCTTTTAGCGAAAACCCCATGCTGATATGACCATTCATTCAGGAGAAGTGGTGATAACACGATTTTCCAGCTGGCCAGTATGGCAGCCATATTTGACATTAGATCAGCACCATTTTCATTAGGGACCATCTAGACATCACAATAAGTCTTCTGGTGAAAACACCATGTCAATATGACTTTCCATTCATGAGGAGTAGTGATAAAAAGATTTTCAAGATGGCCACTTTAGGTCAAACTAGACATCATAAAAGTCTTTTGGTGAAAACCCCACATCAATAAGATTTTCTGTTCAGGAGGGCTTGCGATAACAAGATTTTCAAGATGGCTCCCTTGGCGACTAGATAGGACCTCGGATTTGGCACCATTTTTATGTAGGACCAACTAGACATCATTTGACGTCCTTTATTGAAAACTCATGTTGATATGACCATCCATTCTACAGCATCGATATGATTTTGAAGATGACTATTGTGGCAGCCATACTGGATGTCTGAGCATCACCATTTGCATTAAGGACCAACTAGACCATGGGATGAATGTGTGTGTAACGTTTCATGGCTTTCTTCCAAGTAGTTTAGGAGGAGTAGTGATAACAAGCTTGTGCTAATGGACAGATGGACTATGGATGAAGGAATGTCCCATAAGCTAACAAAATCTTACAATAACAACCTTTTTGATTGGAAACCAGGCTACAGAATCTGCACATGTAGATTGGTCAATCAGTGCAAATGTTCTGTTTGCAAGACACTAACTTAAACTGCTGCACTTTTATGATGTGAATGTGTTACAATTAATTAATGTTTATTGTAAAAGAATGCTCTGGTGATGATGGAAATCAAATTTTTTGCCACTTTGTGTGCACCATAATTGTAAGGTCATGTGATAAAAAATAAAGTTTTTCCCCATCTATTTTGATATTGGAAAACACAGTCATGCAAGCTTTGCAATGTGAGAATATCACATTACATAAGAGCAACAATCATTTATATGTTGCTACATTACTATGTATACCAATCTATTAAAAAAATTTACTTGAAACTTAAAAAATTTTGCATATAAAGCTAAACCTATGAAAGTCACATCAAACGGAAGTAAGAGTTGGATAAGCTTTGGTTTATTTGTATGTTGTTTTATTTTCTAAGAAAGGTCAAAAAGAGGAGGACCTTTGTTCCATTATTATTATGTCGCAGAATTCAGTTACAACTGATTACTCTATTGAACTTTAAATGTATTAGAAAAGCACTATGAAAACAAACAATCAAAAACCTTACAGAAGCTAACCAACCCTGCTGACAGAATCAACAGGATGTTAGTTGCTTTATGCTGCATGAAATTAGCAACTAAATTGTCTTGCCCTTCTGAAGCCAGTTCACAGCAACCTGATCACAGGCATTATTACCATAAATATACTACACTGGAAGCAAGGTGTGAAAAAAAATGGACAAAATACAATTTCTGAATAAAAAATTTGCATGCACGAGAAATTTTAGTGAGTGAAGGGAGGGACGGGAGACACCCCTCATCTTGTGGGAGGAAAACCATCCCGTCAGTGAGGTTCACATGTATGTAGCTCCCACGAATATGATTAGTGGGTTTGCTATTGGAACTACATTACCCAGTGATGGCTAGATGAAGCCTGACACTGGATTCACAGTTTCTCAATATCAATTGATTCAAAAGGGATTCTATTTATCAACAATGCAACGTACCACAAGATCTATCTATTAATAGATTCTTGACTTTCCATACCTTGTCTGACACAGGTTGCAGGGTAATATCCAACTACCTCACCAACCACAGATCATGTGTAAAAGATGATATCTAGCTTTTCTAACCAAACATTGGTTTATAACTCTGTCTATAAATTTTAACAAATATTTGTAAGTATAAATATACCCTGAATAATCCAATATTGTAGGAAATTGATGAGGTTAGTTTTCTGACATCACTTTAACAACAAAAACTATGTCTGCCAGTAATTTTACACATATGAAATTAATGTTCTTTGCTCATTTTCGTATTATCTGCTAGTCATTATCCTATCATGTCCTGCAATAATTATTCCATAGGTAGATTCACACAATGAAATACCCCATAGGTCTCAGAGTGGATGCAGCTACACTGTTGATATTTATGGAAGATAACAAATAGCGACTACAGCCACATTTACTTTACCATACATTCCAGTCCTTTGGATGCCACATGGGATGGAATGATTTGGAGCGTTCATGCAAGTAAATATAGGGGGTTCCTCAGTTAAAAATTAGGACTGAATAACTAAATCCAGCAGTCTCTTAATATAAAAAACCAGACACCGACACCAAATAATATTATTCTATTAAATACTAATCTGAATTTGCCCAGATTATGAATTGGCAAAGTTGAATACAGGAACACTAATTAGAAAAGAATCAAATTAACAAGTATTTTATTTTAAATTTATATGTCTTAATGAATAAAAGCTGCCGTAACATTTTGCACAAGGTCAGTAAACATTATGAATAACTTTGACTGCTTTATAATTGACCTTACCTTTTTATTAATACAAGCAATATCTATTCTCTATACTGCTGCTGGCTTTCATCTTCATATATTTTTTAAATTTAATTTTGTTAGCATGTCATCTACTAGGTTGGCACACTTCTTAATACACCAATGTTTGTTTTAAAAAAAACAGCAGACATAAAAAAACAGCATACAAATAAATTTTGTTTAAGTACCCATCTATTCGTTCAGGTATATGTTCGTCATGTTTGTTTTAAATGAAAATGTTTTTAATGTACATAATACAAACATCAAAGTTGGTATGTGATTTTCTCAAGGGGTGGAAGTCGGCAAAAGTTTTTCTAATCTTAGTGAAACCCCAATAGTCACTAGAGGCATGAGGCATATAAAAAGGTCGGAATTACATAAAGTGTTTTGTCTTCTCTGTTGATAAAATTTTTTGTTTTCATTTTGGCAGTTATTTAGTGAGTCAAAACCTACTGCATATGAAACAAGTCTTCCAATTTTGACAGAGTGTTGGTATTTTATTGTTTTGGCAAATTTCTTCAAGTCTTTCAGCAATGCCACAAAAAGTTGCCAAATGCAGCCATAAAATGACTTCATGGGATACCCACCCCACCTGTTTGGTGTGCACTAAGTGTATGCACATGGACAGATTTCCTTTCTGCACTTTATAGGCAGATGATGTGTGGGGATTTAGCTGAAAGCTGCCACTCATAAGGAAGCAAGAAGAATGAAGCAACCTCTTGTTCTTCATGGATGGACCCCCTCCATTCCAATGTAGAGGGAAATGGCACTTCCTGGCTCAAGGAAGTCAGCAACTTGCCAATCCTGGGATGGAACAGAAGGCACTTTCCAGTACATGAAAGTCACCAAATCATTAATCCCTGCAGGTATTATGGCACTTCCCGGTTCATTGAAGCTGCTGACACCCCAGAGCAAGTGCACTTGTATGGAGTATGGGAAATGCAGTCTACTTCTCCTAGCTCATCCAAGGGTCAAGATCATTGATAGTGAACCTGTTCATAGAATAGGGACTCCTCTTAATAATCATTGGCACTTGACAAATCCTGATCATTAAGCACCATTCACAGGTACCAGGCACCAAGCTGAACCACCTGTTAGCAGACACCACACACTAGGTACCTGGCAGCAGGCACCAAGCACCCGTCACCAAGCTAAGTGACAGATACCAGGCACTAAGCACCAGGTCTAGGCATTAATTATAATATGAAAAACATTTCCAAAAAGAGCATATTTTCAATAGCATGCCATCGATTATCCACTGTCATGTATACCTTTAGTTCTTATATAGTATGGTCCACTGGTTCACTCTCCTATTTTTATCAATTAAGATGTGTTTCAAACAGCATGAATCATACTCTTATGTTATGTTCAATATGTGCATTTGGTTCCAATCAAATATTCAGAAATTATAATATTTTGTCATGCCAGACACATTCACTCTTTAACAATGAAACTGTGATGAATCACACTTAAATTTACCTTCTGGATCTTATCCATATGTGTTCCCACTAGAATCACAGGAGGACTGTCTGATTCAAGGGATGGTGCACAAGAATGTATGGAATTCAGCCAAAGCTCCACCAGGTCTGAAAAGAACAGACATCCTAAGATGACACCAGGGTTTGAGTACAAAACTGAACAAGATGTACCAATGTAAGGAGATGATCATGCTTATATTTACATATTTTATTCACTGCAACTGAAAAGTGTCTGCAGTGTCCAATCACCAGGTCTCTACATGAAACAGAATTTTGACCCAACAGTAAAATTTCAAGAAAAGTATCCTTAGTGCAGGTTTTTCACCAAAATTGTTTAAAAGCCCACCCAGTCATTCAAAAGAAAATGAATCATAAGAAAGCAGAGTTGCTCCTTGTAATATTCTGTCTATACATACATTCATGCATATCTGTGCCTCCAATTATTTCTTTTTATTAATTTGTATCTCTAATTATCTTCATATTTTTATATCAGCATTTTAGTGTTTAAAGTCATGTCAGTATCTCCCTCTGAGTTTGTGTGCATCCATCTGTCAGTTTTTATTACAACCTTTACCACCATGATCCCTTGACCTGTTTTCTTATCATACTTTTCTTTACCCTTTCCTATCTGTTCTATATGTATTATTCCATGTATGTTAATCATTATTTTATACTCAACATGTGGTTTTCTTTTGTTTACTGTAAGGGAACTTGCAAGGTCTTGTGAACTTGTTTTCTAGCCATTTGCAAATATGTTACTTTTATGTCCGTAAAATAGGTTTAAACTAGCGGGACAAAATAGAAATGCAACTGACATTTCTGACATAGACATGTAATGAATGAAGAGTATATTGGACTCGGAATTCCGAGATAAGTGTATACATCTATCATATCTATCATTATCAATCATATAGCGTAATTCACTCTGATGAGCTGATTAGAAAAATAGGACTTCTCACCAACAACTTAACTATACCAGCTATTCAACTGAGATTTACCCACTTCAGACAAGATGCTGAATTCTCTCCTATGGATTTGTATTTATTTATTTATTTATTAAGAATTTGTTGTTTTATTTATTTTTAAATTACTCCCAATGTGAATGGGTACTGCAATACCAAGCCAATCCATGGCAAGAAAGTAGCAAGTCCCTGTCATTTCACCTAGTTACAAAATTCAGTTAATATTGGAGTCAGATATTAAGCTGATAAGAACATCTATTTTTTTTTTATATACAAGTTTGCTCAATATTTACAAGTATAAAATCAAACAATATACATTGTATATACAAGTACATAAACCTACATAATTAAATGGCACATTTTTTGAAATTAACACGAATGATATCAAAACTATTTTAGATTTTGGTCAATTTAGATTTCATTGCATTTTTATATAATAATAGGTTGGATTCAAATGAATTTATGAATAGGTTTGAACAAAAATAACTTCAATACATTAAAAGCGATGAAGAATAAATGACAAACCCATCATTCATAATGTTTATACCTATTATACATTACAGTTAGTATATATATATATATTGTTATGGGATAGTGCTGGCCAATAACTTGGTGTCTGCTCAATGACACTGTTCTCTTTGTGACTGATAAACTCTCCTTAAGAATAAGGTCCAGTTAAACTTAGATCAAAACTCCAAGAGGTCCGTGTGATTCCCTGATGAAGGGGGCAATCCTAGCTGTAAGAATGGAACTAGGGATGAAATGCAGACTGAAATTGCAGTTTCATCTGGTTTATTAATAGTCATAAAGTCAATAGGCACTTAAAATTCAAGACTCAAATATCAGGTGCATCGCTTCTATATAATGCTTCATTGACTTGATATCACAGTGGTAGTGTGCATTTGGACAAACATACTCAATTTAAACAACAGTTTATTGCGATAGAATTTGATATACACATTTATGAATATCAAAGTTTTAATGTTCAGAGTTTTTATTTATTTATTATTTAGTGATAGACTTGGAAACATTGACTAAGATTTAATTATATTCATATGGGTTAACTTCAAACAGAGCATTGAGAAACACTCAATAGCGTTACAATATAATGAATATCTTATGTATAAAGGCTTGAAAAACACAGTGACTTCATAATCAAACTTGCACTTATTATTATTATAATTATTATTCATCTATGATTTCCTATTTCTATTGAACTGTATTAAGTATTATTATTTTAATAAGGTCTGCAAAAAACACTTGACTTAACCTCACAGAAATACTGTCTGCATGCAATTTAACTGATTAGGCAAATATTTAAACAATAGTTGCTGATTTTGGAAACATGCAAATGAATGAATAAATATCCTGAAAAGTATAGATTTTATAGATGCAGATTTCGGAACTTACTTTAAGACCTGTCCAAAATTTACTATGAAAAAACCCCATTATTTTTCCTGGCAAATATTTATAAAGACATTGTAAAATAACTGTAAATTGCTGATTTGCAGACAAATAAAAAAAAAAAGAGTTACCTTTTCTTTGTGCACTGCCTTATATGGACTTTGTAGTAAAATAGTAAAACAAATTTCCCATGCACTGTTTAAACACAGGGAACTCTTAATGCGACCCTTGGAAACCCAACCAGGTCCTAGCACCGATGCTGACAAGTCCTTATATACTCCCCATGGAATTCTGCAGAATTCTGTGCCTTGGCAGGGAAAATTCTGCCATTCACTATGTAGCAACCACAGGGAAATATTCTGCAAGTGCGCTCTCACAGAGGCAACTGTACTTTGCTACTGACAACAATAAAACCACACCTTAATTAATAATTGTTATACAAAACCTAGATTACTTGGTGTATTAGCCAAGTGTGCATACATCAAATATATCTAAATGGTCAAATTTTGCAATATAAAAAAAAAATTAACTTTAAAATGGATGATACCATATGTGACCATTAAATGAGACAACTATGGAAGTGTTCCAAATGTGACAAACCTGGAAACAAAGCTGATACCGAGGATGGATTTACACATCAATCTATGGCATAACATCATGAATTTAAACAGTTCATATAATGATTTATGATTCATTTATATGCGATTATGAGATATAAATGGAAACCATACAACCATTGTTTGGCATTGGATAACTGCAGGTATTAATGAAGAAATTAATATTGACCATAAATGTTAACAACACCCACCCACCCTTGCTTTATGACCGAGAACTTTACGATTAATAAACTTAATTCAAATTAAAAGAAAAAGAACATTTCAAGGCTAGATTTCCTGTCCATTACAATATATATATATATATATATGTGTGTGTGTGTGTGTGTGTGTGTGAATGTGACAGCTCTTATTTCTAAGCACAATCATATTTAGGCATAACAGTCACAGCTGTTTTTTTATCCTATACAATTGATTATAGGAATGGATAATTGACAGAGTTAAATCTGTTTTTTTCTTTGATGGAAAATGCTTCACTTTAGTAATGAAAAAGGTTAATTATACAAACCACAGGGGAGTGAAAAGGTAAACTGGTGTGTAGTCAATTTTCCATAAAAATAATGTATATCCCTTGCCCTCTCCCTTATGTGAATTAGTTTTTCAAATTCCTCCAAGTTCTCCTACTGCATCAAATTTGATGTACAATGTAAATACAAACATGTTAAATAAACTGGGAGAAGAGATACTGGACAAAGTGGTAATTTAAACAAACTACTAACATCACATCTAGAAAAACTGACGGCCCATATTCCTCGGTATAAACAAAGCTTGTCATGAAAGCAAACAATTGCATTATTTGCTGAAAACATTACATATCAAGAACACTCTCTATTGTTGTTATTATTATTAAAAATCCATGGCCTTTGTAGCTAACAACTAAGTTCAATAATGGTTCTCTTTCTTTTCATACTGCCCAACGCACTGACATGATAAAAGTTGCTTGTACTTCTCCAATGCAAACAAATTCAACAGGAATGATTCTTTGAGAAGTACAATATTAAGTATGCAATGCTGCTTTCTTCATTCATCTTTTTTTTTTGAGTGTCTTCAGCCAAGATTTTTTTTTCTTTAAAAGTGATTTAAAAAAATAAAAAACCACTTCTTTTACGTAATGAAACTATTTCTTTAAAATCAAGTTTCCTGTCTCACCTTCAATGCTTATACAGATACTTCATTTGATATGCACACAGACCAGCCTGTGTCGGTTCTCTGTGTGACCTTTGGAAAGGCACTTAGCTCTCACTTCTTCAGCTTACTATAGTCAATAATGTGTTAAAACCAGCAAGAACTATATATATATATATAAGTACTCCCACTTCTTCTTCAAACTTTCATCGTTTCCTGAAAAAACTGCCTGCACACTTCCACACTTCCAAGACTGTACCACCTACCAGAACAAAACGCATAAAACTAATCTTCCTGACAACACTCCTCATCACTATGGATGTCTAAAGGCTACCTTTGAAGGAGAGAATACACAGAGAAATACATTGACAAGGGCTATGAATAAAACCAGGACCCTTGACAGAAATGCCAACTTGAAATATAAAACCAAGAAAGCCAATAAACACATCTTCTTTGTGGTTACTTACCACCCGGTGCCCCAACCTTACAAGAAATTATTCAGAAACAGTGGTACCAGGTTAAATTTTCTTAACATCTGAATGGCATATTTCAAAAACGTTCCTATGGCTGCATATTGTAGACCTAAAAATCTCAAGGACCATCTAGTACATCCCAAGGTAACTTTGTACTGGACCAGTGATACAGGCACACACAATTTCAAAGACAAGCAATGCCTAGTCTGCAAGTATATCCCTGGGGACAAATCATTCCAAAGTTCAGCTACAGGAGTTAGCTTTACTCTAAATCAGAAGTTAGGATGCCAAGCCAAAAATGTACTCTGTCTCCTGGCATGCAAAACTTCTACTATTGAATATGCTGGTAAAGCCGTGGACTTCAGAAAATGAATGAATAATTACAAGAGTAAAATTTTCAATAAAATCCATGCGAAGTCTGCCAATCACTAGAACCAAACTGAATATTCAGCTGAGTCCCTCAAGATGCTACCAACTGAGTATCGGGGGTGGACAGATACAGAGAGAACACATATGGACGATACTGGATGATGCAAATGAGAACTCGTATGGAACTTGATTTAAATGGAAAATGAGTACATTTTCAATGCAATATTGTCCTATTTCAGTTAGACATCATTTTTGGAACTATATGCAAATCATTGCAACAATGTTTACCCATGTACAAATGTACTGACCCATTACATTTATTATTATTATTATTATTATTATTATTGTCTCTCAGTATCCAGCTACAAAATTCTAATGACACATTTCCTTTACTAACTTCTCCATGCATAAATTTACTGGGATATAATATTTAGTACAATATTTAGTATCTAGTCTTAGATGGCTTTTTGTTTTTCCTACTCATGATTTCTGTTCTCGGTCCTTAGGCTGGAATTAGCTCCAAGTAATTTGGCTTTCTGCACAAAAAATGCGCAGGTATGCAAATCACATAGCTTTGATTTTGTTTTTTAAGTCATTGCCTTTCTGATCCAGTATGAAATTTACACATTTTCTGAGCGTTTTCATCTGATTTTGATGACATTATTCAACTGTTTTGTTCGATTTTCTATTTCGTTCAAATATGTAAATAGTTCAGGTTTTCTCTTGGCTTTTGTGTTACATGTCTGTTTATGCAAGTTATTTATTCCCCTGACAATGAGTGTAATTGGCTTTAATCTTTTGGAAAGCCTTTTGCAACTGCAATGTGAGGGATATATATATATATATATATATATATATATATATATATATATATATATATATATATATATATATATATATATATATATACACACACACACATCGATATTCATGGGAATATGTGCATATAACCCAGTGTTAGCTTCTGCTTGACTAGTGAGTTGGTTCCCATGTCTCTTGAATGCTTTGCTTAGACCTTGTTCCATCTTTTTGTTATAAAAATGAGCAAGTCATGTAGATTTGAGCACTGATGCATTCGGGCTGGGCAATAGGTGCCATTATGGAATATGTTCAATTCTGGCTTTAAATAGATTATAACTCGTACAACTCTGAAATTTTCATTACATCAGATATATATTCTAGAGCTCTCTCTATGTTTATATGCTCCTGATATAAGGACCATCCAGAGGTCCAGCTAAAAGCAACAGTTCGTATTTTTGTTTTTATGTACATGTTCTGATGGGTGATTAAATTGGATGTTATTAACCTGAACTTAATATACTGGTGCTCTTTATAGGTTGGCAGTAGCTACAGCTGGTTTGAGAAAGAAAGAGAGATGTGTTTCCTCCTGTTCCCCAACTTAATCACCAAGCAATATCCAAGAAATTATATCTGCAAACAATTATCTGTATTAGTATATCCTCTAAAAAGCTCTATGAATCTGTTTCTGTCACTAAAATTGTATCTGAATCGAATATTATGATTCACCTTTCCTAACACTGAAGATGGATCTAACAATTCTTATATGCTTAAACAAAAACAGGTATATCTCTATTTTTCAATTTTATCTAAACCTGTATAAGGAGAAATTTCTTGTACACTTAATCAGAAAGATAGGAAAAAGTAATAGAGTATTGAAATTGTTACTAGTTTTGCAACAAGAGTTTTTCTGAAAAAAAAATAACCGAAATGATTTCTTTTACATTACAAAATTTCCAGTTGAACTAATAGTTTTCATAATTGTAATAGTCCGACAGCTAGTGAAGTTCATTTGTTGCCAGTCAGCGTATATTTACACTATCAATGGTAATTTTTAAAACTCGAAATGATAGGACAATGTCCAAGTTCTCTTGCAGCTTATCGCATAAATCCCCATGATTGAATCCCCAAGTTTCAATTGCTCTTTAGAGGGATAGAAGAATAAGGGTTTGACTTATCGTCAATCATAACGAGGCTGTATAATCTTAACCAGTTTTGTTACATTTATAAGGTAAAGTTGTATGTCACAGACTAAACCAGACTTGTGTGTTTGTGAAACCACCACTGTAGTGCCATAGTCATCAAAATCCCTTTGATTAACCATTCTCTCTTTAGCAATCATGGAGATAACATATTCCAATCAAAAGGTACATATTATTTTTATATCTGTTGTGAAAACCAACACAATGCCAATATTATCATAATGAGAGATTGTATCACACTGCTTACACTGTAGTATGATGCATACTGTCTGGAATCATTTATTTGTGAAGTTACAATACCTAATGACCAGGAGGAATGAGATTTTTGTCTTTTTTGCTTATAAAGTTTTATTATTTTTTTCAGATGACAAGGCTCTAAACAAGATGTTTATCCAGATATTTTTTAGCTTCTGAATAATCCATCATTCGTTTTCTTGCAAACTTGTAGTGAATATTTAAAGTGGCTTTGGTGGTTTTCTAGGGTAAGAAATAAAAGTGTTATTAATCTAAATATGTGTCTGACATTGTTTTGTGAGAAGGACTAGTGAAGATTCAGCAGAACTAGTAAATTTCCCACTCTACTAGTCCTTCTGTCTACAAGAAAATTTATGTTAAATTCTAGGCCTGATATGCTAAATGTTTTGTAACTATTTCACTCAACGTTCCTCTTTAAGCTAATAACACTAATGTTTCTAGGCTATATTGTATACCATTACTACTGACCTACCTAGTCATGGGATCCTATAATATAAACTAATCAACATAACTGTCCAATCCATACATGGACAAAGGGAAAAAAATGTGATATACCAAAAACAAATGCATATATTTAAATAAGCATCTTTTTCTGCAAAATGTAAAATAAATTATGCATAAGACATTAGCCTTCAGAAACATGGGATAGCAATGTCTATAGGTTTAATGATATCAATTACATGTATAGATAAAGAAATTTTTTCTATTTGCAGTGTGTGAAGTATAAGGCTCCATGTTTTGTATCAAATGCTAAACTTACCATGAACTTCACACTCTTTCTTCCCTTCAATATCAAAGAAATAGTCATCATCCACCACAGGATCTGTTAATTGTTGAGTGAGATTTATAACCAATACGTATATCGCGCGTTGTGTCAGAAATGTTTGGTGTGTAGTGTAGTACACGTATTGACCAGCAAAGTCCCACATTGCCAATGGTGAATATTCTTCTCTACTTCTTACTAGTTTGTCAGCATTTTCAGTTAGAAATTGAAGTATATTCTTCACGGATTCCTTGCTGTCACTCTTATCAGCATTTCTTGCACTTTTCTCCAGCATTTTATTGAGATCCTCCTTGGACATGTTACTAAAGCTATTCTCTTTATCCCCTCTACTGCTTGCCTTTAAACCTCTTTTATCCTCATCACTACTCTGATCCTCGTTAGATAAATCTGATGTCTTGGATGAAGGAGATTTGAGTGTCTTTTGATCTTTTCCTAAATCTGCTGATTCTACATGCTGAATGTCATTTTCCTTTCCGTCAAGAGCTCTCTCCATTTGATGAATTTCCTTGCTGTATCCTGCTTGCTCATCATCGATGTCAAGTTCCTGGCCTTGATTATTTAGAAGCTTGACATAGCGTTGTACTTTATCGGCTTCTTCTGCGTCTGTATAAACAAATGGGAGAGTAGATTTAAAGGACTTTGGCACTTAAGAAACAGACCTATATAGTAAGTATTTTCATCTATAAAAAAAAGCCAATAAAAACTTTCAGAAAGCCATTCAGAAATTGTATTATTAGTATAACAGTTTGTAAATAATTTTGATGTTATATATATATATAATTCACGTGGAGATTCCTGTCATTATTCTTGTAATGTAAACCATGCAACTGGAAGGCTGTTGAAGAGGAATATGTAATAATAAAAGTTTAGGATAAATGTATATTGTAGGAATTTGATTCAAAATTATTTATTGTTCCACTTGTTTCTTGTGGTACCATCCATTCCCTATTATCAGAATATTTTTCATTTCCAACAAAGCATTTGAAAAATATATACGCAAGGACTCATTAAAATACACTTATCTAAAACTCTTACAAATATTCAAGTGGTGATTTTTGAGGTATTAAAGACTAAGATTACCAAGTAGTCTCTATTGTAGCACTGATTGTGGGAACTATCAGCTAGTAGTCACACATCTAATGTATCTACTGATCTAAATCCAACATGTTTATTTGCTTCTTCAGATTATAGAGAATACAATTTGATATTCTTCAGCGTAACAAGATTTTCAAATTAACTGATGTGGTGGACATACTGGCACCATTTTCATTTAGGACCAACATGGCATCATAAAAAGTCTTCTGTTAGAAACCCCACACTGATATGACTTACTGTTTTGGAGGAGGAATGATAACAAGATTTTCAAGATGGATGCCATGGTGGCCATATTCGATATCAGACTGGCACCATTTCTCTTTAGTACCAACTAATCATCATGAGAAGTCTTTTGTTGAAAGCACAATGTTGATGGTTTTGGTTTGCAGGTTTACTGCCATTTTTCAGCAAATGATACATGGTGACCAGTATATTTGGTGGAGGAAGAACCTGGGAAAACCCTGAGAAGAACCACCTGCCCAAGGGAAGCTACTGGCAAGCTTTCTCACATACCTACGTTGGTCAAGCCAAGAATCGAACCCATGCAGACAGAGGTGAGCTTTCAGTGGTCTGTAAAGGGGAGTGCCATTAACTACTCGGCCACCCGAGGCCCCTCGCAATGTCGATATGATCAGCCATCTACAAGAAGTACTGATAACAAGATTTTCCAGATGGCCATTGTGGCAATCATATTGGAAGTCAGATCAGCACAATTTTCATTTATGACCAACTAGACGTCATAAGCCTTTCAGTGAAAACCGTGTGCTGATATGACCATTCATTTAGAATCAATAGTGATAACAACATTTTCAACATGGCCACTGTGGCAGGCATACTGAATGTCTGACTGGTACCGTCAGGACCAACTAGACATCATAAGAAGTTGTTAGTAAAAACCCCATGTTGATATGACCATCTATTCAGGAGGAGTAGCGATAACAAAATGTTCATGATGGCCACTCTAGCAGACATATTGGCCATCAGGTCAGCACCATTTTCATTTTGGACTAATTAGACATCATAATAAGTTTTCTGGTGAAAAATCCCTGTCAATATGACTTTCCATTTAGGAGGAGTAGCAATAAGATTTTCAAGATGGCCACTGTGGCAGCCGTAGTGGCAATCAGATTGGCACCATTTTCATTTAGGACCAACAAAACAGCACAAGAAGTCTTTCAGTGAAAACCCCATGTTAATATTACCATTCATTCAGAAGGAGTAGTGATAACAATATGTTCAAGATGGTCGCTGTGGCAGTCATATTGGATACAACATTGGCACCATTTTCATTTAGGACCCACTACTCCATGGGATGCAGGTGTGTGTAAAGTTTCATGGCAATCCTCCAGGTAGTTTATGAGTAGTGATAACAAACTTGTTCTAACGGATGGCTAGACAATGGATGACGGACAACGGACCATCCCATAAACTCTTCTGGTCTATGACCAGTAGTGCT